>JAFCMP010000510.1:0-600000 GCA_017506865.1 Tribonema minus
TTGCATGCTACATCCAAGAGTGAGAACAAGGCGACACACCTACAACATGGCATTTCCACAGCACAAGTGGAATATAATAAAAAGTACAATGGCATTTCCACAGCCAAAAGTGGATATAATAAAAGGACAACTACAGTACTATGAAAGTACTTGCGGATAGGTATGTAGCTGTAGCATGTAGACCATGGCGTAGCAGAGATCATGAAAAGAATATCATGGCGGCGGCGGGAGGCCCGTATTGCCAACTCTGAATCAGCGCAGAAATGCAAAATCCGATCTAGCGTGCGCACAAGCGCAGGATATTAGCACCAGTGCTGCAGATGGCAATGGCGCTTGTCAACAGGACGATGGCACGAGTGGCAGCAGCAGAGCAACTGGAGACGGACGCGCAGCGCACAAACGCAAGAGGGTACAGAATGACGGTTGGTCAATTTCCGATCAAACAGGCGAAGGGGAGCACACGGGCGGGCAAAGTGCAGTCAAGCGCTCTAGAACAGGTCATAACAGTCTGGAACAGCAACTCTGATGCTAGACGACGAAGCTGGAGGTGGAGGCAGTGCGGACCCGGAGTACAAGTGCAACTTATGCGACCTCGTGGTGAAGAAGGGCATGTCGCTGCTCTCGTTACAGCAGAGGTTAAACGCCCCACATCGCGGCGAAGCACCAGCGCAAACACCACAGTGGGACAGCAACAACGTTCCTGGAGCGCTCCGACCTCAGCACGTCGCACTTGCAAACCATCTACACCGAGTGTGCCTTGTGCAAAACCTGTTTCATGCCAACAAGACATTCAGAGTGGACAGCAGCGATGCCAGCGCGGGCAAGCACTGCCGCAAATGCAGGCCTATCACTTCACCCGCTGCAGTGGCGGCAACATTGTCAACAACAGCATCAGCAGCACCGCTAGCACCTGATGCATCGACGGCAACAGCTACCACGTCGCTGCCACAGCAGCAACGGCGTGCACACCCATCGGCAACCCCTACGCAAAGGGACCAGCGCACGCGCAGCAGGCACCTGCTGCTCAGGCTGGTGGCAGCAGCTCCTCCGGCAGCTCGAAGAGGCCGGAACGTGGGGGCAGCAGTGCTACACGAGGGGGTCGGGGTCGCAGTGGAGGGCGCGGACGTGGCAATGGAGGACGCGTTCGCAGCGGCAGCAATGATGCAGACATCAGCAGTAGCAGAGCGACTAGCGGCAGCAGAACCGGAGGCGGCAGCAGCAGCGGTGCCGGCGGCGGCAGTGCAGCCGGTACTAAGGACAGCGGCGCTGGCAACGGCCGCAGCAGTGATGCCAGCAGCCGCAGCGGCGGTGCTAGCAACAGCGGCAGTGGCGCGCGAACTCAAAAACGCCGCGGTGGCCGTGGCAGCGGTCGCAGCAGCGACAGCGGCGGACGAGGCTGTGGTCGTGGCGGCCGCGGCGGCGGCGGAGGGGGCCCCAGAGCGGCAGGTGGTGCGGCGACAGCAGCGGCAGCGCCAGGCCCTGCAGGCGCAGCAGGTGGGGCAGGTGGGCTTTTCACGTGGACCATCTCAACCCCCGCAGTCGCAGCAGTGCTTGACAGCATCAGCCTCGATGAGCTGTGCAAGCTGCAGTTCGCGACAACTAGAAGCCTTGCTAGACCACGCAATCGTCGCTATGTGGGAGCTGCACTGGAGAACGCAGCAACACATCTGTTGGCACACACAATGACGATGTTCGTCAATGCGGCGCGGGAGCCAGATTCCGCAGGGCGGGTGCAGCGACTGCAAAGATCCACGATTCTACACCACCTCATGCCATCACTCATCACCTCCACCGATGGCGCACCTGGCATCACTCGCTCCGACAGAATCAGAATGTTGGCACGCGGTGAGCTTGACCGGTTGGTGCCAGCGCTCCTCGCACACGCGCGTGCGCACCGGCGCTGGCGCGCGCGCCAGCAAACGGAGGCAGCGACCAACGCCTACGTCCTACAGTGCATGGGCACACGGGGGGGGCTACAGCAGGCAGCGCGTTTCCTTCAGCCCAAAACGGTGGCGATACCTGATGATGACTGCTTTGCCGCCATGCAGTCCAAACACCCCCCCGCTGCGCCAGGGGAACAACTCCATGAGCTATCCGGCATGGTTGATCAGTTGTGGCGAAAGCAGCCGACATGCCAGCAGAACTCAGCCTGTTACAGGGGGAGGGAATTGAGCCAGAGACGGTTGCCAAGCTCATCCAGCGAGCAAGCCCTTACAGTGGAGCAGGCCCATCGGGGCTGCGCTACAGCCACCTGCAGGATGCGCTACGCACAAGCTGGGGACGGCATGAGTTTGCTGCTGTCCTCACACGGTGGCTTCAGACCGTTATGCGGGAGGCTGCGCGGCTGCCGGATGCCTTCTGGCAGTTGCATGGCGCGGGGCGCCTGACGCCACTTGCAGAACAACAGGAAGATGGTACAGCTAAGCAGCGGCCCATCGTTTGCGGCGAGGTGCTGCAGCGACTATGCACTTCGGTGTACGTGGCAGACCGCAAAGACTTCCTGGCGGAGCTCCTTGAGCCAGACGGGCAGTATGGGGTAGCCGTCTCAGCAGGAGCGGAGAAAGCGGCCATGGCCGGCAAACTCGCGTATGAGCTCGGTCACTGGCAGTTCATGCTGGACCTCAAGAATGCCTTCAACATGGTGTTCGTCCTGGCGGCAGCGGAATGGGTAGCAGCACAGCTGCCGGACTTCCTCGACTACTTCATCGGCACATACGTTCGCACTCGGCCACGCCTGCTGTTCCAGCACGTTGACGGCTCCACGCGCATCATCATGTCTCAGCGCGGGTTTAAGCAGGGGGACCCCGCGGCACCGATGCTCTTCTGCGGCGCCATTGCTCAGTGCTTGAAACGGTTCAATGAGGCGGCGGCTGCGCAGCGCGCGCGGAGGCGGATGGGCGCCTACATGGACGATGCCAACGTCCGAACAGGCGCTTGCACGCTGACTCAGGATGACATACAGGCGGTGGCGCAGCTCAAACAACACTTTGCGGAGGTGGGGCTGGAGCTAAACCTCACCAAGTCACGCGCGCTGCCTGGCAGGGGGCATGTGGTGACAGACCACGAGCGGCAACTGCTGCAGCAGCTGGGCGTTCAGCTAGTGGGGGATACGGATGAAAATCAGAACCGTGGAGCTGTGTTGCTGGGGGTGCCGGTGGGCCACAGCAGCTTTGTGGACGCATGGCTGCGCAGGGAAGCGGGTGCAGGCGGGGCAGGGGCTCGATTTGCAGAGCGATGCGCGCGCCTGACATCTCCGAGGGCTATGTTCAGGTTACTGCGCTACTGCGTGGTGCCTCGCATGACGTACTGCCTGCGCACCATTCCCACTACGCAGACAGCGCCAGCCGCCAAGGAGTGGGATCGGGTCACGCAGTGGGTGCTTGAGCACTCAATGGGCCTGCAGCCACCAGGCCAGACCTGGCGCCAGTTTGAGCAAAGTGGGGCCCACTTCCATCTGGCAGCGCACGGCCCAGCCTTACAGCAAGCGCGACTCCCAACACGGCATGGCGGCCTTGGCATTACCAGCGCCTGCGACATCGCTGATGCTGCGTATGTGGCGGGCACGTTGCAAGCGCTGCAACCAGCACTCTCTGGATGGGCGGGGGTGCTGCAGCAGGCGGCTCCTCAAGCGGCTGCAGACAACGCTGCTGAGGATGCGGCAACACAAGCGGCACCGGCAGCAGCGGCAGCAGCACCAGCACCAGCAGCATCAGCAGCGGCAACTGTTACAGCGGCAGCGGCGGTTGCCAGTGGAGGCGCGACCGCCCCGGCAGCGGCAACTGCATCAGCGGCTGGCCGCGCTTATGGCGCAGCCATTCCGGCAACACACGACGCAGCTGCCGCTGGATCAGGGGCCGCGGCGGCAGCACAGGCGGCACCAGCGGCAGCAGCAGCAGCGGCGGCGCACGGCGCAACTACTCCGGCGGCAGCAGCAGCGGCGGCAGCAGCAGCTGCTCCAGCATCAGAGGCTGCTGCAGCAGCGGCAGCACATGTTGCACCTCAAGTGGCCTCGGCGGCATCACTAACTGCAGCATCAACAGCAGCGGCTGCGGGCATAGGCAATACAGCTGCTACAGGCCCTACTAGCCTAAGGGCTGCTGCAGCACCTGCAACAGGAGCAGCGTCGGCAGGCGGCGCCGCAACCGTGCCGGCTGCGACAGCGGCAATGGCGGTGGCAGCGGCCAATGCGGCAGGTGCTGCACCAACACCTGCGGCAGCAGCAACACCACTGGCAGCAGCAGCAACGGCAGGCGGCACAGCTGCAGCACCAGCGCACGCAGCAGCGGCAGCCGTCAATTCAGGCGCTGCGCGTTCCACACCAGCAATGCTACAAGGCGCAGCAGCAGCAGAGGTGGCGCGCCTGCCCCTCATGCGGACGATCGCCACAGCTGCCACATCTCTACGTGCAGCAACAGGTGACAAGCTGGAACATATACTGCCACCAGCGCTAACGCCACTGCAGCAGCAACCACCTACGCAGCAGCCGCCGCTGCGGCCGACAGCAGGTGGTGGCACTGGTGCGGATGCTGCTTGCGTACTTGACGCCAGTGCTCTGCAGTTGCAGTGTAGCCTGAAGCGCCCCAATCAGAGTGCGCTTGCAGATGCCGTCGCTACCGAGCTTGCAGATAAGGTGGAGGCGGACCTGCAACAGCTGCCGCAGGGCACGCAACGCACGCAAGCACTTGCTCGATTCCGGTCGCAGCGCCACATGCACTCGATCGGCATGGCATTCCTCAACGAGCCCATGTACTCCACAACGGCTTCGTTCGATGGCCTATCCTGGCAGCTGGCCGTCAAACGCGCCATCGGAGTAGAGGAGCAGACGGCAGGCTGCAAGCTGTGCGGGAAGTCGCCGGGCGGCACCCTGCATGCACGGCTGTGTCAAGCGCCACGCGTCAAGGCGCACGACACCATTGTCCACAATAGCGTCAAGAGGGCCACGCAGCGCCTCCTGCGGCAATACCTCAAAACGGGACTGGTGGACGAGGACTACACGCCGTTTCTGGGGTCCGCCGGGCCGCCGGGGAGTCGCAGGATGGACATCGTGCTGCCTGCCGACGCCTTCCCGGTGACCGGCTACGACGACCCGACACGCCACCTACCGCTCATGGTGGACGTTACCTGCTTCGAGGCACAGGTGGCGTCGCGGGCGGCGAAGACTGCAGCAGACCCCGAGCGATGCTGCCGCGACCAAGAGGCCGCCAAAACTACCCACTATTCTGGTCATTATGATCAGAATTGCTACAAACTTGCCACATTGGCAATAGGGTCATTTGGCAGCATCGGGGAGCAGGGGCGGAAGCTGCTGGAGGCTGTGGCGACGGAGTATGCCAGCAGGATGTCAGTGCCCGGAGGAGCGCGCCCTAAAGCTCTCAAGGGCATCGCCCTGGCGCGCTTACGCTCGGCACTGTCGGCAGCGCTCCACATGGCGTACTCTGGCCGTGTCATGACACACATGGCAGAATCCAGGGGGGGGGGCACATGGAGGAGGACGTAGGGGAGGACCCCGAGATGCCATTTGGCGGCGGCGGCGTTTGAGTGGTTGTCGTTGCGACACTTTCAGACTGTCATACGACATGTAGATTCCTTACAGCTAGATGCCAATCATCTGGGCTTTTTCGCGCCCTGAGCGAGAATTAATAAAAAGTACAATCGCGCCACAAGTGGAATATAATAAAAGTACAATCGCGCCCCTTGCGAAGCGCAATCAATAAAAGGGCTTTTTCGCGCCCTGAGCGAGAATTAATAAAAAGTACAACCGAATGTATGTAAACTTGAAGTTTCATTGGTGGACTTGAAGTGAATTTCTGCAGTTAAAGTGTTCTCGAGATCTCCTTGGAAAAGCAGTCCCAGTTTCAGCCAAGACTCTCAAATCAGTTTCCATGCTTCGCCGGAAGCCCACGCGCCTAGAGATCTCTTCAGCTGATCTGGCTGACCTTGACAAGGAGCGAGCGAAGGCAGCTGCACAGGCCGCCCCGCAAGAGCAACAGCAGCAGCAGGGAGCAGGAGATGGCAGAGGACCCACTGGCAGTGATGGTAGAACCGTGGCGGAGAGGATTGGCCTTCACAAGTGATTGCGTCAGGTCTCAGTCGAGCAATCACGTTCTCCCCAGGTACGCAACTGCGCCACTGTTGGTCATGTTCTGCAAAAAATGTAGCAGCTATGGATCTAAGCCCCACAGGCAGTGCGGATCATCTACTCGCCCATCGTACACCCCCAGTGTGTGCTGAGTTCATGCCTAAGGAATGCCACCTTTCAACTCCATGTGCGTATTGATGATCTCGACCGGTTGTGGGTTGGTCATAGCCTGATCTTGTGCCTTTCAGTTGACGTTGGCAGCTTGCATCCTGAACGCGGAGAACCACACCTCAGTGGTGACAGCGAGATCAGCAATGTTGACATACCACAGGCAGGCCGCGAGCGCACGCCCGTGTGCCTCCTTCAACTGCATGTCAATCTTGAAAGTAGGTACTGTTGCAGTGGTGCGCAGACAAAGCCTGCGTCCCTACCAAATCAAATAACACGCATCTCCGTCAACTGCTATCACTGGCGTGCAGACACGCGTTTGAATGCCCTCTGCATCATCTCATACCACCCCAAGCGAAAGCATGAGCGCCAACAGAACTTCAAGTAGAACTTCAAGTAAAGCGCCCAGCACTTTCACGAAGGGCACTGCTAGGCGGCACGTGAGCGTACAATCAGACAGATCAGCGGCCCTGCGGCACAAGCCGGATCATAGAGGGATTCAAATGCTTACGTCAAACTTGATGTTAATTGTTTCGGGTGAGAGCTGGCATAGCGCGGACCCAGAGCTGTTGTTGGTCTCTGAGGAATGCCATTGCCCCCCTGCAAAGTCGATAGCTCTCAGCGACAGGGGTGTCCCACATAGGACTGACCTGACCAATGGCGGCGCCGCCTGATGCCTGCAGTGTGTTCATGTCAGGAAGCTGTTGACGAACACTTGCGGTTAGGGTTGGGGTTAGGGTCAGGGTTAGGCTGCGAAGTCCGCATCACAAATACCTTGTAGTCGCCGTGCCTAGCTACTTCTGGTCGCGACCCGCACTCTGCGCCACTTCTCGATGCTCAGCATGGCGCAGTGTCAACACCACAGTGCGTCGGCTCATCTATGTGTTGTGCCGACACACATCATCTATCCCTTCGTGCACGCAAGGGGTTGCTGTGATGACACCGCGCCGCCAGTTGGGGCTGCTGACACTCAGTGCCAGCGAGTGGATGACTGCAAGCGGCAGCTTCAAGCTGCGCAGAAGGCTGTGCGAGTGTGCCCAACATTGGCTGACCACTGCTGCACTTGCGCCTACCGTGCCATGCAGGCGTTGGCTGGCGCTCACTGCTTCTGTGAGCTGTGTCTTACCAGCTTGACTGCTGAGCCGTGCCACCAGTTTGGCTGCTGAGAGGCTGCTGAGCGCTGCCAGCGCAGCCAGCAGTTAAGCCGTGCCACTCGTCACTGTGGCGACCGCCGCTCGCCTCCTGCTCCAGTCGCGGGCGGTTCACGCCGCGTTGTACGCTGAGAGTGCGCAGCAACTTCAATTTGCGGGCAATTCACGCTGCATCGCTCGCTGAGAGCGCGCAGCTGCTCTGCAACACACATCTAGGGCTAGGGCCAGAGCCAGTGGCAGCGCTCAGCGTCAAGCGCTGCGCGCGCTCGCGGCATGCTGGTGGAAGTGGGGTTCTGGAGAGACGCGCGCGATGCGGGCGACACCAGACCAGACCCCTTGGCGATGGTGAGTGCGGCCTGGGGGGCGGGGGAGGGGGGGCGGGCACAGTGTGACAGGGGGCTGAGCGCTGCTGCAGACAGAGTAGCGGCAGTGCTCAACGGGGAGCGGAGCGCTGCTTTTGATGGCGAAACAGCAGCAGTGCTCAACGGGGAACGGAGCGGTGCTGTCGGTGGAGCCGCAGCAGGGCTCAATGCAGAGCAGAACGCTGCTACAGATGGGGCCACAGCAGCGCTGATCACGGAGCGCAGCACTGCAGCAGTGCCCAACGGGAAGACGGGCGCTGCTGCTGCTGCTGCTACTGGAGCCGCAGCAGTGCCCAACGTGGAGCAGAGCGCTGCTGCTGGTGAAGCATCAGCAGTGCTCGATGCGGCAGCTGCGGGGGCGCAGGCAGGGGGGACAGAGGGGGGAGGACACTCACACGGGAGGGGGAGACAGGGGGCGGTGGATTCTGCGGTGGGTGAGATGGCGGCGGTGCTAGAGTACCTGCGCTGGGGGTATCTGCACTCGTACGAGCTCGGGTACAGGCAAGCACAAGTACAGTACAGTGTGCTGTAGCGGCATCTGCTGCAGGGTGAAGCGGGGAAGGGGCTTATGGCGTGATGAAGCCTACGTTCATGTCATGCTTGCAACCACTGCCTGCATGAACCCTTGCGGTGACAAAGCGTCTCAATGCTCTTCGACGTTCACTCTAAGTGGCATCGCCACACGTCATGTACTATGATGCAATGCATCAGCCGGCAGTTCACTGTGACGCCTGCTGGAAGCACATGTGAAGGCACCAAGTTAGGTTCTTGATGGTGCTTGGGTCTAGGGTTAGGGTCAGGGGTAGGTTAGGGTTAGGCTAGCCCTAAGCAGCACCAGCAGCACTGGTACATAGCACCGCGTCCCTTGCACTGCATTGTGCTCCTTTCTCAGCAAACCAGTCAGCATTGAAGTTCAGTGTTTTATGAAGTCAGACAGTCCTGACCCTATCCCTATCGCAGTGTGCCTTTGCCACTCAGGAGCACCTGCATGCACAGCCTTGATGCCATAGAGCGGTCGCAGCCACAAGCCCGCGGGCATCGTTAAGTGCTCTAACGCAGATGGTTGCAGACTGTGCCGCACAAGCTGAGCACGCGCTGCTTCTGGCACACGTTGAAGTTTGGTGTAAATCAGATACAGATTGAGCGCTGCCTTGCTTCCAGCACTTGAAGTCTGGCATAAAGTCAGATATGGATGAGCGCTGCTGCACTCCGTGTCCGCTGTTCCGTGCTGCAGCCATTGCCGCTTCAGCTCGTGCCCAAGCCATGACCCCAACTACATGCGCGTTGGCAGCAGCGACAGCCGCAGCAGTAGCAGCAGCGGCGCTGCCCTTAGTGATCGTGGCGATAATGGCACCTGCGGCGGCGGCAGCAGCAGCAGCAGCAGCGGCAGCGGCGCTCAATACCGTCGTGAACTGGGCTGCCTGACGCTCACTGACGGGGTGTATGTATGGCCAGAGGGTATGTATCACTACGTCGCGAGGCATGGAGTCAGGCCCGGGGACGCGTTTGTGGCGCACGCTTGCTGCAACTTGGGTCACCTGCAGTGCATGCAGGTGAGTTAACAACATCTTATAACATACCATCATTAAACTTCTCATTATAGTGGAGGTTTCAGGTTGCAGCTATTCAAGCTCTCATGCCACACCGGGGGGGGTGGCCAGTGTGGTCTGATAGTTGCACTATCCACAATACCTCACCCCTCATACTTGCAAGTACCTTAGTAATAGTAAGAATTTGCTGCAGCAAGTTAATTGAAACTATATACATGCATGCAGGTGAGTCGTCATCGTCTTCAGCTTCGCTTGTACATGAATTTTCAAAAATGCAAAAAGTGGACTTCTGGGCAATGGTGCTTGCGTTTCACAGCTGTGTGTGGCCAGGGTGGCCAGCACACTCCACAACGCCACGCCATATACCCTGAAGAACTGCATTGCTCGTACAACAAGTTCAGCAATAAGTACTTTAAAATCTCGTACACCAACGTCACTCCAATGGTACATACTGCAGTGTGTAATGCACAAACTACACAACACTTCTGAAGTACGACATGCAGTCAGGGTGATGGAGTTCGCTTCCTTCAATGCCTCAATTGATGCGTTTGGGCATCTACGTGGTGTGTGTCGCGCCATGATATTCTTCCTAGGCATGCTTTCGTATGCAGGCAGGCATGTATGTATGTATGTCTGTACTGTACCCACATCACTGCGTCACTCAAAAGCGTAATGGCTGCGCCCATGCACCGGCACTGCAGCAGCGTGTGTGAACAGCACTTTGTTGCGTCTGCTTTCATGTTGCTTCGTGCACTATCGTATATTCACTTCACTTTTTGCCATTCCCTGCTCGCTGCGCAGGAAGGCGGCATGCTGCAATTATGCTGCGCCCATGCAGCGGCACTGCAGCAGCTTGTGTAAATAGCTCCTTATTGTATGTACGCTTCCTTCGCAGTCTGCCATTGCGTGCTCGCTGCTTAGAAAGGCGGCATGCTGCAGTGGGATGAGGCCACAGGCGCTGTGCCTCTGCCATGCGGCACCGCAGAGTTTTACAAGATAGTGTATATAATGTACTTTTATTATATTCCACTTGTGGCTGTGGAAATGCCATATAATGTACTTTTATTGACTTCGCTTCGCAAGGGGCGCGAAAAGCCCTCTCTTTGGATGTGCACTCAATGCAACATTCCTTCTCCGAAGAGAGACTCAACCGCAAACAGGCTTCCCCCTCTTCACACTACCACCAACACCCCACAACCAAACCCTACTTAGGGTTGCCCAGCCGTGAGGCACACTTGTCCCGTCTTGAAAAAGATTTATGCAGGCCTGGGTCGCCTTTGACAGCGCCCAGAACTGAGGACCATGCTGACACGTCTGAATCACGCCTCTAGGCAAAATGATCACTGGGCACCAGGCACTGGTGCTAAAGGTATCAATGCTGTTGCTACGAAGAGTCCAACCCAACCCCAACAAACCCCACCCAAACCCCGATCGGTCCCCACTATCATGCTGCTCCAAAGTGCCTAAGCTACTGCCTCTACACGACCAGACCCACTTTGAGGCCTCCCGTGTCTCTGCCAAAATGGTCCTAACCGTGAACAGCTTTGTGCAGGCCTGGGCTACTGGTAGCAGCGCCCAGAACTGAGGACAATGGTCATGGATCACTAAGTGCCAGGCACTGGTGCTGCAAAGGCTGATGCTGTCACTCCAGCAAGCATATCTACTAAAACCCGCCCTTCTATTTGCTAGTGTTACCCCCCCCGGTGTCCCCGGCCGCACACTGGAACCCCTGCTGCGAACTCCTTCCTCCTATAATGTACTTCGAAGTATACATTTCAGAGGTGTTTATATATGCCCGAAGTATGACAAAGTATAAGCTCAGCTACAGCTATGGGGCTTCTTGTGAACAAAATATACGAGTATATACGCCACAAAATGTCAGAATATGTTCACTTCGCTTTTTGCCATTGCCTGCTCGCTGCGCAGGAAGGCGGCATGCTGCAGTGGGATGAGGCCACTGGCACCGCCGCGCCTCTGCCGCGCGGCACCGCCGAGTTTGTCAGAGACTGGAGCACCCTTGGGTTCAGGCTGAAAACGGCAAGCGATGCTGCCACCGGCGCACCTCAAAGCAGTTGCAGTTTATCATGACGCGCTCTGCTTTTCTCCATGTGCTTCTGTTGTTGGTGATGTGTACCGCCCGCATGCGCGCATTTTGATGTGCTGGTTGATGTTCTTGACCACGTAAATTCCTCGATCAAACGCTGCGTACGGTGACCTTGTTGAAGAATGCGCGAAATGAGACATGTGAAGTGTTGCTTTGCAGGCACAAATGTATTATACATCCACTAGCCAACCAGAGTGATGTCCGCCATGTGGCGTGTTTAATCTGATGTATGATGCAGCTGCTTGACAGAGTCCCATTGCGTCCCTGCACAACATCCTGTGGCACAGAGCCTCATGCACAAGCATCCTCTCATGCCAATCACTGGGGGCAACTGTGATAGCATATTGCACAGTCGCAGTTCCTGGGTTAGTTCGCATACGGCTTCACAAACCATTGATTATGATGTCCAGCACGTGAGCTTTTCTTTTTCATGTACTACAACTGAATGCGTGATTGTGATTGTGCACATGTTGCGTTGGTGAGCGCCATGCTTTACCCTGTGAGATCGCAGCACTGTGTCTATTTGCCGATGGTCCCCATGAAATTTACCTGCGCAACTGCATCAGATTTATCAAGCGCCATTGCAGCTTTCCCTCACACATGAGAGAGTCCAGTGTTTCATGTGCCCTTGCACTGCACCAACTGGCGGCCTCGACGCTGACCAACAGCAACGTGCAGGCCATGAAAGAGTGAAGGGGAAAGGCACGGTTCGATGTGACCCAGCCGGGCACGCTTCGGATCACCAGATGATCACGCTGATGCGCGCAAGCGACGGAAACACCGCGTTTGATTGCCAGTGCCACTGGTCACTACACAATCCCCGATAAGGCGCGGGTGACCGGCCGCCCGCGCCGGCCTGTGGCGCACCCGGCAGCACCGTCGCGAGGCTGCAGCGGCGCCCAAACACCAGCGCCGCAGGTGACCCCCCTCGGGGCACGGGGGCACGTACGACGGCGACGAGGTGTGAAGGAGGTCTGCCAACCAAGCGGCGGCGATAGCAGCAGCGACTACTCGCCGTCCTGAGCATCGCCTCACTGGCGCTGGCGTCGGGCGAGCTTGTGGTCGTGCACTCACATGTGCAGCACAACGTACGTTAAAAGTTTGGGTCTCAGAGACAGCAATGCGCTTTACTCTCTCTCCCGGCTTCGAATTCTGCTTTGCTCAGGTCAACACACCACCAAAAAGGAGGGAATGTCAACTTCAATGCAAATCCGTCGCGGATCGGATCCGGTGCACGTGTGTGTGTGTGTGTGCTTTGCGCCTGCCTCTGACAGCTACGCTTCTACTGAAGCAAGCGCAAGCATGAGCGACGACGAGTCCGATCTGGAGTACGAGGAGCAGACCGTGACAGTGGGCAGCGAGGCGTCTGGAAGGCAGATGACTCTCAAGGTGACAAGCCTCGCCAACGAAGGTGAGGACAATCATCACGCGCTGTTCGGTTGCCCATTCAGTGCACGCAAGCTCGGATTGTATGACCAAAGTCTAACTGGAGGTCCTCACCTGTCTTCACCTCGAAGGAGCATTTTGGTGTGTACAGACCAGCAGCGCTTAGACTGTGTGCTTTCAGAGCATTTGGCATGCACAGGCCAGTCTTATTGTGCTTTCAGACGTGTGAAGCGTGCAGATTTTGCCTGTTCACATTGCTTTGAGCCAAGTTCTCGTGCGGTGTGCTTCGCAGCAACTACGAGACTCTGTTGATTCTGTGCAAACGACGTGCAGTTTAGCAGCGCCGCAGACTCTCTTGCCGCTTGAACTGCCGCACTGTTAGTGATAGTAGGCCATCGAGCAGATATGAGCGGCTGCACACAGAGCCAGTGATGACTGCAGTGCTGCAGCCTCTTTATATGTAAACACAAACACCTACTAAAGCAGTGCCTCGGGAGAGTGGGGAGGTCAGCCCCTTTGCCATTGTGAAGCAGCCTTGAAGTGGATTGACAAGAGATACCGATGCAGCCAAAGGGCACTACACCCCCCGCAGCCCCTGTGTTTAAAACTGCACGCAGAAGTCGAGCAGTCCTGCTGATGCAGGCGCTGCTGAGCATCGCATATGACGCTGAGCCAGCAGGCGCTCAAGCAGATGGCCGCCTGTGACACACACACCCACACACACATGCACATATATACATACACACACCACGTGTCCAAATGCACACATGCCATCACGTGTCGCTGCGTCTGACGCGCGCACTTTGCACATCTTTGAGGGTGAAATTGAGGTTGACAGTTGAGGTCAGGGTTGAGGCCGCTTCTCACGCATGAAGTTGCGTTACTCCTTGATCGGCCGCGCAGCGCTGCCCCTGGAGATGCTGCTGGCGCTAGAGGCGCGCAAGCACGAGATCAGCGGCCAGCGCCTGTGGGAGGGCAGCCTGCTGCTGTGCAATCACGTGATAGCGCACTTTGCGCACGCCATTGTCGGCAAACGCGTGCTGGAGCTGGGTGCGGGGTGCGGTATCGTGGGGCTGACGTGCGCAAAGCTCGGGGCGGCGGAGGTGTACATTACGGACGGCGACGCCAAGTGAGTGCGATACTTGAACTTGAACTTGAAGTGATGCATTGAAGTTCACACGTCACAGCCTACAAGCGTGTGGCCCGGCGCTGCAGAAGTGGTACAGACGCCGCTGACAATCTGACTGCGCTCGGCACCTGCGGCAGTGAGTTCCTGTTGGAGGCGACGGCAGTGGGCGTCCCCCTGTCTGTCCGTGTTGTACCGCGCACCCTGCGGTCAAGTGCCTGGCAATCGTTGCCGTTCCTGCTCGTGGAACCTGGCCTCTTGTGGGCTTCGCAGACCGGCTTCCTGCTATTCCTGGGTGTTCCCGGGTGAAGACTGCCAACTATGGACCCCTTGTCTTTTCTCGTGAGCTTCAACCTGCGCACTCGAGCTTCAACTGATCGCAGTTGAAGCTCTCACAAGAAAGGAAGAAAGCAATCCAGGGGGCTGCTGATGCCAAGACATGCGAGGTGGAGGGATGCAAAGTTGAAGTTGTGGCCAGTTGAAATTGCAAAGTTGAAGTTGCGGCGAGCTCTGGTCTCCTGCCCAGGAGCAGCAGGAAGCAGGTCTGCGCAGCACACAAGCAGCCAGTTTCCACAAGCAACAACTGCAGTTTGCCAGGCGGTTACTTGGCTGCAGGGTGCATGGGCAGGAGGGCGCCACAGCCGTCGCCACCACCGACAGGAGCTCATTGCCGCAGCTGCCGCGCGCGGTGAGGATGGCAGCCTAACCCTGACCTCAACGCTGGCCTTGACCCTACTTCTGACCCTAGCCCGGGCGGTCTGCAGGCCCAGCATACGGAGACTCGCCAGTACGTCGGGTTAGGGTTAGGGTTAGAGAATATGCGCCGCTGGGACACCTGCAGCACGCACCAGCAGCGTAGCAGATTGCAAGTGCAAGTGCAAGTGAGGGGTCATGTCTGACAGAGAACCTTGTTTTAAGCAGTGGCACTGCATGCACAATGCTGTAATGTCATATGCCACTGAAGTAAACCCGGCAGTGCAGTCATCATGTAAGCCTAACCCTAACCCTAACCCTAGCAACCGCGAAACATCGCCGAGCTCCCGCCGCGGAGAGGTCACGTCAGTGTCATCCCCGCTGGTCACAGGCCCCGGGGCTGCAGCAGGCGCAAAGCTAAACCTAAGCATAACCCTAGACCCTAACTCTACACCCTAACCCTAACCCTCATCCAGTGATTCCAGCAGCACCAGCGCTGGCCTTTTGAGTCGCACCGACAGGAGCGGCTGTGTATCCAGCAGCAACAGTGGCGATAACCCCAACCCTACTACTATCCTAACCCACACCCTAATCTCCCGGCACCAACAGAAGCAGTAACTGCGGGAGCACAGCCGACCACAACACTGCTGCTTTGTGACGTACAGCCCTAGCGTACGCCGTCAGGCACGTTGAGCACATGCATGCATACCATGGGCGTGTCTACGTTGATGGTGTCGACAGACAACCTGTGCCGTTTCGTTGTGAATGCGCAGGAGACCTCAGCAGCAGCAGCGGCGCACCTGTTCCGCTGCCGCTGCTGCTGCTGCTGTCGCCGCCGCTGCTGCCGCTGCTGCTGTTGCTGTCGCCGCTGCTGCTGCCGCTGCTGCTGCTGCTGCTGCTGCCGCCGCTGCTGCTGCTGCTGCTGCTGCTGCTGCTACTGATTGTAGTGAGCTCTGTTCATCCTGATAACATGAGCTGCTGCTTCTGTGCAATCACCGCAACACATGTGGAGCTTGCATAGTGCCAGACTTTTGTGGCACTCTGGCCCCTTGTCCCTGCCGCTCATTGTCAGGGTTAAGGTTAGGGTCAGGCTTAGGGTTAGGGAGTTAGCCGAGTACTGTGGCTCTCGTGCAACACTATATCATGTGGTGCGTCCGACAGCGCAGATCTCCGCTTCATCATTGCAGTGATGTGCACTAATGCGTGAAGTAGTACTGTTCTGAACCGTTGTACTGTCCGTCTGATTCATTTGATTCATTTGCACCACGTGGAGCTCACAGAGGCAGCAGTGCTCAGCTGGCCCCTCGTCGCCGCATCTGCCTGCCGCTCATCGCTGGCACCCCTGTGGTGCTGTTCGCCGCCGCTGTATTTTTTTTTTACCGCTACATGTGCCGTTCGCGTTCGCATCACAGAGAGCTCACCCAAGCGGCATGAATCGCTGCGTTGCCGCCGCTGCATTTCTCTGAACCGCTACATTTCCCGTTCGCGATTGCACCATAAAGAGCTCACAAAGCGGCATGAATTGCTGTGTCGCCGCCGCTATTTTCTGAACCGATTTCTCAATTGTCATCGCATCACGAGGAGCTGACAAAGCGGCATCATTTCTCGACCCCCCCCCCCCCCCCTCCCCGCGCCCCCTCGACGCAGATGCCTGCCGCTCATCGGCCAGAATATCACGGCCAACAACCTGAGCGCTGTGGCCAAGGCAGCAGTGCTCAAATGGGGCAACGCCGCCGCCCTCGCAGCGCTGTCGCCGCTGCCATTCGACTTTGTCGTCGCGGGCGACGTGCTCTACAAAAAGGAGCTCGTGGCGCCGCTGCTGAGCACTGTGCGCGCAGCGCTGCGCTGGCCGCCGTGCTCGCAACTAGGGTTAGGGTTAGCTGCGGCGGGCGCGCCAGGGGGGAGGCAGGTGCCGTCTGCGAGTGACTCGCGAGTCGCGTCATCAGAGTCGGGGGTTTCGACATCAGGGGAAGGGGAAGGGGCTTCGGCAGATGCTGCCGCAGTCGCAACGGGCGTAGCTGGTGCTGATGTTGCCACATTACGTGCGGCTGACAAACAAGACTCATTAGAAGCCGCGGGCGCCTCTGCTGCTGCTACAGCAAGTCTAGCAGACTCTGCCGCTACAGCAGATCCTGCAGCAGGGGCAACGCGGCAAAGACACGGCTCCTCCGATCGGGGGCTACTGCTGTGCCACATCCCGCGCGCCGGCGTTGAGCACTGTCAAGTGGCGGCAGCGCTCAGGGAGCTGCGCGCGCCGCCGGGGGGCGGAGCGCGCAGTTTGGCCGTCAGCGCGGGGGATGGGGGGGGGGTAGCGGGGACGGCTGTTTGTGATGATGACGTCGCTCGTGCGCAGGTTTACGCCTTGTTATTGAGACAGTGATGTATCAATGCTTTCATGTCTGTTCCTTGTTGCTGCACTGCTGGATTGCTTGATGGTCAGCGCGGCAGATGCGAGGTAGCAGGGACGGCTATTTGTGATGACGATGTTGCTTGCGCGCAGGTCTACTGCCTGCTATTAAGACAGTGACGAGTTTGTTACATATACATATATCGCATGTTCAAGTTTTGGTCTTGCTGTAGAGACAGTGATACATCAATGCTTTCGCGTCTACCCCTTGTTGCTGCGCTGCTGGATTGCTTGAGGATGCGAGGGGCGTAGCGGGGACGGCTGTTTGTGACGATGACGTCGCGCGCGTGCAGGTTTACGCATTGTCATTGAGACAATGACTATCAGATGTATCATTGTTTTCATGTCTATTTCGTTAGTTGCTGTGCTGTTGAAGTTTGGGCCCAAGTAGCACATTCAACAAGGCACACCGACGTGACGACGAAGCGTGGTATACTGGCTGTCGATCAATGCACGAGCAATATGTTAAGACTGGCAATTCAATGGAATGACAACACTGGAAGGTGAACAAAGGGCCGTTTGTGACCTTAACAGATGCACGCTCGACTACTGCCCGATACATTATAATGTCATACTATTGCTCATGCCCACAGCGCAATGCCAGGCAAGAAGATCGACAAGTGCATGAGGCAAGCTCGATCACACAAGACACACATGTCAGCACCACCGAAAGGCAAACATAGCTGCTCAAGTTGGAGACACGATCACAAGGAGGCTTCATTTGTCAGGTCAGCCGATGCACAAGCCCCTCTACCAAGGCTGGAGCACCGTAATGCCTGGCTCAGCCTGTGCATATTTGAGCGCTGCTTCGCCCCTTTTGCTGGCTAGAAAGTAGACTATGGCAACATGGCGTGCAGCGGCGCCAAAACGCGCCTTCCGCCGCTGCAAGCGCCAGAGACTAAAAAAACAACAGCATGACAGTGGTGGCCGTGGCCCCACAACAGCGCGCGTTTGCAGCCCTATCTCCCCTCTCATCTTTCTACGTCCACAGGGGCTGCTGCTGACGCTGCGAGAGTGTGGCAGCATGTGCTGCTGCTGCTGAGCAGTGCTGCACCTACTCTCTTGCGCGCACGTCAGTTGCAAACGCAGCGGCAGTTGCGCAGCGACAGTTGCGCAGCGGCAGTTGCGCAGCGGCAGTTGCGCAGCGGCAGTCTACGCTTTGGCAGTTACACAGCGGCAGTTACGCAGCGGTTACGTCATGCCGTCTTCTCCGCCGCCTTGGCACCACCAGAGCCGAATGCCAGGGAGTACATGCCGGCGACCGCCGCCGCGCCGCCGACAATGTTGCCCAGAGTCACCTGTGATTGACCGCATGCGTGGGACAAAGCGTGAGGTGTGGTCAGTTAGGGGTAGGGGGGCTAGCGTTAGGCCGCACGGTGTTGCAGCAAGAAGTCTGGAGATACCACCGTGTCTCCATGAACACGTGCAACGAGTAAAAGAATAGGACAAACGCCGGATACCAACCAGTAAGCCTGCAGAGGGAGAAGGTATCAGCGGTCGTTTAAAAAAAAACCGCGAAAACAACAAAACATAATATTGCCAGCTGGTGCTGTGCTTAGCATTGTTCTGCAGTCACCATGTATCACACCATATAATCAAGTTGAATACTTGAATGAAAGGGCCCCCATCATTGAGAAGACAGAGCGCCACGCAAACGCAAACCGTTGCAAAAGGGCTTGGCACAACTGATGAAGAATTACAAGTGCCACAGTACAGATAGTAGCAGTCTGAAAAGTATGGCAAGGCTCCACAGGCAAAGCAATCAAAAAGGCTTGGGAGCCATAGTTTCTTCTGTTTGAGGGCTCCAGAAGTGCTGTACAGAATTGAAGTTTGATGCCTCACTGGGAGCAGGTGCCCGAAGAGGAAGCGTCCCAGGCCAATGTCAGCGCCAACCATCATGGCTGCCGGCAGCAGGAACACTGCGCGCGGTGAAGATAGAGCAGGCACATTAGAAACTCGCAAGACAACAGCTCTGCAGTTGAACGGACCAGTGCATGCGGCGGAGACACGACAGACACATCAGAAGCACGGAAAACAGGGGCTCTGCAGTTGATGCCATGGCCGCCGGCAGCAGTTACACTGCGCACGGCGGGAAACAAAGCGGGCGTCATGTCACAGTTGGCAACTCAGCGATCTGTGCCGTGTGACCGTGACAACAGCCGAGGTAGGCAGGAAGACGTGTCAGTAACATCTACTTCAACTTCAAATGCACCATGTCGGTGAAACGAACGGGTCCCACCATCAAGTAGCAGCAAAAATGGCATTCCTGAGGATTGGAAGCATCAACGCGGCCCTCACCCACCGTTGACAACGCAGTGGTCCACGAACTGCAGCGCATGGTTGACACGAACCACTTCCACCATAGAGTAGCAGCGAAAATGGCACTAAAGCATCAACGTGGCCATCACTCACTGTTGGCGACGCAGTGGTCCGTGCCGAGCGCAAAGAAAGCCGAGATTGGCTAGGTAACCTCAACACCAACTTGAAACTGCAGTTGACACAAACGGACCTGACCATAGAGTAGCTTAGCAGCGACAAAGGCATTGCTCAGCGATAGAAGCATTAATTAACATGACCCTCACTCACTGTTGGCGATGCGTTGGTCCTTGCCGAGATGAGCAGGAAGACGGCTCGATAACTTCAATTTGTAATTCAACTGCAACCATGTGGTGGACACGTAAAGTGCTGCTCTGACCGTTCGTGAAGGCAACACAAAGCAACACTAGCGCCAACTTCACTCACTGTTGGCGACGCAGTGGTCTGTGCCCAGCGCCACGAAAGCCGAGATGGGCAGGAAGATCGCGGCCAGCTTGCCGCCAGCGTCTGACGCGCCCGCGGACATGTACACCGCCATACATACAAGCCTGCCATATCAGCGCACGCACAGTGGTGAACATCAAGTAATGAGAGCTCTGACAAAAAGCATGTTGCGGTGCCTCCCAGCATGTACTGGTGCCATATCAGCGCACGCACAGAGGTGAACATCAAGTAATGAGAGCTCTGACAAAAAGCATGATGCGGTGCCTCCCAGCATGTACTGGTACAGTTCTGCATTGTGTTGCTTGAATGTTTTTATGTACACTGCCATACATATCAGCCTGGCATTTGAGCGCGCGTGGAGGGTCAGTGAGAGCTCTGGCAGGGTTCACAGTGCTCAGGCGTGTGCTGGTGACGTTTGTCACAGGCAAAACTTCGGTTTTCATGTGCGCCGCCATATACACCAGCCTGGCATTTGAGCGTGCGCACAGAGATGAATATCAAGTAATTAGAGCTCGGACGGAGCACATGTTGCGGTGCGTCAGGGTCTGTGCTGGTGAAGCTTGTTACAAGTGACGCTTGCATTGTAAAATTGTGTTGCTTGCAGTTTTCATGTGCACCGCCATACATACCAGCCTGGCATGCGAGCACGCGCGCAGAGGTGAATTAAGTAATGAAAGCTCTGATGGAGCACATGTTGCGGTGCGTCGCGGCAATTACTGTGCCGGCAGCAGCACCAGCAGCAGCAGCAGCAGCAGCAGCAGCACCAGCAGCATCAGCACCAACAGCAGCAGCGACAGCAGCAGCAGCGGCAGCTGCAGCACCCACACTATTACCACCAGCAACTGCAGCACAACCACCACCACTGGCACCGGAAACACCAGCAGCAGCATCAGCAGCAGCTGCTGCTGCAGCTCCCCCACACTACCAGCACCAGCACCAGCAGCAGCTGCAGCAGCAGCGGCAACAGCAACTGCACCACCACCATGACTAGCAGCAGAAGCAGCTCACTCACCAGTTGCACAGGAGGCCGCGGAAGAAGGACTGTACGGGGTACACAGCGGCCTTGGCGCAGGCCACCCCCTTGAGCGCTGGCACCGCGATGATGCCCGCATTGACGGCGATGGCAGCGAGCAGCAGCGACCCCAGGAAGTTGCCCAAGTAGGAGATGCTCCAGCTCTGCGGTGTGGGGTGTCACAACCAGTAGTTGAAGTACTGGGATTTGTGTGCATTAGACCGGGGCTCACAGGCAAGACATCAGCGAACTGAAGAAGTTGCCCACGCAAGAGACAATCCAGCTCTGCGATGTGGTGGGCGAAGGGAGCGTCACAGGCAGAGGTTAAAGTCCTGAGATTGGTGGCACCGGGGCTCTCAGGCAAGACGTCAGCGAGCTCAGGAAGTTGCGTCACATGCAGCAGTTGAAGTGCTGAGATGTGTTGCACTAGGGAGACAGGCTCTCAGGCAGGACATCAGCGAGCTGACGATGTTGTCAACACATGTGACGCTCCAGCTTTGCATATGGCGAGTATAACTTCACGTTGAGCTTCGTATGCTGTGTGACTTGCCGCTGGCGTGGTCACGGGGCGGCCGCCGCCGCCAAATGCAGCCGTTTCCACCGACGCTGGACTTGCGTATGGCCGCCAACATCAGTTTGCAGCACACTTCAACATGCAAAACAATCTTAAAGACAATCTTTACAGTGCACACTTCTCCAGCACCGCCGCTGCCGCGAGCACGTATTGCCAATGTTGCCTTCCCCAATCACAATAAGGCACTTGCGGCTAACCATCCCTTGTCACCTAGAGCTCTACGATTTTTTGATTTGTTTTCTTTTTCTTTCATTGGTAAGAAAACGCCATGCACGGTGTCAGTCCATCTTCAAGGTCTATCATGTCGTGCATACATTCCTTTAGCAGGTCTCTGAGCAACGCGTGCTTCTACACCACTGCCGCCATTACCGGCGCCGCCGCGCTGCTGCCGGTGAAATTTCAAACTTCAACAGGCACTCGTCACGAGCGCCGCGTCGCCGGTGAAATGTCAAACTTGAACATACATTTGGTGCACACATACATACCTTGAGCAGGCCCCTGAGCGATGCGCACTTCTCCAGCTATCACGAGCACCGCGTTGCCCGTGACTCTACAGAACCCTCAACATGCACTCGTGCACACGGCAAAACTTTAAACTTCAACATGCAGATTGTGCATACGTACATACCTTCAGCAGGCCCTTGAGTGATGCGCGCTTCTTCAGCAGCGCCGCTGTCACGAGCGCCGGGTTTGCCAGTGGAACTTCACCTTCAAACCTCAACTTCAATGTTGCCGTACATACATACCTTCAAAACCTTTGAGCGATGCGCGTTTCTCCAGCAGCGCCGCCGTCACGAGCGCCGCGTTGCCGGTAAAACTTCAACTTCAGAGTTCACACCCATGATGCCATACAAACCTTCTGTAAGGTTTGTCCATGATGCTATACATACATACCTTGAGCAGGCCCTTGAGCGATGCGCGCTTCTCCAGCAGCGCCGCCGTCACCAGCGCCGTGTTGCCTGTGAACAGCTCGCCGCCGCCGACCAGCGTCATGAACAGCCCAAATGGCAACCCCACTGCAGCGCACGGATCAGGATGGCATATGGTGAGTAGATTGTAGTTGAGCACTGATGTACCGCTGGCAAGAAAATGGGACAACCAAAGATAAGCTGTATCGCCATCAACAGCTCAAATGGCAGCCCCACTGCAGCACACGGATCAGGATGGCAATGGTGAAGCGGTGCTCAGCAACTTTACAACTTGAGCACCGATGTACAGCTGACCGCTTCTTTTGACACGACAGATACGTTGATGCACAAACATCCGAGCTGAAATGACATGTCATGTGCGTGCTGTTTGCAGGACTGTCCTGAAACGTGTGCTGGTGAATACCAAAGGCTGTTCAAGTGCGAGCATTGATTAGCTTCACGTTTTACGCATTGCCGACACAAGACTACTACATAGACACCTCCTACTCTGCCAGCCTAAAGTGCCATAGCAACACCGCCAAGTCGCTTCACATTGCATCGTCGCAGCATTGCATACATGATGGCAAGACAATCGCATGCTTCAAGCATATCACTTCACAGTAATTGCAGAAAAAGAGCAGGACCCTAGTTGCGCCACGTAGAGGTTCTACGCTCCAATGTGCCAACGTTTCAGTGACCACATGCATGTACACAAATTACGTCAACTATACTACTTTTGGACCACAGCCGTGACTTCCAGTGTATGTACAAGAAGGGGGAAGGAAGGCCGTCCCTGCGCCGAGCAAGCGCTTCTGGGCTCCGGGCTCACACCAGCGACGTTCCCGCCTGCTTTGCCCACAATGTACATGCCAGCATGTATGCGACCACATGCGCGTATACAGTGCATATTCTCCACACTTCTCGATCGTATACCTCAACTTCGAAGTAGTGATTGTGTACTTCAAGTCCAAAGTAGCCAGATGGTGAGACAGGACCGCACCTGCGCCGAGCAAGAACTTCTGGGCTCAAGTATACCATCATGTCCTTTACAACATGCTTAGAACGACATTATACGTAGTTTTGACCACATGCCTGTGTCAAGACGTGATTTTGAGCACATTTGGACCACGGTCATCATCCTTTCAAAATAATGTAAGTGAAGGATCCGGATCGCACCTGCGCCAAGAAGAAACTTCTGGGCTCCGGGATTGGCCGCCGCCATTTCGGGAACGTTTCCGCCGACTGTAACCGCCAGCAGCGCTCCGAAGCCTATGTGGCAGCCTGACAGTATGCCCAGTGTCTGTTGCACACCAATCGACGGCAGCGGCGGCACGTGGCAAGTTGAAGTTAGCGCTGAGTGTTGCGGATAGGGCTAGCGCAGGTTAGCATCAAAGCTTGAAGTGGTTGCAAGTTTTTGCCGCAAGTGCAATGCGATTCACTGTGAAATGGCAGATTATTGTCGTTTCACAGTGTCAACGAGTTTGCGCGTTCTCAAGATGATGACGCTGTTTGCTGCGAGGTGCAACTGCAAATGCAGTGCTAAGCAAAGCAAGTATTACTTTTGGTCTGCCACACAAACGACACATTCATTAGTTGGAGATTCAAATGACCGCTGCATATCCAAATGCAAGTGAGAAGCCACTCGCAAGAATCTCGTTCACAGGCAAAACGGCCTTAGTGTAATGTTTGCTCTCACAACGTTCAATCCTACAACATTCCTAACAGTTCACAATGAAGGATCATCATAACGGTTTCAACGGCAACCTACAAAGCCACCCCCTGTAACCTTGCTGATAGGCATTGCCGCGTTTTTGGCCCTAATGCTAACCCCTCCCCTGCCACTCATGCGAATCAGCACTGCTCCTATCAGTCATAGAAGGTTACCTGCGGTTAGAGTACTTCGAAGTATCATTTTCTCAAAGGCCAAACGGGCGAAATACTTATCATCACTGCAGGTTCCTTGGCAGCAAACGTGGAGCCGCTCACCAGAATCTTGTGAGTTTCAATGGCAACCTACAGAGCCACCCACTAGAACCTCACAGGTGAGCCTGACTTCTTAACTGCCTTCTTAACCCTAGCTTCACCCTAACCCTGACCCTACTGCAACTCAGCGCTGGTCCACTGCCAGAAGCTAGGCTTGAAGTATCATTTTTCTCAGGCCGAACTGATGAATCACCAAGTCATCACACGGTAGGTTCGTTGGCGGCAAGCGAGAGGCCACTCACCAGAATCTTTTGAGTAGGCAAGGCGTCTTTTTGTAACGTGTATTCCTCACACCAAGTATCTCTCACAGATCACATTGCAACATTGCCATAGCAACTTTAATGGCAAGCGACAAAGCCACCCACCATGATCTTGTTGATTAATGGGCATGGCCGCCTCTTGGCCCTAACCCTTGCCCTAACCCCACTGCAATTTACCACTGCTACAAGCGTTGAAGTATAGCTCCCTCACAGGCCGAACTGATGAATATAATAACAATCATCACATCACCATTGCACGTTCATTACGCAAGCGATAAGCCACCCACCAGAATCTTATTGATACGCATGGCCGCCTTCTTGGCCCCAACGTAACTCTAAAGCTGACCCTACTGCAACTTAGCGCTGTTCTTACCACTGCTAAAAGCTAGAGTTGCAGCATCCTGTCTCACAGGCCAAACTGATCAATCATCAAATCATCACTAAGGGATTGTTAGCAACAAGCGCGAAGTCACCCACCAGAATCTTGTTAATAGGCATGGCCGCCTTCTTGGCTCCCAGCTCCACAGCATTCTGGTAGAGTGCCGGCGGCGCAAGTAGCAGCGGCGCCGCCTGCGCAGGCGCAGCTGGCGCGGGCTTTGCGGCAGCGGGGTCCAGCGACAGCGCACCATTGGCAGGTCTGCACAAGAGGAAAACCAATTCTTATCGTGTCAGTGATTGTGGTAATTAAGAGGGAAAGTACCAAGTGGATCACATGCGCATGCAAATATGTCGTCATCGAAATAAATTGGCAGCGCGGTCCAGCGACAGCACACCATTGGCAGGTCTGCGCACACGGGAAAGTAACTCTTTCAGTGTATTACCGTTTTGTTATTAGTGTGTCAGAGATTGTGGTAGTTAGAGTCGTCAGGTACTTGAGCTACACCCTATAAAAAGAGCACAATGGATCAAATTTGTATCAAATACGTCGTAAGCCGTGTTCAATGAACTCAAACATATTGCAGCAGACTGAACTGAAATACACAGCAGCAGCAGAACACAGAACAACATGCCGATGCCGAGTGTGTGTGTGCAACAAGCAAACACTGCCGCCGCGGGTGTCAGGGGTGGTAACTAGCAGATGCGTTTTGGGAGTTGCATATGCTGAGAAGCGAGGCTAAACAAAATCATTCACAGGGAGCGCACGTGAGAAGAGCCTGTGAATGCCAGTGACACCTCTCACAATGATTAGGTAGCTTCTCACTTCAAAGCGCGTTTGATTTGTGTGAATATCGTATTTGAAGTGGCAGTAGACCCAACGCAATTGAGGTAATACCATCACTAGTCTTGTCTGCAATTTTCTTCCTGCAGTGTACTTATGCTGCAAGGATGCTTCTAGCGTAATTTTCAGTTGCATTCAATTTCGCCTCCAAGTCACTGTTGCCCGCACCTCCAACCAGCGGTGAGCTGCTGAGAACTGCGGTGACAGCTGGAGATGCAATTTGTCGCTGGCTTATCACGCAACAGCACACCGCATCAAAAAAAGATGCTCAGCTTACTCTGTGGGAATGCTGATTCGGCCAAGTACTTGTTCAATTGAAGGCGTGCGCTACGCCGTATTCATGGCAGCAGCTCACCACAGTCTTGCATGCAACAGTTGCTGTCCTCATTCTTCAACTTTCAACAAGCGCACTTCCTACGCCCTTGTCGACTGTTCCGTGCTCTGTTCGTTTCCCAACACACGGGTGGCGAGACTCACGTTGTGGCGGTAGCGAACCGCAAGGTAGCTGATCTGCCAGCAGCTGTGGCGACTGATACTGGTGTCACGAAAGCCATGCTGCAGCTGCAGCCAATTGCCGCCAGCGCCACCACCGTAAGCCGCTCCCAAGACCTCATGCTTCCGTCGTTCACTCAGGCTCTCCTCTCTAATCCGGCGGCTGCTGGCACAGGCACAGAGCTACTAGTCCGCTGCAGAGCAACAAGTGGCTGTGAAAGTGGTGTTGCATGTTGCCAGCTAGCGAGCAGAAGAAGACCACGCCAGACAAGGTACTGCCGCCTGGAGATGCACACAAACAGCATCAGAACTTCCAAGCTCGATTAAAACAAAACATTCTGCCGGGGGTCTCCTGTGACCGATCGTCATGGGGTCACCGCGTTTCAGCAGGAGTTTGTGAGGTGACGGCAAGAGGAGAGGGGAGGGTGGAGCAGGGCGCCGCGTGGGCGAGTCGTGTGCCTCAGCTATGATCGGCCCGTAGGGGGAGTTGTGTGTAGACACATCAAGCAATTCGCAGACACACACCTTTTAAAACTATCAACACCATGGTCACCACTCGCTTGACCCGGGAGGCCCGCGCAAAATACGAGAAGCAGGCCGCTGCCCTGACGACGCTTTGCGACAAGCTGGTGAAACGCTTCAAGCACCATTGCAAGGTGAGGTCTGTGTACGCACTGGGACCCCAAAGCAATGCTGTAGCGATCCATGTAGAAGTACGTAGTAATCCCACTCCAATGCCAACATGATGCCAATGGCTGTATCTGTGTCCAGTGCACTGCGAACTTTGGTACATCAGCACTTACATGTGCGTTCTCAGTAAATACAGCGGTGTGCTTTTGTTATCATCGGCAGTCACACAAAAATTAAGCAGATGAAAATCGTCAACTGCCAGTTTTTTTGTGCTTCACATAGGCCAGGCACTTGAGCCACATGGTGCTGCTACTATCAACAAGCATGCTTAGCGTGACATGCAACCCTTCCAATGCCAGTTTTTCTTACGAGTTCAGTACACACTCAAGTATTTTAAAAATTACACAAGTGACACCTGAGCCAAGAGCATTTAAACTTGAACACTCTGTCGTGGCATGCACGACTACAGACAGTAAGAAATATGACAACCTCAGAACATTGACAATGTCTTCCGGCAGTGGACTTGGAGCCGGCCGTCAGCAGACGTCCACTTCTGAGCTCATGGTGGCATTACCCAAGCCAGTGTGCGCGTAGACGCTTTGTACGGATGGCGTGTGCCTGCTCCTCGCGCGCCCTTTGTCATACCCCTAACCCTAACCCTAGGTGCAGCACCGCACATGTGCCGATCGCATGTTATACGTCTGCCGCAGACTGGCCTACTCTGCGCTTGCTGTCAGCGCCGCCGAGCCAGCAGCAAGGGCAGGGCTTAGCGTGACATGCAACCCTTCCAATGCCAGTTTTTCTTACGAGTTCAGTACACACTCAAGTATTTTAAAAATTACACAAGTAACACCTGAGCCAAGAGCATTTAAACTTGAACACTCTGTCGTGGCATGCATGACTACAGACAGTAAGAAATATGACAACCTCAGAACATTGACAATGTCTTCCAGCAGTGGACTTGGAGCCGGCCGTCAGCAGACGTCCACTTCTGAGCTCATGGTGGCATTACCCAAGCCAGTGTGCGCGTAGACGCTTTGTACGGATGGCGTGTGCCTGTTCCTCGCGCGCCCTTTGTCATACCCCTAACCCTAACCCTAGGTGCAGCACCGCACATGTGCCGATCGCATGTTATACGTGTGCCGCAGACTGGCCTACTCTGCGCTTGCTGTCAGCGCCGCCGAGCCAGCAGCAAGGGCAGGGCTCAGCATGGGATCTTTGCACTTGCAGTGCCAGTCTTGTCTGCCACATGTAAAGAACCCGTTCTGAGATGGTGGAGCTCTTGACAAGTCCGCAAAAGCAGCGCTCAGCATGTACTGTCCTGCTGCCTGCCGCAGATCACCTCGGTTCCTCAGCGTTGATGACCCGGTGAGAGCAGCGCTCCACATGCGTTGCCTCTGATCGCGTCTGCCGTGCATCAAATACTCCGACTCACCCGACAAAGGCAGCGCTCAGCACGTATCGCCTGATTGTGCGCCTGCTGCAGATTGAACTGCGCACATTCGACTTTCACCAGACGCTGGTCGACGTGCACACGTTCTTCCCATACATACCTGCGTCACCATGAAAACACCATCTAGCATTCCCACATTTGAACTGCTCACGCCACTCGTGGAACCTGTACCCGCACGGTATCGCCTCTGTCGACGCGCATGCTGCAGATCAACCTGCTCGCGCTCGATGGCTGGCTTCAAGCTTACTGACCGCTGTGCCTTTCATCCCGTTGCCGCACCTCCACCTTCTGCAAGCTGCCAACAGCGCTCAGCATGTACTGCCTTTTTTAATCCCGCGCCCCTGCCGCAGATCAACCTGCTCGCGTTCGACTGCGACCAGACCCTGGTTGACGTGCACACGTTCTTTCCATACATACCTGTGTGTCACCATGAACCACCATTTACCATGAGTGCGCAACTCCTGTCGCAGATCAACCTGCTCGCATTCGACTTCGGCCAGACATTGGTCGACGTGCACACATTCTTTACATACATACCTGTGTCACCTTGAACCGCTCACGCCACTCGTGGATCCAATACAGCGTTGAATACAAACATGGTATCGCCTCTGATCGCGTGCCTGCCACAGATCAATCTTCTCGCGTTCGACTTCGACCAGACGCTGGTCGATGTGCACACATTTGGGCGCTGGCAGGACTCGGAGGCAGAGCTCGCCAAGCACGTGCGCCCCTTTTTTCGGGAGCTGGTGCTCGCGGGGGCCGAGCACGGCATGCACATGGCCGTGGTCACATTTTCCGCACAGGTATATGGGTACTTCGAAGTATACTGGGTGCTTTCAGACAGGTACACGTGTATGTTTTATCCCGATTGTATGTATTCGTGAAAGTCCATTCTGCAAGGAGCTGGTGCTGGCGGGGCGGAGCACGGCATGCACATGGTCGTGGTCACATTTTCCGCACAGGTATGTAGGTATATTGGGTGCTTTTGACAATCATGTAAGTGTCATACACGTGCGCCCGTTCTTCCGGGAGCTGGTGCTGGCGGGGGCCGCGCACCGCATCTAGACAGGTACGTAGGTGGTATGTATGTACCTGTCATACATGTGTGCCCGTTCTTCCGGGCGCTGGTGCTGGCGGGCGGTGAGCACGGCATGCACATGGCTGTGGTCACCTTCTTCAAACAGGTATGTAGGTAAACTGGTACTTTTAGACAGGTATGTATGTATTATCCACAAAAGCCCATTCTTCAGGGAGCAGGCGCACGGCATGCACATGGTCGTGGGGTCTTGCACCTAGAAGCATGTATGCACAATATTTGCGGCCATGCTCTGTGTGCTGGCCGAGCGCTGCAGCAGGTTTCCACCATTCCAGGCGCGCTGCACAAGGCGTTCGCCGATAACTCCGCGTCGCGCATCGTCATACGTACCGTACTCTGCCCTGCGTACTGAGGGCCATCAGCATACATGCCATACTCTGTCCTGCGTGCTGAGCACTGCGACAGGTTTCGATCATCCGCGGCGTGCTGCACGAGGCGTTCGGCGAGGAAATCGCGTCACGCATTGTCATACGCGGCGCGGACGGCAGCTGGACGTACACGGGCCGCGGCGCGTGCGAGGGGAAGCAGGCCCACATTGCCAGCGCCGCGGAGGAGCTCACGCAGGTAATTCCAATTATGCGCTTGCGCCTTCAAGTTGAAGTTTGCATCCCGCCTGCATCCGCCGCTACGACCTTGCCCCCTTCCCCCGCAGGTGTTGTTGTGGCTCGGCGGCAGCAACGCAGATGCAGCAGTGCTCACTTTGCGCACTGCTCGACGCTGCTCAGCCTCCTATTCACGAACTGAGCATCACAATGTTATGAAATCTAATTACCAAGATTGTTCAGGATGTCAATGAGACCTTTTCAACTCCACCCCATCCAAATGCTGCCACCCCCCCGTCCCCCCCCCACCCCGCCCGCCCCCCCGCCCCCTGCAGGCGATGCAGCGGCCCGGCAGCAGCAGCGGCGGCAGCGGCTGCGGCGTCCAGTTCACGCGCTGCTCGACGCTGCTCTTCGACGACGACGAGCACAACGTGCGCGCGGCGCTCGACGCGGGCGTGCGCGCCGTGCTCTGCGACACGCATGACCCCCACGCCATGGTCCGCGACCTCATCGCGCTGTCGTAGCGGCGGCGGCGGCGGCGGCGGCGGCGGCGGCAGCGGAGGCGGCGGCAGCGGCAGCGGCGGCGGCAGCAGCAGGGGCGGCAGCGGCGGCAGCGGCAGCGGCGGCGGCAGCGGCGGCGGCAGCGGCGGGGGCGGCGGCGGCAGCTGCGGCGGTGGCAGCAGCAGCGGCGGCGGCAGCAGCTGCGGCAGCTGCGGCGGTGGCAGCAGCAGCGGCGGCGGCGGCAGCTGCGGCGTGGCAGCAGCAGCGGCGGCGGCAGCGGCAGCGGCGGCGGCAACAGCGGCGGCAGCAGCGGCGGCGGCAGAGGCGGGGACAGCGCTCCACGCCAGCTGCGGCAGCGCGCGGCGGAGGTCGCGGTCTGCGGCCTCATCGCGTGGTCGTAGCACATGCTGAGATGGCAGTACGCCGCCAAGCGCTGCTGCAATCGTAGCGCCTGCGGCAATGCCCTGCGCCCTGCTTTGCATCCTGTGCCATAGCAGCAACATCGGACGGCGGCGGCAGCGCGCACCGCTGCGCTCCAGCTGCAGCTGCGCACTGTGGCTGATCCACAACCCTAATCCCATTGTTGCAGCAGTTTTTCGGCAGCAGCGCTCGACAGCAGGCGCTCGCGGTACCTGAGTGCATTCCGCCGCGGCCTCATCGCGCCGTCGCGGCAGCAGCGGCGGCGGCCGCGTGCAGCGGTGGCGCACAGCGGCAGCGCTCTGCGGAGAGTGCAGCAGCGCTCATAGGTACACGCCTTGCGCTTCTTTGCATCGTAACACGCACTTATCGCAGCGCTCTGCAGCTTGTGCGCCAGTATGTACGTGCGCGGGGCGGCTGACCGGGAGGTGACTCTCCTCAGCTACGGATGTGGTGCTGAGCGCCGTTGACGCGCATGTCCGCTGCATGCGCTGACCGGTTGTAGGGCCGCTTGTAGAGGGGCGTAGTGCGTGGTGGCGCCGCGCCGTGCGCAACGCGCTGCGCTCGCACATGTGCTTGTTTATGTGTGTGTGTCTGCGTGGGGGGGGGGGCATTGCGAGAGCGCTCCCAGCTACGGAGCGCGCCGTAAGGCTACAGCGCAGGCTGGGGTGCGTCTGCAAGGGTTTTTAACGCCTTGCGCTGCTTGCTTAGTGAAGCCTTTTCGCCCTTATTGGCAGAGGTTGTTGAAGAAACATATGTGCACGAGGTGGCATCGCACCATTCTGGTGGAGGCATCCGCATCCTACGCTCGTAGTGGGCTCTGGCTGGATGCTGGCAAGTGGTCACGCTGAGCGCTGATGTGTGAGCATGTGTGGCAGCAATGAGCACACTACACAATCTTGTGCACAGAAGCCCGGCGGCAAGGCATTCTGGTGTTGCTCGCGTTGCTCAATGCCTCATCGAGGCATTACATCACAGGTGCTGTTGTTTTCGCAGAGCGACTCTTAGGACTGTTTTGGGGAGTTATTTTGCTGATGTGAGAGTTGGCGCTTCTTGCCTTGACTTCAGTCATGCTCATCTCTTTTGTCTACGCGATAGGCTGTGGTGGCGATTTGCTCTGTGATGTTTGCATTGATGCGATGTGAAACATGGTAATGTGCAGGTTGTCGTTAAAATCCATACAAGGCGCGAGAATGCATGCAGCATCCGGGGCCTCTTCATTTTTCAATCGAATGAGCTCGTGCAAGTACGTATGGACTTGTATTTATAAAGGCCCAAGGGAGGCCGGGTTGCCTATGCAATCGAAAAGCTTGCGTCAACGCAGCAGCCTAGTCTGCGCTGTGCCCTAGGAGTTTGGATACCGGCGCCGCAACACAGCCCAGCATTCGCGCTCCACGTGTGTATGCCATGACGCGCTCCGCCAACTCCCGCGCCAGCGATATGCTCAGCTCAATGTGGATCTGACGCTTAGCTAACCCGGCCTTGCGTAACACATCTGCCTTCCCCCCCCCTGAGCACAGTGCTGAGTGCATTGCCAACTCCTTAACAAAAAGGCTTGTCTGCTTGCCCAGCCGTCCGTACGACTCCTGCACGAATGGCACAAAAGCCCAAGATGACGTCAAGGTGCCGGTGTGGTGCTTGACCTTCGCGTCCTCCCCCACCCCAGCAGCATAGCCGTCCGTGTTCGAGGCATTTGTTTTGCCTGTCAGGTACGAGCTCGCTGTGGGCGCGCGCACACTTGTGTCTAGCACTATTCCCTTGTTACGGTATGCACTGCTAAAGTGCAGACACCCTGGGTCAATGACTGTGTCCGCCCGATACCCCGGTACCTTGAAGACGCTAGCGTCCTCATTGCGGACAATAGAGACATGGTGCTGTCTCAAGATGCGCTGTAGGCACCGCTTTTGGGCAGTGTGTGTCGCGTTGTGCCCCCGTATGTGCTGGCTGGGGCAGCTGATCGCATGCGTGGAGGTGGGGCTCACGTCACTGCACCGCCATGGGCACACCTCGCCCTGTATGCCCCACCCGTCTATAAAGATCGCAACCATAATCATCGTGGCTGCTGCCATACTGGACATGGGCGCCGCACCCGGGCGGTCATTGGCAGCGGGTGGCACGCTCATGCATCTCGGGTAACAACACGCCAGCCCAGGGGCACCACCATGCCAGTCAGCGCGCGCACACCATAGAAACAACTAAGGTGGGCTCACGCAGCCAGGTGTGAGTAGTTGGCGGCGGCGGCGTTTGAGTGGTTGTCGTTGCGACACTTTCAGACTGTCATACGACATGTAGATTCCTTACAGCTAGATGCCAATCATCTGGGCTTTTTCGCGCCCTGAGCGAGAATTAATAAAAAGTACAAATGAGCTGACGCCGTGCAAGTACTCGAGTAGGGCAGACGAGTAGATGACCCCACCCTGGATCACTAAAAATCATCAGCAAGCATCATGAGGTTCTTTGTCGCCGCTGCGTGCCTGCTGGCATCTCCCGTGGCAGCATTCCTGCCCGTCTCAGGAGCGCTGTCCAGCGGGTCTTTCACTGGCGCGGCTATGGCTCACCGAAGCACATCAAGCAGCAGTGGCAGCACGCGTGTCATGCAGATGGCGAACCCCAAGGTACGCCAGGCTGATCCGCGTATCAGTCGTAGCCGTGTGCCCTATGCAATTCAGATAGTCTTACCAATTGGTGTCCCAGTCGTGTGCATAGCGCTGTCTGAGGTGTGTGGATCTTATGTCATGTTCAAGTACGACGCCGCACCTCCAGTAGCGCGATCTTCAGGTCGCTGCGAGCAGATTGCCAGCGAATGAATACCACTCATGCTCATTTGCTGGCCTGGTTTGGACGCGCTTGCCTGGTGGTACACGCGCGCTGCCCGGAAGGTGCTTCAAAGAATTTGCGGTTCAGATTGCTTGAGTGCTTGCAGTTACACTCACGGTGCCGATGCCTTTAGCTAATATTTGAGCTTTTCGAAGTGCCTGGGATGCTGTGTGCACACACACAAATAGAAGTTGCTCCTCGAAGCTTTCGTCATCGGTCGCAGGCGCGTTGCAAGGGCTCATGTGCTGTGATGGCTTTGATCGTGTTGCTTGTGCAGGTTTTCTTTGACATCGACATTGACAACAAAGGTGAGTGGTCGCTGGCATTCAGCCTTAAACTGCCGATTGTACCTCACTTTACCAAATGCCATCGTATGGACCATGAAGGTCCCTGGATGTTGTGCACCCAGCTTTTGAAAGGAGGTAGAAAGGAGGTAGTGGAGGTTTGTTTTGGTGCGAGTAAACAAAGAAGGACTCATTTCAAGACAAGCGCGAAAGCTGGTCATTTATTTTGCGTTTTTGTTTTTTTGGTGATAAACTGGTGGCAATGCAGGTCCGGCAAAGCCATCGTGATGCACCAGCAGAACCCGCGAGTGACATGCGAACCTCTGTTCTGCTGCAACGCGAGCGCCGTGTTGCGCCTGATGTTCGCGTTCATACAAGAACTCAATGAACGCTTGACATCTAGCGCACCCGCTGTAATTTCGTCATAACAAGTTTGCGAGAGGCGAGCCTCCTTCGATGAGTGCCTCGTCGGCATGAACATACTTGAGGTTACACTCGCACGTATCTTCTACGCAGCTTCTCGATTGGGATTCCTGCAGGTGCACCGTAGCAGTTTTGCTGCCCCGCACGAAGTGCGGTTACCACTTTTGTAACTGTCACAGGCGCCGGACGCATTTTATTTGAGATGCACAAGGATTTGGTGCTGTTTCTGATTCAACCGGTGCCAAGCGCACTGCATTTGAGCTGCGCAGGACATGGCGGTGGCTGTTGCCAGTTTTGTAACTGCCGCAGGCGTCATCAAGCTCATTGTATCTGAGCACATGCCAGCGTTAACACAGTTGGAGCTCAGTGGAGGCCTATCGGAAGCTGGGAGGCATATGGCCGCCTCAGCAGCTGAAGCGCCTGACGCTGCGAGCATTTACAGGCCAAAGCAGCTGTGTAAACATGTGAGTGCCGTTCCATACTTGGAAACAAATCAAAAGATCATGGAGCTCTAGGTGACAAGGTGTGGTCAGCCGTCAAATTGAATGCCTCCCACCAATAGCCGTGGTCACCGCTGCTGCGGCCATTGGCCATGAGCCAGCCAGTGCCACCATGTTCACAGTAGTCAACAGGCTTTTGTACATGCCGTTTCTTAAACTGCCGCAGACGCCGGACGCATTGTGTTTGAGCTGCGCAAGGACGTGGTGCCAAAAACGGTGGAGAACTTCCGGGAGCTGTGCACGCGGCCTAAGGGCAAGGGGTTCAAGGGCTCCTCGTTCCACAGGATCATCCCTCAGGTGCATCCCCTTGTCACAGTGCTCAATGTCATAATATTGATTTTTAAATTTAGAGAACTTTCCGGAGCTGTGCACGCGCGGCCAAAGGGCAAGGGGTTCAAGGGCTCCTGTTTCCAAAGGATCATACCTCAGGTGCGTCTCTCTGTCACAGTGCTCAGTTTGGTGTACATATGATGTACACCCTCTCTCGTTGCCCAGGATCATTCCTCAGGTACGTTTCTTTAGCCACAGTGCTCAATGTGATTAATCAAATATAGTTCAGATCCAATCAGGTATGTGTGTATGTACACCTTTTCTCCCTGCGACACTGACGGCGGCACAGATTAGATTGGCGTGGGCCCTGGTTATGCGGCACAACCTATCACTCTGTAGCAGGTTCTATGAACACCACTTTGACGGCTGGCCGTACACGGCAGTGCAGCAGGGCTGTGCCAGAATGCCTTAGGGTTAGGGTTAGGATTAGAGTTAGCCTAACCCTGGCCTACATCAACAACAGACCGGGGGCCTAAGGCATATAGCGCAGGCGGCCACTAGTGACTGATGGATGGCAGGCTTGCGGCTAGCGAATCCTATCCCTGACCATCTCATTCAGTCAAGATTTTCACGAAATACTTCTAGCTCAAGAGTTGACAATAACGTCTCATCTTACAAAAAGGAAAACGAGCAACAAACCTAATAGATCCCATTCAACTGCATGGCGACAGCGACAGCTGTCGGGCTGCGTTCGAGATCTACACAAACGAAGCGCCACCTCGATACGGTCTCAAGCCCAGCCATGAGAGGTGCAGCGTTTACTGTGTTCGCCGCACAGCGTGGTCGGATGCAATAAGGCGTGCGCTGTAATTCAATACCTACTCAGGTGCTGCGCTCAATACCCACCCAATGGTGCGGCGCAAAGGCACGCTTTGAAGCGTGTGGTTAAAATTCACGCTTGTTCAGAGTGCCCCAGCTGCGCAGTGCAGTCGGAGTAGCGGCGCGTCACTACGTGATGTGGGGTTTGAAGTTGATGGTCAGGGTTGTCACTCTTTGTCGCGTACTGGATTTATATAATCGAATCAACTCGCCAAGTAACAGAATACCAAGCTCGAGGTTGCTGCGTTTTGTTGATGAACCCTCATTGATGTCAGCATCGCGGCCCGGGGGTTGGAGGTGACCAATAGCATGAGACTTCTGCATTTGGTTGCCTTGAAGTACGAACCTCTATGGAAGGGGGCTGCAACTGCAACATGCGCTCCGTTTCACTGACGAGAGCTTGCACTTCAGACAAGGGATTTCAGTATCGCGGCTGCTGCTGTGCAATGAGGATCAGGAGTGAAGTTGGGGTTAGGGTTAGTGCTGCACATCGAAGGAGAGCTTGTGGGCGGATCCATTGTTTTGTAGGTTGTGATTGTCTCTTGCACCGCTACCTGCTAAAATTTATGGAAACATATCAAAAGATCGTAGAGCTTCAAGTAGGTGACAAGGAGTGGGTAGTTGTAGGGGATGATGCTTCTAAGCGGCGGCTGCGTCCAGCCAACTCTATGTGCTGGTGGCAAGCCTGGCGCTCATGAAGTATATGGAACAAGTACTTGAAGTGGTATGATGTACAGGAATGCCACATGTGCAAGCTGGCGGCTGCATCCTGCGAACCCCATGGTTAGGTTTAGGGTAGGGTTAGGTTGGTGGCAAGCCTGGCGCTATTGCTGCCGTTGCCTTTTAGGCTTCCCGTGTGATGTCAAGTGCTGACTCAAGCTGGCGGCTGCGTCCTGCGAACCTAACCCTAACCCTTATACTATGGTGGCAAGCCTGGCACTAGTGCTGCCATTGCCTTTCGGGCTCCCCAAGTGATGTCAGTGGTCGAGCGCTGACTCATATTTATGTATATACTTGAAACTACATGCCACGCAGCTACGAAAAGAAAGGGCGCATGTAGCAGTCAACGGTGGCGCTGGCTGCTCCCAGTCGTGCCTCTTGGGACATTGTATGCCAGCATAATGAGTGTGTCACAGCGTTGTTTCACCCAAATTCTAAGCTTAGGTCAGGCTGCTCAATTGTCGTTTGTGCATGTTCAGCATCGTAACCAGCACAGCGCTGGATGTCACCGAGATGACTGGAACTCATCAGTGCGGCGTAGTGCCGATCCATGGTGTTAACTTCAGATCATTTGTCAACATGTGAATTGTCCTGGCAGCATGCGTGAATGTGTGTTATGGCGCTGTATTCTGCGTGTTGCCTTACCTCATGCGCCGCGGCTGCGATCACGCCATGGACCCCCCGCCTTCGATCATACAGAAAGGGGTTGTGAAAGCCACCTCTGAATCTTCGTCGGAAAGCAAATACACACTGCAGTACATGCAATGGTGACAGACTACAATCATGCTTCTCCAAGCCTATGTTATTGCAACGCCAACTCTCTGCCGTATCCTTGTGTCGTGCCTGTGCAGTTCATGTGCCAGGGCGGTGACTTCACCAAGGGCAACGGCACCGGCGGTGAGTGGCAGTTACAAACAAGGCAGTTACTCAGGACCCTCGCATCTGTCCACCTCGCGCGGTAGGCGTGCAGTCCGCCTGTGCATGAGGGCCGCGTACAGCAAGGACAAGTTGCAGATGTAGAACAAGGAAGTTAGTGATGTCGGGCACAGCAGGGGGGTGGGGGGGTGGGGGGCAATCAGGCTTTGTACACCACTCAACGGGCGCATGCACGGTGTCCGCATGACCTCATCCCCTGTACCTCTGATGCCCTTAGCATAGAAGACGCACATTGCTGGCACGAGACAGCTGCATTTGTAGCGCCAGCGGCCAGATTCGCTGAAACCCACAACTGACCTTGATTGCATGACCCTTTATTTTGGGGGGGGGGGGGGGGGGCATTTGCTGTGTGCCAGGATTCCGGCACTGAGGACTGATCCCAGCCCTCACTCAATGATCTGCATGTATGGCCGCTCCCTCCCTGGACGGATAACTCGATCCGACTTCTTACTTTTCAAGGACATAAATTATTGTGCATACATGCATACATAGCGGCGGATAATAATTTTCACCGACTTCTTACTTTTCATGGACATCAAGTATTGTGCATGCATAGTGGCGGATAACAATTTATGAATGGATGGATGTGCGTTGTGCGGTTGGCTTCCCACAGCGAATCCATTCTCGGTGACACCTTTCCTCGCGTACCGATTGCTGAATACATGTTTGGAGTGAATATCTTGTAATCATTTGTTGGTTTCAATTAGTGATGAGGACACAGAGTTTCAGCGCAGGTGACTATACTCCAACTTCAATGGTATCATGAGGTAATAATTTCTTGAAGTATACCTTCAGTGTATTTGGCTGTTGTGCATTCCTCACTCACGTAGTGTCCATTTCTCGTTCACATGTTCATGAATTTGAATTGTGCTTTCACTGTCCGCAGGCGAGTCCATCTACGGCCGCACCTTCCCGGATGAGAACTTCCAGCTGAAGCACACTGGCGGTGGCATCCTCAGGTACTGCATACTCTGAACTAGCATACATACCTTAGTTAACATCCATAACCTGACTGAGGATACATGTTCATGCCATCATGCCACTGACACAGGCTCCTGCTGCGGGCGTAGTAGTGCCCTTTGGTGGTATGAAGCCGCTACTATGATGGAGAACTGGTCAAATGGGTTTTGCACATTGTTGCTGCTGAGTCGTTTTTTGTGCAAGTGCATTTGTGAAGGCGCAGTGATGCTGCAAGTGTGATTGTGTGTGCGTGTGTGTGCGCGCGCGCGCGCATTTGCATCATTTCATTTGTCGCTGCCAAGAGCGCATGATGCTGTAAAGTCAGCATAATGCATCATTTCAGTCGTCGCTGTCAAGAGGTCCTGTGATGGAGCTGGTTGATCAGCAGAATTGCTCCAAACTTTGCGCTTTGGATTTCCTGCTAAGCACTGCGGCCAGAGAAACATAGGTAGGTGCCTTTTTGAGGTTGTAAGTGCGACAAGAACGAGGAGTGGTGCACATCATCTCAAAAACAAAGAAAGATTACCTTTGATCTTATGGAGTCTATTTCCAGGGCTGCTTGCGCCCCTGTGTAACTCGTTTGTACTTGAAGCTCGCCTGTGAGCTCACTCCTTTTCCCGTCCCCTCTCCTGCCTTCCCTTCTCTCCATGTTATGGCCGCTCCATCAGCATGGCAAACGCTGGTGAGTGCCGCTTCACGTGTGTACATCAACCATTAACTGCACTTATTATGGACTTGTCAATACGTAAACGTGATACTTGTTGTTGCCTGCACATCTATAATGGGTACTTCTATATGACACTGCATTCGTACTGCGCATGGCGCTTGTACAGGCCACAACAGGAATTATGCAGGGTGCTATATCAAATATGCCCTGAACATGGCAGCATTGTACTTTTTCGAGTACACAGACATCATAGAACTGTGCCTGCAACCCTGTAGCAGTACTTTTTATTAATTCTCGCTCAGGGCGCGAAAAAGCCCAGATGATTGGCATCTAGCTGTAAGGAATCTACATGTCGTATGACAGTCTGAAAGTGTCGCAACGACAACCACTCAAACGCCGCCGCCGCCAAATGGCATCTCGGGGTCCTCCCCTACGTCCTCCTCCATGTGCCCCCCCCCCCTGGATTCTGCCATGTGTGTCATGACACGGCCAGAGTACGCCATGTGGAGCGCTGCCGACAGTGCCGAGCGTAAGCGCGCCAGGGCGATGCCCTTGAGAGCTTTAGGGCGCGCTCCTCCGGGCACTGACATCCTGCTGGCATACTCCGTCGCCACAGCCTCCAGCAGCTTCCGCCCCTGCTCCCCGATGCTGCCAAATGACCCTATTGCCAATGTGGCAAGTTTGTAGCAATTCTGATCATAATGACCAGAATAGTAGCAGTACTCTTCCAGCCTCCGAGCAAATAGCTGCACATAATTTGCAAAAGTTTGCGAACCTGAGGTAGGTAGGTGTGCTTGAGGCGTGTGTCTCAGCACACGTAATGGATGCAGCAATTGCTGGAGCTGGTGTCCGTGTCGTCTGTGCAGGCGCTGCTCTTGCTTCTACGTTCAGCCCCATGTGCCATTCATACAGACACCACGCCCGGCGCGATGAAATACCCGGAGCCCCGCCATGTCCATTCATAGTCATGTACCGTGGTTTCCGCTCAGCACCATACGCCAACAGGCGGCAAGTCTGTCCGCTGGGCAAGCCAGCGCTTCTTGACAGCGATCCACTCTTGGTTGCCGTTTACAATACTGTCTTGCGCTTAACCGCCAATCACAGTCGGTGACTGACTTGCGCCTTTTCACAGCAAGCCATACAACCTCTGTCCACAATCATGGGAACCATTAATCACGCAGCCCATCACCTCCGATTAAGCAGCCTGTTTGGCACAAACTTGCACTACTATGTATGTATTTATACAAACACCACGCCCTACTTGATTGAGGATTGTGCGCCAAACGTCTGGGCAATTTATCATTCACACACATGAATTCACAGACATGAACTGCATCCCCTGTTCGCCCCCCCACCGCCGCCATGCTTCCGGTCCGTGCACGCCAGCGCCCCCGTTTGACAGCGAACCACATTCCGCCATTCATAATCATGAAGTGCGCCTGTTGCTTGCCATGAACAATCATGAACTGCGCTGTCCGCCCCCAGGCCCCAACAGCGACATCTTCTATCGCCTTTCACAGTCATTGAATGTGAACTTATAAAATTGCCATTAACAATTATCAACTGTGCTGTCCGCCCCCAGGCTCGTTTGTCATGCACGCCAGCGCCTTGACACCGCACCGTTCTTCGATCGCCATCTACAATCATGCGCTTTTGATTGCCATTCATAATCATGAACTGCGCTGTTTTTTTACAGGCCCCGACACCAACGGCAGCCAGTTCTTCATCTGCACAGTCGCCACGCCGTGGCTCGACAACAAGCACGTTGTCTTCGGGTCCGTGGTCGAGGGCGGCGACGTTGTCAAGAAGGTGCGCTGAGCACTGCCACGCTTGTAGAACCACCTTTGTTAATTATTACTGTTATCATTGTGTTTGAAGGCCATGTTCGCTCACTGTTATTAGAGCTCAACGATCTTTTGAGTTGTTTCTCATTTTTCATTACTGTTATTATTGTGTTTGAAGGCCATGTTCGCTCAGTCAAGGGCGGTGACGTCGTCAAGAAGGTGCGCTGAGCACTGCCACGCTTGCAGACCCAACCCGCGCTGTTCTGAACAAGTATGCGGGAAGCTTTTTGTAAATATTGCAAGGCTTGGCGACACTATGCGTACTCAAGTTGATGTGGTGAATATGGTGTGCTGAGCAGTGCCACACTCGCAGACTGTTCTTAGACTGTTCTTGGGGGCCATGGTTGCTCTCAGCCTTGAAGGCTCCGTGCGTGCAGGAATTGATGTGGCGAAGAAGGTGCGCTGAGAAGCGCCATTGATGTAGACACACTGCATCTGGCTCCGTAGTCAAAGGCAGCAGATATTCGTGACGAAGGTAAGCATAGTAAGTGAGCAATTAATTTCATTGGTGCTCGCAATAAAAGACAGTCGCATACTTGAACTGCCGTTACATCAAGAACTTAATGGAGCTGCGGCATGCCCATTAACCTCCGTCTATGAATTTGTGTGTCTTGCTGAGAAAAAAAAATGCATCCGCTGCGACACGCGCACAAAAACGCTTGGCGACACCAAATGACCCAAGACCCTGCATCACCCATCTTCTCTGTGTGCTGCCTTTTTGTTGCACAGATGGAGGGCGTGGGCTCCCCCAGCGGCCGCACGGCCAAGGTCGTCACCATCCGCGACTGCGGCGAGGCATGAATTCATCACGAATTCATGAATTCATCACGCATTGCCAACGCAAGTCGGTAGCAACCACCGCTGCCCCTGGAGGCCCCGCTGCTGAGCTTGTGCTGCCCAGCCTTGCTGGTCGGGTGCATGAACGCTAGGCAGCCAGCAATGGTGGTGAGGCACTTCTTGTGAAGCTGGCAGAGGCAGGCGCAACGCTTAGAACGGATTGACGAAAAATCGGTCAACTCGGCGGACATGCACACAACCTGAGCACACATATATACACTAAACAAAAAAACCGACGCCGGTGGTGGCGACCATGTATTTGGAGTACAATAGCCACAGCATATGAAATCTTGGGGTCTGCTATGGGTGCCTCTTTGCTTTCTTTGCCGCACAGTCATTGACTGTACATGTTGCTGTTGCGTCACATAGCTGTTGTGAATATTGCGACGGTGTTTGTCCTTTGCCTGCTCATGCGCAACTGCTGCGCTGGCTGGGTATTGCAGTGTTGGGGAGGGAACTATGGCAAGTTGGCATCCACCCTGCACCTTCACCTTGCGATCAATGCAGCGCGCCTTAGGTTTGTTGCATGTGGTGCTGCTTCACTGTTACAACATTGTAGTAATTGGAGCTGACACAGCTGCTGACTGACCCACAGCATGTACAATAAATACGTGTCATGACACACATGGCAGAATCCAGGGGGGGGGGGCACATGGAGGAGGACGTAGGGGAGGACCCCGAGATGCCATTTGGCGGCGGCGGCGTTTGAGTGGTTGTCGTTGCGACACTTTCAGACTGTCATACGACATGTAGATTCCTTACAGCTAGATGCCAATCATCTGGGCTTTTTCGCGCCCTGAGCGAGAATTAATAAAAAGTACAACAAAAAAAAAATCGGGGTGTGGCGTGCAAGCTTTGCATGCTACATCCAAGAGTGAGAACAAGGCGACACACCTACAACATGGCATTTCCACAGCCACAAGTGGAATATAATAAAAGTACAATAAATACAAGTCCATACGTACACAGGGTGCGTATGTACGTACATGTGCAAATCACTTTCGCGCCAAAAATCAGGCTCCTTCGCTGAGTGCTCAAAAGGTTGCGAAGGTGGACGTTATGAGCGGCCACTGGAGGCGGCAGCAGGGCCTGGTGAAACGCATCCGCAGGCAGGAGGTGGCTGGCGTGCGTCTTGCCCTCACAAAACAGGTGTGTGCTACAGCATGCCCGTACAGTTCTTCACTAATCCACAGCCGATCTTTGGCCAGCCCAGCCCAGTCAGTTTGTCGGGCTTGCCGGGCTGTTGGAATCATTACACGAAGTGATGCCCAAGTTTGGCCTGATCTGCAATTCTGCTCATGGGTAGATCGTACTCGCAAGGCATGTTGTGTGTGATGTCTGCAGCATCAAACTCTGGCTTTCTGGGAGGATTGAGTTCAGGCTTGAACCGCCTTCTTTTTCACCAGGGCTGCCAGGCTGCTCTTCAAGCGTACGGTATCCTTGTGCTTCTATTACACTCGTTTTCTTCAAAGACAGAGTGTCTCAGCCCCTCAGCTTCTTGAAGCACACCTGACCTCGCTGATGCCTACCAAATTTCAAGTTTTGATTGAAGTTTCATAGGTCCAATTCTGATGTATCATGCTGTCTTCTGGCCATGCGCATGCTGACAGCAAAGAGGTGCGCTATATATACCCCTTCAATGCCGCCATTTACGTGGCCAGAAAAATGCAGGCACTGACCGGTCGCGCATGCCGCCAACAAGCTGCAGGGACGCAAAGATTCATCCGTGCCAGTCACATAATCTGCAGTTTATGCATACACCCATGAATGATAACGATGGTTTTATTATGTGTTTTGTGGCAGCATCTTCTCTCGCCGCGCTCAACATGTTCAGCGACTAGAGGCGTCCAGCACCAGCACCAACTCACATTATGCGATATCTTTCTGAGCCACAGCCCTGTTGTTGCTTGCCGCAGCATGTCGGACCAGCAACCGACGCGCCTGAAGCCAGTTTGGAGCCTGCATCACAGAGATTCTGAGAGTTGTCGCCGACAATGATCTGCTGTCAAAGCCGGGGTGGGCGCTCAACAGAGAATGCCGCAAGGTTGCGCACCCGCGCAAAAGGGCAGTACTGCGGAACTCTGTTAAGCACTTGCAGTTCGGAAAAGTGCTACACGACCCCGATTTGGTCGCACTCAAGCTGCAAGGCGACGTCAGCGAGTTCGACATCCGTCTGCCCAATCAACTGCGACACCTAAGCTTCGCAGAAGACGGTGACGCCTGCTTCAGGGGGTCCTTAAACCATGTTCCGGATGGACTGCGTAGCCTCAGAGCATCAGCAGTAAGGTGGTACGGAGGTGATGACCTGGTCGACTTACTGGTCCAGATGCCTCAGAGCCTATCGAAAGTGCACATCCAGTTTGATTGCATCCTTGGCCAAGATATAGTCTGGCCTATAGGGGTCACAGTCATGTGTCTCGAACTAAATTTGCCACCGCCATCATTTCCAGCCACTCTGTTGCGCTTGACCGCAATCCATTCCTTGGGTCACGAGTGGGCACGTGTAGTTCTTCCAAGCACTCTCTTGTCATTCCATGTCACAGACAGCGATGCGGAGCTCGATGGCCCACTGCCGGTACTGAATCATCTGCCTCCTCTCCCGCACGGTCTTCGAGAGCTGCGCGTCGAATCTCGAAAGCAATATGCTAGGGGAGAACCGCATGTGATGCACATTCCACAGCTCCCCGCGACGCTCCAGACGCTGCACATCGATTGCTGCAACACCCCGGTTTGGGGGGCGGAGCCTGCACCCCTACCCCCAGCACTCAAAGTGTGCGTCATCGCCACACCGGAGTTCAACTTTGCGATCGGGCACCAGCTGCCAGTGGGGTTGGAGGAGTTGGCGTTCAGCGCCGACTGCAACTTCAACCAGCCGCTGCCGGAGCTGCCGCAGAAGTTGCGCAAACTTCACCTCGGGCGCACTTTCAAGCACCCGCTGAAGCTGCCGTCAGGCCTCCGAGAAGTGACGCTGCCTTTGGGGCTGCCCAGGCAAGTAAGGGTGCCTTTCGGGGCGAAGGTGGTGTGGTTGTAATGCAGCCTCATTAATTCATGGTTGGTGCATATAAGCGTACTGGTCAAGGCTAGCAGCGGCAGCAGCAGTGCCTGGTCGGATAAGGGTGTCTTTCGGGGCAAAGGTGTGTGTGGTTTTAGTGCAACTTCATTCAGTCATGGTCTGTACATACAAGCATTCTGTCAAGGTCTGCAGCGGCAGCAGTGTGTTGATTTGTCGCGTGTGTCTGTGACTGCACACGGATCTTTGTTCTGTTTGTCTGTGATACGTTGTCAACACGCATGCGTGTGTGCTTGTGACACAACCAACTCGCGTTCTGCTCCCCGCACTACCGGTGTGTGTTAGACATGCGCGTTCACGAGTGTGTATACACAATGTCATGTTGAATTTGAATTCAACAGGTAAGTGACCGCTCCCTGTCAGGAGCGCTGACACTGGTTACTGCCATGCCCTGCGCTGTGTACGCATTGCTTGCACCGAATATTGGCACATGCGCGGAGCATTACTTGCAGCACACTTGGTGTGGCACTACGCAGCGTGCGAATGCATGCAGGTTTCACTGCTAAGGTCGGTGCCTGTGTGTGAATGCATGACAGTAGCTGCTCAGCAGATTGCCAGATGATGCCACAGTAATGCCATGCATACAATACATTGCACCTTTGCTAACAGCGATACGCCACACGGGATGTATGGCATGATGCAATGCTCACAATGCAACTCACAGCTTTAAAAATACTGTGGCACAACGATCGCCGGTTTCTGCCAGACATGCACAGATTGCAATGCCCTCAAGCCAACCATTCAAGATACTGCATCTACGCCTAGGTCAGAAAAAATGCACATCAGTCAACCCAAAGAGCTGTAAGCCAAGCACACAAGTCTGCTGGCAAGGCAGCTGATGAAAAGGTGTAAGCAAAGTGGTCACTTCAAGTGGAAGTTCAAAGTGGCGCGTCCCCTCATTGACCTCTGCCAGTTGCAGAGAAGCAAGCTCGTTGGCCATCAGGCAGCAGCATCACTATTGCCGCGTGGTCAACTCACAAACAGCAGCACTGGCACAGCCGCACAAGAACCGAGAGCACTCCAGCAATCAGCATGAGCCTAACAGGCGATGATTTCAGCTTGAGCTCGCCGATGCCCAGCAGCACCTATGAGTTCGAGGATCACATCAGGGACAGCAGCAGTGCTGCAGGCAACGATGCAACTCCGTCCAGCGCTGCTGACAGCAGGCTCAGGGCTTTCTCACATTCGTCCAATGACGAGGACCGTCAGACCGCTGGCGCTGGCGATGCTGTGGGAGGAATGTTGTCGCCCGGGGAGCGCAGTGCCACTACGGGACGAGGGGGCAGCAGCGTTCCCGTGTCTGCGTCTGCCTCGCCAGCTCATGACACTGCGATGCCAAGGCCTTCGCTCAGCATATTTCAGGTATTTAAGACTGGCACTTGATGTTGCTGTTGATGTTCACGCAAGCGGGACACAAGAGGAGTATAGAGAAAATCGTGTGCTGTTAGCATTGCAGGCGAGACCCCAACACACATCTGACACTCTGGTTCTGACCCCGACCATGTGCATGAGGGCATTGGCGGCAAAGCGGTATCAAGCACGCATATTTCCCAGGATGAATTCATGTGCACAGCACAACCGCTCTGACACCCCGAAGTACAAAGAGCGATTTCTGTCAAAAGCATGACAACCTGCATGTTCTGCAGGCACGGCTGAGAATGTTCCACCCTAGCACTGCTGCGGCAGCAAAGGGGCACAGAGAGGTCGGCAGCGTCAAATCCAAGCAGCACCGCGGCTACAGACAGCGCTCTTGCAGCATTATGTCTGTAACACAACACTTTCATACCTTAGAGTATATTGCGAAAAGTTCATTTTGAAGCCTATGTAATGACAACCTGCATGCTCTGCAGGCGCGGCGGCGGACGTTCCACCCTAGCACCGCCGCGGCAGCGAAGGGGCACAGGGAGGTCGGCAGCGTCGGCGGCAGCGGCACGGAGAAGCTCATGTCTCTGAGTGATCTGATTCGCCGGGAAGAGGGGGGGCGCACGAGGGGGGGGGGTCCCGCCCCCCTGCTGTATTCGAATGAGGGGGAAGCGGGGGAGCTTTTGGATGGGGATGGGTTTGACAAGGGGGGGGGGCGGAAGGCGGTGAACAACGGCGCTGTTGGCACACAGGTATGTATGGGTATTGTACTGCGTTGCCTACCAGAGGTGTAGGTGTGATATAGGGCGGGCGGAAGGCGGTCAATAATGGCGCTGTTGGCACGCAGGTACGTATGGGCTTGTGCTGCGTTGTTGCATGCACACTTAGCCTGCCAGAGGTATGTAAGTGTGGTATAGATGTCAAGGCGGTGAATCATGGCGCTGTTGGCACGCAGGTACGTATGGGTATGGGTGCAACGTTGCCGCATGCATACATACCCCACCAGAGGTGTAGGTGGTATAGGACAGGCGGAAGGCGGTGAACAACGGCGCTGTTGGCACGCAGGTATGTGTGGGTATTGTGCTACGTTGTTGCATGCACACCTACCCTACCAGAGGTATGTAAGTGTGGTATAGATGTTAAGGCGGTGAACAACGGCGCTGTTTGGCACACAGGTATGTATGGGTATTGTACTGCGTTGCCTACCAGAGGTGTAGGTGTGGTATAGGGCGGGCGGAAGGCGGTGGCGGACGGCGCTGTTGGCACGCAAGGGTGTGTGGATGTGTTACTTTGGCTGCATGCAAGCGTACATACATACCGCATCAAAGGTTTATGTATGGGTTTAGGTGTGGAACTGTCCTGCTTGCAAGCATACATGCCCCACCCTGCAAGAGATATATATAAGTGTGGTATGGGTGGGTGCCTGCGCTGTTGCATGCACCTTTGTATGCATACCCCGCCGAGAGGTGATCATACAGGTGAGGAGAGCAACCGGTGCAAGCACATGTGCTGAAACAGGCGGATGTTTTCTGTTGTCAAGTCAGCGGCAATCAAAGGCAGCTGCTGTAACTGCTGGCATGTAGCTGTCGTGAGCACGCGTGGGCTGCGAGCCATCCTAACCCTAACCCTAACCCGACACTTGCTCGGACAGTTATGTACTTGATGACCACCTATACCTCCTGTAGTCCTGTACCCAAATAGTCATAGCCGTCAAGCGGCGCCTGCATGGCGCTGTTGCTCGAGAGGAAGGCGAGTGGCGTCACTCTCAGGAGGCATAGCGAGCGCAGAGAAAGTGGCGGCGCACTGGTCCGTGCTGCCAGATGCAGCCAAAAGTCCACTCATTTACCTGTGTTTGTCGTCGCTGCGGCAATGCTCATGAGGCAATTGCGAGCAAAGAAGAACAGGTCTGCATGCTGAGCTCAGCCGTGCACACTTGGCTCTTCGGGTTAGGATCAGGGTGAGGGTTAGGGTAAGGGTCAAGGTTAGGGTTAGGGTTAGGGTTAGGGTTTGGTTGCGTACTTGATGACCCTGCCTACCCCGACTGCCGTCCTGTGCCCATGACCCAACCCTCACCCCCAACCGTAAGGCGCTGGTGCGATCATTCGAAGAAGTCCTTATGTGTATATCGCTGTGGCACCGCTCAGGAAGCACTGCACTTCATGCTGCCCACGTCAGAGCGCTATTTGCAGCAGAATGCAGCTGCCACCATGAATAATGCCATTTAGTCTCTACAACTATACCCCCAGCCGATCCCAGAGAATCGAGGTCTCCCCGTGCAAGGGTTTGTCTGCTCATACTGCTCAATTGTTGCAAGTCGATGTGGAACTGTACTGGAGGCGCTGCAAGTGCTTAGGGTTAGGGTTAGGATCGTGATTGTGCCAGGCGATGGGGACAGAAACATTGTTTGTCAGCGTTTGGCTGTGCGAGCACTTCTACATGTACACCAAAATCATCCACTTGCATGCTGTTGCTGTGGAACTGCTTACAGCGCGGATCTTGGGGTTTACTCAGGGCTAGGGTTAGGATTAGGGTCAGGCCCTGATGCTCCCTTCCCCCTGGAACGTTAAGCCCATCAGCGCCAATTTGTGCGGCCGGAGTTGGTTAGCGGTAGGGCTAGTGTACGGTGCGCGCATCAGCGGCTGTTGCGAGTTTGTTTCCTCAGAAACCCATCCCCATGCAACAGATCGTCCCACCATGCCAGTTGGTTTGCTGTTTGCGTGATGACCGCCAATGCATCTGCCTTCTCTGACCTGCCCCCCAAACCCTAACCCTAACCCAAGGGATTAGCCCCGAATAAGGCCCAATCAGACTTCTTTCTTATTGCGTTGGCACCGCTCAGTGGGCGCTGCAGCGCGGCGACCGTATGCTGGACGCATCGCTGATAGCGCCACGTGATGGCCGCCATTGCCCCAAAATGTCCCTATATAAGCAGTGTTGGTTCAACTTGCCTTTTCCTTCTACATGTGGTGCACCGCTCAGGAGAGCGCCACACCTTCCTTTTCTTCCAAGTTAGAACTTATAGCCCCCGCTCGTTTCCCCTTCGGAATGATCATCTCATCGTCTGCCAATCTGTGGGTCACTGCTCAGGAGGCGTTGCAAGCTGCGGAGCACGGCAACTCGGCGCTGCTGGCGCGCTTCCTGCAGGACAACGGCGATCCTCGCACGACTTCGCGCCTGCACCACATGCGCTGGAGCCTGCTGCACTTGGCGGCGGGGTAAGTCGAACCGCATACGACAGCCACATCGTATAAGCTTTTGAGGAAATATGCTGATGTGAGAGATCAAGTTCAGGGTGAGGGTTTAGATGTAGGGGTAGTTTATCATTGGGTGCGGGTTAGGGTACGGCGACCCCGGCACGAGTTTGCACCAACCACATGCGCTGGAGCCTGCTCCACTTGGCGGCGGGTCAGTCAATATGTTTCTTGAACTTTCAAACTAAAATACGTGCTTCAACTTCAGCTTCAACGATGACACGCTCACATCTTCGCGCCCGCGCCACATGCGCTGGAGCCTGCTGCACCTGGCGGTGGGGTGAGTTGAACGCGCATTGTGGCAAGATGATGCATTTGAAGTACTTTGTGAAGAATATAGTTCAACTTCAATTCTGGAGCCCGCTGCACCTGGCAGCAAGTGGGTCAGGAAAACAAAAAAATTATCGAGCTATCATCCGAAGCTGTGCGGGCATGGGCAGCGCACTCAGCCTGGCGGGCGTGGCTCACACGAGCAAACTTACCTGCCTTTTGTCTGTGCCCATACATGCCCCCCCCCCCCCCCCCCCCCCTACCACCCCCGCTGTCATCCGCAGCTGCGCTGGTATGGGCAGCGCACTCAGCCTGGCCGGCGCAGCGCACAGGAGCCGCCCCGAGCCCGACTGCAACGACGGCTATGCGGCGTGCATCGCGCTGCTGCTAGCGGCCGGCGCAGACCCCAATGCGACGTCCATTCAGGGTACGTACGCGTGGAGCCAACTGCGTACTTCATAAACTTCAAGTTTAGATACGTAGCGGGCGCAGACCCCAACGCGATGTCCAATTCAGGGTATGTAGCCTGTGGTGCGAACTTCATCCATGTACTTCAAGTTGAGGTATGCGCTGTGCATCGCGCTGCTGCTGGCGGTCGGCGCAGACAGGAAAGGCGACGTCCATTTAAGGTTTGTATGCGTGCAGAGCTAGGATGAGGAGCTGGGTATTTGTAGGTTGTGGGGTACTTGGACAACACTGACATTATGATGTCCATCTAAAGCATGAAAGGCGCCTTTTGCGTGCTGGCAACACGCGTGGACTTCAACTCCACGTCCATTGAGAGTATGTACGCCTGTCGTGCAAATCACGTACTTCATTCATGTTACTTCAACTTGAGGCACGCGGCGATTGCTATACGGCGTACATTGCGCTGCTGCTGGCGGCAGGTGCATTCAAGGTATGTATACCTGGAAGTATGTATGCATGTACCGCATGTATGTGCACTGCTCTCTGTCCAATCAAGTCACCCCCTCAGCATTCCCACATGCGTGTGCCTGATGCAACGGCGCAGGCGGCTACACCCCCCTATTGGGCGCGGCAGCGCCGAGAGCTGCTGGCTGTAAATAAACATGCATGTGCATATGCATAAATGTACTTCGAAGCATTACGTATGTGCGCGTACTGCTCTCTGTCCGATGTGACCTTCATGCTCACATGTCCCCCCCCCCCCCCCCCCCCCCCCCACCGCTTTGCAACGGCACAGGTGGGTACACCCCCCTCATGGGCGCAGCTGTCACCGGCAGCGCCGAGAGCTGCTGGCTGCTGCTGCGCGCGGGTGCGAACCCGCTCGCGCGCACGGCCGCAGGGCAAACTGCGCTGGACTTTGCGCAGACGCCGCGCGCGGGGGCCCCCGCGGGCGCGCACCAGGCCGCATTGAAGGTGAAGTTGCATTACTGTACAAACGTTGTTAAATTTCAAAAACATGTCTGACGTAATAGACTGGCAGACGGCTTTTGAATTTTTGCGAACGCCGAACTCAAGTTTGAAGTTTCACTTGCCGCACACAGGGTCTCAAATTATGTTGTGCGCAGACGCCGCGCGCGGGAGCCCCCGCGGGCGCGCACCAGGCCGCGTTGAAGGTGAAGCTACCGTCTTGTCGATAATTAAGGCCACTTGACGCATCATTATTAGTTTTGTCACAGCAACATGAATAGAGGTCGCGCTTTCTTGACGGCGGCGGGGCAGACAGCACTGGACTTTGCGCAGACGCCGCGCGCGGGGGCTCCCGCGGGCGCGCACCAGGCTGCGTTGAAGGTGAAGTCACACCGTAGACTTTGCTTATGAATGTTCAAGTAGGGGGCTTTCGGATCTTGCGGATGCCAAAGGTTCTGAAGAAGCCTGGCTATTTGAAGGCTGAAGGACTTCGTAAGCGAATTTATTCAAAATAAAGTTATGCGCAGACGCCACGCGCGGGAGCTCCTGCGGGCGCGCACCAGGCCGCGTTGAAGGCGAAGCTACCGTCGTCTCGATAATCAAGGCCACTGGGCGCTTTATTTTTAGGTTTAAGGCAGCAACATGAATAGAGGTTACGCTTTCTTGACGGCGGCGGGGCAGACGGCGCTCGACTTTGCGCAGACGCCGCGCGCGGGGGGCCCCGCGAGCGCGCACCAGGCCGCGTTGAAGGTACATTAACACCATATGCAAGTCTTGAGTGTAAACTTTACTTCCTTCAAGTATCAATGAATGTATGAGGTAAATGGTTTGGCAGGTAGCTTTGCGCTTTTTGTCATTCCTCGTTGCTGCCGCTCCCCCGCCGCCACGACTGCGTCCCCGTCTTGTCATCGTCATCAGATTGGCTATCTAGAGTCATCATGTATGACGTACGAAACCTACCATTGGTGTCGTCACAAAACCACATAAACGAAGGCACGCGATGTCCGAAACTTACCTGTTTCATTCCGCATTACTGCCCCCGTCACCACGCCACGCTCTCCTCCTCCTCAGGTATGTACGTACTAAGGCTCTGATAACAATACTTGTGACTCTGACTCAGACCTGTCACTCGGTGCCGCGCGTCGCAGGTGCTGCAGAACCCGCCACGACTGGTGCCACGCTCCCCGCTACAAGTGGTCGCACGGCTCGCTGACAGGTCACTCGTGGATGAGGAGGTGAGTCTTGAGTCGAGTTGAGTCACTGAGAGATTGCCACAAATCTCAACCGTGTTGTGGATGTGAGTCTTGAGTCGAGTCATTGAGAAGTCGGGTCGCTGTGCCACAAATCTCAGCCGTGTCGCCGGTGTTTGCCGCTGCAAATGGTCGCGCGGCTCGCGGACAGGTCACTCGTGGATGACGAGGTGAGTCTCGAGTCGAGTCGAGTGGAGTCGTTGAGAATTGCCACAGATGTCAGCCGTGTATCAGTGGTGTTCGCCGCCGCTGCAAGGCGTCGCACGGCTTTCGACTCGTCACTCGCAGCCAAGAGGTGAGTCTCAAGTCGAGTAGGCAAGCATTGTCACAAACCAGTTGTACAAAAGTGCCGCGTTTGCCAGTGCAGCAAGTTGTTGTTGGCTCGCCAACAGGTCACTCGTAAATTGCTATGAGTCATCGCAAAGCTGGTTCCAAAGAAGGGCCACTTTGAAAGGGTCAGGGGTAGGGTAAGGGTTAGGGTAAGGTCAGGGTTAGAATTGAGTCACTCGTCCGCCGTCTGTGAGCCAGGCACACAGTGCTTGAACGAGCGCTTCTCATGCGCTGCCGGCATACCAGGACGACAGCCCAGGCGTAGAGTTGCGTGGTTCGCGGTAGGTTTAGGGTTACAGTTACTGTCAGGGCTGGGGTCAGGCTGGCTGCGCACGGCAGCGTCACTGCAATATCCACGGCAGAGCACACTTAACTTCAAGTACACAGCGCTCAACAGTTTGCAACCACTCAATGGCTGCGCCGTCGGCATTGCAGGACGACAGCCTCAGGTCAGCTTGAGGGTTAGAGTTAGGGATATGGTGCCGTTGCTGCCCGCCCTCTGCGCACAGTGCTCACACTCTGAGACATTCACTGCATGTGCACCACAAATATGCTTTCATACCTAATTCAGATGCAACGCAACGCTCAGCGACTCCATACCTGTGCTATCGCCACGACAGGATGACAGCCAGTGCGTGGAGGTGCGGTGGCCGATAGCGTCGCAGGCGTCGCTGCTGCCCGCCCTCTGCACACAGAGCTCATGTTCCTCATTATAACTCTAATATCAACCCCTACAATACACTCCACGAAATTTCTCATTACGACTTTCTACATTTTTTGTTCTAATTTGTTCGGGTTTGTTGATCAAATCTTATTTTTCCGCTTCAATGCTCTTTTCTCTTTCAACAATATTCGCCATGACAGGATGACAGCCCGTGCGTGGAGGTGCGGTGGCTCATACCATCGCAGGCGTCGCTGCTGCCTGCGCACTGCGGCGCCGCCGAGAGGTACCTGGTGAAGTGCTGGAGCCAGGGGCAGGCATCCGATGTTGTGCGCACCAACACGGGGAACAGCCTCAAAGTGCGTGATGTCAGTTACGCTGCAGTTGAAGCTGAAGTTACAGCTGACGCACTTGACTGGCTTCAGTGCTTAAAGTCGCTGCAAGGCAAGCAGCACATGGGGAACAGCCTCAAGGTGACGCGGCAGTTGAGGTTGCAGGTGCAGTTGACAAATTCGACGTGAAAAGAAACTGAGAGAATGCAAGCAGTGCGCGATGTGCACCAACACGGGGAACAGCCTCAAGGTGCGCAACAGCAGTTACGCTGTATGTAGTTAAAGCTTCAAATTCAAACATATCCGTTGGCTGGCGCAATAAGAAAGAAGCTGAGAGTGGACGCATGGCAAGCAGCGCGCCATGTCGATTAACTCGGGGAATAGCCTCAAGGTGCGCAAGTCACGCTGTAGTTGGTGTTACTGTTGAAGTTGGCATATCCTTCGGCTGACGTCAGCTGCGAGTCGCCGCAAGGCAAGCAGCGCACGGGCAACAGCCTGCAAGTACGCAACCGCAGTTGTGCTGTAGGTGAGGTTTCAGTTGAAGTTGGCATTGAAAAGCTTGATGCCTGCCTACCTGCTTCGACGTCTTTTATTGCAAATGACGCGCCTGGCGGCGATGAAGAAATATCCTATCCGTTGACTGGCGTAAATGCTGAGAGTGGTCGCAAGGCAAGCAGCGCGCGATGGTGGGCGTTGCAGTGCATCATTACTGAGCATTGCGACGTTTCAACGTCGAGCGCACCAATGCAGGGGAACAGCCTCAAGGTGGGGCTACAGCAAATCATGGCCGCTGCACATTTGAAGTACATTTTGATGTTTGCCCACTGCGCGTCTGTAGTGCATTGATGTACTACCTGACGACTGTGTCAGCACAGGTGAAAACATGGGATACAGCCTTGAGGAGGGCCACAGCAGCTCAGAGGCAGTCATTTTCCAACGTGAAGTTGGCTCAGCCACCACCAGTTTAGCTGAGGCCTTTGTTGTTCTGTTTACGCGACCAAAGTGGCACAGTGAATCGCACAACAAAAATGCATCGTTGACGTACGTAGGGAAGGTGTCAAAGTGCGCAGTGACAGTGGCTCACTACTTCAACTGCAGCTCTCCTTGTCTGACCCTAACTTACCCTACCCCTACTCCGTCCATGAGATTCATTCCTGCAGCCGCGCCGTGACATCTGCAACCCTCCCACTCTAGCCCTTATTAACCCAACCATTCTTCGTCCAATGAAATTTGTTACTGCATCCACGCTGCTACTTCTGCAACCCTCCCAACCTATTCATAGCTTGCCCTACCCCTACTCCGCCCAATAGAATTTGCTCCTGCAGCCGCGCCGCGCCTTCTGCAGCCCTCTCTAAACAACTCAAACCCTACTCTGTCCAATGAACCTCGTTCCTCCTGCAGCCGCGCCGCGACTTCTGCAAGCACGGCGCCATGGACCGTGGGATCGCGTTGCGAAACAACCTCAGCCTACAGGTATCCCAAAGTGGAGGGTGATGGCGAATTTACATGGAGTAAGAGTAATTTGGTTGCACGGTATGGACTCTGAGAGTGAGCCTGTTTTTTCTCATTTAGTAGGCTTTTCGGACCCCAAGCAAATACCATGGAAGCAATACTTCAAAGTACACACAAGTACATGCAGTATGCCATTGCTCTTGTTCTCACCCCCAATCCCAGCTTTGGCCTCATCAGCTAGAGTCAGCCCTGCCGACTTGAAGTTGAACCTGGAAACGTACTGCCACATGTTTTGAACGCAGACCGACAAACAATTCATGTATGCACTTGCTGGGTGCACAATACACTTTTTTTCCTTTTCGTTTTTTGGCCTTGAATATACTCCAAGCTGTATGGATATCATCCACAACCCTTGCGCGGAGCACAAGGACAGCCTTTTCAGTGCAACATGAACACATACAATGACCGTGTGTGCACAAGATGTTTCAATAACTGACCCCTGTATGCACAATCTAGACTCATTCCCACAAGGCACCACAGACAGCTATCTACCATCATCCACAACCTGCGCCCGGTGCGCGAGTACAGCTTCATGCACGGCACACTGACATATGCAACAGCCCATGTATGCACAATATGTACTTGTATACTTCTACTTGCATACCCATCAGAGACAACAACCACATCATCCACAACTTTTGCCCAGCGCGCGAGTACAGCTGCACTTGCAACATTTCAAAAGTAATGCTTCAAAAAAATGTATAGTGGCCTGTGCATGAACAATATATGGTTTAAAACCTGCTCATATATGCACAATAAACATCCATCAGGCACCAAACACAGCGACCAGCATTATCCACAACCTGCGCCCCGGGTGCCAGTACAGCTTCATACACTTTCAGTATCACATAAGCCGTACGTAAAGCTGTTTTGTTTACGCACGACATATTGTTGTACCTAACCCATGTCTTCACTGACAATATCTATGTATACATGTATGTAGTATGTATGTATGACCAATCAGGCACCACGGACAGCGTCCACCATCATCCACAACCTACGCCCCGGGCGCGAGTACAGCTTCACCGTGTCGCTGCTTGTACCTGGACCTCGACACGGTGCTTGTACCTGGACCTGCGTAGGCGCAACGTATAGTTATACCCAACCCATGTATGCACAACTGCAAAACTAGCCAATTGCAAAGGCGATGGCAGTGCTGAGAACACTGAGAAGCAAATTGCTCCAGAACAGTGCTCAGTTAGAATGGCATGCAATACTGTGCTAGCACCATCGTCAGAAACTATAGTAGAGCTCACGCTGTGCGTGTATTATTCATGTGTCCACAGGCACCAAGGACAGCGTCTACCATCATCCACAACCTGCGCCCGGGGCGTGAGTACAGCTTCACTGTGTCGCTGCTTGCCGAAGTGGATGGCGCACTGCAGCAGTCGCCGCCGAGCGCCGTCTCCAAGACCATATACATACCCAAGACAAAGGTGAGTTATATGTACCCATCACCGTGTCGCTGCTCGTCGAAGTGTTCGGCACCGGGCGCTGTCATCAATGCCATATACATACCGAAAATAAAGGTGAGATACACACGCCCGTGTTGCCGTGTTGCCAAGCGCTGTCTTTAAGACCATATACATACCCACAACGAAGGTGAGACATACATACCTGTCGCCGTTTCGCCGAGCGCTGTCTCCAAGACCGTATGTATACATACTGCAGACAAAGGTGCGACATACCTACATACCCGTCGCCGTGTTGTTGAGCGCTGCCTCCAACACCATATACATACCCAAGACAAAGGTGAGGTATGTACCTGTCACCATGTTGTCGAGCGCTGTCGATTCAGGACAATACAGAAGCTACCCGTTGCTGTCACCAAGACCATAAACATACTAAAGACAAAGGTTAGATACCACGTGCGCGTTTCAGCGTGTCGCTGAGCGCACTCTTCATGATAAAGTACCCGCTTCGCAACGTCTCTGTGCAATGACGGGCGTAACCTTGCTGGACGGTCACTCCCTAGCTGAAAATCCACCGGCCACTCGTAGAAAGTTCATCAGTCCCTCAATTCACATGATGTTGCCAGTTAAACGCGTGCCCACTTAACCCCCCCCCCCCCCCCCCGGCACCTCACCCTCGCACACTTGTCTTGCTCTGCTGTAGGGCAAGGCGCAGCCCAACCCCCCCCTCCCTGCCACCCTCCCAGCACACGGAAACTGATGTACACACGCGCACACACGTCAGCCCCCGCCCTCGCCCTCTTCACCTCGCATTGTCGTATCTTTCTGCGTCGTTGCAGGAAGACGCCCAGTGGAGCGTTAGCCCCCCCCCCTCCCCCCAACACACACCCACACAACCACAAACACACATTAGCCTCCCCCCCCCCCCCCTCTTAATCTTGCATTATTGTATTTTTTCTGCGTTGTTGCAGGATGACGCCCAGTGGAGCGTTGGCGGGGTGCTCAGCAAGATGATGCCACGGGCGCAGGGTACAGACGGGCCGCTCGATGAGGTATGTAGGTACCACTTGTCGTAGGCTAAGTCTAGCCCCCAGCCCCCCCCAATCCCCACCCCCACCCCTTTTTCTTACTTTTAAAAGTACTATACGGTCACACAAAGAGAAACCTAGCTGATGAGGTTGGTATCACTAATTACGCGCTAAGCCTATACCCCCCCCCCCCCGGGTCGATGATGTAGGTACCACTTACCGTACGCTAAGCCTACCCCCCCCCCCCCCCGTTTTTGTGAAAGGATAACATGGTCAGACAAAATAAACCCAACTGCATTGAGGTAGGAGCCCTGCTGTGAGTGCGCCAGTCATGCTTAGCGGTGAGGCACCGAGCGCAGGCACGCCTCCCGCCGAGAAGAGGGCACGCGTGCAGACGAAGAAGCATCATCTGCTGCAGCAGCAGAAGCGGCAGCAGCAGCAGCAAGGCCAGCAGCCCCCTGGCAGTAAAGAAAAGAAAGAAAGAAAAAGAAGGCATCGCCACATCTGGCATCGCTTCTTTGTGTGCGGTGCCGTGGTGGTGCAGCTGCTGAGCGCTGCTGCTGCCGCTGCTGCTGGTGCTACTGCTAGTGCCGGTGGTGGCGCTCTGCTGCTGGTGCTGGTGGTATGGGGTGCTGCAGCAGCCTTCTCCGCGCGTGCCCTCTTCTTGGCAGGAGGCGTGTCTGCGCTCGGTGCCTCATCGCTTAGCATGACCGGCGCACTCATGGCAGCTGCAGGGCCCCTACCATGCCCGTGCGCGGCTTCATTGGAGGGTGCCACCATCGTCCCCTCTCGGCGCCCCTTATGCTCACTTCACCACCTGCAGAGCGTGCGCATGGCACGGCGTGATGCATCACGTCGCTCACCCTCGCCCCCCCCCCCGCCAATCCCCCTTTCCTCCACTCTCAGAGCGCTGCGACGCCGCCGCTGCAGGGCCCCTACGGCACCCCCGTGCCGCACTCGGGCGGCGGTGCCATCGTACCGCACGCGCGCAGCCACCACGCGCAGCGCCACTCCAGCGCCTTCGCGCTCGCGCCTACGCCGGGCGGTGTGGAGCGGGACCGAGAGTGGTCGGGGGCTGTCGCGATGGCATCGGGGGGACAGGAGTCTTCCAAGTGAGTCTTGGAGTTTAGCCTGCTTCCATAAACATGCATTGTATGCGGCTGCTCACGCCATACAGACGTACCGGCCCTTCATGATTTGAAGGTGCACAATTATGATGCCGGGCGGCGTGGAGCGCGACCGAGAGTGGTCGGGGGCTTCCGCCGCCCTTGGGCGGACACTATGCATCTGGATGGGTCCTACATTTGGTTTATGGATATATGTGCGGCATACGCGGTTGCCACATTTTGTGCATTTTCGAAGTTTATACTTAGCGTCCAACATGACGTGTACATGCTTTACGCTACCACTCCCCCTTCCCAATGCAAGCCCCCCCCCCGCCACGCAGCCACGTATCGCTGCGCATGGACGCAATGCCTGCACTCGCAGGCGCCGTAAGTGCGCAGGCTTGCAAGCACAAATAGCTGCACTCATGTACTCATACTTGCAAAGTAGTAAGCAAACACCATTATCTGCGTACTTCTAGATGGTTTACCTTACCACAACCTCCCCCTTTCAATGCTCCCCCCCCCCCCCCCCACGGCGCTATGCAGCCACGCGTCGCTGCGCATGGATGCGCGCAGCCCTGTGTCGCCGTCCGTGCGCATCCGCCCGCGCAGCAGCACCGGCAACAGGGGCCAGATGATGCAGCAGCACCAGGAGGGGTGCGCAGTTTCATAGAAGTAGCTCCACCATCGCATGGCGCTGGACGCAGCAGTAGCTCAACCGACGCACGGCGGCGGATGCGCAAGCGGCAGCAGCCCAGAGCATAGATGCTGGGCAGCAGGTGCTGCTGCTGCAGGGGGGGGGCGCAGCGTCGTAGCTCAATCATTGCACAGTGGCAGATGCTGCAGCAGCAGCAGGATGTGTGCTGGGTGTTGTAGCCGCACTTCTCACTGCAGCAGCAGCAGGAGGGGAGCGCAGTATCGTAGCAGGAGGGGTGCACAGTGTCGTTGCTCAACCGACACACGGCAGCGGGAGCAGCAGGCACAGCAGCGGATGCGGCAGCAGCACAGTGCAGAGATGCACGGCAGCAGATGCTGCAGCTGCAGGGGGGGGGCCGCAGTGTCGCAGCTCAAGCATCGCGCGGTGGCAGATGCTGCAGCACCCAGAGGGGTGTGCAGGGTGCACAGCGTCATAGCTCCACCGTTGCGCGGCAGCAAATGCAGCAGCAGCACGGTGCACAGATGCACGGCGGCAGATGCTGCTGCAGCAGCAGGAGAGCTTAGTCAAGCGTCGCATATCGGCAGCAGCAGCAGCAGCAGCAGTAGGAGGTGTGCGCGATGTCATAGCTGCACCATCTCACTGCTGCAGCAGCTCAAGGGGAGCAGCTGCGCTGTAGCTGCACTGCTGCACGGCCGCCGATGCTGGTGCAGCAGGACAGGCTTTACAGGTCATTTGCCACACGGCGGCGGCAAACGCCGCTGCAGCAGCAGCAGGCGCGTAGCGTAACAGCGCAACTGTCCGGCGGCGGCACGCAGCAATTCAAGCGCACGCGCGCCTACGCCAGCACACTACGCGCCAGGCCACAGCGCCGCCAACCTCAAGGAGGCCTGTCACTACGTTGCCCGATGGCTGACGGAAAATGCCCGATGGGAACTGCTTGAAGTTCCGGCCGGGTTTCGTGGGCTGGCGGAGCTTTCTCGACTGCAGCTGAAAACTCCGGCTCAGTTGACGCAAGCGTGGCAGAGCGCTGATGCTGCCGCAGGTGACTCTCCACTGCTGCCACAAGCCGCCTCTGCATCTGCAGCGCGCGGAGCGCCGGTTAGCGCGTTGCCCCCCTTGCGGACTCTGCCTTGCAGAGTGCTGCGCAGCGCTGCGGCACGTCACGTGTTGTAGTTGACGCATCCAAGGAGACAGCATTGTGTGCGCGTCAGCTGGCATTTTCAACTGTGACGTGCATCAAGGATCATGCTGCAGGTGCGCATGCGCTGCCCGGCCGGCAAGAGTGCATGCAATATGGGCGCAAGCACAACTTCAATTTTTTGCAGGGTGATGAGTGGGTTGGTTGTTGTCAGGACCAGCAGTTACTGCAGCACCACCCCTGCTCTACGGCATGCCTGCGTTGTGCACATGAACGCAGACAGGTCTGCAGGTTCGCCCAGCAGGAAAACGCAGGATACATGATGACCTGTCAGGTGCACACAACACAACGAGTTGAAGTTTGTGTCGTCGTCTGTGAGAACGAGTCGCTGTCTCCCCGCTTCATTTGCGTGCTGCTGCAGGCGGTTTGCAGCATGTTGTTTGGCGTTAAATGAGCTTGCACTCAATCTAGCCTTTTAAGTATGCTTCTAGCTGCTGTGCCCCCCCCCCCCCCCCCCCCCCGGCCCATTTTGAGACCCCTCGTGCGTCGGTGGCTTTTCACATTGGTTCTAACTGTGTGCGACTTTGGCAAACGCCGCTGAGACAGCTCATTCCAGTGCGCGTGAGACAGACGGATGCTTCGGGATCAGTCGCGCTGCTGCCGTGCAGAAGGTGTGCAGACGACGAGGCGAACAAGCTGTTGAGTGGAGAAAGCGGCGCACTGATCGCAGGGGAGTTTTCTTTGGTGCAAGGAACGAGGAGCACACACACCGCCGCAGAGATGGGTGTGCTAGCAAACATGCAGAATATCATGAAGGTGAGCACGAACGTAAATGTCATGGCTTGGCGCAAGCGTCACGCGCATCACACAGCCTACTCAAGAATATTCCTGCAACATGACAAAGCTTGGCACGTGCGTCTCAACATGTTGGCACACAGAATGACGACCGCGCGCTGTAGGTGGACAAAGTTAGGCTGCTCTTGGCCTGGAAAGAAGGCGTTCGGTTGACGACATCTGAACCCAAACCAATGAGGGATCATTGGTTGCTAAGAAAGGCCATTAATGACTCTGAGCAAGCTGATTCAGGCAGGATGTATGGCCGTCATGGTCTTCTACATCAGTGACAAGTACAGCTTCATGCGAATCCAATGCCTCTGGGAGCAGGCCGTTGAGCCCTCGCAAGTGGCGCCTGGGCTCATGCTGTTCAACCATTTACTTTCCGTCGCATCCAGCACGTATCGCATAGCCAGCAGGTATTTGTGTCTGAGCAGGCAACACTATGTATGGCCTGGCACTCAGTCTGGCGTGCTCGCAAGTGCATTCAGTCTAGCACTTCAAGCGTATGCTGTTGCATGACGAAACACCAATACTGAGATAGCTGTAGGCAATCGGGGGACGCTGCCATCACCTAGTCATGTCTACTACCAATGCACATGTTGCAATATGTCACATGTAATGCATGTGCATCAGCCATGAAGTACCTCCACATAGCAGGTGCTAGAAAGGTCAAGCATGTAATGCTTACGCTGTCCCCTGCTGGGCAGAGTAATCTCAGTGTTACACCATGATACATGCAGTTGGTTTGGTTCATCACATTCAGGGCGCTGCACACTGACAGCGGTCAATGGCTTCAATTGAGACTGTGTGCACAGTGGTAGGGTTCAAGCTGCGGTGTCTCGGTGCCGGCGACGTGTGCTCAACGCTCAGTCCATCACGGCTCAGCAGCACAACGAGCATGAAGTGTCGAAGCGACCGATTTCTGCTCTGCGGTCGCTGGCATGTCACGGATTCAGCTGCACCATCTGCGCGATGTGCTCGGGCGCCATGCACACGCGTCAGCGGTAATGTCTGCGGGACGACTGCGACTTGTGCTCATCGTTGGAGAGTCAGTGCTTACATTGAGCAGGGGACGCGGACCGTCTTGCACGGCGCGCAGCAGCATCGTAAGGTTGCCGCTGCAGCGTTGGCATCTGTCATTGCGCGCGAGAGCCATGTCAAAAAATGTGCATCAAGTCTGCGCGCATTCGCCGCTCATACTCATGCTGCCGTCAAGCATAAGTGTGCCGCCATCAGTGGCAGCGGCTGGGCTGCGTAGAGACAACTTTCACGCGGCGAGTTGTGTGGTGCCTCGTGTAGTAGTCTAGTGCTCAAAACTTAGGGTTAGGGTTAGGGTTAGGGTTAGGGTTAGGGTTAGGGTTAGGCAGCAACCCCTGAGTCACTGCAAGACCTGCATTTTGAAGCGCACTGCTGTGTGGCGCAGTACATGCTCAGGCTGGCAACAGCAACGCGTACAGGCAGCAGTTCAGATCAGCCAACGAGCGCCCTGTGTGGCGCACAGGCGCTGCATGAGTGCGAGCCCCGCGGCGCTTGGGTTGACTTGAGCTTTCAGGGTATAAACTTCAAGTTGCACTTGACAAGCGCCGTGCGCATGGGCAGCAGTCCGGATCAGTCGAAACTGACGGACGGACAGGCTCTGAACGCACGCGAGCTCCGCCGTACCAGGATAACTTCAACTTGAAGTTTGGCACGCGTGCAGAGCGCAGCGCGCCCCGGCACATCTGCCGTCTGACCGTCCGGCGCGCGGCGCATGCGGTACTTGCAGCTTGAAGTTTGCACTTCAAGCACAGCGCTGCTGAGGAGCAGCACATGTGCAAATTCAACTTGAAGTTCGCACTTCACACGCTGTGCTGCCTGAGCCACGGCGCTTGGCGCACGCGCAGAACGCGGTGCGCTGCTCCGGCACATCTGCTGTCGGACCGTCCAGCGGCGCGGCTTGAACTTGAAGCACCAACTTCAAGAGGAAGGTGGAGATGTGCTGCTGCGCCGTCCGCAACGGCATCAGTGCAGGGAAATGTTGCCCCGTGACGTCAATGAGCGCGCTTTGGCAGAGCTGCGGCGGACACCTTGTGAGGTGGCGGGTTGCAGCATAGCAGAACCGGTGCGCTGGTGCTCGTGAAGGTCTACGCTGCTGCAGTGACCGTTCGGGTTAGGGTGAGAGCGTTAGGGTCAGGAACTCCCCACACCTGCAAATAGCGGGTGACTGTGACTCCAGGCAACACCTACGCTCATCCTCAATGTCACCTGACGCGCCACCTATGCATGCTTGCCACCGTCATGCGCGCCCCCGCTAAGTGCTGACATGGATGCAACATCTGACACCAAGTAGTCAGACTTGAAAGGCAGGCAAAACGTACCATGCCTTCACGTTCACTTCCCTGCGCTTGCAACCATTGCCATCGCCTTGCCCCCCCCCCCCCCCCCCCCTGTGCTGGCGCAAGGACGCACCGCCGTGTGCAATACACCTACCCTGTGCCTCTGTATACTTCAGGTGCCATGCACCTGATACACACACCACTGGGCTCGCGGCATGCTCCCCCCCACACACACCGCCGCGCACTTGCTTGCGCTGTTGCCACCTGCACCATATGACACGGCACGCCATTGCATCGCCCCCCCCCCCATCCCCCCTCCCCGCCGCTGCGCACTCACATTCTTTATGGGGTGGAACATTTCAAGTCAAAAACTCCACTGTTCTTTGCACTATAATTTCTATTTTTATCTACTGCTTGGTGGTTTTGGCAGGTGTAATACTTGCAAACTCCGGTGTTGATGTTGCATCACATGAATCTTAGCGAGTGCTGCTGCACCGCTCGCTTGATGTTCAGGGCGTGAGCGTGGCGCCCCGATCCGTCGGATCGTGGCTCGCCTCCAATAAGACGGAGCTGCTATCGGGGATAGCGGTGGCGCTGACCATGGTGCCCACGTCGGTGGCCTTTGCGTTTCTGGCGGAGATGGACCCGCAGGTGAGAGCTGTTGGTAGGTATGTTTGCCAGCTTGTGTGTGGTACAGCGCAAATGCCCGGCTCGCATATCAACACGTCGAACTTGAAGTTGATGACTCACCTTTCCATCTTGTTGCGCTCAGGACGGCCTCACGGGCGCGTGGATGATCTCTCTGGCCATGGCAGTGCTCGGCACACGTCCCGGCATGGTCTACTGCAACGCCGGCGCAGTGGCCGCGGTGATTGCGCCGCTCGTGCGCGAAAAAGGGGTGAGTCACTGGTTGAATTTAATAGGTGAAGTTTAGTTTTGGCAGTGCTCGGCACACGCCCCGGCATGGTGTACTGCAACGCCGGGGCGGTGGCCGCCGTCATCGCATCGCTCGGGCGAGACACAGGGTGAGTCTCTGGTTGAAGTTGGTTCAACCTCAATTATGGCCCTGGCAGTGCTCACAGCACAAGCTTCAGCATGGTCTACTGCAACGCCAGCGCGGTAGCTGCAGTCATCGCGCCGCTCAAGCGCGAAAAGGGGTGTTTCACTGGTTGAACTTCACAGTTGAACTTTGTATTTCTGTCAGTGCCCGCAGTGCCCGCACCCAGGCATGGTGCACCAGAGCGTCGCTGCAGTGGCCGCCGATATCACACCGCTGGTGCGCAAACAGGGGTGCATCACTGGTTGAATTTGATACTTCAGCAAGTAGTTGAACTTTCAGTGCTCGGCATGCGCCCTGGCACAGTGTTACAGTACTGCAAGTCTACTACATCTTCATCTGCACCCAAATCATCATGGCTTCACCGGGCCTGCTCAGCCACATTGCTGCCCCCACCCTCCCCCTTAACCAGATTATAGCCCTTACGCCAACAGCAGCGCCTGAGTCATCACTCTATCTGTTTTTGTTCAGCAGATGTCGGCGTACGCCTACTACGCCTTCAACTTCGCAGGCATCATCATGGCGGTGCCTGGACTGCTGCGCGTAGGGCGGCTGCTGCACTTGCTGCCCATACCTACCCATATAACACATACCCATTGTTCCAAATGTAGTGAGCAGTGCGTCACTCACCACCCCTTTTTTTCCTGCGTCCGCAGTCGGCGTACGCCTAATACGCCTTCGTCTTTGCCGGCATCATCATGGCGGTGCTCGGACTGTTAAGCTGATTTGCTGCCCCGCCCCACGCTGTACCAGTTCATAGCCCTTGCGCCAGCAGCAGCACCTACTAGTAACTCATCACCCTTTCTTTTGTTTGTATCTGCTGCAGTCGGCGTATACTGCCTCACTTACTGTGGCGTGCTGCTTGTGCTGAGCGCAGCAGTCAACGTGCTACTACGCCTTCATGTTTGCCGGCATCATCATGGCAGTGCTCGGACTGCTCAGCTACTTTGCTCCCCCCACCCCGCCCCGTACCAATTCATAGCATTTTTGCCGACAGCAGCGCCTACTTCATCCCACTCTCTGTTCTTTTCCCATCTGCTGCAGTCGGCGTACGCCTACTACGCCTTCATCTTTGCCGGCATCATCATGGCAGTGCTCGGACTGCTGCGCGTAGGGCGGCTGCTGCGCCTATTGCCAGCGAGCGTCATGGTTGGCTTTGTCAACGGACTGTCCATTGTCGTGTTCATGGCGCAGTTTCGGCAGTTTCAGAATCCTCAGGTACTGCACGCACAGTAGTCTTCTTTTCATTTCGTAATGCTCGCAACAGACATACTTTGGATGATCAGTCAAGAAGTTCTTCAGAGTGAGTTTACATACTTCAAAGTATGTAACTGCCGGCGAGTGCCATGGTTGGCTTTGTCCACGGCCTGTCCATCGTCGTGTTCATGGCACAGTTCCGGCAGGTCCAAAATCCACAGGTGTGTACGTGGTCTTGTTCTCACTGCATTATACTTCTGAAGTACTACTATTTGCAATGACCGTACTTCTGGAGAGAGAAGCAAGTCGTACAAATAGAAGAATCAAGAGGTATGTGTTCCTGAACAGCATGGTATCAGGTCCATCAACAGCCTATGCATCGTCGTGTTCATGGCACAGTTCTGGCAGCTCCAAAATTTACAGGTGTGTACGTAGTCTTGTTTTACATGCAGAGAAAATGCTTGCAATAATTCACAGTCAGGACGAGTACGAGTAGTTTTGAGGAGTAAAGAGTAGGAGTACTACTCGTTTTAAGACAGGGAGTTGTACTATTTTACTCGTTTAAATTTTCAAAAATGTCGGGAGTAGTACTCGAGTACTCGTGCATTTTTCCGACAGGCACCGGGAGTACACCTAAAACGAGTAAGAACTCGAGTACTTGCCGCTGCCAATGACCGCCCGGGTGCGGCGCCCATGTCCAGTATGGCAGCAGCCACGATGATTTTGGTTGCGATCTTTATAGACGGGTGGGGCATACAGGGCGAGGTGTGCCCATGGCGGTGCAGTGACGTGAGCCCCACCTCCACGCATGCGATCAGCTGCCCCAGCCAGCACATACGGGGGCACAACGCGACACACACTGCCCAAAAGCGGTGCCTACAGCGCATCTTGAGACAGCACCATGTCTCTATTGTCCGCAATGAGGACAGCGTCTTCAAGGTACCGGGGTATCGGGCGGACACAGTCATTGACCCAGGGTGTCTGCACTTTAGCAGTGCATACCGTAACAAGGGAATAGTGCTAGACACAAGTGTTCGCGCGCCCACAGCGAGCTCGTACCTGACAGGCAAAACAAATGCCTCGAACACGGACGGCTATGCTGCTGGGGTGGGGGAGGACGCGAAGGTCAAGCACCACACCGGCACCTTGACGTCATCTTAGGCTTTTGTGCCATTCGTGCAGGAGTCGTACGGACGGCTGGGCAAGCAGACAAGCCTTTTTGTTAAGGAGTTGGCAATGCACTCAGCACTCTGCTCAGGGGGGGGGAAGGCAGATGTGTTACGCAAGGCCAAATTAGCTAAGCGTCAGATCCACATTGAGCTGAGCATATCGCTGGCGCGGGAGTTGGCGGAGCGCGTCATGCCTACACACGTGGAGCGCGAATGCTGGGCTGTGTTGCGGCGCCGGTATCCAAACTCCTAGGGCACAGCGCAGACTAGGCTGCTGCGTTTTCGCAAGCTTTTCGATTGCATAGGCAACCCGGCCTCCCTTGGGCCTTTATAAATACAAGTCCATACGTACTTGACGAGTACATGAGAAAGGAGTACTACACAAGTACTTGACGAGTACTTTGAGGAAAAGCAGTACTGCACGAGTACTGTACGAGTACTTTTGAGGAAAGGGAGTACTGCTCGAGTACTGTACGAGTACTTGACGAGTACCTTTTCGACGGTAATGGCCGAAGAGGCTCGGCTTTTGGGTCTCGTGCATGGCGCATGGTGCATTTGCTGTTGGCACCAAGGTACTGATAATTATTGATGCAAGATCTCTACACTGTACTGTAGATGTCGCGGTGCTGTGCTGATACGACCCAGCTTGCAGCATGAGCAATCTGCAGCACTCGCAGAACGAGAGCAGGTGTGGGACATCGCATGAGCAATACTAATGTAGGCCTTATAAAAGCAACTTTGGTTATTGTCTGTGCTGCGAGCGGCTATTTTCCTGGGCCTTCCTTCGCTGAATGTATCGCAACTGCTGCAACTTGGCATAGGGATTCGAATAACGTGCTGCAGCCCGGAGTCTGGCGCCTCACATTGCAGCGCTGCTATGAGGAAAACATACACTTTGATTTGTGGGGTAGCAGGTTGTCTGAGACAGTTTGACTCTTGCAGCATCCCGCATCAGCTGGCATACCCAGAGCTTCACTTTGGTGCAGAAAAGCCTTCCTGATGTTGGGATTATTCTTTTTCAAAGAGAAGCATACATCATGTTTGTTTCCTCAAACACAGATGCTGTCCATGATCTTGCATCCCCTCGCTGATCAGGCGCACGTTTGGAGGACATATAGCAGCGCAGATATCATGGCATTGCACGCATGGATGTTGTGAGGTTTTGTGTATGAAGTCATACATGATTGCAACAACAACATATATGTACTTTATTACTGTTTGCTGTGAAGTATTCATCGCAATTTTAGTACTCGTTGAGTACTCCAGGTACTCGTTTAGTACTCTTGTACTCATTGATTACTCCTGGTACTCGTCAAGTACTCGAGTAAGTAAGTAAGTACTCGTACTAGGGTACATGTTCATTCCTTGGGGGAGTAGTACTTGAGTACTCGTGTAAATTTTCAACTTTTCCGGGAGTAGTACTCGAGTACTCGTGTAAAACTTGAACTTTTCCGGGAGTAGTACTCGAGTACTCGTTACTCGTATTCGTAGTGACTGTGCAATAATCATCAGTTAAGTATTTAGACACATGAGAACAGGATCATGGAGTATGAGAACATGCTGCACAGGATGTGTACTCGGAGTGCGTCTGTATGTTGTTGGCTCCGTCGACGGCCTGTCCATTGTTGTGTCATGGCGCAGTTCCGCCGGTTTCAGAATCTACAGGTACTGTAAGTAGTGTTGTTTTCAGGGCCTCCTACTCTGAACTTGTACTCTGAAGTGGTTCAGACCGTGGAAAATGATTACAGAAATGCAAATTGTCACTCTGTAGTTGATTTATACGTGAAGCATATGTACTCGTGGCAGGATGTTGCGGCATACGTACCACGCAGCTCTGCCCCACGTTCACCGGTGGGAGTCTGAACAGCCAGCAAATTCACTTTCATGCAGGTTCAATTTCATTGGCGGTCACAATAGACGCCGTCCGCCGATCAACTGCAATCATGGCAGATCAGCACACCCATCGTATGCAACTGCTGCGCAGTTCTGGCAACATCCGCTGTGCATCTCGATCTCGTTTCCTCAACGTGGGACTCGGACCTCTACTTTGCAGGCTGTTGCGTAAAATGGCGATTCGGGTTGTGCCGTCGGCGGCGGCAACGCTCGGTGGCTGAACAGCTCGAAGATTATCAATATTTGAACTTGCAGTTTCAACAGTCGGCGGTTTCACACACTGGCCCTACATTACGATTGCTTGGTTAATTACTTGTCTACTGCTTGTTTCTGTGATCACCACGCCGTTGCGTCAAATGGCGGTTCTGGTAGAGCCGTCGGTGGCGGCAGCGCTCGGCGCCTCACTGAACAGTGTCAAGATAATCACGTCAACTCTCAACCTGAAAAAGTTCCTAGAGACAGCTGTTTCACGCGCCGGCCGTACCATATGGCGCGCGCTGCATTCCTTTTTGTTCAATGCATACTGCTGTGACCTAAAACTCGTGCTCAGCAGGCTGTTGCGTCAAATTGCGATTCGGGTAGCGCCGTCGGCGGCGGCAGCGCACGTTGGCTGAACAGCTTGAACATCATCAGAATTGTCAAGTCTGAAATTGAAGTTTCAATTCACAAAGCTGGTCCTACATGACACGCTCTGCTTTTCTTAATATTTGTTTGCTACACACTTCTGTTATCACCAGGCTGTTGCATCAAACGGCGATTCTGGTGGCGCCATCGGTGGTGGCAGTGCTCGACGCCTCAACAGCTTTGACGTGCTGTCTGCCGGCAACTGGATCGCCGGCACGGAGCTGTACTGGATGCTGGGAAATGTCGCCGTCACGATGGTGGTCAGCATCATGGCGCCGCGCATCATTCGCAAGGTATACACTTCAACTTGAAGTACACGCATAACCTATCTCAACTTGCAATTACAAAGTCATAGCGAGGCAATGCTGGATGCTGGGAAACGTCGCCGACACGATGGTGGTCAGCATTTCGGCGCCGCGCGTCATTCGCAAGGTACTGTATGTAGAAGTACTGCAAAAATTACTCTTAACTTGAAAACATGTACGCTTCAGCTTGCAGTGCTGTAAAGGAACTTTCAAACCTACCTCAACTTGAAAGTAAACTTGAAACTACAAAGTAATACTGCAACCACTGGATGCTGGGCAACGTTGCCGTCACGATGGTCGTGAGCATCGCGGCGCCGCGCATCGTTCGCAAGGTGCACACTTCAACTTAAAGTACACGTTTAGACTATTACTTTCTTCAACTTGAAACCACAAAGTATTAAACAACCACTGGGCGCTGGGCATTGCTGTCACGATGATCGTCAGCACCAACGGCGCCGTGCATCATTCGCAAGGTATATACTTCAAGTTGAAGTACTAAACCACTAAACTATAAAGTCATTAATTGGGGTACTACGCCATCTGGATGCTGGGCAACGTCGCTGTCACGATGGTCGTGAGCATCGGGGTGCTGTGCATCATTTGCAAGATATACACTTCAACCTGAAGTACGTGCATGCAAAGAAGCTCACTCGCCCCGCACCCAATTCTCAAGTTTACAAGTACCTTCTCTGCCGCACTGCTGCTTTCACACGCAAATATCAACGGCGGTGTCTGCATTTGTCGCAGGCCGTGTTTTTGAGTGGGTTGTACTTCCTGCCCCTATGCTGCTTGGCTCGGAAATGCCTTGTCCCCCCTGCTCCCCCTCCCCTTTCAGTCCGTGAATGAGGTATGTATAGGGTGTGCCAGGGGCAAGTCAATGCCCAGGTCTTCAGCCTCGCCATGCTGACATATGCACACTTCGAAACACATCGCTGATGGAGTCAAGCACCTACACTTGCTTGGATACTTCTTCATGGTTATCTCTGGCAGGCACCGGCGGCGCTATCTGTAATCGTGGCAAGCTGCGCCTTTGAGTGGGGCTGTCACTGCCCCGTTTCTTGGCCCTTGCTATGTTGACAGTCACACAATTTTGACAGATGCCAGTACTTTGCAGTATCATATTGGCGGAAGGCACTTGCGGCTAACCATCCCTTGGCACCTTGAGCTCTACGATCCTTTGATTCGTTTTCATTGGTTTGACTGGTGGCCAATTGCCGCAGCTGCGGCGACCACGGTTATTGGTGGAAGGCATTCAATTTGACGGCTAACCACACCTTTTCACCTAGAGCTCTACGATCTTTTGATACGTTTCAATTGCTTCGTTTTAGTTTTGACTCCATCTACATATATATATATATATGTCTGGCGCGCAGGTGCCGGCCGCGCTGTTTGCGATCGTGGCGAGCTGCGCCTTTGAGTGGGGCGTCACGCGCGCCGCCGCGGGCGCGAGTACCAACCTCCTTCGCGATGTGGCACCTATCAGCGGCTCTCTACCGGTACGTTCACTCATCAATCCCTTGAAGTTTGCTGGAGAACCAAGCTCTCAAGTTGACAAAGAGCACAAAGCTTGCATGATGTGCGAATGTACGTTGCCCTGAGTGAGTATTGATGAGAAGTACGTCGCTATATGTATCAGGAGCATCACGGCGCGAGTACCAACCTACTGCGCGATGTGGCACCTTTAAGCGGCTCTCTACCGGTACGTATTTTGCTCAACCATGACTCAAATGTCTGGTACAGTACCTCTGCTATACAAACCTCTGCATGATGTACATTGGACATTGATGTGTACTTCACAGTATACACAGCTCATATACTTTGAGCTATAGCAATGTGTAAATGGGGTTTCACGCGCGCCGTTGCGGGCGCAGATACATGTATACATGCATACATACTATAAGCATTGCACCCGGCACTTCTACATGTTGAAGAGAATCACTCTGCGCCGACACGGGGCGAGAGGTCCAAGATTGAGTGAGCCCTGAAAGTGGTTTGTATAAGCGGATAAATCGTTATAGCAATCCCCTGTTTTGTCCTTGATTCTAGCCTTAACCTAACCTTGACCCATCTGGCTGGTCAGCGCTCAGTACCTGCCTCCCCCTTGACAATCATCTCTCTTTGGCGCTGTGCCGTCAACATACATATAACAGTTTTTAGCACTAGGTCATGCACGAATGGCTTCCGTGGCAGTTGTGCACCCCAGCTCGTCTCCTTGCCCCAATTGCTGCGCATCTGCGCAGATTCCCATGTGGCTCAACAGTGCTCAGCAACCCCCCTCCGTCTCTGGTGCCGTGCTCGGCGCGGCGATGCCCACCGCCATTGCAAATGACTGACAGACTTAAGCACTGGATCATGTACGACTTGTTGCTCCAGCGGTTATACACACGCATGTCGTCTCCTTGCCCTAATTGCTGTGCAGATCCCCATCTGGCTAGACAGCGCTCAGCAACTGCCGCCACTCGACGGCGCCTTATTGGGCGCAGTGATGCCCACTGCCACCTAAATTCAACCCCATGTATATTTGATTATACTTCCCCCAATTTACCCCAATGTATTTGTCCCCTTGCCAACCCCCCACCCCCCCCCCCCCCGCGTGCAGATCCCCATGTGGCTAGGCAGCGCTCAGCAATCGATGGCGCCTTATTGGGCGCGGTGATGCCCACGGCCTTCTTAATTACCTAAATCAATTGTGCTAATTCGCCGCAATGTATTTGTCCCCCTTGCCGATCCCCCCTTCCTGCAGATCCCCATCTGGCTAGACAGAGCTCAGCAACTGCCGCCACTAGATGGTGCGCTCTTGGGTGCGGTGATGCCCACGGCCATCACCGTCGCCGCCATCGCGCTCATAGAGTCGCTCGGCATGGTGCGCTACGTGACGGAGCTCGCAGACAGCGGCGCTGCTAAGACGCAGCGCACCAAAGCACCGCCGGATTTACGCAGGGAGGCATTCTGGTGAGCAGGGGTTCTTGATAAATGCTTCCCAGTGTTGTCAGACTTGACATCATGAAAGTATTCATCCGTTCACACACATTGAAGCATAGGTGGTATATGTCAAGTAGTTGGCAGACAGCGAAGACGCAGCGCACAAAAGTGCCGCCTGACTTGCGGAGAGAGGCGTTCTGGTGAGTATAGGCTCTTTGTGAGCGGTTTAAAGACCATACTTTGATCATACATACACACGAAAAGACACATATGACAGAGCTCGCAGACAGCGGCGCCGCCAAGACGCAGCGTACGAAAGCGCCGCCTGATTTATGCAGGGAAGCATTCTGGTGAGTCTATTCAGCCTTTTGAGAAGGTGCACGTTTATAATAGGTCCTGGTTGAAGAAATATTATTGTCAAAGAAAATCCTTATTTGTACGGGAAGAGTAACAAAGCTTGCAGACAGCGGCGCCGCCAAGACATAGTGCACGAAAGCGCCGCCGGATCTGCGCAGGAGGCATTCTGGTGAGCAGGGGCTCTCAAAAAGTGCTTCAAAGTGGTATTGAATAATTCGTCATACCAATTGCCAATGCGTACACATGGATGTGTAGATAGTACACACGGCGGAGCTCGCAGACAGTGGCGCCGGCAAGATGCAGCACACAAAGGCGTTCTGTCGAGGGTAGGCTCTCTACGAACGCTTCAAAGTGTTATGCGACCATGCATCAGCAATACACATGAAAGGATACTTCATCATGTGTGAGAGCTCGCAGACAGCGGCGCCGCCAAGACACAGCGCACTAAGCAGCCGCCTGATTTACGCAGAGAAGCGTTCTGGTAAGCAAGGGCCTAGAAAAGACTTTTACCCCAAAGCGCTATACTACACTTGTCATCATTTGAATCTTCAATGCGTCTACAACGAAGTATGGATGTTAACGTGACGCAGCTCGCAGGCAGCTGCGCCGCCAAAACGCAGCGCACCAAACAGCCGCCTGACTTGCGCAGGGAGCATATTAGGGTTAGGGTTAGGGTAGGGTCAGGTTTGGAATTAGGGCACCATCAGGACAAATGGTGCCGCCGGGAAGCAGCCTGGTGAGAATCGTCAACGTGTGATACTGCCGAGGTCTCGCGCAGTACCGAAGTATGCGCGTAGATGGACATACAGCGCGTTAACATCAAGTCAACATGAAGCACAAGAACACGCTTCCCTCGAGTGAGTCCTTGCGTGATATGTGAGTGAACCACGACGCAGCGCAGAAAGGCGCCGCCAGATGTACGCAAGGAGGCATCCGTGCCGGGGAGTGAGCCCCAGCCTTATCCGGATTTTCACGCTTCCTTTCGCGAAGGCCAGTATCCCAGGTCACTGCAACCGGCCATCCTTAACCAGCACCTACGGTGGCGGTGGCATGATCGCGTCAAAGAGCCACCGGCTTAAAGCAGCCAATCAGTGGCCGTGTTTGCTGCGCTCAACGTGCCCTCCTTCAAAGTCCGTAGGGAGAGCACCCTTTCAAGGTTTTCCCCAAGCTCCACACGGGGGACCAATTTGAACGCAAAAGTGCACCACCGGGGCCAACATCTGGCGATGACTCAGCAAAGTCGCACGGCAGCGCTCAGCTCTTTACTCGGTTAAAATCGGGTCTGAGGGCTGTGAGTACATGCTTCTGTTTTCAGACTTTACATCTTGTAAGGCTTTCTTGCCCCTTCACACATGCACCAGGGGTCCCTCGCCCCCTACCTCCGAAGGATTAAGGGAGAGTGTTGTAGGCGAGAGACCCCTCAGGCGCGAGCCTGCTTGAGTATTTCGGCGCGTGTGCGATTTGGATTTTGCAGTAGGGATGCATTTTGGCTTTGCTAAGGTAGCGGTGGCGAAGAGCAGCCTTGCCGCCGCCTAACACTAGCACTAACCCTCGCCCTAACCCTAACCCTAAAAGCCGAGTATATATAAAAGCGTGAAATGCACGGTGAATTCTGCCAGTGGTGGTGGTGGTCGCCATGGTTCTGTCACTTTTCGTCAAAGGTAGCGGTGGCGTAGGGAGAGCACCCTTTCGAGGTTTTCCCCAAGCTCCACACGGGGGACCAATTTGAACGCAAAAGTGCACCACCGGGGCCAACATCTGGCGATGACTCAGCAAAGTCGCACGGCAGCGCTCAGCTCTTTGCTCGGTTAAGATCGGGTCTGAGGGCTGTGAGTACATGCTTCTGTTTTCAGACTTTACATCTTGTAAGGCTTTCTTGCCCCTTCACACATGCACCAGGGGTCCCTCGCCCCCTACCTCCGAAGGATTAAGGGAGAGTGTTGTAGGCGAGAGACCCCTCAGGCGCGAGCCTGCTTGAGTATTTCGGCGCGTGTGCGATTTGGATTTTGCACTAGGGATGCATTTTGGCTTTGCTAAGGTTAGCGGTGGCGAAGAGCAGCCTTGCCGCCGCCTAACACTAGCACTAACCCTCACCCTAACCCTAACCCTAAAAGCCGATTATATATAAAAGCGTGAAATGCACGGTGAATTCTGCCAGTGGTGGTGGTGGTCGCCATGGTTCTGTCACTTTTCGTCAAAGGTAGCGGTGGCGTAGGGAGAGCACCCTTTCGAGGTTTTCCCCAAGCTCCACACGGGGGACCAATTTGAACGCAAAAGTGCACCACCGGGGCCAACATCTGGCGATGACTCAGCAAAGTCGCACGGCAGCGCTCAGCTCTTTGCTCGGTTAAGATCGGGTCTGAGGGCTGTGAGTACATGCTTCTGTTTTCAGACTTTACATCTTGTAAGGCTTTCTTGCCCCTTCACACATGCACCAGGGGTCCCTCGCCCCCTACCTCCGAAGGATTAAGGGAGAGTGTTGTAGGCGAGAGACCCCTCAGGCGCGAGCCTGCTTGAGTATTTCGGCGCGTGTGCGATTTGGATTTTGCACTAGGGATGCATTTTGGCTTTGCTAAGGTTAGCGGTGGCGAAGAGCAGCCTTGCCGCCGCCTAACACTAGCACTAACCCTCACCCTAACCCTAACCCTAAAAGCCGATTATATATAAAAGCGTGAAATGCACGGTGGATTCTGCCAGTGGTGGTGGTGGTCGCCATGGTTCTGTCACTTTTCGTCAAAGGTAGCGGTGGCGAAGAGCAACCTTGCCGTCGCCGATTATATAGGAAAGCGTGAAACGCACAGGTGAACCCGCGAGTGCTGCTGCTCAACGCGGTGGAAGCGCAGGAGCAGATATTTTATTCCGCACTGCAGTGCGAGTGTCTCTGCCATCACTTACGAGCACTATTGCTGGGTCTCTCTGGCTTGTGGGCTCCGCGCTCACCCGGCGACCGAATTCAACATGTTTGAGATACTTCCTGCTGTTAAGGATGTCTGATCCCCAGAGACTGACTTTAATCGCATAGCACTTAATGCGGCGTGCGTTTTTTCTCATGCGTTCGCATGTTTGTTTTTTCCGAACACAGACAATACAGCGAGCACAGGGCAGAATCATGAGACCAAAACCTGGGTGTGGATGAGGTTGTGTGTTTCTCCGTTTCGTAACAGAAACGCAGGGGCGCATCAATGTTGCCGGAACAGTCGACCTCCGCAGTTGTGCTTTCTACTTTTTCGTACGCCGCAGCAAGTGCTATGCGATTAAAGTCAGTCTGTGGGGATCAGACATCCTTTAACAGCAGGAAGTATCTCAAACATGTTGAATTCGGCCGCCGGGTGAGCGCGGAGCCCACAAGCCAGAGACACCCAGCAGTATTGCTCGTAAATGAAGGATGGCAGAGACGCTCGCACTGCAGCGCGGAATAAAATATCTGCTCCTGAGCTTCCACCGCGTTGAGCTGCAGCACTCGCGGGTTCACCTGTGCGTTCCACGCGTTCCTGTCATCCGCGGCGGCAAGGCTGCTCTTTGCCACCACTACAGTACCTGGACAAAAAGTGACAGAACCATGGCGACCACCACCACCACCACTGGCAGTAGGGCCTGGCACAAAACGTCTTTTTCCCATGCCCATTTCCTGATCCTTCTCCTGCCCAAAAGCAGCCTATTTCCTGGTTTTACTCTTCTTTATCCTGATTTTGTTTGGCACTAAAACACCCTTCACGAGGTGCTGCTGGCCATGAATGGCGTCGTAGCACAGTTAGCCAGTGCCACAGTAGGCGTCCCACAGACTTCAACGCAGACAAATGGCCATTTGGAGCATATTTGCTGCACATCGCATCGTGCGGGACATTTCACGGCTGTGCGAGACCACAGTTGCTTTGACATTTTTCGATGAAAACCGCACATACATGCATATACACAGCAGAAGTGCGGGAGCAGCAGTTGCTGCTGCAGCTGCTGCCCGACAGAGCGCGCTGACTCGAAAACCTACTTCAAGTTGACATGTTGAAGTTCATTTATGGCGCTCCCTTGGGGTATAGGGCCATGAAAAGCACAGAAATGAAGGCGTAGTGGCCAGCCAGTGTGCATGCACACCTTGATTACGGTTTCCAAGTCGATTGCGGTGAGTCGTGAGCAAATCCTTTTTATTCTGATTGCCATCAAAAAGTCGCCTATTTCCTCGAAAACGTCCTGCACGTTTTGTGCCAGGCCCTAACTTGCAGAATTGCGACGCCAGCTGAGGGCAAAGCCCAAGTAAGAAACCGACAACCGAGTATTTATTACAAAAGTCACATTTTACTATGGACATTATTCTAAAGCAGCAACTATAATTATTGCAGTGCCAACGGGTATTTATTAATTGGATCGCCACATTATAGATGCAGGTGCGCGTACGCCTACACCGATCACTGCGCAGATGCAGACCGCAAACGCCAGCATGGCGAAGAAACGCGTGGCATAGTCCACCTGCGCTGTATACGTGCGCACACATCGAAGTACCGGTCTGGTGTCATATATATATCATTCATCTCGCCGAAAGTGCCGCCGCCAAGTGGCCCGATATATGCGGAGAGGCGTTCTGCTAAGAGAGGGGTCTGAGCAAATGCTTCACAGTGCTGTCAAATACCATACATCATACGAATGCGTGCACGTCAATGTATTCACGTTGCACGTGACTGCATGGCTGTTTACCTCCGCAAACATAAATGTTTCGAAATATGTAGTATGTATGAACCTCCTGTGTGGGCTATCAGCTGGAGCTGGCCCAATAGACATGTTGGAGCTTTCCATACTGAACACCCATGCCTCAAATGCTAAAAATCTTGCACATAGAAGTCTTTTGGCTCCTCTGGATGTAGTAGCACTGTTTGACTCGTGGCCAATGGCTGCAGCAGCGGCGGCGGCAGTCGTTGGTGGAAGGCACTGGCGGCTAACCACACCATGTCGCCTAGAGCTCTACGATCTTCTGATTTGTTCCCATATTCATGTGTATCAACAGCTCTATCGGTGGATAGTAAGATGGATGGGTGCATAGACAATTGCGGAGATTCTGGTTTGATCCAGCAAAGCTTGTGTTGAAGTACACATTACCCTTCTTGGGTGTCCATCGTCAGCTTCAGCACTTGCTCTTGTTGAGCCCTGACATGCTGTCAGCTCGCGGCGTGCTTGATATACAGACGCGGAAATTCAAAGCGGGAACCACCACAAGCGCTTCAAAACATGCACTTCAAGGTATCATGTTCACATGTGACGTGCGATGAATGACTGATCGCTGCTGCATGTCGTGTCTGCGCGCAGGCTAGGCGCGACCAACTCTGTGATTGGGGTCTTTGGCTGTAATAACTACTCAACCCACGCGCTTCAAGGCATCATATTCAAAATGTGACGTGCCACACCTTGCTGCATTGCTGCTGCATGTTCCGTCTGCGTGCAGGCTCGGCGCGACCAACTCCGTGATTGGGGTCTTTGGCGCGCAGGGCGGGTGCTCAGAGATGGGCCTAGGACAGTGAGTGTCACCTTTGAGGTTCATGGCTTGAAGTATTTCGCAATTGCAGTAATTGGGGTCTCTGGCGCGCAGGGCGGGTGCTCAGGAATGGGCCGCGGACAGCGAGTGGCGCCTCTGAAGTTTATGTCTTTAAGTATTTCGCAATTGCGGTGATTGGGGTCTTTGTTGGTTGGGTGCTCAGAGATGGGCCTGGGACAGTGAGTGTCGCCTTGGTGCGTGTCACCTTTGAAGTTGATGTCTTCAAGTATGTAGTGTGATTACACAGTGAGAGAGTGCAGAATCTCCGATCATGTAGTGTCATACTATTGAGCTTTTTGGAAGTGTTCCTCGACGCTGATTATTCCATTCGGTAGATGAATTTTGTGTAGGCTGCTTGCTCTGAAGAGTCCATCATCAATTCTTCACGGCCAAGTTACAACGCATGTACAAGTTTGACACCAGTAATGGTTGTTGCCAAGAATGTGCCGGCAACGACTTCTAGGCATCCAAGGCGCATGCTTAACGATAAATCACAGACACTGGGCACAGCCGTCAACGTAGCATTTGCTCAAGCACCCCCCCCCCCCCCCTCCGCCCCGCGTTCCCCTCAACCCCCCCCCCTTTCCCCTTCACCAATACAGGCTCAACCTGAAATCGGGCGGGACCCGCTGGGTCTCCAGTGCTCTGGCGGGGATACTCACCTTGTTAGTGCTAGTGGCAGCCTCCCCAGTGCTCGAAATCATCCCCGTGGCGGGTTTTGCGGGCATCATGTTTGCGGTCGCACTCGTCAGCTTTGAGTGGTCGAGCTTGTGGCTGCTGGCGGCGGCGGCGCTGCCGCTGAGCTGGCGCAACGCCGTGCTGCGCCGGCACAAGCTGAAGAAGGTGCGCGGAACGCGCATGCTCTCGTTGTTGATGCGGTCATTGTTGTGACGGATCACTGAAGTGTTTTGAAGTGTCTACTGTGTGGGTATATTGTACATGTAACCGAGTACATGCTTCAGCCGCTGAGCTGGCGCAACGCCGTGATGCAGCGGCACAAGCTCAAGAAGGTGCGCGGAACGCGTGCCCGATCTCGGTGTTGTTGCGGATTGTGCGCATTCGCAGAAGCTCGTTGTCTAGACTTAATTCAAAACATTGAATACTTTTAAAGTACTGAAGACTGAAGTCTGTGGCGCAGCAGCTGAGCTGGCGCAACGCTGTGCTGCATCAGCACAAGCTCTAAAAGGTGCGCATGACACAATGTGCGAGCCACGACGTAATGGGCGAGCTCTCACTGTTGCTGCGGGTGATTTTTGTTGTGGACGCCAAAGTGTCTTGAAGCATTTGCGTCCTGCTTATGTCATAGAGGTACTGAAATACTGAAACACATGATGTAGCTGCTGAGCTGGCGCAACGCCGTGCTGCATCGGCACAGCTCGAGAAGGTACATGTATCAGGGTTTGGCTAATGCTAACCTTGTTGCACCTTAGAGCCTACACGCATGCGGCATGATACGCATTGGAGACTGTTGGTGTTACACCTCTACTATCTGTATATCTGGTGCAACGCCGTGCTGCGCCTGCACAAGCTCAAGACGGCACGTACGCTATATGTGAAGAACATGATGGACACGTTTCGGCGTCCATACATCGTTCGCAAGCAGGTCAAAAGCACTTGTTCTGAGTTTGCTGGGTTCTGTTGTACTGAGGTACATGCTACAGCTGCTGAGCTGACGCAGCGCCGTGCTGCGCCGGCACAAGCTCAATAAGGTGCACGTAATGGACACGCCCGCGCTGTTGTCATGGATTCCGTGATAGCGTTTGTGAGTTTTTTTCTGGGTATTGTCGCACTGACGTGCATTCTACAGCTGCTTAGCTGGCTCCGCCGGCACAAGCTCAAGAAGGTGCGCATCCACGTGCAAGCTGCTGTTGCTAACCCTCATCAAATTGTGCTGTTGTTTGCTGCCACAGATCCAGCGAGTCGACGCTCTGATCACAGCGGTGGGTCACTGTCAGCACACCGCTTATGGACCTCGCCATCGCTAACCAAACTTTAACCCTGACGCCAACCCTAACCCTAGCCCTAACCCTTACTGTGCTGTTGTTTGCTGCCACAGATCCCGTGCGTCGACGCCCTGATCATAGCGCTGGTCACTGTCATGTGCCATGCAGCTCTAACCTTAATCCTTTTCTGACCCCAACCGTAACTTAACCCTAATGTAATTCTCTTTGAATCGTGCAATATTGCTCGCTGCCACAGATACCACGCGTCGATGCCCTGATCATAGCGGTGGTCACCGTCATCACGCCGCTCATGGATCTAGCCATCGCCGTGGCCATCGGCTGCGGCATCGCGGCTCTCGCCTTTGCGTGGCAGAGTGCGGATAAGCTCAACTTCAACATCTACACGCGGCCAGCTCTGCCCTCCGAGGGCAGCGGCACTGGCTCTGTGAAGGTATTTGAGAGCAAAACCAATGTTTGCGGTGAAATGGGGATGGTGCACACCCTGTCGGCTGTAATATTGCAGCTCTTGCCTTTGCATGACAGAGCGCGCATAAGCTTAACTTCAACATCTACACGCTTCCCGCATTGCCCTCCGAAGGCAGCAGCACTGGCTCTGTAAAGGTATTTGAGAGCAACAACATAGTTTGCAGATGGGCAAAGGTGGTGCAAAGTTTGAGGTTAGGTGAGGTTGGTGCTCACCCCTCACCTGTAATACAGCCGATCTCGCCTTTGCATGTCAAAGCGTGGGAAAGCCGCATTTCAACATTAATGCACGGTTGGCCAGAGCCACAACACTGGCACTGTCAAACTTTTGTGCAAGCACAAAATGTACGTGGGTGCCTGATACAATGAACGCTCGTGCTCAGGGCGCTCGCTACCCAGGCTCAAACCAGTGTTGCCGAAGTCCTCATTCTATCGCATTTTTCAACCGCGATACTCCATGTTTGAAGCGTCCTGCATCTGCACCAGATTTGCGCGGAGGTGAACAAGTCCGAGTACATCGTTGAAATTGAGCCCAGGCCGTGGGTTACAAATAGGATCCGGCACAGAATGCCGCATACAGCCCAACCCCCTGTGTTCCTGGAAGACTTTGAAGATGTCACCACGTCCAGGTTCAACGCATCCTGTATCTGCCCCAACCGCAGGTCTTCGCAAGACTGTGATGATGAGCTTAGTGTTCGTGTTACCAAGATTACCACGAGGGTCGTATCCTCCCCTTGCCACTCAGACGCCCCGTGACTGCTGCATTTGCACCACATCCGCAGGTGTGCTAGCTTCGTGGCCTGCTGTACTGTAGCCTTGGGCATGTGTTTGATTGATCGTAGGGTTAGGGTCAGGTCGACACTACCACTTAGGTTTAGGGCTAGGCTAGGGTTAGGGTTAGGTTTAGTTGTAAGGTTACACAGACCCCCCACTCACCTCAATATGTTTCAAACACCCTGCGTCTGATGCTTTCCCATTTTTAACAGACACTTTTGCATGATGTCAAGATCAGCATCAGGGTCACACACACAACAGCCCTTCCCTCGCCTCCAGCATGCGTCTTGAGTCCAACGCCTTCAGCACTTGATTCCGTTTGTGATTGTGTTGCCGGTGTATGAATTGCGGGGCCTACTGTAAAACCCGGCGGTTGAGAAGGCTGTAATTCAAGTGGATTTTGCCTTGAGAGTTTGGCTGATTAATATACGTTGCTATATGCAGTGCATATACTATAGATATACTCCCAAGAAGCACGCTATAATTATACGTGATATGCCATATAGGATGGGAAATTTCATTATACGCTGGTCGGCGATACTTTTTCTGTTTGCAGGTGTATGAATTACGGGGCCTGCTGTACTACGCGGCGGTGGAGAAGTTTGTGGGCGCGTTTGACGTGCTCGGCGACCCCCCTGAGGTGGAGCTGTGCTTGCTCCAGGCGGAGCTGTGCGACTACAGCGCCATGCAGGTGACATGACTTCAACATTGAAGTTTATTATGTGACTTGACATTGATTTATAGAAGTATGACAAATGTCCGTGGTGCTTGAGAGAATCGGAAAAAAAATTCCTTGTTTGGTCACATGATTTCCCTTTTGCTTGCCGAGAGGTGACAAGTCTACCTGAAGCATCGACTGATGTTTGTAATTTCGGTGGTGCCTGTTCGCACTTGGGGCATGGCGGAGCTGTATACAGCGCCATGCAGGTGACGCTACCAGGCTACTACTTCAGCGTTGAAGTATCTGATGTGACAGGAGTGACGAAGCAGATGTAGATGTAGTGTTCTGTTTGTTTGTGGTGCTGAGCATGGCAGCATGATGTGATCCATGCTGCAAAGTGCTGAGCATGGCAGCATGATGTGATCCATGCTGCAAAGAACGTCAAGAGTGATGTATTTGAAGCTTGCGTCCCCCTCACCCCCCCTGCCCGCAGGCCATCAGCATGCTGAGCCAACGCTAGCTGAATGCTGGCAAACACCTGTATCAGGCTCTCAGGCCCAAAGCCAATACCTTTGAAAGCTTTTAAAGTCAAATGCTGCTATTGTGATACAAACGGTAGATGTTGGAGTCCCCCCTTTCCCCGCCGTTCTCCGCAGGGCCCATTACCTTTGAACAATGGTAAATGAGCAACTGTAAACGATGCTCTTTCATGCGAGGTCTGTGTTGCGCCCCTCCCCTTTCTGCCGCCTTGAGAAACTGGAAATGAACAGTTGCAAATGGTGCTCATGCAATCAAGGTTCATGCCCCCTCCTCCCCTTCTCTGCAGGCCATGCCGAGCGAGCAGTGCACAAATGACGGAAACTACCTGCGCATCAGGGTGTCAAGCCTCTTTCATTCAAAGTGTGCGTCTGCTTTGTCCCCCTTCGACCTTTGGACACTTGCAATCTCCCTTGCTTGATGCGCTCTGTGCCTCAACTTTTGGAGGTTGTGCCCCAACCCTGTCCCCCCTGCCCACAGGCCATTAGCACGCTGAGTGAACGGTACTCCAATGTCGGCAAGCACCTGCGCATCAGGGCCCTCAAGCCCAGCACCCTGCGCGTAATGGGCAAGCAGGAGGCGCTGTTGGCGCCTGGCCTCCTAAACGTCACCTTCTCGCCTCAAAATCAGGTATTTCATTCATTCATGAACTCATTCCTGCAGAGGGTGCTCAAGCCCAGCACCCCGCGCATACTGACCAAGCAGGAAGCGCTGCTAGCGCTTGGCCTTCTCAACGTCACCTTCTCGCCTCGAAATCAGGTTGTTCATTCATTCATGAATTCATTCAAGCACGTGCGCATTAGAGCCCTCAAGCTCAACGGCCTTTGTGGATTGTTTAAGCGGGAGACGCTGCTGGCGCCTGGCCACCTCAACGTCACATTTTCGCCTTGAAATCAGATGCGTCGAATTTATTCACTCATTCATGAATTCATTCAAGCACCTGCGCATCAAGGCCGTACAGCCCAACATCCTGCGTGAATTAGGCAAGCAGGTGGCTCTGCTGGCGCCTGGCTATCTCAACGTCACCTTCTTGCCCCGAAATCAGGTGCCTGATTCATTAATTCATAACTTCACAACAAGATGTATTCATTCTTGCGAATATTGATTGCTGCTGGCGCCCAGCCTCGTAATCAAGGTCACCTCCTCGCCTCAAAATCAGGTAGAAGTATTTCATTCATTCACTCATGACTTCATTCAAGCACCTGCACATCAGGGCCCTCAAGCCCAGCATGTGAATTGGGTAAGCAGGAAGCCTCGCTGGCGATATACATCAACAGCTGTGCCTCTCACAACTGCCGCCGCACTCTGTCATCACAATAGGCACAAACAGCTGTGCCTCTCACAACTACCGCTGCGACACCGCGTGCATGACAGGAGGTGCACCTGCACGTTCCTCAGCTCCATGTGCTAACGCCATGTACTACTGTAACCAGGAAGGCTTTCACCTGTGTGCTCTGGTTGTGCCGACAGGTAGGCATAGTGTGCTCTTCGCTCCAACGTGATTGCGCGAATCTCAACCCAGTCCGATGCTCACACCAGCACCCGCCGCCGCGATGCGCATGGCACGAGGAGCACCTTCACTCTGCCGTCGCAAGACGCTTGATGAACAGCCGTGCCTCGCGCAACTACTGTACCGTGTGCCCCTGACAACCACCGCCGCGGCACCCTGCCATCACGATAACCCCTAACACAGCTGTGCCTCTCACACCGCGTGCACGCAGGAGGAGCACCTGCACGCGCCCCACCTTGACGTCGTGCGTGGTAGCGGCAAGAGGAGCTCCTGTACTCTGTTGTCACAACGGGGCTCAATAAGTTACAACAGCTGTTACGCCTGTCTTCACAGTATGCTTTATTAGCAGTTGTGCCCCTCACATCATCTATACTGCTGTGGCTCTCACACCGTCCGCACGGCAGGCGGAGCACCTGCACGCGCCCCATCTCGACATCGTGCGCGCCAGCGGCAACACCAGCGACGACGACAGCGACAGCAGCAGCAGCGACGCACGCGCTGCCGCCGATGCTGCTGCTGCTGCTGCTGCTGCGGAAGACGCGGAACCGCGAATAGCGCGGCAGGTCTCGCATCAGACGCGTCAGCGGCGGCCCTCGGTGGAGCCGCCAGATATCGCCATTGTGTAATCTTGCGGGGGGCGGTTGTTGCCACGGCTGAGCCGCCAGATATCGCCGTTGTGTAATTGCGGGGGCATATGTTGCCGTGGCGTGATCGCAGCATGGCGCGTTGATGAGGGTGGCCGAGCGCTGCTGCCGCTGCTGCTGCTGCTGAGCACTGAGCACTGGTGCGGCAGCAGCGCGCGGTCCTGCCGCGGAAGAGTCGGCGATCATGTGGAGGGCAGCAAGTCCAATCCGGTGAACACATGGCGGCAGCTAATGCGGCAAAGCAGCAGTGGCGGCGGCGACGGCAGCAGTGGTGGCCACGAAGGCGGCGACGGTGGCGGCGGCGGCGACGGCGGCGACGATGACGGCGGCGGCAGGCCCTGCGCGAGCGTGGCTGCACCGCTGAGCATCTGCCACAGTTGCTGCAGCAGCGCGTGCGCAATGTTGGGCGTTACACTGCGGCGACCGATGTCGGCAGCCAATGCAGCGAAGCGGCAGTGGCGGCGGTGGCGGAGGTGGCAGCAGTGGCGGCTATGGCGTGGCGGCAGCAGTGGCGGCGGCGGTGGCGGCAGCGGCGGCGGCGGCGGCAGCGGCGGGCCGAGGGATGCGTAGCAACGCACAGGGACGCGTGGCAAGGGAGGGCGTGCGTAGGCACGTAGCGGCAATGGCGACGCTCAACTCCTGCCGCATGCACATATTGTAGGTGGGTGCGGTACTATGCTGAGCTACTTGCGCGTCAGGCTTGTCAGATAGTTGATGGACGCCGCGTGACAGTTGAAGTGCTGCTTAGCGGCACTCTGAAGTTTGCACGGCAAGGCTTCTTACTACTGCTGCTGCATTGTCCGCAGGCTGCATCGCAGGGTCTGCAGATGGCGGATGCTCCACGTTCATTGTTCTAGCATGGGTTCTCATCGTATGCCTGACATAACGACATGGCCAGGTGGCCATCTGCTCGTGCGTCCAGTTTGCAGGTAACAGTGAGTGAACTGTGCGAGAGTGTTGTGAGATGCTGCTCAGCAGTACTTCGAAGATACAACGCTCTACTTTTGCAGCCACTTTGTCATTTTCAATATTATTCATACTATCTGTGCGTTCCATTTATATGCGCGTTTGCTGCCCCGGTGCGTCTCTCCCGCAGACGTTTTGTCCTCCATTACCTGGTACCATATTCACTCCTGGCCAAGGCACGGGGCATGACTCAAGACTCAAGACTCATACCATCAACTTGTGACTGGAACACGGGACGCAACGTTTGGCAGGGGAGGGAGAGAGGGGGGGGGGCAAGTGTTCGGGTGCTCCGGATTTCGGGTGCTCCAGAGTATTACGGTACTATACCAGGCGCAATGAGCAAGGGTGACAGCACGCGTCCCTCTTGGTCGCTTTTTGAAGTGGGGTAAAGGAAGGGGGGGGGGGAGTGCATCATGTGTGTACAAATCGGCAGTCGTGCTCTGAGCACTGTGTGCATCTTACGGGACGCACCGGTGACAGACAAGCGATGTGCGCAGCGGCGTTGCGGCAATTGGCGTCTACGGACTCCGACCGTGCGCACGCAAGCCTTTAGGGCATGATGTGTGTGGGCATCACACGCGCTTTCCGTCTGTCTCACGTCAGTTTTCCGCCCTGACATTTTCAATAAAACTGCTCACTTTCATACAAGTGTTGTGCACAATGAGCGGAGGATGGCATTGAGCTGTTCTGCAGTTGGCTGATCCGGATGAGCATTTCTGCAGCATCTGGCTTCACCCCCCAAGTACGGGGCATGAAGTTTCCGGCCATGCGCCCTCATTACTAGTAGTGTGTGTTCATGCTCAGCGTTTGGGAGCGGCTTGTGCAGACATTTTCGTACGGGCATACATACTGCTTGATCTTGTGGTAGACGGCACATGGTAGACTGTTGCATGTTGCTGCCAGTTTCCATGACTTTGCAGCACACTGGTCGTCCATCATGTTGCTGATGTCGTCAGTCCTGATGGTCATCCCATATGTGTTGATACCTCAACCTTAAGACTAAACGGCTGTCAGTACTGTTTATCAGTGCTTGCCTAAAGCGCGAAAGAGCACACATGGTTGTGTCAGGCTTGCTACCAGAATCTACATCTTCTTTGTGACAAAGTGCCTCTATGCAAATTGACAATGACTTCGTCATGTACCAATTCGGGTGCCACGGAGTGGTGTGCTGGTGATCAGCAATGCTGCTGTGGTGGCAAGCAGCGTGCCGCTCACCAAAATACTGAGTGAGAATATCATGCAGATCTGTAGTAAACGTGGCACATCATCAGGCAACCTGCAGAAAGAGTTTAAATCCTGCGCTGATGGGTTCTCCCCCATTAACTGCCTTACGTAAGCTACAGGACCTGGTCGTCCAAATGAGTAAATGAGAGAGAGCCACCCTGTCTCAAACGATGCATATCCCAGAGGCCAGCAGGTGAGGTGGCGGCGAAGTATGCGTGGCAGTGAGCTCCCAGCGAAGCAGAAGCTGTTTCTGGTTGCTGCTTTGTCATGCTGAGCAGTTTGCCTGCCATAAGGCGCAGAGAGAAGCATGAGCAGCAACAGATGCTGCAGCAGCTGCAATGGTTGAGGTTGCATGAAGAGTTGAAGGACAATGCATCAGAAGAGCTCCAAGCACTAGTAAAGCTTTCAAGTGAATCCCGTACAATGCCAACGTGAGCACTGAGCGATTCTTGCCGATACTTGAAGTTGTGGTTTTTGGATCAGCTTGCAATCTTCATGTTTGTGTACTTGTTATTATTTCCGCTCAGGGCGCAAAAAAAGCCCAGATGATGGTCTAACTTGATGCTGCTGTACGAACCTACATGTCGTAAGACTTCTGAAAGAGTCTCAACGACAACCACTCAAACGCCGCCGCCGCCAAATGGCATCTCGGGATCCTCCCCTACGTCCTCCGTTGTGTGCCCCCCCCCCCTGGATTCTGCCATGTGTGTCATGACACGGCTAGAGTACGCCATGTGGAGCGCTGCCGACATTGCCGAGCGTATGCGCGCCAGGGCGATGCCCTTAATGTTCGTGTACTTCAAAGTACAACGAGTTAAAACAAGGCGACACACCTACAACATGGCATTTCCACAGCCACAAGAGGAATATAATAAAAGTACAAGCCTTTTATAGGTCGAGTGGTCAGTGCACTTCATCACCAGCAGACACACGTGAGAACACGAAGGCAAGGGCTGTTCACGTGGTCAAAACATGTATTGTCATTCTGTGGAGAGAGGGAGGGGCGGGGTATGCAATACCCTCCCTGATTTCTGGGTCTGATTGGCTGCAACTCTGCTCTCCTGGCAGTGCCCCCCCCCCCCCCCCCCCCCCTCCCCTTCTCACTTGACCCTTGCGAAGTCCACACACTTGGCCGAGAAAATGAGCGTGGTGGGTGGGTACTACTATTGTCGTGCTGGCGCAAACCAGCACCGGCTCGCTGTCCTGCCAGTGCACCAATGAGAAAAGGATATGGCGAAGTTTTGAAAACTACAGATACTGCCCTTGACTGCATGCCCTATATCACCTCTGTCGCCGCCATGCTGGCCGCCAACACGGCTGCTCCCCTGTGTGCCCCCGCCCCGCTGCACCCCTCTCTCCGCCCCGCATGCGCCATGACCGTCCCTGCTGTAAGCCAGGGTAGGCTACTCCGGGCATCCGTGCGCGCGCGCCCACTCCAGCACATCATGGTTCCCGCCGAACGCAGCAAAACTGCAAGTGGACGAGTCCCAAGGACAGCCGTTTGCGCGGGCCCACTGCAGTGTGTGGAGGTGCCCGCCCAGCGCCGCAGAAGTGCACGTGGTCACATCCCACGGGCACCCGATGGCGCGTGCCTATTGCAGCACCTCGAGGTGCCCGTTCAAAGCAGCGACGCTGCACGTTGCCGTGTCCCACGGGCAGCCATTGGCGTGTGCCCATTGCACCACCTCGAAGTGCCCGTTACAGGCAGCCTCACTGCAGGTGCGCTCGTTCCATAAGCAGCCGTTGGCGCGTGCCCAGCGCAGCACCTCGAACTGGCCAGCAGCGGCAGCGTAGCTGCAGGTAAAATCATTCCATGGGCACCCGTTGGCGCGCGCCCAGCGCAACACCTCGAGGTGCCCGCTACCAGCAGCGCTACAGCAGGTGTACTCGTTCCATGGGCAGCCGTTGCCGCGCAGCCATTGCAGCACGTTAAGGTACCCGGCTGCTGCGGCCGCGGCGCATGTCAAAGCACGCCATGGGCAAGCAGTGGCGCGAGCCCACTGCAGGACGTGAAGCTGCCTGCCCTCTGCGGCGCTGTCACAGATGTAGTCATCCCCCGGGCAGCCGTTGGCGTGCGCCCACTGCAGCACCTCGAGATGTCCGTGCTCAGTGGCTTTGATGCATGTCTCCTTGTCCCATGGGCAACCGTTGGCTCGCGCCCACTGAAGCACAGCAAGACTCCCGCGAGACGCAGCCTCTGTGCATGTGCTCTCACCCCAGGGGCAGCCGTGGCCTCGCAGCCACAGCAGAACGTCCAGGTGCTCTCCGCGAGCAGCTAGCTCACAGAGGCCTGACAGGGGCAGCTTGTGGGTCGTATGGATCAGACGCAGGCCATTGAGCTCGCCACAGCGCGCGCACGATTGCTGGGCTGTGCCGAGCTCTAAGCCGTTTTCGAGGGCCCACCGCAACAGGCTGGCGCTGGCGGCAGCTTCGGCTGCCACGGTGAAGCGTATCCTGTCGGCTCCATGGATAAATACTGTTTTGTTGTAATAGATGTGTTTCTTGACGTCTTTGTGTCTCTGCTCTGTGACGCTAAGAAACGTGCGGCAGGCGCTCCTGACCGTGACGGAGGGAGCCAGGAAGGCAAGGATCCGCGAAGCCAGCGTAAGCATTGGATGGTCTGCTGCGCTGCTTCCCGTGCATCGTACTTTGGGCCCTGCCATCGTTTTCGTGGTGTCTGTCTGTCTGGCTCTGGCTGGGGCTGGCTGGCTGGCTGTGTTTTTTTAAAGGTTGTTGAAGTGTGAGAGTTGAAGTTTATTCTCGAGCCGAGCAAAGTTTCTGCGCGTCATGGTGACAGGGTCTGTGCAGGGCGATCTTCGCTGCAGCGGCCCTGACGTCAGCAGCATCACTGGTGGGACCCGCGCTGCAGGCGCAGCGGCAGCCGCATGGGCCGTTGAGGGGGATCCTTGGGAAGAATGCCATTGCGCCATCGGCAGCCAAGACTTGGTGCGTGCGCCCTGCACCGTTCGCTTCCTGCTGTCAGTGTTACGAGATATATGGTTTGGGTGACACCGCATCATGGCAGCCAGTGTGTCTCATTACCGATCAACAGAGGCGTTGGAGGAGAGACATTCACACACTTCAACAAAGCATTCCAAAAGAAAGATGAAAAGGATGGCGCCCAAAGCCAGACGCACGCGGAACAGCGCAGCGGACCGTCCAATGCTAACGCTGGCTTCGCGGATCCTTGCCTTCATCATGATTGGAAGCTGCGACGCATGCCATGCAGACGTTAAACTTTTCGGACGGGCATTCGTACCGCTTGATCTTATGGAGAATGTGGCACGTCCCGCCCCATGTCATTGAAATACTCAAACCAGAACCAAGACAACAACAGTTGCTCACTTAGGGCGCGAAGATCCCCCATGGCTGATGCCATGCTTGCTGCGAGAACCTACATGATCTTTATGATAAAGTGTCTCAACGCGCATACCTAGATGGTACCTTTGTCATGTGCCAATGCAGATGCCAAGGAGGGGTGTGCTGGTGACCAGCGATGCTGCTGTGGTCGCAAGCAGCGTGCCAACAATTCAAACACCAAAAGAGGACATCATACAGCACTGAATCAAACATGCCACAGCATGAGCTGTCATACAGAAAAAGTCACAGCATGAGCTGTCATGCAGAAAAAGTTCAAGTTTTGCACCACATGTTCTCCCACCAACTGCCACATGCAGATGACGCGGTCCTCGTAGCTACATGAGAAGCGCCACCATATCTGATTTTAAAGCATGTTCATGACAGGCAGGCCGGTGAAGCGGCGGAAAGGTATGCGCAGCACTGAACCACCCAGCGAATGAGAAGCGGTCTCTGTGTGTCCCTTCTTCAATATCGGTCGTGGCAGTGCAGCCGCCACCTGTCTTGCGCCTACAGCATCAGAGTGCGCGGTTTCCGCTGGTGCTGCTTTGTCTGCTGAACATTTAGCCTGCCATAGGGCAGAGAGAAGCTGATGTTGTGAGCAGCTACACTTGAAATTAAAAAAATGAAACATTGGCATACAATGCATCAGAAGACCTCAGGCACTTGAAAGCGAATGCTGTGCGCGCATGTGCAATGCCAGCATGTTGCTGGATCATCCGTTCTCGCCCGTATTCGTGCTCATTGCATCGGCTTTCGGCCTCCTGTCACGTAGTGCAAAACGCAAAGGCAGATCAAGTGCAAGTCATCACCAGCAAACACACATGACACCACAAAAGCCACAAGGGCTGCTAACAATAATGTGGACCTACACTGTCATTCTGGCGGAGGGGGAAAGGGGGCGGGGGATGTACTCCCCGCCCTGATTTAAGGGTCCAGTTGCAATTATTGCTTAAAAGCTTTGATTTTCCTCCCCCCCCCCCCCCCCCCCGGGGCCCCCCACCCCTCTTTTCCTCTCCTGGACCACTCGCTGGGTTCACACACCTACTGCTAGCCGATAAAGGGAGCGTGAGAGGTGGGGATATTCTTCTCGTTCAGGCGCAGACCAGCACTGGCTTTCGGTCCCGCATCAACGAAGAGGACATGACGCAGAGATTAGAACAGTTACTGCCTTGACTGCATGCCCTATAGGTATACATCACCTGACGCCGCCATGCTATCGCAAACGCTGCTTCTCCCCTGCGCCGCCCCCGCCGCATCCCTCTCTCCGCCTCGCAAGCGCCACGACCGCCGCTGCTGTGCCTCTAGGCCGCGCCCCTCTCTCCACCCCGCATGCGCCGCCCCGCATGCGCCGCCCCGCATGCGCCGCCATGATCCCTGCTGTACACCAGGGTTGGCTACTCCGGGCATCCGTGCGCGCGTGCCCACTCCAGCACGTGTTGGTGCCCGTTTTGTGCAGCATAGAGGCATGTGCGTTCCTCCCAAGGACAGCCGTTTTCGCGGGCCCACTGCAAAGTGTGGATGTGCCCGCCCCGCGCAGCATAACCGCACGTGGACGCATTCCATGGGCACCCGTTGGCGCGTGCCCACTGCAGCACGTCGAGGTGTCCGTTCAAAGCAGTGACGCTGCAGGTGCGCTCGTTCCATGGGCAGCCGTTGGCACGTGCCCAGCGCAGCACCTCGAAGTGGCCAGTACCGGCAGCGCCGCTGCAGGTATAATCGTCCCATGGGCACCTGTTGGCGCGTGCCCAGCGCAACACCTCGAGGTGCCCCCTACCAGCAGCGTCGCGGCAGGTGCGCTCGTTCCGTGGGCACCCGTTGGCGCGTGCCCACCGCAGCACCTCGAGGTGCCCGCTAGCAGCAGCGTCGCGGCAGGTGTCCTCGTTCCATGGGCAGCCGTTGGCGCGTGCCCATTGCAGCATCTCTAGGTGCCCGCTATGGGCAGCGCCGCTGCAGGTGTGCTCGTCCCATGGGCAGCCGTTGGCGCGTGCCTATTGTAGTACCTCCAGGTACCCGTGTTCGGCAGCCTTGCAGCAAGCCTGCCAGTCCCACGGGCAGCCGTGGGCTTGCGCCCAGCGCAACACCTCAAGGCGCCCGCTACCGGCAGCCTCGCTGCAGGTGTACTCGTGCCATGGGCAGCCATTGCCGCGCAGCCATTGCAGCACGTTAAGGTGCCCGGCTGCTGCGGCCGCAGCGCATGTGAAAGCACGCCATGGGCAAGCATTGGCGCGAGCCCACTGCAGGACGTGAAGCTGCCCACCCGCTGCGGCGCTGTCACAGATCTCGTCGTTCCCCGGGCAGCCGTTTGCGTGCGCCCAGTGCAGCACCTCGAGATGTCCGTGCTGGGCGGCTTTGATGCATGTCTCCCGATCCCATGGACAGCCGTTGGCTCGCGCCCACTGCAGCACAGCAAGGCTCCCGCAAGACGCAGCCTCTGTGCATGTGTTCTTATCCCAGGGGCAGCCGTGGCCTCGCAGCCACAGCAGAACCTCCAGGTGCCCTCCGCGAGCAGCTAGCTCACAGACGCCTGACAGGGGCAGCTTGTGGGTCGCATGAATCAGACGCAGGCCATTGAGCTCGCCACAGCGCGCGCACGATCGCTGGGCTGTGTCGAGCTCTAAACCTTCAACGAGGGCCCACTGCAACAGGCCGGCGCTGGCGACAGCTTCGGCTGCCACGGTGAATCGTATCCTGTCGGCTCCGGGGATGAATTCTAGCTCGTTAAAGAAAATATATTTCGTGACGTCTTTGTAGATCTGCTGTGTGACGCTAAGAAAGGTGCGGCGCGCACTCCTGACCATGACGGGGGGGGGCCAGGAAGGCAAGGATCCGCGAAGCCTCCGTAAGCATTGGATGGTCTGCTGCGCTGCTTCCCGTGCATCTGGCTTTGGGCGCTGCCATACTTTTCGTGATCTCAGTCTGTCTGGCTCTGGTTGGGGCTGGCTGGCTGGCTGCTGGCTGTTGTCGTCTCTCGTCGGTTTTTTTTTTTTCCAAGGTTTGAGTGTGAGTTGAAGTTGCCTCTCAAGGGTCACGAAGTTTGAAGCGCGCTCATGGTGATGAGGGCGTCGCTGTGCAGGGCATGCGTGGCTGCGGCGGCCCTGGCACCAGCAGCATCGTTGGTGGGACCCACGCTGCAGGCGCATGGGCAATTGCGGGAGGGCTGTCTGGGATCCTTGGGAAGAGTGCCATTGCGCCATCAGCAGCCAAACCTTGGTGCGTGCGCCTTGCTCCGTTCGCTTTCTGCTGTCAGTGGTACGGAGTTTTTGTCAGCGAGATCGCAGCATAGCCAGCCAGTACCTATGCATCGTCACCGATCATCATGCACATCCGCTGCCTGACCACATCAGTTTCTGTCAGCGCAGCGAAGCAAGATCCTGAGTTGCAAGATCATGATTTGCATTAATGAGGAGATCCTGCGCGCGATTCATTTGCGTACAAACAAGGGTACTCCTGCAGACAGGCACGCACAGGCACCATTTGCAACATGAAGCATGCCTGTCCTTGAGACCACTGCTGTGCGATACCAATGCTCATGCCTAGTGCTTAGAGCTGCACACTTGCCGGAGAGGTGGTTTGGCATTTCACTGGTTATGCTGTTTGGAAGCCGATTCAGTAACCACTCACGTAATACTGTCGGGGCAAGTGGCCACAGAACCTCGGCTGCATGTGGCATGCATCAGCCCCCGCTGGCACTGAAGTTCCGGAGCTGCCATTCAGCATGTCCAGTTTGTACAACATGCATCAACACACATGACGTGTGTCTTGACCTCTGTTGCCACCTCCCCCTGCAACAGGCACTGAATCTGTAGCGATCGCTTGCGACAGACATGCAATTTGAAGTATTCGTCAGGAAATTGTTTGCCCGGTTTTCAATGAGATTTCGATCCAGAAGAAGTTTCAGCCAAAGTTGTCAACAACGCTACCATCAAAATCAGATATTAAATCGACAATCAATTATTGCGGTTAATTGAAGATAAAATTGCTTCCAAGTTTTTAGAAGAATGATCAGAAGCGTCACCAGCCTCTACCCCAAACCCCGACTATACAGGCACAAGCAAGGCAGTCACCCATGCCTACTGCGCCACGATCAAGACACTCAGTCTGCGCTAGCTGGCGCAAGCAAGACGGTCGTTGCAAGCTGGCGCAAGCCATAAAGTTACTATTTGGCCCCTTGCGATTCCTGCCGCATTTTTGAGGTCCTCACGGCTCACTGCCCTTCAACAAATGCATTTTGGGGCCATGTGTCGACAGAATGGTGCAGCGCGTTTAGAGCATCAGCGCCAACAGCTAGAACGCCGCGAAGCGAGCTGGCGATCGAGCGGAAACGCGTTCGTCTGCAGAGCATGCCATTCAAGGTAGTACGTCCCCACCTACAAAAATCAAGACAACATCAACTGAGGCGCGTGCTGACCTCTGCGGCGACGCCTCTTTGGTCGCATGCAACGCCTTTTGTTCCCTGGGCATGCTGGTAGGTTCATGAAGTTTAGCCTGCCTCAACAGCATTCCCTAACTTCAAGTTGAGGAACGCTCGACCAGTCGCCGCATTTCCCCCCCGCGACAGATCTGTGGTGGGGACGCGGATCGATGCGGAACGACGCAGCACGGCAGAAACCGCGAGCACTGGCGGTCAGCGCACGTCGCAGCAAGCTGGAGGTGGAACTGAAACACGCCATTTGCCGAGCATGCCATCTGACTAACATACATCCCATACTACGAATTGCAAACTTCAAGTTGCGGACCGTGCCGACCCCTCCCCCCCTCTCAACAGATCTCTGGTGGGGCCACGGGTCGCTGAAAAACAGTGCAGCACGGCAAAAACCGCCAGCGTTAGGAGCGAGCGCGCGTCAGAGCGAACTGGAGGTGGAGCTGTTTGTGGATGTGAAGGGGCGCATATGGAACATTCACAGAGGCATCTGGGACGGGCTGCTGGAGCCGCATGTGAGCACCAAAAGCCGCGGCACGTCACTACTTCAATGATGGTGTCAACAGTTGGTCTGAAGCTCCTCCTGTTGTGGGAGAGGGCTGCACCCTCGCTTCTGCTCTTCCCTTTATGGCAGAGCGTTTTTGGACAAAATGAAACGGCTTAGGAAGGCGCGCAGATTGGCCCTTGGGCCCCATTCATCACCTGTCGCAGATTGGCCAACGACAACGGTTTTGCTGCTGCACATCCGCACCATGTTCTTCTCAGTCTTGCACCAGTGCACCAATCGGATTTTAACCACCCTACCCTAGTAGGACGCACCTACTTAGGTGCCCTTGCTTCTGGCCTGGTCTTGGATGGCAGTGGTGTGGTGCACTGAGCCTCCTATCACACAGTGTTTCGTGCTAATCTGTACTTTTTTGAAGTTGGCTATTAAGAGGGCTTTAGTTGCCAAGTACCGTTCTCGGCACGTGCACCGTCCCCCACGGAACCTGGGTTAAACCCTGGGTTCTCCCTCGGCCTCAACTCAACGAGGTGGCCGAGGCACATTGTTCGCGATCTAGACGACGCAGCCACTCACGACAGACCAGGGAGGCTTATCTCACAACCTGTCTGGCAGCTGCATGCGTGTGAACAACGCTCTGCTGCTCAAGTCTTTCCTGCTCCGAGGCGCATCCAAGCAAGGCATCAATCTCCTCAGCATGTCATCCGCAGCTGTAGCTACGCAGTCGGCGTCGGCACCGCAATTTAAGAAGGTCCCTCAAGAGACGCTGCACGTGAGCAAGCCCACGTCATGGCTGGAGTCTCGGTTCCACTTCAGCTTCGCTGATCACTGGGATCCCAAACGGATGTCGTTTGGAAAGCTCCGCGTCGTCAACGACGATCTGTAAGTGCTCATGCGTACATCTGGTGGCCTGTCATCGATCGATGCAATGATGCAGGGCGTATATATGCGTGCATGCTGAGCTCGGCTGATTTTGATGTGCCGCTGTCATACATCTTGAACTACAAACTGTTCGTCATTATATTGCACGCCAGGAAGATACTCTCCGAGTCCTTCCATCCCAGTTGTTTCTAACCTGTAGGACAATCTTGTAGCAAACCAGGTGCAAAATGCTGCTTGCGTTGTTGAGAAATAAGAGAGCTCCAGCAACCACATCTCTTCTCGATGGATGCCCCTTCTTTTCGTTCTGCGGAGTCTGGTGACAGCACGCTCACTTTCCTGAGCTCGCATCACGGCAGATGCTATGCGACCATGACTGCTCAATAGGACCGTATGAACATATGTCCGTCGTGTTCTGGAAGCTCTGCTGTGCTGTGTTAGTACTGAATCAGTCGGCCCGCGTCTCACGCGACAAACCCTGCTCTGAATGCCATATTGCTTCTAACAGGGTGAAGCCTATGGAGGGATTCGACACGCACCCCCACAGGGACATGGAGATTTTCTCTTACATAGTGGATGGCTACCTCACGCATCAGGACAGCAAGGGCAACAAAGAGACTCTCGGACGAGGGTGAGTCCTTACAACTCAGTGTCAGCAATTCAGTTTTTGACTTCTTAGAGCCCGCCTCGTTGACCAACGCACAATCACGCTAATACACCAGAGTGTTTGAGGAGCACGGTGTGTATGTATGTATGTGGCCAAATTGAGCCTTCGCTGGTGCCATTAATTCATGCTCACCTTAGTTCACCTTAGTTCACAAAAGACTTGCCGCAGGAATGCAGGAACGCACTCACTGAGCTTTGGTCGCAGATGCATTGCCGCAGAAACACCATCATTGATCAATTCATGGATGTATCATATGAGTGTTGGCGAAAACAGGTGATATTCTCGCCAGGCCGCAGATGCAGTAAGTCTGGCTCAGTTACATATGCATGTACATGTACTTCAGGTACTTGAGGTACACTGCAACCATGCTGTGGCAGTGCTCCTATCATCGTTGCAATATGCCGCCCTCGTCCTGGACACGGATGCGCTGTGAAGAGACTGCACACCTTGGGGTGACACGGACACAGTCTGCGTAGCATCCTACTACACGTTTACAGTTGCCAATAACAAAATCTCCGGTCAAGCGGTGCGCCATGCCTACCGTTTTGTGTGATTCGTTGACAATATCTGTTGTCAACATTGCTCATCTCTCGCAGGCATATCAGTGTCACTATGCACCAAAGCATGCATGCTTACAGTGCCTCTTTCTCTCCGCTGTTGCAATTGCAGTGCGGTCCAGTACATGAGCGCCGGAACGGGCGTTTACCACAGCGAGATGAACAACCACCGAAGCGAGACCTGCCGCTTCCTGCAGGTATGTATACAGGTGCTTGCAATACATGCCCACCAGTCTTACTGTTCCTTACAGTATACCTCTAGGTGAGCGAGCAGGTGGGCACTTTGACTCAGCGTTCAGTTTATCCCGCATCACCAGCCGAGCTTATCCCAGGAAGTATGAGTTTACTGACGCTACGCATGTTTGGTTGAGCAATGCTGCGCTCCGCGCGTCCTGACATGCACCCCAGCAGCTCAGACCAGGAAGCCGTGGCTGCACTGATGCACTGTAGTATACCTGAGAGTACGGAGAGAACACTCGTCACAAAAATATACGGCTCTTGCCTTCCGGTGCAGGTTAAGGTGTTAGGGTCAGGTTCAGGGTCAACATGCAGCGATGCTCAACACCACACAGTCAACACACCACTCCAACGCTCATGCAGCGCAAAGGGCGCACAACAGCCCTCTGTTTCCCGCAACCAAGCACCTTGTCTCAAATGCAGCAGCACTTGAAGTCTACAGTATCAGCACACTAAAACATGCTGTGCCTGTGCGCATGCGCCCCCCCCCCCCCCCCCATCAGCACTCACAGTCTACAGTACCAGCACACTCAAATGTGCTGTGCCTGCATGCGTGTGTGCTCCCCCTCCCCCCTCTCACCTCCCCCCCTTCCCCCCCCCCCTCCCCCGCCCCCTCCTTGTCCCCCCCCAGGTCTGGGTGCAGCCCAACGCGCGTGGCCTGGCCGTACAGTACGGCAGCACATCTCCGCCCCCTGCTGAGCAGCGCCACAACCGCATACGCCACATCATCTCCGGCAGTGACAGCGCAGAGACGGCTCCCATCAAGCTCAACCAGGACTGCAACGTCTACATAGGGGAGCTCGATGCGGGCGCTAGCGCGTCGCTGCCACTCGCAGCGGGGCGACAGGCGTATATGGTCTGCATCGAGGGCAAGGTGAGAAAACGGGTAGGGCTTGAAGTAGAATAAGTTTGAATTTACATAAGCTGCAGTTGCTGGTGTGCACCGAGGGCATTGTAGGAGATGGGGTGGGGCTTGAGGTAGAGTAGGGTTGAAGTTAAGTATGTGCAGCGCGTCGCTGCCGCTTGTGGCGGGGCGCCGGGAGTACGTGGCGTGCATTGACGGCAAGACTTGAAGTAGGATTTGAAGTAGGGTTTCTCATGTATGATTCGGCCATGCAGCCTTGAGACTGCTTGAAGAGGGCTTGATCCTTTAGAACATCGTAGGTAAGTGTGGTAGTTATTGTTTTGGGTGCCTTGCCGACATGGCGGGTACGCGTGTATCACATAACTTAAACGTAAAAGAGGGCTACTTGACCTAGAAACCTGCTGAAACGATGTCATCTCTGCGATGCACATGGGTGCAGGTGTCACTTGCAGGAGGCAAGCTCGAGATGACCGCGCGTGACGCTGCTTGATCACTCAATAATCCTTTCACATCCTTTCCTCTGTTCCATGGTTCTGACATGATGTGGACACGATGCCATTGCCGCTGTGCAGGTGTCACTGGCGGGAGGCAAGTTGGAACTGTCTGCGCGTGATGCAGCTCAGCTGTTTGGGGGCACCAAGGGCAGCACTCTCGACTTCACAGCGGGGGAGGGGAAGGAGGGGGCTCACTTCATGGTCATAGAGCTGGCGGGATCCGAGAATGCGCAAGAACTGTAGCACAGCGCACTTCAAATTGGGGGGTGGCACCATGTAAGATATAAGTCACAAGACCTGGACCATTTGGGTTGCAGGCAGTCGAAGCAAACAAGCAGCGTTGTAACTTCACTGCCACAGTGCGTCTGATGTTCAGGCTGACTGTGCAGCCTGGAAGCCTGGGTGCACGCTTCAGTACTGTCTGAGCAGCGCTGCAGCGCAGTGCTTTTTGGTGGTTGCTCGTACAGCAGTGGCGATTCAGTTGCAGGCGCCACGGGAGCCACGCACCTGCATGATGCCCTCAATCCACGGTGCTGCGGCACGCGTGCGAGTGAATAAGCTCACAAGGCTGTACCTTCAGGGTGAACCTACAGTGGTAGCTTCAAGTATTTGCCACCTGGGTGATGCTCAACCCTGCCTCATATGGACGACAAGACTTGCCGATGCGGCTGACAAAGTCGTACATCCTGCTCCCTGTGCGTTGCTGCACTCTGCACATGCTTGTGGTTTGTCCGGTGTGTACAGAAGCCATTGCATGCATGCAACGGTTTCATTTGTTGGGTCTGTTGGACTCATTTTAGTTGGCACTGTGGCAGCCCTTGGCCCAACGTGCGTCTTGAACTTGATGGCCTTTGCAGAATGTTTAAAACATTTCCTTACGTCGCAATGCAGTGCATACATGTGCAATGCGCACATGGTTGGACAAAAAAGAAAAGAATGCACATGGTGGAGGAAACATCTCCCAGCCAGAGTAAATTGCTCAGAAAATTCACCTCGTCAACCGTAGAGCCACTCTCAAAGTGCTCTGCGTGACTTGTCGACGTTGGCCAGGGACAGAGCGATGTGTCGTCGAGGTGGCGACGACTGACTGTGCTGCGCAGACACAGGCTGGAATGGAAAAGAGCTTCAGCAGTCGCGCGCTTAGCAATCATCAGGTAGGCAGCTGTCGCGTGTGAACAACGCTCGAAACCAGAAGCGCTGCCAGGCGTGAGATGTCCACGACGGTATTGCTGGTGACCTTCTGCATTCCGCAGACTGCCAGAAGCACGGTGCCTTCTTATGACCGATCGAACTACGTTGAGGTACAGTAGTATATGTATACGTCGAGGTTGAGGGTAGCACGCTTTGCGATGTTGCTACAGCATGACGCGCGTGGCCAACTCACTCTCGACATGTATTCATGTGCAGGTTGTATGTCAACATGTTGCAGCGTCCTTAATGCTGGTGACTGTTCGCGTCTTTGACTCTGATCAGCCAGGGGCTTCTGATAGCCTACCGCCCCATTCCAATGCTTGCGCTGACTGCTGTCGCCGCTGGCGTCATAAGCATGAAACACTGCAGGCACGCAACTGTCAACAAACACTGATTGACCACTCAACACTCCACCCTTTTGCTTGCAGCGCACCTGCTGTCACAACGACATCAAACCTTGCAAAACCCAGAAGTCAACGCTCACCCTGCACCCCTCGCCACACCGCCGCCGCTTCACAGGCACTGACATGAAGTGCAGCTGCTGCGCCCCTCCCATGGAGGATCTCGAGCCACGCCACACGCCCAAACACCGCGGCAGCGACTCGGAACCCTATGGCGAGGGCTTGGCAGATGGTCTCGCGGTCAGCTGGCCCCCTGCAGGGGTACCGCGAAGGTGGCACGGGCGCGCCAACGCCGTGTTCGTGTCGCTGATACTCGCGTGCATCGGCGTCTGCGCGTTCGACGTCACGAAGACCGTGCTCGCGCGGCAGTCGCCGTCCGTCAGCTACAGCCGCGATCCCACGACGACTGCCGTGCGCATGCCGTGCTGGACCGTGTGCCGCCCCCTTCTGAAGGCGGAAGACGACGCGGGGGGTTTCGGGGGGGACTGGCAGGGGTACCCGTACGCGACGCAGGTCACGTGCCTCATGACGGCATTTTCGGATGACCAGGGGGTTCCTACGGAGGGCGGTAATGTGCGGCATCGCGCGAGGTGCCCCGTGGAGCCCATTGTAGAGCGCATGGTCACGCCGAAGGGCGACGCGTGCGACGTCATTCGCTTCGAGGATGGGCACGGTGAGGCTTGCGCATGTGACGGGTGGTACATACATACATACATACATGCAACATACATGCATACTTGCCCCTTACTGGTAACGCCGAAGGGCGACGCATGCGACGTCATACGCTTCGCGGACGGGCACGGTCAGAGCTTGCGACAGGGGGTACATACATACCCATTCACTGTACGGTTCATTCATGAATTCATGGTCACGCAGAAGGGCGACGCGTGCGACGTGATACGCTTCGCGGATGGGCACGGTGAGAGATTGCGACGGGGGGTACATACATACATACATGCCCCTTAATGGTCACGCCGAAGGGCGACGCGTGCGGCGTCATACGCTTCGCGCACGGGCACAGTGAGTGCTTGTGTGACGGGTGGTACATACATACCCCTTTGCTTACCCATTTGGTTCCTTTGGTGTGGTAGGCAATGAGGCCAGCGCCCTTTTTTTTTTTTAATGCTGCGCTGCAAATCGGGTTGTCTCCGTGAGTGATGGCATATATGGCGGCGCCGACTCGCAGCGGCAGTAGCGGGGGTCCTGAGGCGGACAAAGTCCTCCTAGAATGCCCACATGTACTACTAGTAGTTGGCCTGGCGGTCAGTGACCATTCAGCGTGTAGGTAGCGCCTGTGTTCCGTTGCGGTCACAAATGCGTATGAACACGCACTTGATGATGTGAGCGCAAGAGTTGCATATCTTGCACTTTCATAGGTTTTTCCGCCCCTCCAGCGGAAGTCAATAAAGTACATACTAGTTGCTTTGAAGTAGTAGGACCCCGAGATGCCATTTGGCGGCAGCGGCGTTTGAGTGGTTGTCGTTGCGGCACTTCAGACTGTCATACGACATGTAGATTCCTTACAGCTAGATGCCAATCATCTGGGCTTTTTCGCGCCCTGAGCGAAAATTAATAAAAAGTACATACCCCTGACGTGGTGCGACTTAGGGCCTCCGCTCCTCAAGCGGAAGTGAATACAGTACATTATCCCTTCCCCGTTCTTGATCTACTTCCGCTTGGGGGGCGGACGCCCATTCTGCACCACGTCGTATGCAACACGGATGCCCCTATTGAGCTTGTGCACGCCTTCCCTGCTGGGAGCATACACAGACGCTGCTTGTGACACTCCTGATAGTTTGGGAAGGGCTCAGGATCTTTCCGCCATGCATTTTATGTATCTTGTCAATGGTCACTTCTCTACCCTTTACGCCAGTACTCAGTACTCCCTGCTCCTATGCACTGGTAGCATTGTGCCTGCCTGCATAACCCATCTTTCCAACACTAATGTAGTGGATTTTCGGCTGCATGTAGTTTAAATGTCAACTGCTGACGCATCAGACTTCAACACACCGCTGCCTCGCAGAGATCGCCGTGGACAGGAGCTGCCAAGCACCTGTCTACTTCAACACCTTGTTGAACTTGTAGTATTATTTACAGTGTAAAAAAACTTGTAGTACTATTTGGCTTCAAGAAGCTTCAATGTGCACTGCTGACGCATCAGACTTGATGATATGGCTTTCAGAACTTCACTTGTAAACTTCTGACACATCAGACTTTAACACGCCGCGACCTTGCAGAAATTGACATGGACCAGGACCTGCAGCTGAGCACCTGTCTACTTTAACCCCTTGTTGAACTTGTCGTCTTATTCGTTCGGGTGTTGAAGTTGTAGTATGATTTGGCTTCAAGATGCCCGAATGTAAACTGCTGGCGCAATAGACTCAGCAGCATGCCTTCCAGGAGTGCAAATGTAAACTGCTGACGCATCGGACTTCATCACGCTGCGACCTTGCAGAGATCGACGTGGACCAGGATGTGCACCTGTCTACTTCAACACCTTGTTGAATTGTTCTCGGGTTCCAGAAGTTTAAATGTAAACTGCTGACACACAGCAGACTTCAACACGCCCGTGAACTGCTGACGCACCACACCTCAACATGTAGACTGCTGACGCATCGGACTTCATGTCGCGGCCTTGCAGAGATCGACGTGGACCAGGATCTGCGCTTGGAAGTCACGATCGTACCGACGACGCCAGCAGACACGTATGACTGGGTCAGCTACTACGTGACAGAAGACATGCCCACTGGCGGCGATTGGAAGACCAGTGACCAGGCGTATGACTTCGGCGCCGTGAAGCTAGGGAATCAGTATGCAGTGCAGGTGAGTCGCCCCTTGAAGTTACTGGATGCAGCTTTTGGTGAAAATGACAGACCCTTCGGTGGCAACCGGAAGACCAGTGACCAGAGAGCGACTTTGACATTGTCATGTTGCAACAGTGCAGGTGCATCACCTCTTGACAATTGAAGTTACTCGATGCGCTACTATGCAACTGAAGCCAACTGTTCGGCGGCACCTTCAACCCCTTGGTGATTGAACGCACGACCTACGGCACTGCTAGGTCGGAAAAGCAGTATGCTTTGTCAGTCACTTCTTACTCATGGAAGTTTTTCAGCACCACTTTAGTTTGAACTGGCTCTACACGCACAGACTGAAAGCAAGCTATCGTTCTGCCTACACATAGAAGATGACACAGGAGATGTTGCCATCTACTGCACAACGCGCTGTGTACACTGTAGAAGAGAAGTCTACTTGGGAGCAAAGCCCTGACGATACAACAGCAGGCGCCAGCCATAAGCACCTTTGAGCCGCCATGTCATGCCATTTCATCGTCTTGTACAATATGCATCACTCCACACTGAATTGTGAACATTCAAGCATGCACGCATTACTTTGATTGTGAAATACAAGGTGTGATGCAGGCCTGGCATGCTCCGATCTCGTAAGTGGCTACTAGTGCCGGCCATGCGCGAGTGATAGCACAAGTACTGTACACGCATGAGGCGCACCGTCGCATATGCTCTCACCGCAACTCTGACCTAGCACTGATAAAGTGTTGGAGGTAACCAACAGCTGTTGCAGCACTTGCATCTGTAGCCATGTGGCGTTGCTGCCTGGGTTGCTCATCATAAGTGCTTTGGTCCTGGGCAATGACTATTAGTACTGCTCAAAGGCGCTTACCGCACTTGCACCCCTGCGTGCAATCAGCTGTGCGCGCCCAAAGCTCCATCACCAATTTATTGTGCATGCCACACAATAGTTGTTGTGCATACAAAGCTCTCTGTCATTTGCTAGCGATTTTGTAGTGCTATGCAGACCTAGCAGCTGCAACTTAAACTTCAATTCCCGCACAGTTACCTCCCTCTTAGCAGTTGCTCTCGCATATGCAAAGCTCCTGAGTCGGTTGAGCCCCCACAATTTTCAAGGGCCCAAGGCGCAACGTGAGGACGGCCAAACTGGAAGCCCTTACCCCACTATTCAATAAGTATTAATATGTATTGTAAGCATCAAGTTAGTAGTAATCCTGAGCGCTGCTGCCCCAACGCGACCGCCCTCCTCGCAGATCACGCAGGAGCGACAGGAGCGCCTCGAGTGCAGCTGGGGCGGGCTCAAGTGCCGCCACGTCGCCAGAAGCAGCTACAGCGCCGGAACCTCCCTAATAACGCAGGAGAGCGACGGGCTGAGCGTCGTGTTTAGCTTCACGAGCGACCCGCTCGGGGTCACGCTGCTGCGCGAGCAGGACCCCGTGGACTGGCTCAACCTGCTGAGCAATGTCTACAGCTACTTTGGCTACTGCCTCGCGGCGTTCGCGCTGCTGTTCGGCTTTGCGCGCACGACGCGCCTGCGCGAGCTCGAGGAGGCCAAGACGCTGCACATACTGCAGCAGCACCTCGCGACGGCGCACTGCCAGCCGGCCCTGGAGCCGGCCTTAGAGCCGGCACCAGCTCATGCTGTCTGACGTGTCACTTAGCCGCTCCCGCCGACCTGGCACAGTGACTCCCCGGCACAGCAGTAGAATAAGCTGCAGGAGGCCAAGACGCTGCACACACTTAAGCAGCACCTTGCGACGGTGCAGCCATGCTGTTTGACACTGTGGCATGCGCCGTCCCCGCAATCTGCGACACCCCGGTGCAGCAGCAGAATGAGCTGTCAGCAGTGCAGGATGCCAAGACGCTGCACGTAATCGAGCCACACCTCCGAGTCGCTGCGGCACAGCCATTCTTCAGCTTGAAGTCGGGGGAGACACCCCCCTGCTGTTTGACCTGGGCCACTCCCGGTCATTCAGCATGAATTGATTCATTCATTCATTCAGCATACAACAATCACCGTGCAGCGGAATGAGGCAGCGCGATCGGCATCATGATGGGGCTTGCTAAGTCGGCCACAGGCGGCCGCTTGCTTCCGTGTGTGCTGGTACACAGGGGCGTAGCTGTTGGAGCCCACCATTTTTGTTTTGTTTCACAGTGCACCATGCTGGTCAGGAGCCGGGTACTGCTTAGCAGTGCAAGCGGCACTGTTGTGTCCATTGCTGTGCCTGTTCCAATTGTTGAACTCTGGACAATTAACATTGTTGAACTTTTGGTGGGACCTGCCTCCACATGGCCCAGACTCACACGCGCTCCATCGCGTGCTGCAGATCATCGATACAGTATTATAGAGGGTGCGTATTCAACAAGTTGAGCGTACGCCGCTTAAGTCTCGTGCTCTGAGCATGTTATGCTTGCGGTTTGTGGCTGTGATTGCCAACTTGAACTTCGGTTTTAACTTAGGGTCAGGGCTTAGGGCTAGGGTCAAGGTCAGCTTGAACCACATCTCCGGCCTCATGCTATGCCACCGAGCCAATCGGACGTCCATTGTGCGAGAGCACACATTAGGTGGTTCATCTCCATGTTCAAAGCTGAAGGTTGTTGCTGTGCGTGCCGTCACAATGTACTCAATCGCCACATGTTCAATTCCAGCATCTCTTTTGTTTTTGCCGAATGCACCGATGCAGAATGACATTGCATCATCGTGTTGCACATTATGTATACCCATCAGTGCTGTGTGTCTGAGTGTAAGAGGTTCCGCACCGGCAGGTCATATCCGAGAAAAAATGGGCGCGGGGATGGCCTTGATGTAGGGCTTGACGAGGGCTTGAAAGTAACGATTGAAGAACACTGCCGAAGCGGCGCGGCACATCGCAGCTGCACTCTGTGTTGAGCTTGGCATGTCAGCACAGTAGCATTGGTGCGCAGCAACTGCCCCAGCGCTGCATCGCTCCTGTGCTGCAAGCCAGGCGTTCGCCCAGTGCTGCGGCGGCGCCTGTGAGGCTGCGGAGCATTCGCTGAGCGCTGCTGCCATCCTGAGGCAGTAGGTAGATGCTGCGGACGGCATCAACATCGATGCCAGTTAAGGTCCAAGGTTTGTTTTTTTCTACACAAAAATTGCGGACTGCTTACATGTTGATGGCTAGGTTTTTTGAAGGCAGGCGACAGCAGTGCTTATCCTGTCAGTGCGCCTGTTTCCTGACCTGGAGGTGATGTTGAGAACTACATGGTCTTCGATGCAGTGCCATGGCGGCTGATGGTGCAACAACAGTCGTGTACATGGTCTCCACCGGCGGCACCTGCTGACAACTTCAACTGTGCCACCATCTATTTGAATGCGTCTTAAAATACTTGCAGCGCAGTTCCAGTTCGCAGTCTTGCTGTTGTGATGTTTGCGTACAGCAGCTGCAAGTGGCTATCAAAAGATTGGTGTGTTTGCTCCTGAGAGTGTTGTCTCCTAAAGTATGCTTTCGTTGGTGCCCATCCTTGACACGGGTTGGTCCAATTAACCCTAACCCTAACCCTAAGTGGCTGGTATGCGCATGCAATTGAAGGAAGTGAGGTGCCATCTCCCGCATCCGTGCCGCACCTCTGCCTCTCCTAAGTGCTCCCTCAGATGTGAGCCGTGCAACAAGCTGACAACACGGGCATGACTGCCACATCAAGAAGGATGCATACTCGTAAACTTGTAGGCACCAACGCTTCCAGAACTAACCAAATAACGCACGCAGATGCAATGCACACAGCCATTCGGCGAAGACGCCAGTCACGCAGCAAAAGCCGCATGTTCATGGGTCATGTGCGCCGCTGTCATGAATCACTCAACGCAACAAAGAAAGAGAAGACAAGGGTGCACATCGAAGTGAGAGGGAAAAGTGCAGCATGCAGATCTAAAGGCTCCCCCTGCGCGCATTGCACGTGGCGCTGACGCGCAGCCACGTGCACCGTTGCCATTCCCATGCTTGTACCCAGCGCCCGAGCGAACATTTCGTTGCGGGCTTGACACTTGTGCGCATGTGCGCAACACCACTGCGCTCGTCTCCTGCATGCGCTACAGTACAGTGCTAGCACGACGCGCAGCCTGCCCGCACCTTCAGATTCCCGCACAATGCGCACACCGTACCGAGGCGGGTGCTGGCGGCTGCTGAACGCGGCGTGATCAACAAGTCAATTGTTGCTCACCCCCTTTTCAACGCCGCAGGCCGCACACTTGATGGTGTTGCAAGAAAAGCGTTTCGGCCAATGGCACGTGATTGCGCTGAGTGCCTGTGTGCTGCACTTGAGTTCGTGGCGCAAGCGCCATCAGAGCAGCACCTAACCCTAACCCTAAGCGCAGCCAAGAGCTTTGCGCACACGCCAACCATAACTTCCTGTGGCAGCAGTGCACAACGGAGCAAGGCGGTTCCGCTGCAGCTGCCTGCCAGCAATCACCTCTCATGCCAGGTGAAACTGCAGTGCCGTGAGGCCGCGCCTGCCCTATCGTCCGCGCAGGAGAACCTGAAAACAATCTGGGCGAATCCTGCAGTTGAGCACTGCTGGATGGGGCAGAGAGCAGCATCGCTCGACGCGTACCCGTTGCCGAAAGCGCTGCAGACGCACGCGCCAGCTGCGCAAACGGCGTGGCGTGATGTGAATTGGGCCTGGCAGAAGCACCGCCACCTCGCGCCCGTTCAGCAACGCATGCGCGGCATGCAAAAATCTTTGAGCGAAGACAGCCGGTGGCGTCAGCACCAGTTGCTCGAAATGAGGGCTGCTGAATGGCGCAGACTTCAACGTGCACGCCAGCCCCGTCCATGCTTAATTCCATATGGCATGTCAGAGCGTGTGTGACACTGTCAGAGCGCGTATCACGACAGCACGTGCGTGCAACCCAGCCTCGCTGGCCGCAGGGCAGACCCCGCAATAGAATCCGCGCGCTTCCGTGGTGTGCTCTTGACGGGTACGAGGTTGCGCACACCTGCTGCCAGACAATGCTTGTTGGCAACGGCTCCTGGGGGAAGGTACGTATGCACAGCTTCTTTCGCGGCGCTGCGCAGCACTGCGCAGGAGCGGCAAAAGTGCCCGCGACTGCTGTGATAACCATTTCTTCACGCGGCGCGCCGCGCCAGCGGCGCGCCGCGCCGCTGGCGATGCGCATGCTGCAAGCCGCGCAGCCCCCTTTCCGGCGGCACAGTGACCCCTAGTGCTGCTGATGCTGAGCGTCGCTGTGTCGGACAGCTGCGCTGCAGCCGAGCGCTGCTGCCTGGGACGGCTGCCCTGTTGCGCAGCCACCTGTCTGGAACAGTGAACCCCCCGGCGCTGCTGGTGCCGAGCAGCGCTGCCCGGGGCTGTGCATGCTGCCTACCTACCCCACTGCTCGCTGCTGATGCTGAGCGTCGCTGTGTATGACAGCTGCGCTGCTGCCGAGCGCTGCTGGCGGCGATGGCTGCGCTGCTGTCAAGGACGGCTGCGCTGCTGTTTGCGATGGCTGGACTGCTGTGCAGCACGACTGCTTACTTCGTATGTATGTTGCTAGCGCGGCCGATGTTGAGCGCTGCTCGCATCGTCCATGCGCTTGCTGCCGGTGCCGCGCAGAAGCCAGAGGGCGAGCCTGCGTACGCAGAATTGAGGGACAGCGATGGGGTGAACGGCGCTGTTCAGACACAGAAATGGGATGTGTTTACAATGCACCAATTGAAGGAACGAAATTGACGAACATGACGACAACAACACTCTGAGCACAGAGATCATCGGTCTTGAAGTCTACCCCTCGCCTGTGCAAAGCTTGGAGCTCCGAAATGTGAAGCTCTGCATCACCTCGCGCAAAATGGTCGGGGACGTTAAGCGTTGGCACATCGCAGCAGCAATGACATTCGCTGCGCGCTAGCCCATATTGTGCAGCCAACCATCACACGTGGCCTGTATTACTTACAGTCTGGACGCCTGATATCCTGAGCATTACGTGGCTTGTTGCGAATGTATTGCAGTAACTATGCAATGCACGGACGCATAGCGTCGCAGCGGGCAGCGCTGCGCATGGTCAAGAACTAGGGTTAGGATTAGGTGTGAACAGGTCAGGGGCAGTGTTACGGCGCGTCAGCCCTGGCGCCCCAGTACCTTCAACATGAACTACAGGACTTCGCGAGCACACTGTGCAAGGCGCAAAGCACCGCGATATCGCCGGCAAACTGGTCCAGAGTGTCAAGCCACTGCCCAGCGCTCACTCATTGGCAGCACCTCGTCGAGCATGGGCCTGACGACAGTCATTAGCACTATTAAGGGCCTTATCCCGACTATTTGAGTTCTACACGCTCTGCAGCAGCGATTTTGTGTAACCCTAAGGCACGCACGCAGTAGCGCAATGTGGAGCCGCGAACCGTCTAGCGCATCGAGCTGCGGCACGACGCTCAGCGGCGGCGGCTGATCCAGCATGTACCTAATAAGAGCCTTCCCCCAACTAGTTCACTACTACCGGCTCTGCAGCAGCAGTTACCTGTGCAATGCGCGCAGCACCGTGATGTAGAGCTCCGCGTCGTTGCCGGCGAACTGTTACAAAACATCAAGCCGAGGCACGGCGCTCAGCGGCGGCAGCTAGTCCAGCATGTGCCTAATAAGCGCTTTATTTTGACTACTTCGAAGTAGTTTACTTCTACACGCTCTGCGGCAGTTACCTGTGCAGTGCGCACAGCACCGCAATGTACAGCTCCGCGTCGTTGCCCGCAAACTGGTCCGCAAACATCGAGCTGCGGCACTGCGCTCAGCGGCGGACTGCTCTGCAACCGCTAAAATACCTCATCTGGCCGATCAAAATTGTTCATGCAGTATGTAGAGTGTGGATCACGGTACCTGTGCAGCGCGCGCAGCACCGCGATGTACAGCTCCGCGTCGTTGCCGGCAAATTGGTCCAGCACATCGAGCCGCGGCAGAGCGCTCAGCGGCGGCAGCCGCTGCGCCGGCAGCTGGTCGAGCAGCGCCGTCGACGCGAGCGCCATGAGCGGCACCGTGTAGTGCTCGGGGCGGTGGCTGGCGTCGCCGTGACGGACGGGGGGCGCGGGGGGGGCGGGGGGGGGCGCCGGGCCTACCAGCGCTGCGGCCGGCTGAGAGACGCAAACGCAGTACACAATTGTGTGTGTGTGCACGGCAGTTCTTGATGGATCAGATGCTGCAGGTAGTTTGCAGTTTGTATGTGCATGCGGCAAGTTTTGGTTAAGTCCTCTTTGTATAGATCGTATTTCAGCGCCGTGACGGAACGGGGGGGGCGTGGGCCGCCGGGGGGAGGGGGGGGGGGGGGGCGCGCTCCAACCGCGGCGGCCGGCTGAAATACGCAAACGCGTAACGTTAACATCGAGCAGCGCGGTCAATGCGAGCGCCTTGAGCGGCACCGTGTAGTGCTCGGGGCGGTGGCTGGCGTCGCCGTGACGGACGGGGGGCGCAGGGGGGCGCCGGGCCCACCACCGCAGCGGCCGGCTGAGAGAATCAAGTGCAGGTCGGGCTAAGAGAATTGAATGCAGTAGTTCGCTGTTGGTATGTGTGTGCGTGTGTGCGGCAATCCTGGATGAAAGTACTTTTGTGTAGATCGGATTTTGGCACGATGAACGGGGGGCGCGGGGGGGGGGGGGGGTGCCGTGCCTACCACCGCGGCGGCCGGCTGAGAGAATCCAATGCAGGCAGCTGTTGATGGATCAAATGCAGGCAGTTCGCGGTTTGTGTGAGTGTGCGCGGCAATTCTTGACATGAAGTTGTTTTCGTATGGATCGAATTTAAGCGCCGTGACGGAGGGGGGGCGCAGGGGGGGCGGGGGGGGGCGCCGATCCAACCGCGGCGGCCGGCTGAGAGAATCAAAGGCAGGCAGTTCGCTGTGTGTTTGTGTGTTTGTGTGTGTGTGTGAGTGTGTGTGTGTGTGTGTGTGTGTGTGTGTGTGTGTGTGTGTGTGTGTGTGAGTGTGTGTGTGTGTGTGTGTGTGCGTGTGTGTGTGCGGCAATTCTTGATGCAGTCGCTTTGGTATGGATCGTGCTTCGGCGCGACAGACGGGGGGCGCGGGGGGAGGGGGGGGGGGGGCGCCGGGCCTACCGTGGCAGCCGGCTGAGAAATTCAAAGGCAGTGCGGGCTGCGAGAATTGAATGCAGTAGTTTGTGGTTTGTGCGTGTGTGTGCACGGCAATTATTGTGTGATAGTTGCTCTTGTAAAGATCGAGTCTCGCCGTGACGGACGGTGGGCGCGTTAGCCGCGGGGGATGGGGGGGGGGGGGCTCCGGGTGCCACCACCAGCTGAGAGATTCAAATGCAGTAGTTCGCGGTTTGCATCAGTTTGTACGTGTGTGTGAGCGGCAGGTCTTGGTGAGTTCGCTTTTGCATGTGCCTCACACGTATCAAAGATGCAAACGAGGAGCGCGCGCGCGTATTGGTGACCGATATCTCAAGATCAGGCTGACCTGTGTCCTGTGTATGTGCTGTCCCGGCTCCAGCCAGTTGGTGGCGAAGCTAGTCTGGTTGTGGTAGTTGGGGTACAGCATGTAGTAGTCACGCTGATACGCCATCTCGATGAAGTAGCGCTTCCAGCTTACGCGCCACCAGTTGGTCCTGCACGTATTACGGTAGGCATCCAGATTTTTTTTAATTCATTCATGAATGGATGAAAAATTGCAGTATGTGAGAGCGCTGGTACGCCATCTCGATGACATGGCGCTATCAGCAAACGCGCCACCAGTTGGTCCTGCGTGCATCAGAAAACCAGGATTGATTCATGGCCCTCACCTTGCCGCTGGCACGTGTACAACGATGTGCTCCTCCTTCAGGTGTGCACACTACAGCTGAAGGCTCCTGATGTCACGGCCCTAACCCTAACCCTAACCCTAACCCTAAACCCTAACCCTAACCCTTACCCTGACCCTAAACGCTCAGAGATATACTTCTTGAGGACATTATTTCTGAAGTTTCAACGTGGTTCTCTTGATGTGGCCCTGATCTTGATGCTGGCCCGTGTACACCAGTGTGCTCTTCCTTTCATGTACCTGCATGATACTTGAAGTATGGTATGTACTTCATGTTCTTCTAGTGACTGGCCCTCACCTTGCCGCTGGCACATGTACGACGATGTGCTCCTCCTTTAGGCGTGCAGCCAGGTACGCACGAAATTCCATCCAGGCCTGTGCAATGTCAAACGGACATCAGAGAGTAACAAACACAGTGTTCACAACAAGAAATGCTGCAAATTAGCAATCAGAATGTCATAACAAAAACACACAGAACTGTCCGGCCGGCACATCGATATGCGTTTAATTCGGTGTGTGTCCGACTTCACGGCATTGACGACCGCTTGAAAGAAGTAATGGTCGGTGACGACTTTTGAATCTGCGTTTGGTGCAGGTATGGCATGATCATGTTGATGCATTCAGTTACACACTTGAAGTAGCAGTGCTCAGCATACACAACCCTCCAAGAGTATACTCCGCCCCAGCTGCACGGCGCTTGGTGCAGGTACGGCATGTCCACCTGACAATGTAGTTCAAATTTGCACTTGAAGTAGCAGTGCTCAGCATGCACCCGCCTCCGCCAAGTACACACCGCCCCAGCTGCACGGCGTCTGGTGCAGGTACGGCATGTGCATCTGGCCACCTGTGCGGCGCGCGATGACCGCATCTCAACTTCAAACTTGAAGTGTAAGTGCTTTCATGCTCCATAATCATTGTAAACCTCACCTCCGCAAAGTACACGCCGCCCCAGCTGCAGGGCGTCTGGTGCAGGTATGGCATGTGCAGCTGGCCGCCCGTGCGTCGCGCGATGACCGCGTTGGAGTCGTACACGTACGGCCGCGGCGAGATCTCGTTGAGCCGCGGCGTGTACAGGCTGCGGAGAGTCACACCCAGCAGCATACATCAACTTCAACATGAAGGTGACTGCATGGTTGCTGAGCGGTGGCATGTACAGCCTGAGGACAGCATCGCAGCGGAGAGTCACGCCTACCAGCGGTGCGCACAATGTTCACGTTGAAGTGCAGAGCCAGGTGTGTGCGTGTGTGTGTGCAGTACGCGCAACGCCGCGGCGAGATCTCGTTGAGCCGCGGCGTGTACAGGCTGTGAAGCGTCGCGCAATGTGAAGAGCGACGGCGACCGGACCGATGTTCAACACAAAACCTAAGCCGCGGTGTGCACCGACACGTAGCGCCGCAGCGGACTGCGGGAGAGTCACATCCAATACATGTGCATCTAGAACTTTGTCCCATGTACATACCTTTGTTCCATACATGCCTCAAGCCAAGCGTGGCCAGGTCACAGAGCCCGCGGGTTAGGGTTAGGGTTAGGGGTAGGGCACGCCACGTCGACACGTGAAGCGTCATGTTTGCTTGGCGCGCGCGCATGCACATGTGCATCAATGTCATACACACTACCCGTTGCCATGCAACCACCTCGAAGTCCGCAGGGACGGCGTACCCATACGTCAGCGTCGCGTATCAGGCCCCACGTAGTTTATGCTCGACAGTACTTCAAAAAGTGCATACCAGGTGTGCCATGCATGTCCAACCTCAAGTCCATACATGGTTAGGGTTAGGGTTAGGGTCAAGTCCGCAGGGTTGCCGTGCCGATACGCGAGCATCATGTACTTGGCCCACAAACATGCACATATTCCAAAAGTATTGTCCACTGCGTACCTTATGCCATACATATTCGGCTTAAAGTCGGCGGGTGCTCCGTATTGGTACGTGAGCGTGGTGTACTTGGCACACAAAGATACACGAAAGCACCCCCCTCGGCGTGAGTGGGAGCGCCAATTGACACCTGAGCGCCATATACTCAACCCATGCATATACGTACTTTGAAGCACTTCAATTTTAACATTTGAAGTACTTCAGGCGCACACTTCGCGATGTCATCAGGTTCCTGCCATGGGGCCAAGAAGCAAGCAGCAGCAGAATGTGAAGTACTTACTTCAAGAAGGAAATACCTTATGCCATACATATCCGGCTCGAAGTCGGCGGGTGCTCCATATTGATACGTGAGCGTCGTGTACTTGGCCCACGCGTAGAAGAGCGGCGAAACTTCAATATCATCCTCAAGCAGCACACAGTGGTGGTGCCTGTTGAAGTTCAAGGGTGCAAAGGTTAGGGTTGCGGGGTAAGACAACTTCAGCAAAGTCAAATTTCATTGTCCAGCAGCATGTGGTGGTGCCTAGAGTTCGAGGGTGAACAGGTAAGGGGTTGGGTGGGGATAAGAAAACTTCAACATCGTGAGATGTCGTTGTCCAGCAGCACACCCATCGGGGTGCTGAATATAGTGCCCCTAACTTCAACCATGTCCACAAAGTATCAAGACTTCAAGAAAACACAATGACTTCAGCATTTGCCATCCAAACTTCAAATGTCTCAGCGGCACCAAAAACTGCTTCGACAAATTGCTCTCAGGGGCAAGGGCACATGCTGTAGCACGCTCAGACTACAATTTTAGCCAGAGCTGACGTAAGCGCACTGATTCTGCCCGTGTGCCTCACAATGACTCACTCACTTGTCAGTGGGATGGTATGCAAGACTCCGCAATTGGGCGAATGGCGCCCACCTTCAGCATCCTCGTGTACTAGTCGTGAGAATTGAGGAACGCTGACTCAATGTCTCACTCACTTGCTGGTGAGGAATACAACTCCGAGTTTGCGAAGTGAAGGCTCTTCTTCAGCGTGTGGCGATGCTGGTCATTAGGGTCAGTACCCAGCGACTCTACGACTCATTCACCTTTCAGCGGAGTAAGTAATAAGCAGAGTAAATCAGGGGTTGTCACGACTCCTCGCTCGGAGTCGTCTCTGACTCCGCTCCGACTCCGCTCCGGCCGGAGCGGAGTCGGAGTCGTTCGGCACATCTAATTGCTCCGCGGAGTTGGAGTCGGAGTCGTGCGCCGAGCAAGTTGCTCCGGCTGGAGTCGGAGCGGAGTCGTACAGTTGCTCCAGAGCGAAAGGCCCCGACTCCTGGCTGAGCATGCTCAAACACGCATATTTGGTGCAATGCGGGCACGACGCAGTGCCGGGCTGTGGCTGCAAGTGGCTCAGAGACTGGAATGCACAGTTTGAGGTGGTGCTGGTTGCAGCAAGGCAGGGTCGGAGTCGTACCGGAGTCGGAGCGGAGTCGGAGTCGTTTGGGCCGGCTCATTGCTCCCCGGAGTTGGAGTCGGAGTCGTCTACAATTGGGGCCAGCTCCCCGGAGCGGAGTCGGAGTCGTGGGCCCACGAGTCACTGCTCCCCGGAGCGGAGTCAGAGTCGTCCAGGTTTTGAGGAGTCGTGACAACCCCTGGAGTAAATGATACCCCCCCCTCCTTCATGCAGCGGGCAGTGGCTTGTCGGTGCAAGTGATTAGGCTTTAAGGTAGACTCAACGACTTACTCACTGTCGTTCGGGTACATTACCGTATTCACACGTGGATAGCCCCCCCCCCGCGATAACGTTCCTAGCTTCCGGCAGCATGCGGTATTACCGCGGGGGGGGGCTATTCAACGACCCCCGCGCTATGTGCTGGCATTCTCGCCGGAGCACCCCAAAAATAGCGCGGGGGGGGCAATTCACAGTCTGCGAGCAGCAGCATGGCAAGCACGCCAGCTACTACCGCAGGCAGTCAGCGCAAGCACGGCTACGCTAGCGACAGCTCCTGGGATCACTTTTTTTGGCACTGACGGCTTTTCGCCGAAAGGCCAAGCTGTTACAAAGCTAGACACGCGCGCTTCTGCTGCGTGCAAACTCAAGCAGACGAACATAGATGGCATAGATGGTGTCACTGTTCGCAAACGCAACCATATGCATGTGTTTTGCTCATCTAGTGGCTGCCACAAGCGTTCATTCGTGACGAGAATACCCGCCCACGGGCTATACAATGCCCCCCCCGGGCTATTGCGTGCAAGCCACTGCGCATCAAATAATCGATATCTTGGGGGGGCTACTCAGCCAAATAGCCCCCCCCCCCAAGTTATTTAAGGTGGGGGGGGCTATGAACGGGTGAATACGGTAGTACGACTCCGTCACGATGCAAATGAGACCCGCCTTCGGCGTGTGACAATGCTAGTCGTGAGGATTAGTATCCAACGACTCTACGACTCACTCACTTGTCAGTTGGGTAGTACTTCAGAAGTACGACTCCGTCACGGCGCGAATGAGGCCCACCTTCAGCGTGTGACAATGCTAGTCGTTAGGATTAGCACCCAATGACTCTACAACTCACTCACTTGTCAGTCGGGTGGCACGACTAATGAGACCCACGTTCTGCGTGCGCAGGCTGGTACTGGTTTTCAAAGCTCATGCACCATGACTCAATGACTCACTCACTTGTCAGTCGGGAAGTACGACTCCGTCACGGCACAACTTTTGCAGGCTGACACTGGTTGTTGAAATTTATACGCCATGACTCAATGACTCACTCACTTTTCAGTCGGGAAGAACGACTCCGCCACAACGCGACTGAGCCCCACCTTCAGCGCGTGACAATGCTAGTCTTGGAGATTGATACTCAATGACTCTACGACTCACTCACTTGTCAGTGGGGTAGTAGGACTCCGTTACAGCGCAAATGAGGCCCGCCTTTAGCGTGCGCATGGTTGTGGTGCAAATTATGGGGTTTTAAGGTGGACTCAATGACTCACTCACTCACTTGTCAGTGGGGTAGTAGGACTCTGTCACTGCGCGAATGAGGCCTGCCTTCAGCGTGCGCAGGCTGGTGCTGGTGCGGCCGCGCTTGCCCCACAGGCCAGAAAATTCCTGGAAAAAGCGGTGGGTGGATCAGCGATTGTGGTTACTCATTGGAAAGTACAGCAGGGGGATCAGACTGCATTTAAACATGTCTTACAGAAGTTATTGCCAATGCAAGTTGAGACACTTGCAGGTTTTCACGCCACATGTAGATTGTGGTCGCAGGCTGGATTTCTACCATCTGGGCTTTTTCTTGCCCCCTCAATGAGAATCGATATAAAGTACAGCAGATGCCGAGTCGAGAAGGGTGAGGGACAGGCGGACCAGGCTCTTACGGCGCGGCGCCTGGCAATGTCATTTTGCATGCTCGAACGCTGCGTGGTTTTTGCGACAAGACATATGCCGACACCCTGCAAAAAGCAAGCATTGCAGCGGCCATCTGACTTTCTCAGACAACTAGTGTAGACTTTTGAACAAATGATGTAAACCATAGTGGACTTGAGAGGCAGAAAAAGTTGAGCACACTGCGCAGTCCTCCAGTGTCAGGGCCTTTCCTGCATGTACCAAGTATGAGTGTAAAGCGCACCACTTGGGCCGCCCCTGTTAGTAAAGGTGACACACGTAGTGTAGAGCCATGCACACCAACCCTTAGCTGACCTCACCAGCAACACGCTGACTCACACCCTACGGTAGCCCTAACCCTAATTGTAACTCGGCAGCGTCTTGCCTCCAGCGCTGCTGTCGATGTTGAAGCCCAAAGTCCTTTCCCTGGGTTCATTCCCTTTCTTTCTGGCAACAATTTCGCGTGAGTGGTGCCGTCTGCAGCTGCGCGGCCCTAGCCTTGGCCTCGAAAGAGCCCTGCGCAACTGCCTAGCCCTAGCCCTATGCAGCGTCTCGTCGTCGGCGCTGCTGTCGACGTTGCAACCCGCTAATTCTCCTTCCTGTTCTTTTCCTCTGTCTTTCTCCTGATGACATAAGTACTTGAAGAACTTGTGTTTGCTGAGCCATGCGCAACTGCCTAGCCCTAACCCTACCTGCACCAGCTGCAGCGTCTCGTCGTCGGCGCTGCTGTCGACGTTGAAGGACACGGGGACGGCGTCGCCAAAGAGCGCCGCGCCGCGCAGCGACGACAGCAGCCGCAGCAGGCTCCATGGCCTGTGCAGCACACAGGCATCCATGTCACAAGAAAAAGGGCTGAAGTTATGATCAGGATGCAAACGGGCCTGAAGACACAAGCGACAACTTGAGTGCTGTACGAAGTTTCGTACCGGTCAGGGCATAACTCCAACACTAACACAAACGTTGATGATCCTAACGCTGACATTGGCCGCGCCGCGCAGCGACGACAGCAGCCGCAGCAGGCTCCATGGCCTGCGCAGCACGCAGATGCAGAAACAGTATTACTTCTGTATATTTATGACCAGGTTTCAAATGGGCCTGAGAGGGTCACGCCTGACTACAACCCTTGTTCGATTGCAAATATTCCTGGCCCTTTGAAGGTAGGGCGCGCCGCGCAGCGACGACAGCAGCCGCAGCAGGCTCCACGGCCTGTGGACAATGAAAAATGTATTGAAGTCGTGATCAGATTGAAAAACAGTATTGAAGTTATGATCAGATCACGCCGCGGCGACGAGTTGAGTCCTGTATAAAAGTATCTGCAGGGTCAGGGCCTAACCCTAACCCTAACTCTATCCCTGACCCAAATGCTAATGATCCCCGCCCTAAGCTGAGGTCGGCCGCGCCGTGCAGCGATGACAGCAGCCGCAAGCAGGCCCCACGGCCTGAGTGGCACCGCAGAAAATAACAGCAAAAGTAATGAGTTCCTGTGCGGACGCATCTACAGGGCCAAGCTACACTGTCAAAGCTCAACAACGCTAACCACAAATGGTAATTGTAACCCTAAGGTCAACTGCGCTGTGTAGCGACGACAGCAGCCGAAGCAGGCTCTTTGGCCTGAGGACAGGACAGTGGAAGCGACAAGCCCTTGTGCTAAACCCTTAACCTACCCCTAGCCTAAACCTAACCCTAAGTCTAAATGTGTGGGGCGCGACCCTAGGCCTCTTGCTAGTCCTAGTCCCGATTCTAAGCTTGCCACGGAGCGCAGTAATGACAGCAGCTGCAGCAGGTCCACAGCCTGTGCAGCACACAAAGAGTAAATGCATCTATGAGAATGTTGTTGGAATACGCCAGTGATATGTGATACAGTACTCTACAAAAAATGAGTTCCAATCACTCCTCTACTTTAAACAGGGCAGCTGCGTGGCCCGGTCACGGTGAACGCGTGTCCTGTAACCCTCACCCTAACCCTCAGGAGTGTATTCGAGGGCTCGTTCGAAAATAGTGACGCTGCAAGTTGCGTGCAATCAGGCTGCTGATTCGTGTTTCAAGTGTGATTGCAATTGGTGCGCCTGGGATTCCAATGCAGCGCAACCTCGCCTGTTGTTTGTGACGACGCTGACCGAGAAGTTGGGTATGTGCCAGCTCGCCAGTGCCACGGGCTCCAGCGCTATAAAATACATATGTGAACATACCGCATGCGTATACCATTGCATCAGAAAAATGTTGTGATACTCCAGTGGTAGCTGAGAGTCCTAATCGTACTTCTACTTCAACGAATGCTGCGCACGTTCGCCTGTTGTTTGTGATGACGCTGACCGCGAACCAGGACATTTGCCATAGCCACCGGCTCCAGCGCTATGAAGTACTCATGCGCAAATACTGCATGCGTCTATCAATGCATTAGAAGAATGTTGTAATACTCCAAGTCATGTTTGATGGTCTCCTCATGCTGATATTCTCGAAGCAAGCAGCGAAAACTCGCCTGTCGTTCGTGATGACGCTGACTGAGGATTTGGGTATGCGCCAAGTTGCCACAGCTTCGAGGTCCGGCCCTATGAAGGACTCGTGCATGCACACTGCACGCTTGAACCAAAGAATAAGAGTTCACTACTAGAAATGTGATAGCACCTAGTATAATCCGTATGATGCAGCGCACTCTCGCCTGTCGTTCGTGATGACGCTGACCGAGAACTTGGGTATGTGCCAGCTCGCCAGCGCCACAGGCTCCAGGGTGGCGGTCCAAGCTGCTGATGCCACGTCCTGCACACGTACACAGTTGGATGTGATGATGATCAGTGCAGTGCCTGGCGGTAGTGAAGTTTGTGTAGCACGACAGGCATGAGCACATGGTGCGCGTATTTTAATAATAGTTGTAATAAAATTAATTGCCCCCAAAATTGAAGCAGCTCCGGCTGCATTGCTGCATCCCCGCTCGAAGCTCCTCAAGACTGCAACAGGGGCACAGCCCCGCTCAGCAGCATGAAGACGGCGGCGCTGGCGCTCTGGTGCTGCGCGCGCACGCGAGCCAAGTCAAACTTCAGCACAAACTTCAAGCCACACTTCACTGTTGATGTAAACCCTCCCCTCAGCAGCGCCCCTGCGGTGGCACAAATACGGGGGGGGGGGGGCTGTGATGCACGGCTCGAACCCCCTTGGCACATCCCTAAGGCCGCGGTGCAACATCGGCACTGCCGAAGCACCTTCCCCCGCCGCTGAAGCTGGTGCGAGTCCTGCTGCCCGCGAGTCAAGCTTGAATTAACGCAAAATTCATGTCAAACTTCAAGGCAAACTGCAACCTTAGTTGCAGGCTCACGGCGCACCTGCGGCAGCATGAAGGCGGGCGCGCTGGCGCCCTGATGCTGCGCACACAGGCGGGCCAAGTCAAATTTCAACACAAAACTTCAAGCCAAACTTCACTGTGCGCCAAATCAAACTTTAACACAAACTTCACTACTGTGCGCCAAATCAAACTTTAACACAAACGTCAAGCCAAACTTCACTTTCGATTTAGCTCCCCGCTCAGCGGCGCACCTGCGACAGCATTAAGATGGGGGCGCTGGCGCCCCGGGTGCTGCGTGCACGCGAGCCGAGTAAACCTTCAACACAAACTTCAAGACAAACTTCACTATTGATTCTAGCTCCCGCAGCAAGCGCACCTGCGGCGGCATGAGGATGGGGGCGCTGGCGCCCTGATGCTGCGCGCACGCGTCTCGGATGGCCCTGCGGCGCGCGCGGGCAGCAGCACGGCAGCGCTCAGTGAACTTCAACAACAATGACCTCAACAACGCGTCGAAGGCGTGAACGAACGGCGATGCACCGCGGACCGCAGCCTCTTTGCTGCGCACGCAAGTCCTGGATGGCCCTGCGGTGCGCATTAGGGTTAGGTTCAGGGTTTAGAATGAGGGTTATCAGCATGGCAGCGCGCAGTAAACTTGAACAACAATATTCAGAGCCGTTCGGCAACTTCAGTAACAAAATTCGGGCCAAAAACCAGGAACCAGCAAGGGGCACAGAAAGGGGGGGCGGCAAGCGCGTGGTAGCCAGTCACACTCTGCTCAATCACGCGTTCACACTTAGGTTTAGAGTTAGGGTTAGGACCAAAGCTCTTCTGGTCACGGCAACACCAGACTGAGTCAGCAAGTCGGCAGCGAGCCTGCTCGACTAAAAAAATAAAAATCAACGCGTCGGAAGCGCAAATGAACGGTGACGCGACGCACGCAGCGCGGACAGCCACAGCCTCTTTGAGGCTTGAAGTCCTGCGCAAACTTCAACAACGATACCTCAAACGCGGTCGAAGCGTGAGCGAAACGACAGCGAGGACCGCAGCCTCTTCAAATTTGGAAGCATACGGTGAGGCGCGGTGGGGTGCAGGGGCACCCCGGCTTGTCGGGCAGTGCTCAGTAACGTTCAAGATTACGGATGAAAGCTCAAGTGCGTGCGTGCATGCTGCGCGGAGGTAGTGAAACATCAACAACGCGTCGGAAGCGCGAACGAACGGCGACGCGACGCACGCAGCGCAGACAGCCACAGCCTCTTTGAGGCTTGAAGTCCTGCGCAAGCTTCAACAACAATACCTCAACGCGTCCAAAGCGTGAGCGAACAGCAGGACGCCGCGCAGCACGGTGCGAGGAGTCGCAGCCTCGTTTTCAACATTGAAGCCCTGCGGCTCAGGTGCGATGGGGTGCAGGGGGGCAGCACGGCTTGTAGAGCAGTGCTAAGTAAAGTTCACCACCACGGATGAAACGGATGAAGGCTTGAGAGCGCGCATGCTGCATGGAGGTGGTGAGAGATATCGCGACGCCCGAGTGCAACGGCATTTGAAACTTTAGCCCCCTCCCCCCCTCCCCCCCCCGTCATTGCAGCAGTGTGCCCCCATTCGCGACTTGGCACAACTCGAGCACAATGCGTCCACCGGTGCACGCAAGAGAATCAGGGTAAGGGTCAAGAGTAGGGCTATGCCCTTCTTTAGTGACGGAGTACAACAGAGTATGACGAGGGTTCCCGGTTCTGATGACATGACCTCCGCGCTGATGCCAATGACCGCAACAGCTACGTACAACAAAATCAACGGATTCACTTGCATGAAAGCTCCAACAGTTATGTACAACAACATTAACGGATTCACTTGCATGAAAGCCCAATGAAGGACGAGTACCAGTTCCTGATGGCGATGTCCTGCACAAGTGCCAATGACCGCGTCAAACGCGTTGAATTCGTGAATTTATGCGCCTCAAGCTGGTACAATTGAGGGCAGACAGAGGTACGCCAAGTTTTGTACCTACTTTTGATGGCATTGCCCGCTGCGCTGGTGCCAACGACGCGATCAGCACATACGACTGCAGCAGCACACAACTGTATCCACGAAATTGATGTACATTGATGTGGTGATATTTGAAGTAGGGGGAAAGAAATCAACTACAAACACGTACCTATTTCGGATGGCGTTGCCCGCTGCGCTGGTGCCGATGACCGCGACCGGCGCGTATGACTGCAGCAGTGCTCCCCAGCCGTACGGCCCCGGCGCAGTCAGCACGTCGGCCGCTGCTCGCTGCCACTCACGCTTCAGGGGCGCGTGCTCATCCTGCCACATGCGCACATTCATGAATGTGAATGAACGCTGATTGAGAGTGTTCATATCGCCGCCTGCCGTGATCGCTTCAGGGGCGCGTGCTCGTCCTGCGGCGCGCATCAATGAATGAATTCATACAAGAATTTTATCTGAATTCATGGACAAAAACTGTCTTTGAACTGCCTGAGGGGCACGTGCTCGTCCTGCCACATTCGCACATGCATGAACGTGAATGAACGTTGATCGAGAAACATGTGGAGTGCTCATCTCGCCACGCGTTCATTCACGAGCGTGAGTGAACGCGAGAAAGCGCTGATAAGTGCTGCGCTCTTCCGCTCGCGCTTCAGGGCGTGCTCATCCTGCGGCGCGCGTTGATGCATGAATTCACACATGCCTTTGTGGATGAATTCATGAATGAAAACTAAGTACTTGAGGGCGCGTGCCCATCCTGCAGTACGTGTACGCATGTTCATGAACATGCTTGAACGCTGATTGAAAGTTACGTGAGCGCTCATCTCGCAAGCATGTGAACACTTATTGATCATCGCCCCTCACCTCCGGTCCCAGGCCCAAACCGCATAGACCTCGTAGACGTCGCCCATGGCGAACGCACACAGCCAGGCAAAAAAAGCACATCAATTTGAGGTTGCTACAGTTACTATCATCATCGCCCCTCCCCTGCGGTTCCAGGACTGACACCGCAGAGGCCTCAGAGATCAGCTAGCACTTCAAAACGAAGTTGCTACAGTTATTAGCCAACCTCCCTCCGGTCCCAGAGCCCACACCGCGTATGTGGATCTCGTAGACGTCGCCCACGGCGAACGCGCGCACCAAACGGCAAGCAGTACTTCATGTTGAAGTTACTGCAGTTGATTTGTCAGAGCTTCACCTTCTGTCCCAGGACCCACACCGCGTAGGCTTTGTAGACCTCACCAGCGGCAATGTTCGCAGCCAGTGCTTCAAGTTGTTGAGGTTGCTACAGTTACTTCACGTTGCCCCTCACCTCCGGTCCCAGGGCCCACACGCGTAGACCGCAGGCAGCACTTCAAGGTGAAGTTGATACCAGTTCTTTCATGTTGCAGTTGTTACAGTAAACTTGCCTCACCTCCGGTCCAAGCGCTCACACCGCGTAGACCTCCTAGACCTCGCCCGCAGCCGAACGCGCGCAGCAAACGGCAACCAGTACTTCATGTTGAAGTTGCTAAAGTGACTTTCTCCAGCCTCACTTCGGGTCCCATGCGTAGGCCTTAAAGCTCAGCGAACACTTGAAGGTGAAGTTTCTGGTGCATCGGCCTTACCTCCGGTCCCAGCGCCCAAACTGCGTAGACTTCGTAGACGTCGCCGGCGGCGAATGCGCGCAGCAGCGGCAGCAGGTCCGCCGCGTCGCGCGCGCCGCCGACCACGAGGACCACCGGCTCGCGCGCAAACGCCCGGATGCAGCTGAACGTAGATGTGATTCGGAAGGGTGCATGAAAGTAAGAGGCACGTAGAAACCCAGGAAGGCACGGTGTACGGCGAGGTGCACACACTTTCGCTCGAACAAACATCTGGTGCGCAGCTGTTGGGTTGACGCCGTTGACCACGAGGACCACTGGCTCGCGCGCGAATGCCCGGATGCAGCTGAGCGTTCACATGGCACGCACAGGACCGCATTGTTCATTGATGCTCCTGTATTATGCATGACGCGATGTGTCATATGACATGATTCACATGAAGCATGCTATAACAATGAGGCCCGTTTCAATGCGTGTGTGGCCGCCGACCACGAGGACCACCGGCTCGCGCGCGAACGCCCGGATGCAGCTGAGCATTGACACATGGCACGGACAGGACCGCACTGTTAATTGATGCTCCATTTTGCATGGCATCATGTTGTGCGCAATGAAGCATGCATATGACTCTATCATGGGGCTGTTGCAACGCGTGCGTGGCTGCCGATCACGAGGAGCACCGGCTCGCGCGCGAACGCCCGGACGCAGCTGAGCGTTGAGATGGCACGGATAGGATTGATGAACTGATACTCCTGGGTGCATGACATGATGTGTCATGATATATGGTTTTGAAGTATGTACTTGAAGTATATAGAAGTATAGGTTTAATATGAAGCAGGCGTACGAGTATGGGGCCCGTGGCAGTGCGTACACGGCCGCCTTCCACGAGCTCTGCCGGCTCGCGCGCGAGCGCCCGGACGCAGCTGAGCGTTGACACATGGCACGGATAGGACTGCTTTGATCAATTCATTGATGGTTGTTTGTGCATGACATGGATGTGTTAGATGAAAGTAAGCACGCAAACTGCCATGGGCCCACGGCCCGCGTCTCCGACCACGAGGACCAACAGCTCGCGCGCGAATGCCCGGAGCGCCGGGGGCGTCAGAGCTGAGCGCTGACACATGGCACAGACAGGGGGCTGCATTGATTAGTTGATTGACACTTATTTGTGCATGACATGTGTGGTACATGACATGATGTATGCATAAAACTACGGGGCCCGGTGCAATGCGTGCATGGTCGCCAACCGCAAGGGCCACTGGCTCGGGCGCGAACGCCCGGATGCAGCTGAACGTAGGTGTGATTCAGAAGGGTGCGCAAATGTGGGAGGCTCGTGGCAAAAAGCAACAGGAGTAAATGCTAACCCTAACTCTAACCCAAGCCAAAGTGCGGAGAGATGCACACGCTTTGGCTGCAACAAACATTTGGCGAACGGCCAACCACGAGGACCATCGGCTCGCGCGCGAACGCCCTGGCGCAGCTGAGCGTTGCCACGGCACGGACAGTAGTGCGTTGATGTTCCTTTACACATGGCATAATGTGTCCATTGACATGAAGTATGCATGTGAGTATGGCCGCGCCGCCCGCAAGGAGGACCGCCCGTTCGCACGCAGAAGCCGGCCGGATGGAGCTGAGCGTTGACACAGCAGAGGCATGTCACATGCAAGTGACATGCTCTTGATCAGATGCGCTTGTACCGTCACAACTCCATCATGAGCATACATAACCCTGTACCCCCATGCACCCACATACCTGCCCATGCCGTTCCAAGCGACTCTGCTGCGCTCGGCGGCCTTGCGATGCGGCTCCCTGACAGTAGTGATGATGAGAATCACCACTGTACATACCCCCTGTACAGATGCCCATGCTGACCAGCGCGGCTCTGCTATGTTCGATCTTGCTTTCCAGCTCCTGGCAGTGATGACTATTTCCCATCCCCTTATACATACCCCCTCCCCCCCCCCCGCCCGTCCTATATACATACCTGCCCATGCCAATGCGCGCGGCTCTGTTCCGCTTGGCGGCCTTGCGTTCCAGCTCCTGGCAGTAGCGCCGCCCCACCCGTTCGGGGGCAACGCCCTGTGAGGCAACATGTGCACGCCAGAAAATGTGAAATCAGAAAATCATTCGAATTCATTGAAACACTAGCCCTAACCGCAGAGAGCATTCACATGCAAGGAAGCACTTGCACTAAGACCCGTTCTGCGCAGCCAGTTTTCACGCTGTGCATCCACGCGTGAAATGTACAGCGCGCTAGTTTCACATACGCGGCTAACGCGACGTCACTCTCAGCGTCAGCGACCAGTGCAGGCGCAGCCTGTCGGCGTATCGCTCGTGGCGCAAGCAACGGAAGCTCAAACTCTCGTAGTCATGGCGCTGCATAGCCACTCTCAACATGTCTCAGCGTGCTGAGCTTACGCTGGGCTTGCTATGTCACCACAAGCTGCGCGCGATCTGATTGGCTGGTTTGCGATTCATTCACTTAATTGTTCGGGCGTCCAGAGGGCGCTGTGAACCCATCTGCCATGGGCCACTGCCTTCACGTGTTTTTCATCCGTGTTCCAGGCAAACAGCGCCTGCCCGAATGGCGTTGGCTCCAATGTTCATCTAGCAGGTTCGGCTTCAACAAGTGACTCACCTTGGGCGCCACGGAGCGCGCCGCGCGCAGCGCCGCGATGCGACGCCGGTAGAACTCGCTCTTGATGGGGAACTCGGTGCGCGGCGCGACGGTCACGATGGTCCGCGACTGGGGCGTCGTCCACTCGCCTGCGTGCGTCACAGTTGAAGTTGCCATATTAAGGGTCAGCTCACACGAACACGCGTTGTTGAAATACACAAACACGCCAGGGACGCGGGTGTTCAAGAATACCGTCTTGTCTATGATCAAGGACACTGGGCGGCTTTTTTGTTTCCGAGTAAAAACAGGGGATAAACGTCCTTCTTGTGCAGCTTGGTATGAGGGGTGGACGCATTTTGAGAGAAGCACCAAGATCGACTTCTATGCACTACGTTCTTCTTCAGGAATGATTATCGCTCTCTCGCGAACAGCGGAGCCGCAATAAATACGTTCCGCCCCTCACCAGTTTGTCAGGGTCCGCGTATCGCTCGAAGTGCGAAGTGCTGCTAGGTATCCATAGAAGTCAAAGCTGGTGGACAGCGCCTATTAGGCTTCAAGCCAGTCATGCAGCAACGTACAGCAGCACCGCCTGGCCAGCTCCAGCGCCACGAGCAAGTTCAGCTTTTGCTCTGAACATGCCGTGAATATAGTAATCAAACTGTGTGGCACATCAAGAGGGGTGAACACCTTATGGTTGGAACAATTGAATACGGGGTGGACATCTTTTTGACGCAGCAATCAAAAGGGTGTCCTATGTTTTGGTTCTGGCGTCAATATGTACCAACAAAAAAGCCGTCCAGTGTCCTTAATTATAGGCAAAACGGTACTTGCACTTTCATCGCTGTGCCGGTACTTCATATGACTGGGGCATCGTCCACTCGCCTGCGTGCAGCACAGTTGAAGTTTCCTTAGAGGATCAGCCTCTACACAGGAAGTGGATGCGCTACATAGATTTGGCTCAGTTGATGGCCGAGCATGATGTCGACTTGGTGAGAGCGCTTCTCTAGCAAACTAAATCATGTGCACATTTGGAGTGACGGCAAAGCTTTAGCTTATGCCTGACTGGAGCGTCACCCACTCGCCTGTGCTATAGTTGAAGTTTCCATTGCACCGCAACAATCGCTCACATGCCCTATCTACGGAAACGCGCTTCGCGCACGCACACTGGCAAGGTGGGAGGCATCGCGCACGCACTCACTTGTGTGCGCGTTTGCAGCCTCAAACCTCAATATAATCCTACATAATACTGACCCTAGCCCTAAGGCAGGCACCGCGCGCTCTCGTGAGCTGTGGGCCATGTATGGAGGCACGTGCACGTTACGGTCAGGTGAGGGTTAGGGTTAGGGTAAGTGGTGTTTCGCGGTAAGCACTCCGTTGTGCTACTGTGAGCGTAGTGCTGACAGGTACCTCATCTGCATGCAGCGCATCGTTAGGACAGGTGTTTGGGTTCCAAGCCCTGACGAAGCAATGCAGTCCCCAGAGTCACGGGCGGTGAATCAGGTCAAGAGTTGTGAGTCAAGAGTCATGACTCACCCGTGAACGCGTTGAACGACAGCGTCTGCGGCGCTCTCTGGAACCACAGGTACATGGACAGCGACACCACCTGCACAACCAGCGAGAGCGCATAGAGCAAGCAGCACTCAGCAATAGAGCGGAGGCACGCATATGCAAGAGCGACACACAGCAAGCGGGGCACACAGGTACATGGAAAGTGACACCACCTGCACGATCATGCGAGAGACACCACCTGCAACGCCCGCGAGAGTGACAACGCCCGCGAGAGTGACATGGAGCAAGCAGCTGGAGCAAGCAGCAACGCGCGCGCATGAGAGGAGTAAGCAGCGCTGAGCATCAGCAAAGCAGTGCTCATCAAGTACTTCAAGAAGTAACAGAGGTGTATGAGAGGGGGAACCCACGAATGGCCACGCCATTCACCATGCTAGAGCCACAGGTACATGGACAGCGACACCACCTGCACACGATCGTGCGAGAGCGCACCGAACAAGCAGTGCTCAGCATCATGGAGAGTGACACCACCTGCAATGCCCGCGAGAGCGGACACACAGCAAGCAGCGATGCGCGCGCTTGAGACAGAGCAAGCAGCGCTCAGCATCAGCAAAGCTGTGCTCATCATGCAACAGGGTACATGAGGGGGGACTGCCGACTGGCCACGCCATTCACCATGCTAGAGCGCCGTGTGGCGTCACGCCAACACACAAGCACCCTGCGGCAAGCGTTGTCTGGATCGCCCAACCCTAAACCTAACTTTGTACACGATCAAGCGAGAGCGCACACAGGAAGCAGTGCTCAGCATCAAAAGAGGTACGAACAAGCAAGGGCGAGACGCGCAGCAAGCGGGGCGCTCGACTCTCAATCAGAGGTGCATAAACAGCGATGCAACCTGTCAGCGCGCGGGAGCAAGCGGTACTCACAGTAGCAACGCTCAGGCGACGGAAGATACCAAACCCTAACCCTAATCCTAACCCTAAGATAGCAGGCGCTGATCCTGAGCCTAGAATAAGGGTTGGGTTAGGCAATCTCACCCTAACCCCAACCGAACTCTAACGCTCACCATGACGCAGGTGCTGAGCCACACCCTAGCTGTCAACCTCAGCCTTCAGATGAGAGTTTCCCCATCTCAGGGTTAGGGTGAGGGTTACTGTTAGGGGGTAGGGTTAGGGTTTGACCGCACCTCTGATGAAGTGCCCTCAGCGCCAGCTACCTATGTAATGGTTGAAATGCTTCCAACGCTCCATGAATGTGAAATCTGCTCTGGTACAGTACAGTGTACTCACCTCTGTACTTTGGCGGGTGCACTGCAGAACTCGCTTGCAACGACGGGCGCACATACTAACCCTGTACTATGCCGACGAGAGAAGGGCCGCCGCCTCTGGAACAAGTCATCACTGCACACACCGTGCGCCCTCTGGCTGAGTTCAACCCCAACCCCAACCCTCGCTCTGACCCTGCCTCGCTCCCTTCTTTTCTAATCTGACAACGAAACCTGCGACTACTCTTTTTCGATTTGATAACGAAACCTACAAACTACTCTGGTGCAGTGCAGAGTAGCTCTGTGTGCCTTTGGCTGGTGCGGCGGTTGTACCCGCACGATGACGGTGAGAATGCGGTGCCTTGGCAGCAAGCAGCGCAACAGCTGGCATACATGCATACCTGTACGATGCCGATGAGGCTCAGCACAAGGAGCAGACGCTTCTGGAACGAAGACGCGCCGCCGCCGCCAACGGAGCGCTGCCGCGTTGGCCCCTCCTGACCCCCCTGCCTGAGAGCACACACAGAGCACACGAGAGCATTGGCATCGAAGCATAAGTTGATGTCAGGCAGTCGCTTTGCCAGGCTGTGCGGTGAGAGGACAGCAAAACCGGTAGTTTTGTGGACGTGGCCTCACTTTGGCGAGCCTGGCGGCGCACAGAAGTTGCCAGCGAGACACGGGTGCCTGTGTGTCAGTGCTCCACAGGGTAACCCTAACCCTAACCTGACCGTACCCCTATCCCTATACCATCCTGACCCCCCTGCCTAAGAACACACAGACGCATTGACAACAGGGACACGGGTGTCTGTGTCAGCGTTCACACCTAACCCTAATCCTAGTCTAACCCTAACCCTAGCCCTAACCTTAACCCTGACCCAAACCGTAGCCCTAACCCTAACCCTGCTGCTTGGGGGTTAGGAAGGGCTGAGCTGAGGTCATCGTTGTAATTGCCCTGCCCCCCCTGCCTGAGCGCAAGCAGACACGTTGACATCGAGACATGAGGTTGTCACATATCCTCTGAGGTAGCCGCTTTGCAAGGCCGTGCGGTGGCAGCGCTCCGCATGGGTATCTTCCGTGGATGAAACGTCCCTTTGGCGTGCCTGGCGGCGCACAAAAGTTGACATTGAGACATGGGGGTGTGTCACCCCTAGCACCCGTTACCCTAACGTAACCCTCACTAACCCGAACCCCAACCCTAATCTAAGGTGTGTCAGCGCTCCACGCGCTGCTGCTGCTCGGTCCTGGCGCCCTCTTCTAACGACACACAGAAGTTGACATTCAGACATGGCGTCACGTCAGCGCTCCACATTGCGCTCAGCTCTGCCGTTGGAGTTGAGGGTAGGAATGCGAATGCCCTTGAACTACGTACCCCTGAGCATGGCCTCGGAAGCGCTTCAACAGCGCTCCACATCAGCCTGTCAGGCGCCTGCGCAACGGCCGCCGCCGCAGTCTGCGCTGTACATGTTCCTCCTGCTTCAGTGCCAGCATACTCTTGCTAGCACACGGTTGATGTTGGGTTTAGGGATAGCGTTAGGTTAGGGTTAATGCTGGGGTTTGGGTTATGCTCTGCCGGCATGCGGCCATGAACGTCGCGCAGCTCCTCCTCCGCTCACCTAAACGACAGCTGCAGCCGCAGATATGATGGGTGACAGTGGCCTCCGATCGTTTGAACAAGGGGCGCTGCCGCCGCAGCGTTTACGGTAAACGGCCGCAGCGGTTAGGATTAATGAGAAATGAATCAAAGATCGTAGAGCTCTAAGTGACAAGGTGTGTTTAGCCGTCAAATTGAGCGCCTTCCACAAATAACCGTGGTCGCCGCTGCTGCAGTCATTGGCCATTAATATAAACGCGTCCCTCGCTCACCTGAACGATGGCCGCCGCCGCAGCGGCGACACCGGCGACGCCGGGCTCTTGGCCTGCGACTGCGAGCGGTGCTGGCTGTTGAAGCGTGGCCGCAGCGACGGCATCTCGTCATCGACGCTCGTCGCGCGGTCCCAGTTCTGCCGTGTGTACGCCGCCGCCATGGCCTCGCAGCTCTGCCGCCGCCGCCGCCGCTGCCGCTGCCGCTGCCGCCACTGCTGCTGCCACTGCTGCCGCCGCTGCCGCTGCCGCCGCTGCTGCCGCCGCTGCCGCCGCCGCCGCTGCCGCCGCCACCGCCGCCACCGCTGCCGCCGCTGCCGAGCGCTGCTGCTGAGCACTGCTACTGCTGCGGCGCGCTGCCGTTGGTGCGGAGCACAGGCCTCGAGTGCTGCCGCTGCTCACTTTGTGCCGCTGAGCAGTGCTACTGCTTGCTGCTGCTGCTGCGCTCTGTGATCGTCGTTGGCTCAAATTGCTGCCCGTACTCTGGCCAGAAACTCTGGCAGCGCTGATGCAACCGTGCCGCCCCTGTTGGCGCACTTTGCTGGTTCGGAGCTGCTTGCTGCGCAGCAGCACGTGATTCGCTGCTTTCGCTGCTGAGCTGCTGGTGGTGAGCGTCCACCGCTGCTGCTGCTGCTGTTGCTGCTCCGGCTGCTGATGCTGCTGCCCACGCTGGCTTTCGAACCTGCAACTTCACATGCAATGCAAACTTCTCAACTTCACATGCAACTTCAACAGGGAGCGTGGTGAACAGAGGAGTAGGGAGTGCTGCAGAGTACAGGACGTAGCAGAGTGCACGGTGGGAGCATACATACACCATGCAGATCAATTCCACGGCTCCGAAGGCGGCGTTCTCGTTCCAATTACCGCAGCCACAGCAAAATACACCAGGGCAACCACAGGAGACGAAGGCTGCATTCGATCTACGCTCAGCGCTATCGTCAGCCCTGCCGACTCCTGGCATCTGCCCGATGCCCACAGGGAGGCCGACAGCACCGCAACCTCAGGCATTTTTGCAAGCTTTCAACAGCATAGGTCTCAGCGCAGCGCTGGACTCATTGCCGGCACCGGCGGCGCCCGCCAGTGCCTCGCGGGCGCTACTAGAGGCGAAGAACGCGCAGCGCGCCGCGGAGGAGACGCATGTGCCCGCGCGCTCCGCAGTCGGTGCTCCCGATGAGCCTCCGACGAAGATGGCCTATCACGCCGCACTCGGTCAGAAGGACTTGGACGACCTCGCTAGCAACGAGCACCACCTAAAAAAGGTCAGCAAAACGAAGGCGGGAGCGAGCACGAAGCAGCGGCGGCGCGGCGCGGCGGCGCGGGAGAAGGGGTCTCAGTATGAGGAGCGAAAAGCGGGGAAGGTGGTGGGTAAGGAGCGGCGGACGAATCGGATGGCGGCGTTGAAGCACATGTACTAAGCAAGAGATGCTTTACCAGAGTTGTGCCACCAGTAAATGTACATAAGGTTTGTGTCCTCTGTCATTATGGCGGTCATTCAGCGGGTTTTTGCAGTGGATGCCACTTGTCTGCCGCACACATCATCGCTATGTGCGCGAATAGCATGTCTGGTCGTTTACGGAATGCTATCATATGAACACAGCTGTGCAATCAGAGCAGGTGTAGGTGCATTGGTTGTGTGCTCTTCTGCGGTATGTAGGTGCATTGCTTGTGTGCTCTGCTGCGGTACACGTGTATCTGCTGCAGCAGCACATGTCACATGCATGCGCAACCAATGCGTCAATTTCAGCAGTTGTTTTGTCAAGAGTTGAGGCAGCACGCCTTGTGACTGACATTTCTCATCATGCATCATTACGCACTGCCGGTGTTGCAACGTAGAGAGCTGTTGCTTACTACCCTGTTGCACCACACCCGCAGAGCTAGACGTCAAGGTGACAAATGCAACAGCAGACCGACGCCAGTCGTGTGCTGCTAGAAGTGTATGTATTGTAGTCTGTCTACCGGCAAGTGTAACTGCCGTATCCGTCAAGCTTGCAAACGGCAATCAGCATGTAACTGCCATATGCTCCAACAGCAGGGCGGCATGGCAGCAGCAGAATCTACGGGTATCTTGTGGCACCTTGAAAGCGTCTCAAAGCGCGTTGATGAGCACTTCTAAACGACATCACTACAGAACATCCATTTTCGGCAGCTGGCTTCTGTTGCGAGACTTCTGTTCTTGAAAAGCAGTTTCTTGAAAAATGCGACAAGCTGCACTTCAAGTATGCCCATATAGTGTCAGCATAACAGCATCGCGAATCCAATGCGTGCACACGTGAAGACATCAGCGATGTCACCGATGTGCGCCCGCTGCAAAGAAAAAGAAATTCCAGCGCTGTTCTCTGAACATGTCAGTGCTCTGCGCACTCACAGCATACGCGTGCATGCTGTGCACATACCAGCGCTGTGCACCCACAGCAAACGCCAGCAATAAAAAGAGTCTGAAGCTTTGCAGTCCCTCGCGCTTGAGGGCTGGACTACAATGTGCGCAGCTAAAGCTGCTTCAGCCATAGTAGTACTGCAAAGCGGTCGGCCGTGCGCATTGAGATACTTTCAAGGTTTTAATAAAGACACAAGTAGATTCTGGTTGCAAGCTGGATATATCCGCCATCCGCCCATCCGCGCCCTCAGCGCTTCCATTGCCTCGCGCATGATGAGATGAACGTGATTGCTGCACTGCAGTGCCTGAAGCCAAAGCTGCTTCAGCCAGTAGTACTGTGCTCTTTATTAGTTATGGCTGCGTGAAAAAACCAAGGTGGTAGATGTCCGGCTTGCTACCAGAATCCACATGATGTGTCTTGTGAAAACCTGAAAGTGTTTTAATGCACACTGACATCACTGGCAGTTGTAGATGATATCGCCATATGGCATCAACCCTTCCTCTGTTCTGTACTCTGAGTGATGTCATTGAAAGTAATCGCCAGTGAGCATCGAGAAACCTTGTCGCAGCGATAGATGCACACTCTGGTGACAGGCTTGGCATCAATCAAACGGACTATTCAGCGCCCTAAGCGAGGCTTGATACAACAAGTACGTTGCGGAGCCTGCGCATACCTGAACTACATACATATATGTCAACATGGCATTGTTGCGTCTACCTTATATACACAAGGGGCATTGTAGTATATTTATGTGCAGTTGCTTGTCAGCGCCTTGCTGTGTCAGGCACCAGCCTCAATGTCTTCGTGTCGTGAATGAACGACAAGTGCTTATCAGGCACACTATGCGCGTGCATGCATTGTCTCAAAGCCGATGATCATGACGCATCAGATGGCAGCACAGAACGGTCAAGTACAGTGCCGAGTTTTCAACCCTGGAGGTTTGGCCACACCAAGATGCAAGTAGGTCAGTTGAACTTGAATGCCAGTGCAGAGCCACAGAGAAAGAACTCATGCGCTGTCTGGCGTGGGTGCTGCCTGCAGCTGCGATCGCGCTGGCGCTGCGTGCCAGCGATGCCTTCATAGCACCACCTCCGCAGCAGCGCTACCTGCACAGCACGACTGACGTCCAAAGATGCAGCATGATGGCTAAAGCGAAGAAGGGGCCTGCAAAAGCCCGACCCAAGGGCACTCCCGTGAACATTGATGTAGTGACTCCATTTAAGCTCACTCAGCCTTCTGTGATACCGGAGCAGCCTCGTGTGTCGGCCGAGGAGAAGAAGCTGCCTCAGGCTGGCAAGCAGGAAGTTGCGGCTGGGAGCAAGGAGGGCGCTGCGGCGGGTGCTGAGGTTGCTGCACCCCCATTTCAGGTGATTTTTCTCACAAATTCATGCAATACTAAGTCACGACAGCGCTTGTGCGGCTCTGCTGATTTGTTCAATTCAATAAGCAAACTTCAACATGGACGCAGTATTGAGTGTGTGTGTGTGTGTGTGTTTTTTGGCAGGCCTTCAATGCCATTAATTTGGTTGCGCATAACATCCCTCAACAGTGGTTTGTGCGCTTAGCGACATCCACATGTACAATGATGTGTTCGCATAAGAGTGAACATCCTCAGATTACTTCCAAGTTAGCCAGCTTGGCTTTGCACATACCACCTCATTAGCCGTGCAGTCGCATACTCCTGTCTGCACAGGAGCACCAAGAACTCATGCCATATGGGTCCGATTTATCAGACAGCTCCGTTGTCTTAAACAACGACAAATCAGTCACACGCCGTGGTCTCTGTCTGTTCGGCGCGCCGGTTGCCCTAACCCTAACCCTAACTCTTATTTTCTGTGAAGCTCGGCAGCGGCAAGTGCTGTTGGTGTGAAGAGCTCATGCGTGTGCCACGCACACCTGACAGCAGAAAGGTACTGGCAGGCATTGCAACATCAAGACTCATACATAGCAGCACTCCACGGCTGTGCTCAGGGCATGTACGCAAGGGCGCCGCCAGCGCATGCTATGTGTGTCGTTGTCCTGTACGTCTGAGCAACACGTACGCATAGCCTAACGGCAGTATTTGCGCCTGGGAATTGCACTGCTGGGTACACCCACCCAACCCTGACGCTAAGACGCTGTGGCGGCAGCAGTTGCAGTGCAGTTGCAGTCTACTGGTATCTTCAAGTTGAATCTAACACAACGTCCCACCAATATGCAGTTGCTGGAGCGCCTCCTCCGCTGCATATACGGTACATACCTATATGTACAAGCATACCATGCATACCGGTACCTACCTACCCAAGCCTACACTTCGTCTTTCTCAGCACAGGCGAGAGCCGCGAGGTGGGTGCCCGCTGTTGATCTAACCCTACCCAACCCCACCCCAACCCCCTAACTCTAAACTAACCCTAACCCTTTTCGCACCGAGCCTTGCTGCCGTTTCACAATCGCTGATGTGTCCACGCGCCTCACCCTAAGGTTCCCCCCCGCCCCCCCCCTCTAAGCCTAACCCAAAAGATAACTCCGAACCTAATCCTAAGGTTTCGCACCAAGCCTTGCTGCCGCCACACAACCGTTGATGTGTCCACGCGCCTTACCCTAAGGCTTCCCCCGCCCCCCCCCCTTAACCCTAACCCTGAAAGCCAACCCCAAACCTAAACCTAAGGTCTCGCCCTGAAGGTTAGGGTTACATAAGGTTTACGAGTCAGCAAGTGTACACACGCCACAGATGACTGCGAGGGGACTTGCTGCAGAGACTCACAGAGACTCAGACTTGGAGTTTCATTGGACATGCTGATGTGACTGCACTTCACAGATCGGCGCACTGGCGGAGATCCCAAACGTGGTGCCGCGGCTGGTGGTGTTCGACTTGGACAAGACATGCTGGTGAGTCGAGTCAAGACGACTCCTTGACTCACTCAGTGGCTCTGACTCAAATCATGAGTGGAAGTACCGCGGCTCGTGGTCGTTGGCCTGAAAGAGACGTGCTGGTGAGTCGAAATGAGTTGAGTCGACTCATTGACTCACCCTCAGCGGCCGTGACTTGTGGCGACTGTGACAAGTGCGGGCTACTGGTGCTCGATGGGCAAGCCATGACCTTGCCCGACCTGAATCGTTCATTCATTTAGTGGCCATGACTGAATTGCGTAGCCAGTGTTCGACCTCGCCAACTCATGCTGATGAAGCGAGTCAAGTCGACTTGTCTGGTTGAGTCTTTTGCTGTTCCGCGTGGCTGCTGGTGTTGTGGTGTTTGACCCAGGCACAATGCGCTGCTGACTTGACCTGATTCTGACTTGTTCACTCAACTCAGTGACCATGACTCATTTGCGTGGCCGGTGAAGTCTGACCCGGACAAGATGTGCTGCCGCGGGGTGACTCGCTTACTTGACTCGATAACCATGACCTTACTGGTCATTTGACTCAGTGAGCGTGACTCACGCGCATGCTCATCGCAACAAAACTCACCTCTAGACTCGTGGTTTGTGTTGACAACTGAGCCAACGAGTGCAGCGCTCCTAACCCTAAACCTTAACGTTAGCACTAAGCTCTCGTTTGCAATACGTACGTTCATGCACATTCTGCCAAGCTCGACGCCATTCACCATGGCCCTTTTCCCTGCACTGTCGCCCACCACTTGACTCTACTCGACTTAAACTCGACTTGACGAGTCATGCCGCTGAGTCGCAATGGACACATACATACCCCGCTTTGTGAAGGGACAGCTGCCTTTTTGTGCTCACCCTGTGTTGGGGCTAGGTCAGGGTCAGGGGTTGTATCAGGGTCAGGGTTCCTGAGTAACGCTGCGCGCGATGCTGATGGTGATGCTCACGCGCTGCGATGCGCGCAGGCTGCTAGAGATGTTCCATTCGAAGGGAGAAACACCGCTTCAGACTGCGTCTATACGGCAGAAATGCGGGCCTTTGGAGTGCGTCAACGATGACCTTAACCCTAACCCTAAACCCTAACCCTAACCACATGCTGTCACGCATGCAAACGCGAAGGCTGCCGGAGATGTTCCAGTTAAAAGGTCGACTTGGGTCGACTTTAGGTCACCCTTGACGAAAGCCTGTACCGGGAGGCTGACCATATTGCTCAAACGCTCTCACGGTTGCAACGCATTTTTTCAACGCGCAGGTTGCCAGAAATGTTTCAGCTGAAGGGAGCGCCGTTCCGCGTCGCCGCTGGGCGCGTTCTGGACCGCGAGGGAACAGAGGTGGCGCTGCGCCCCGACGTGAGGAACGTTCTCGAGGAGCTCTACACGCACCCGGGGCTGTCGTCAACGCGCATCGCGTGCGCGAGCCGGACGAACCGCGGCAAGTGAGTGAGTAGGAGAGTGAGTGAGTCAGCGAGTAAGTACCGGGGGCAGCGAGTGATTACCTGGGGGGCTGTCGTCGATGCGCATCGCGTGCGCGAGCCGGACGAACCGCGGCAAGTGAGTGAGTAGGTGAGTGAGTGGGTCAGTGAGTCAGTGGGTGCGTCGACTCGCACCGTGTGCGCGAGCCGGACAAACCGCGGCAAGTGAGTGAGTTAGCGATGAAGTGAGTCAGCATGTGAGTACCAGGGGCTGACGTCGACGCGCAGTCACGTGACGTGAGCGGGACGAACCGCGGCAAGTGAGTGACTAGGCGAGTGAGTGAGTCAGTGAGTGAGTGCTACCCGGGATTAGGGCGTTGACGCGCATCGCGTGCGCGAGCCGGACGAATCGCGGCAAGTGAGTGAGTAAGTAGTGAGTGATCACCCGGAGCTGTCGTCGACGCTAGGCGGGCCGCAGAGTCTCGAAGGGGAGAGCGGCTGAACATGTGTGGACTGCGCAGCAAAAAAAAAAAGAGGTCTCAGAGAGGGAAATCAACGCAAAGTTCAACGCGAAGTGGCTCAGCCAGCAGCGCTGAAGGGGCCCCCCACTTTGCGGCAGTGCCAGACCAAGCGGAAGCACCTCCGCACCGCTGGCGGCGTCCCGCAGCGGCGCCCTGAGGGCCAAATTCGAGTCAGACTCTCAAGTCCAACTCGAGTTTGCCTCAGGGCGCCGGGCCTTGCCTGCGGGACGTCGCCAGCGGAGGTGCTTGCGCTTGCCTTGGCGCACTACTGCAAGGGGAGGCCTTACAGCTCCGGCTGTCATGGACTGCAGCAGTAGACTGGGTGGCCATTGGCAGAGGGAGCGCCAGTACAACTCCCTTCACCACTTGTGACATTACATGTTTATTTCTGCTACCATGTATAGATGGCACTACATGTTTTGTGCGCCCGTACACTCCACACAATCCTTCTGTTTCTGCAGCAGACATGATGGCGACTGTCTCGCTTTCCTCGCGCCTTCAGCGCGATCACGTGAACAGTAAACTTCCCTTCACGCACGTGACGACCTCTGACCTTCTCATCCATTAACAATAGTAAGTAATTCATGCTTCAACAGTCAATATAAACTACTTTTACCAGATGTGTCTTGTGCCCCTCGTGGCAGCTGTGCGGCGGGTCATGAAGCTCTTCGTTGGTTCCCTTCACGCTTTCTGACGCAAGTATGTACTTCGACGTATGTGATTATGATAACTTTCTATTACTTCAAGTATACTACCAAGTGTGTCGTGCGCCCCCTCATTGCAGCTGGTCACGGCAGGTGATGGAGCTCTTTGTCGTTTCTCTTCGCAACTTCTGACATCAGTACATACTTTCTATGTTTTACATTGCTGTTTATTATAGCAGCGGCGACCACGGTTATTGGTGGAAGGCACTTGCGGCTAACCATTCCTTGTCACCTAGAGCTCTACGATCTTTTGATTCGTTTCCATACGCATATACTTTCTATGGTTTTTATTGCTGTTGATCATATAAATTTACTATAATTCTAAATGTGTCATGCACCCCTCATTGCAGCTGGTCACGGCAGGTGATGGAGCTCTTTGTCGTATTCGATGGGCTGCTCATGTCGGAGCTCTTCGACTTCGTCGAGATACAGCCGGGGGACAAGACGGCGCATTTTGATGAGCTCACCACGCTGTCCAAGGTCCCTTACGACGAGGTGGGTTGCCAGTTGAAGTATCACAATTGAAGTTCAAGATGGAGTGTATACATTGTAAACCAGATGGCGCACCTCGATGAGCTCACCACGCTGTCCAAGGTCCGTCATGACGGTCTTCAGTTGAAGTATCGCCACCGAAGTCCATGTTGAAGTGTATAGGAAGTAGACACTACGGCGCACTTTGATGAGCTCACCACCCTGACAAGAACGCAACCCATTTCTGGAGGGGCTGAGGGCAATTGAGTAGGGACTGGGCGATGTAGACGGCACCAGATGTTGGGCGCAAATACTGTGCACCGTTTTGTTCGGCCTTGTGCTGAAGCTTGCAACTGTAGCACTTGAAATTCGCGAGGACTTCAAGGTGTAGTGAGTCATGACCGCGAGGCCTTGGGTACATCAATGATCAGACACGCCATTCCATTGCGGTCTGCAGCACCATCGCAGGTGCCGTTCTTTGGTGGAAGGGCAGGGTTAGATTATCTGCAGACAATGGTATGCCCACATGCATCTGTGCCCATCACTTTCGACTGTCCCCTTGCTGCCCGCTGTGCCATCGCAGACTTGAGACTCGACTCATTTGTCCATCACGACGAATGACTCAACATTGCCCTGTTGCTGTGCCATCGCAGATGCTGTTCTTCGATGACTGGGAGCGCAACATGAGACATTGACAGTCTTTGAGATTCGACTTGCGACGCAACTCGCCTGTTGTCGCTAATGAGTGACTCAACATTGCCTTGCTGCTGTGCCATTTGCAGATGCTGTTCTTCGATGACTGGGAGCGCAACATCAAGGACGTATCACCGCTCGGCGTGACCTGCATTCACTGCCCGGAGGGCCTCACAAAGCAGGTGGGCATCACCACCATGCACTCTATGTACTTCTACTGATTTCACTTGCCAGTGGGGCGCAAAGAGCCCACTCATCTTGTAATGCACTCCATGCATTCAGCACTCCTTCTCCGCAGAGAGACGCAAACGCAAACGGGCTGCCCCCTCTTAACACTACCACCACCGCCCCACAACCAAACCCTACTTAGGGTTGCCCAGCCGTGAGGCACACTTGTCCTGTCTTGGAAGACATTCATGCAGGCCTGGATCGCCTTTGACTCCATGTACTTGGTTCAATTTCCGCGTAGGGCTCGAAAAAGCCCAGATGGTGGATCCAGCTTGTTGCTTACAAGCATCAACATGTACCATGTGGAAATTTGAAAGCGTATCAATGCACACTGGCGATCACTTCTAAACGACATCGCCAAATGGCATCTCCCCCCCTTGAGAGTTCTCGTCCCTCTGCTCCGGGGCCCCCCTAGACCCTGCCATGTGCTTCACACACATACAGCATGTACTTGAATACTTCACAACATACAGCATGTACTTCAATACATTGATGTACTTGAACTGGAATCCTCTTTTGTTGCTGCGCTGAACTGACGGTCATCATCAGCGCTCATGAAGTTGCACCCTATGTGTGTATTCTTTCGCCTGCGCAGCTGTGGCGGCAAGGCCTGCAGAAATACGCATCGCGCAAGCAGTGATAGTGACTGGCGGCGGCATCTGTGACAGCGCTCCGAAAGCCAGCTTGCAGCAGTGCTCAACTCAAACCAAGTATAGCCTGCGCCGTGCGACATGGAACATTCCCCGGAGGCGCTAACCCTAGCGAGAGGGCTTGAACTCGGCGCGGCCCAGCGCATGTGCACGCGGAACCATCACATGGTCTGGTCGGCTTGCAACCGATCTGTCGGTCGCACACTGTGCGGAGCTCTGCAACGGCTGCGCGCGCTTCAAACTACAACTTGAAGCTCAACAGGTCGCTCAGGCTGCGCTCGCTCGTCGGTTGACGCACGTACAGCACCCGTGCCCAGAGGCCTGCCAGGCGTTCAGACTGCACCCGCTTGCCCCCCCGTGGGTCTTTTCAAGACCGGGACAGGACAGTGTCGCTTGGTAATAGTGACGAGTGACGATGATCCGGTATTGATGCGTTGCAGAGGTGACGCCGTACTTTTTGCGTTGAGCTTCTGCGCACGCGCGTCCGTTTCAGCAGCCTTTGTAGCAGCGCTCTGCATTAGGTAAAGCTGCTTGTCGTCAGGGTTACCCACTTGCCTCCACTTGCTTGCACCTTGGCCGACACGTGTAGTCCTAGTAGCTTCACCCGCTGTAAACAATACAGTTGTAAAATGGTGGTGCAAGAAGGGGGCTCTGCCCCCCCCCCCCCCCCCCCCCATCCCCTGCTGCCTATACCATGACGCTTGTGTAGAGTAGCTTGGGGACGGTTTGGGGGGTAGGTGCAGCCCGGGCCAATGCTGTACAACATGCTGCACCACAGGCGAGACCCACTTGCCGACTAAGACTTTTGTCACACTGTCGCATCATGAAGAACCTGTGTTGACCACCGTGCCTTGTCACTCGGGGGCTTGCTGTTGCACACACCTGCAAGTCATACTCCATGAATGGCACAAAGAGAAAACGGCCACTTGAGCAGACGCTTCGACGATCAACCCACCAAGGGAACGATTGTACTTTATGGCACTTCAACATCGACGACGGTGCCGGCGCCTGCGTCATCTCTCATTCAACCTCAGCAAACAGCACAACGAGAAGCCAGCCACTTCAGCAGAAGCTCAAACACCCAAGCCGGCCGATGATGTGTGTTTGCATTGAAATATAACAGCGGCGACAGCGCTCGCATCAGCGCTCAACCGCCGTACACCTCGCGCCGCGCCGCGAGACTCGCGCCTAGCACGACGAGCTCCTCGGAGTGCGTGGCCACAATGGGGGTCTGCTTGAATACGCTCGCCGCCAGTGCCTGTACTGCGGGTATGCGACTGTGGAGAGAGGGGGGGGCAGGGGAAGAAAGGGGGGGGGGGGGGGGGTTACAGGGGATGAGTAATGGGGAGCGAATTAGGCTGGAACGAGGGGATGAAATGTAACGATGGGCGTGTACTTGAACATGCTCGCCGCCAGTGCCTGTACCGCAGGTATGCAACTGCGTAGAGCGGAAGGAGGGGGAGGGGGGAGGGGAAGGGGGAGCGGGGGTTAAGGGGAGCAGGTCAGGCTGACAGCAGAGTGAAATCATGGCATGAACTGCACACCCCCACACGCTTCACGCCTCATTCGGACCCTAACCCTAGCACACCTCACATCATGCACCTAAACAGAATTTGCTCACCTGCACCCGCCCACAGCAGCGCAGCTTTGATGGCATCAGTGCTCACACAACACATGCCTCATGCGGACCCTAACTGACCCTACCCCTGGCAGTAACCTGTACACCTCGCACCATGCATCTGACTAGGGTTTGCTCACCTGCACAACAGCAGCACGGCTTCAGTTTTGCGCAACTGTGCCAGCCCTGGTCCCCGGGTGAACACATCAGTCTGAGCACGTACATAGGGTATGCTCACCTGCACATACTCGCCCAGCAGCAGCACTGCTCAGACGGCACCAGCTTGCCGAACCCTAATCCTAACCCTAAGAGTGTTCTGCTCAGCGCGCACAACTAGGGCTTGCTCACCTGCAGCCGCCCACGAGCAGCACGGCTTTAACGGCATCAGTGCTCAGGCCCGCCTGCTCCAGAACGTCACGACACGGCTGAGCCGCTACCGCCATGTGGGGATCTATGAAGCGCTCAAACTGCGCGCGGGAGAGATCCATCTCCAGGTGCTGTGTGGCGGGGGTGAAAGGGGGTGGGGGGGGGGGGGGGGTTGGCAGATGTACGTCATTCGTGTGTGTTCAAAGTTCAAGTGCACATGAAGTGTAGAGGACGCTCGTCACAAGCAGCATGACGGAATGTCTCAGCTTCAGTTCATCTCCAAGGCTGCTATGAACACGTCAAACTGCGCTCATGACAAGCCCATTTCCAGATGCTGCATGTCGGGGAGCGGGCAGAGGGGGGAGGAGGGGAGGGGGGGGGGGCAATTAGCTCGTGGCAGTCGTAGATGCTCACCACAACGAGTATGAATTCTATAAACAGTCACCTTCTGTCCATGTCACCTTCTGTCCATGTCCTGCAAACAGTTTGCGAGGGGTCACGCAAAAATGCCATAGCACCAACACGTTGCAGAAGGACGGGGCCCTCTGAAGCGCAGACACGTGTCAGGGTCGTGTACGCAGTTCAAATCACGTAGCGCAAGCGGCAAACAGTAAGCCATCCCGCTGTGTGCATGTGAAGCCACATTCAAAGATTTTGGGGCCTGCCTAACAGCCGTATTGGATGAAGGCTCGGAACTGAAAACTTTGGCTTCTCATGGACTGATTTGATTTTTGATAATTGCGCGAAAATTGAAGTTCAGCACCGGACTTGCTCTCCTTGGGGCCTGTCATATCGGCCGTGATGAAAGGCAGGCTGATGCTCATGGCCCAGCTCTCGCTGAGCTCGATCTCCGCAACGATAATCCGCATGCCCAAGCGACCACGCTCAAGATCTGCACAAATGGATTTTCTCTCACCTTGGGGCCTGTCATGTCGGCCGTGATGAAGGGCAGATTGATGCTCGTGGCCTGGCTCTTGCTGAGCTCTACCTTTGCCGCCTCTGCAGCCTCATACAGGCGCGTCAGCGACAGCGGATCTTGTAGCAGATCGAGGCCCTTGTTCTTCTTCTTGAAGTCGGAGTTCAACTGCGCGGGCACAGAGCATGCGCAAGTTCAAATGTGAAGTTGTGAGTATTTATAAATGAAACTCTTCATTGTGCAGCGACAGCGGGTCGTGCAGCAGATTGAGGCCCTTATTCTTCAACTAGAAGTCCAAGTTCAACTGCGGACGCAGGTTATGCACAAGTTCAAGCGTGATGCTGTGTCTGCAAATCTAGCTGCCGACGGCGTTGGTGCTGAGCTTTGCTTGTTGCGTGTTTATAAAAATCTGCCGGCTACACGTTGAAACCGTGCTGCGGATATACTACACACCAGATGCCAACTACAACTTGCAGCCAAATCCCAAGCTCCCTAGCCTTCAGGCTCTTCTATGTACTTGCTGCAGACGGTGTTCCTACTGAGCAACGCTATTAGCTTGCCGCGCTATGCTCCCAGCTTGTCATTTGAACACTTAAGCAAGGCTCCAAACCACACCAAGACAGCTGGAATTCCAACCCAAACTTCAAATTTCTCACCTCAGCTCCAGCGTCCGTTTGTTCCACAATGGTGCAACCTTTCTCTTTGACCATTGACTCAAACTCCAAGGCAGCAACACCAAAATTATTGAAACCCCAAGCCAAGCTTCAATTGCGCCCTCACCTCGGTCACCAGCAATTCTTCGATGTACTCGCGCCAACCGCTTTGCTGCTGAGCGATGCACTAGTTTGCCGCAAGTCTTCAACTGAAAAATTGGTGCAGAACTTCATGTTCACATGAAGTTCAACCCAAACTTCGCGGAAATTGATGCAAAACATGGAATTAATGTAAACTGCAAACCAAACTATGGAAGTTGATGCAGAACTTCAAGTTGATGTAAGCCACACTTCATGTCCGCCCTCACCTCGGCCACCAGCAGCTCTTCAACGTACTTGCCGCCAACGGCATTGCTGCTGAGCGATGCTACCAGCTTGCAGCGCAATGCCACCAGTGCTTCAATTGAACACTAACGAGTTCACCTGAAGTTCAAGCCAGACTTCGATTTCTTACCTCAGCCACAAGCAGCACTTCAATGTGCTCGCCGCCGACAGCATTGCTGCTGAGCGATGCTATCACATTGTCGCACAATGCTGCAATTTTTTCAGCTGGAAATTAGCGCAGAACTTCATGCTCACCGCGTAAAAGCAAGTGAAAGTGCAACACAAACTTCAAGTTCACTCTCACCTCAGCTACCAACAGTTCTTCAATGTACTCGCCGCCAACAGCATTGCTGCTGAGCGATGTCAGTTCTTCAATTAAAAATTGATGCAGAACTTGAGATTCACATCAACTTCAACCCAAACTTCATTCTGCCGCCCTCACCTCAGCCACCAGCAGTTCCTCAATGTACTCGCCACCAACGGCATTGCTGCTGAGCGATGCTATCAGTTTGCCACCGATGGGGGCGCCGCCACCCAAGTCCACCAGCGAGCACGACATGGTGCGGCCGCCAACGTCGACGACCGCAATTACGCCGTCACGCGCCTGCATTTGAACCAGACAAATTCAAAAAGATCAAATCAATGAATGTATGCTTTGTAGGTATTATGTAGGTCATTTTACATGGTATTTGTTAACAGATATACATAGCTCCGCGATCTTTTGATTCGTTTTCATTGAAACTTTTCATACATGAATGGGACTATATCCGATGCTTACGCTTACGCGGCCGCCGACGTCGACGACTGCAATCACGCCATTGCGCGCCTGCAGTTTGAGCAGATCATCGATGAAATCAATAGATTCGTTATGTGGATGAAATAAATTATTGCACATGGCATCATGCGTATGAGATAAATTATTGCACATGGCATCACCAATGCTGAAATGAAAATATATCAAAGGTATATTTACACTGAGAAGTATATACATATACATCTCGTTGTGCGGCCGACGACGTCGACAACTGCAATTACGCCATCGCGCGCCTGCGATTTTTTTAGCATGAACACCAAGTTTATAAATTTATCATCATTTTAAAATACAGACAGGTGTGGTAACTGGCGTCCGACGTTGACGACCGCAATAACGCCATCGCGTGCCTGTCATTGAGCATACATTACAAGGAGTCCAGAAATATGTCAATGAATGGAAAGGAAAACAAAAGATCGTAAAGCTGGCCAATGACTGGAAACGAACCAACAGAAAAGCTGTACATATAACTCAATACGTCAAAGGGTAATATTTATCGATGAAAATCTTACCCATATGCACATATGGTGGTGCAGCCGCCGACATGGACGACAGCATTGGAATTGCAAATGTTGAACTTCAAATAAATAGTCTATGGTTTTGTACATGAGAACTTAACTGCGCCTGGTAGTTGTCAATGTACTTGGAGCAATATCGGACACATATACCTGTGCGCCTTCCACGTCAACGACTGCAAATACGCGGGTGAGTATACATATTAAATGTCAACATGTACATGTGCCGCGGTGCCAACAGCACTCAGCGCCCATTGCTACGTGTGTTGTTGAAATGAGTTTGAGTGACGTCACATCGGCAAACGCCAAATGTAGTTCAAGCTTGAGGTGCATATTCTGCACCACGAGCTCCGCATTACGCTCACGCCAAGCGTACTTCACCATTTTCTTCAACTTTCAAGTCCGCATATTCGTCTCACGTTCAGCTGCAGCCCCATGTGCAGCGCCGCCGCGGCCGCCGCGACTGGCTCCTCGACCGTGCCCACCACCATGATGAGAAACGGCCAGTAAGAGCCACACGGCACTGCGAGTACGCTTGTATGAAGTAGCTATTTCGAGTGTTTTTGAACTTTGAAGTGATCTGTAAGCGGGCTTTTCCTTACATCTTCCGGCAGCAGCCCCATGTGCAGCGCCGCCGCCGCCGCCACAGCCACCGGCTCCTCAACCGTCCCCGCCACCATCAAGCTTGCCACGATGCAATACGATCAGCACGAAACACGGCACTACGAGTACGGTAAAATAATTGAGAGAACTTCAAGTAATTTTCAACTGTCAAGTGCGCTTCTTCTTACCTCTTCCGGCAGCAGCCCCATGTGCAGCGCCGCCGCGGCCGCCGCAACCGGCTCCTCTACCGTGCCCGCCACCGTGAAGCCCGCCGCAGTGCCAACAGCGCTCAGCGCGGAGCGCTGCGCACCGTCAAAGTGCGGCGGCGCTGACAGCACCACTGCACCGCCGGGGCCCACCTGCAGCGGATCACGATGAGCGATGGCACGTCACATATTAAAGTTGAAGCAATGGTAGAAGCAGCGGGTCAGGCGGGCCACCGTGCTGCGTCAGGGACCAGGCGCGCTGTGCATCTCACGGAACGTTGTCACCAAGTTGAAGTGTGTTATAAGATTTGCTGCATTGTTGAGGTGCAGCGGCGCCAACAGCACCGCCGCGCCGCCGGGGCCAACCTGGGGCAGTGCGTGCGGATTGAGAAACAAAATCATTGTGATATTTGTTGAAAACCATTTTCCATTTTTAAAACCAAAGCTGTAAAGGTTTGCGGAATGAGCGGGGTGGCACGTCTCTTATTGAAGTTGAAAGAAGAATTTTATATAGCGGAAGTGACGTAAAGGCCACCGCGCCGTACCAACAGCACTCAGCGCGGAGCGTTGCGCGCTGTTGAAGTGCGGCGGTGCTGACAGCACCACCGCGCCGCCAGGGCCCACCTGCGGCGGCGCGTGCAGATCGCGAATGAGCGATGGCACGTCACTTGTTACAGTTGAAGTGTAATACGTGCGGATCGCTGAGCGCTGTCCAAGTGCGGCAGCACCAGCGCGCCGCCGGGCCTGGCCTGCATTCAGCGCAAATGCGGATCGCGGATAAGCGATGGCACGTCTCTCACTCAAATTGAAGTAAGATGGTGGAAGTAGTGGCGTGAGCGCTGCCAGGTTGGCCAGGATGGCTGACACGACCTGACTCCGCTGCACTGTCGCTCCCTGCCACCACCTCTGCCCCCAAGTTATTCACGCGCACAGCAATCTGACCTTAGAAGAATCGCAGTTCAAATAGTGGTGCCTACATGCCGTGTGCCCCTTGACCAATGCCACCCTGCCCAGCTTCACCCAGTGCCCCACCCCCTTCTGCCCCTAATGCATATGCGAGTGGACCTCCCACTTTCAGGCGCCACATTCCTGACATACCTAAGCGGTGAACAGCAAAGTGGTGCTTGCGTACCTTGTGTCCCTCGAGCGCTGCCATGCCGACTTCTGCCAATCTAACCTCTGCCATGTTGAATTTTGCCAATGTGACATCTGCCAATATGGCTTCTGCCACTCCACTTCTGAAGTGGAAAGGTTCGACCAATGAAAGGCTACATATGTTCTTCAACCAACGGTGCCTACATACCTTGTGCTTCTTAAGCGCTGCCATGTTGACGTCTGCTGCCAATCTGACTTCTGCCAATCAACTTCTTAAGTATAGCTTGACCTCTGGTACCTACATACCTTGTGCTCCTTGAGCACTGCCATGTTGAAGTAGAACAGTTCAACACTTGGTACCTACATACCTTTTGCTCCTTGAGCGCTGCCATGTTGGCCAACATGTCGGATGCCACCTTGCCCAGCTGCACTGGCGCACCCCCCACATCCACCCCCAGCTCGCCCCCTCCAGCATCCATCAATGAAAATTTGACCTTGGGGGAGGGGAGGGGGGGGGGGGAAGGGGGGGGACAGGGGCAGCACATACACCACAGTTATTATCATCAGACAGTAGAAGCCGCAGAGCGGGAGTTTTGCAACCCTCAAAAAAAGGGGCAGCGGACAAACCACAGTTATAAACATCAGACAGTAGATGCTGCAGAGCGAAAGTTTTGAGAGTTGCTGATTGCTGATTAGTATTCCTTCGGGTTGCTACATGGATGGTTTACTTCAAGTATCAGCGACTACCAGAGACAGCAGCAGCAGCAGCAGCAGCAAGAGCTATAAAAGCAAGAATCACTTTCATCCACCTCCTGCGTGTCATGCCCCTCCAGAGTATGACATACGCATTGACGACCCACGAGACAGCAGCGACACCGATTTGTAATGTTGTACATGACACGCATGCTATACATATACTTCAAAGCATATACTTCCATGTATGTGCACATAAGGAAGCCGCCGGACAGGCAGCAGGGACGCCCCCTAGCACACATACGTTCACGACCAATGCAATCTGAGAGTTGTAGTTGGGCAGCTACGCATTGTTGGACGTGAGCACGGGGCATCGCACACCAACAACGAGGGAACATGTACACGTATATAATTCTGCTACTAAAAAGTAGCGTTCATCAGTGCGCTGTGCATGCGCCTGTGAACCGCGCACTTTGAAGCAGAATGCATAAAACCTTGCCAGACAGTTGCTGAACCGCCGCAGACACGAACTTCAACGCGATGCTTGTTATTTTCGTAGCTCGACCCCCGCAGATCCGAACTTCAACCCAGTGCCTGTTATAGGAGAGAATGCACACATACCTTGCCAGACAGCTGCTCAATCGCCGACGACCCAAATTTCAACCCAATGTCTGTTATCAAAGATGAACGCGTACATACCTTGCCAGACAGCTGCACAACGGCCATTAAGTCCCAAAGCCTGTCATCAAAGTAGAACGCATACATACCTTGCCAGACAGCTCAACCGCCGATGACCCAAACTTCAACTCTGTATACATTGGTGTGCCATCGGAAGGAGTATATCTGTAGTCCTCTCCTGATTGCAAAATACCCACCACCAAAGTCAAAGAACCAGCATATATGCCATCCACAGTCCTGCTGTTGCGTGATATCCATACATACCTTGCCAGACAGCTGCTCAACCGCCGATGACCCAAACTTCAATCCGATGAACGGCTGCACGCCCAGCATTGTCGCCTGCGGCATCTGCCACCGCTGCGCCTTGGCTAACTGCCCCACAACAGGTTCCCCACCCGCCATGCTGTAGCTGACCTGCAACAAGGTACACACTAATTTAGTACATGTGGTGCCAAAATTGCACAGCAGAAGGGAGATGACGCGCGATGGTCCCGACCCTAACCCTGACCCTAACCCTAGCCCTGCTTCTGGCCTTGGCCTGCTGCCCTACAACCGGGTCCCTCCCCGGCATGCTGTAGCTAACCTGCAACACGGAACAGAAATGGTGCGTCAATATGTAAGCTAAGTCGATGAACTTCTAAGTACTTGACACTAACCTGCAACACGGAACAGGAATGGTGCCTGATTATGTAAGCAAACTCCGATGGGCTTCGAAGCATTTGATGCTTGCTTCAGCTGCCGCATCATGGGCTTGCTGCCTTCACATTTGCCGGATGCTGCCCCACAACCGCGTCTCCGCCCGCCTTGCTATAGCTCACCTGTGACAAGGTACTGGCAGGTTTGGTGTATTCGGTGCACAACTGCACAGTAACAGGGAGATGACACGCGATGATCCTAAACTCAACCCTAACTCCCAACCCGCCCAAACCTTGGCCTGCTGCCCTACGACAGCGTGCCCGGCCGCTATGCTGTAGCTAAACTGGGACACGGCAAGTAATAGTTGGTGCCTCTGATACGCGTACTTCGGATGTACTTGACACCAGCTTCAGCTGCCACGCCATGGGCTGCATATCACTAAATTTTATACACTTCAAAATATATATGATAAGCATATTTAGCACCAGCTCAGTTGCCACATCTAAGCTTCATATCACGTGACTTCAGTTTTGGGCCACCCTATAACCCGACTCAAGAAATGAAACTGTCATCAGACCTGATGCATTGCCATCCATGCCATAGCTCATGATCAGACGTTAAGCTTGTTCTACTGAAACACCACTGCAAGCGTTCACAAAAACTACGTCCACTAAGGCCCTCCTGGTTCTCAGCGACCTCCGGCTCACGCCCCTGCCCCACACAAATTTCTGTGCATATGACAGAAGCTTCAACTTCTGCAATAGTTCATGCACAGCCACAACTTCAACTTCTAACGCACCACAGCGGGCGTCCACCGCAATCCCTCCCGGTTCTCCACGACCTGCGGACCCTTCCCCTCCCCCATTACCACAAATTCAACATCATTGGTGTGTGCTTCACATACCCGCGACCAAAAGTTCAACTTCACAATGACCAAAACTTCAACTTCTGACGCACCACAGCGGGCGTTCACCGCGACTCCTCCCAGTTCTCCACGACCTCCAACCCTTTCCCCTCCCCCATGACCAAAATTCAACATCTTTGGTATGTACTTCACACACACGCGACCCACTCAACTTTGCAATGACCAAAACTTCAACTCATGATGCACCACAGCGGGCGTCCACCTCGACGCCTCCTGGTTCTCCACAACCTCCAGCCCCTTCCCCTCCCCCATGACCACAACTTCGACTTGTGATGTAATACCATTGGTAACAGCGTCAACTTCTGATGCAGTGGTGTACTACCATTGATAACAACGTCAACTTGTGACGCACCACAGCGGGCGTCCAGCGTGACCCCTCCCGGTTCTCCACGACTTCCGGCCCCTTCCCCTCCCCCTCGCACACCCCCAGCCGCATGCTGATGGTCCCAAAGTCCAGCCCAAAGGCGGGGCCCGCCATCGCCGAGCCTGCGAACTGCGACGCGTCGATATTCGGGTCCGGCGCCGTGGGATTGGCTGCCCGCTGCGCCTGTTCCTCCGCCTCTATCTCGCGCATGCGCTTGCCCGCGCGAATGAGATATCTGGGGGTAGCGCCGGGGGGGGGGGGGGGGGGGAGGGGGGGGGTCAGATAGGGGCAGGGCTAAGGGCGATTTGAAAAGGCAACTGGGGCAACTGAGGTTGACTGCGTTTCGCGTTACCAAAGTTCATATGCAAACAAATAGTACTTCAATAAAAAAGCATTGTATCAGATAAATAAATCGGCCGCGCGCTGTGGTCAGTTTGATTTAATTGCTGTTCACACTGCCGGCTCTGAGCAGGAGTCATCCAGAACGAACACTCATAATGACCTGCTCCAAATAGTACTCAGGCAACGGTTGAGCAGGTGTGTGGCATTATCTATTGGTGGAAGGCATTCAATATGACGGCTGACCGCACCTCGTCACGTAGAGCTCTACGATCTTTTGATTCGTTTCCATGTATGCAGCGCAGTCTGATCGAAGTTTTGCAGAATTCGGCGTACATACCAAGGCTGCTTATGCTGCCAATTACGGCAGCAATGGGCAGCACGTCAAACCCCAAGACATAATCAGTCCCTTGAAATGCAAAGCCGTCACACATTCATATTCAACTTTCACCAAGAACTTAAGTAACATATCATCATTTGTTTTCATTATTCTCACAAATGTACTTCTTGCTGCGGATGTACCTCAGGCCGGTGGCGGCGATGGCGATGCCGATGCCCGCCGCGATAATTGGCAGAACCTCCGCGCGGGGCGTGGCGTGGAACAGGCGCCGTTGCTCATCCAAAAGGGCCGTCTGTGCTGGCGCATGCTTAGCCTGCGACGCACAAAACCGCAGCACATGCCCCCCACGAGATAATGAACACCGCGAAACTCTAGGTTATGTAAACAGCGTTTTCGCCTGCGCCGCACAAAACCGCAGCAGAAGTCCCAGCGAATAGATTGAGCATTGTATGAGGATTAAATTGTGCACAGCACCGCAGCACGAGACCCAAATAGTGAGTTGGGAATAGCGTGCATTCTCGAACTTGTGCATCAGACCGCAGCACAAGACCCAATGAATGAATGGATTGGACATCGTCTGTAATCTCAGATTTTGCACACAGTGCACACTGTGTGATTGTCATTTTTGGTGCACAGTTTTTGTTTGTGCATGTTTGGTGGTCCAAAGGTTTCTTCAGTCAACATTTATTGCTGCCAGAAAGGCAGCAAAAGCGCTGATACAGGTGCAAAAGCGGCATGTGATTGCCAACACACTGAGTGCGTCAGACAATTGATAGCATGCACCATATTGAGTAATTGGAACCTCCATACATGATTTACGGTCAAATGTGAACCATGATGATGGATGTGCAATACGACTGCGGTCTGTGTTAGTTCGAAAAAAAGGTGTAGCCGCCTGTTGCTGACACAGGCTTGCAGCTTTTACCTGCATCACTCATGCTTCCACATACTTGCAGCAAAGCACATAGTTCTTGGATGAGACAACAGCTTTGATGTCATCGCAGCAAAGTGCATCCGGAATCGCACTGAGGTAGCCGCGCGCGCCGTCAGAGGTCGCAGGTTCTTCTCGCACGTAACTCAGGATAAATCATTGGCAGTCCGCAAGATGTGGCATGCGGCTTGAGCAACGACAGCAACCGAATTGAAATCTCAATGCTGTACTGCACCATCGCGAGAAGGGTGCCGAGGCCATGCGGCATCCAGCGACGCGTCAGATGCAAAACCACGCGACGCACACACCTCACCAGGTGTATGCGAAGGGCCTGAACACAGCTATAGATCCGCGTAGCGACAGGCTGGCACATCACTGCAGCACTTGCGAGGTCCTCATTGAAACCTGGACCATTGATCAACCACGGCATCTCCAACAATACACAAAACTTGCATCGCTCACCAATGCTGCTGCCGCTGCTGCACGTTTTCGCCGGCCTGTTTCTCGCAACAGTGCACTGCTCCCAGCTCTCAACATCACCGCTGCTGCTGCTTTCCAAGCCTTTCCCAATCAGATGTGAACTTCAAGAGGTGAACTTCGAACTTCCGGCCTGTTCCTGGAACGTGCTTGTGAGTTCGAGGTAAAACCTCCCTCTCAAAGCCTGCCCCAAATCAGTGGCCATCTGCAGACACCAACGAGCGCTGTTTTTCCCATTTGTGCCAGCACCTGCAGCAGCGGTCACCACATACCACCACTTTTGTCACCTTTTCAAATATACGATCGCGTTCAGCAGGCGCGGGAAGGGCAGGCGTGTGCGTGCTGATGCTGCCTGGAGTAAGAAGACGGCACATGGACGCACCAGGCGCGAAGCACCATCAGCAGAAACATGGAGGGCATGACGACAATGCTGCATTGCTGACGCCTGCTCAGGTCAGATTTTTTGCGATCCTTCAACTTGCGCGCCAAGCAAGAAGTGTGTGTGTGTGTGGCCTGATTGGCTAGTGTCCCTGTGATGGTCTGTCTCAGAACGCTTTCCACGGGTGTCGTTGAACGATGCGGCGCTGCACGAGATGCGATCGCAACCTTCGTTTCCAGATGTAACGGGAGGCGCCTTGGCCAAGCTGCTCTAGTGGGACTGAGCACCTTGACTCGCTTTTGTCGGCAACAAATCACTGCTATATGCCCGTGCAAGATGCCGCGTTGGCGGCCCTCGTGCCCATCCAGCAGCCTGAGCAACTACATGAAGCAAAACGCTAACAACCTGAAACCATTCGTACCCCTGGTGTTCCCTACAGCTGCCACATCACGGGTGGCACACAGCCCATACTTCAAGTATTAAAGTTCAGCGTGCTCACGTGCAGCTCACAATCCGCCCTGCGCAGAAAGGATGGTACCCAACACACAGCTATCATTCATTCTAACATGAAACGTGCGAACAATATATAACATTTTTCTAGCACATTACTCACGGTCAGCTCATCCGCCCTGCGCAGAAAGAGCTCATACAGTTCAGCCTCGCGGTGGCGATACTCAGGGCCAACTGGTCAGCGCAGGCCGCCCCCGCCGCCGCACCAGCGGCTCCTGCTGAGCCACCGCGCAAAGATGATGTGGCAGCGCTCATTCGCAAGGCGCAGGCGGGGGTGCTGGAGGGGATGGCGCGGGGGGTGAAACGGCCACGAGGGGGGGCCGCGCCGCCGCAGGTGACGCTCCTCTCACTCTGGCTTCTGTTAAAGCTCACTGTCATGTAGTTTTGTTATCGACAGGGCACTGTTCGGTTCGGCACGATTCGACACGTGACGCATTCACAGATGTTCAGGCCTTCCGTTAGAAACGGCCGCAGGAGGGGGCCGCGCCGCCGCAGGTGACGCTCTTCTCACTCTGCTTTTGCTGAAGTTAAAACTTCAGCTTTCATGGAATCTCGTTTCCAACAGGGCACTGTTCGGTTCGGCACGATTCAACAAGTGATGCATGCATTCACGAAAGATCAGGCCCTTGACCTTGTGAAACGGCCGCTGGAGGGGGCTGCGCCACCGCAGGCGACGCTCCTCTCACTCTGCTGTTGTTGAACTTATCATGGTACCAGCAGGGCACTATTTGATTCGATGCTGATGCATTCGTTCAGATAGCTGTTTGCTGAAATTATCATGGAGTTTGAACAGGGCACTGTTCGGTTCGACAGGGTTCGACGTGTGATGCATCCGCAGATGTTCGGGCCTTATGTCATGCGTAACGGCCGCGGGAGGGGGCGGTGCCACTGCAGGTGACGATCCTCCACCGAGTCTTCACGTAACATGAATATGTTCCATTACTCAGTTCAATTAATCAGATGGAGCCAGAATCAGGTAGAACTCCCTTTTGCGCTTGACTATGCGACCGCGCACCCTCAAGCTCGCTCGCCTGCAGACCTGACACGAACAGAACGTATATGCAGCTACTGCGTCTGTTGCGTGCAAGACACTGCAGCAGCTGGGTCCTAGAGCCGTCGCACGTACTCACCAGTAGAGTCTGAGTACAGTCTGAGTGTCTGAGTAGACCACTTTTCACACACACGGTGCTGCAGCAGCGCTCATCACAAGGGCTTACGCCGAGATGACACCGCAGCAACCCTGCTGCAGGCATCCCTGCAGCTGCCCTCACTTCAACTGCGGATGTGCACAGTCACGCCCCGACGTCCCGCCCCCGCATTCAACATCACCAACATTAAACTTCAACTTCAACCTCCTCAGGTCCGCGCGCTCCACGCGGCAGCGCTTGCCGGCCCGTCGTGTGCGGCGTTCCACGAGGCCCTGGCGGGCGTGGCAGTGGGAAGCGGGACCCCGGCCGGCAGTTTGGCGGTTGCAGATGCGGCAACTGGCGGCGACACGCCGTCGGCGGCTGCTGGAGAGGGGAATCTTGCGCACGTGCGGGGGCTGGCGGAGGAGCTGCTGACGCAGGCGCTGCTCGGAGACGGGCGGTGTGTCACACTTGAAGTGAAGGTTAAAGTTGATACTTAAAGTGTACTGCTCTGGGCGGAGGGGCTGCTGGCGCACACTCTGTTTGGAAATGGACAATGTGTCATTAATTGTAGTCGGACTTGAAGTTTTGTGTCGTGAGGCTGGTGGAGAAGCTGATGACGCAGGCGCTGCTTGCAGACGGACGGAGCGTTTTCAAGTTTAGAGCAGTTCAAGTTGAGTTCATGTGTCGTGATGGAGAAGCTGCTCATTCAGTCTCTGCTTGGAGCTCGGTAGTGCATGTGTGCTGAAAGACATCACTTTGCAGTGCAAGTTGAAGGTGACATGTTGTGTCCTGGGGGTAGAGGAGCTGCTGGCGCAGGCTCTGCTCAGTACGTGTGTGCTGAAGATTTGTAGTAGTTGGAGTTGCAGTGTTGTGCCCTGAAGCTGATGCAGGTGCTGTTCACGCTGGCGGTGTTTGGAGGGGTCGGTGCTTCTTGAGTTCATATACTTCGAAGTATTGAAGTTCAAGTTGAACCTGATGGAGAAGCTAGTCGCATGGGCCCTGCTTGGAGATGGACGGTGCCTGCACTTTTGCTAGTTGTTGTGAGTTGAAGGTGTATAGCTTACCGCCGTGCCAGAGATGGACAACCAAGTGACCCAAGCAGACACGAGACTAGCGGCTAGTACATGTTTTGCTGAAAGAAGTGATATAGAGAACCCGCAGGCAGACATGACAGTCGCGTTAGTGCCTGACAGGACCCAACCTCAACAAGCGCTGAGCTGTGCGCTGTCAAATTGAGCTGTGCGCTGTCATGTTGAGCTGTGCGCTGTCATATTGAAGCATTTGTTCAGTGGCTCATGGAGGAGCCACTACACGAATGCTGCTCAAAAATAGGTGGTGCATGAGGTGCATTGCTCAACATCACGGCAGTGGGAAACTAAGTTCTCTGTGTTGAGGCTGGCAGAGAGAGCTGCTGACAGGCGCTGTCCAAGTTGAAGTTAAAGGTCAGCATGCGAAGCGGCAGTGCTCCAGAACCGAGAGGAGCTGCGCCGAAGAATTTGCGAAGAGACCAATGACTTCTGCGTACCGCAAATAATGCCGGCACTTCCCCTCAGGCGCAACACATGTAGTCGAATCCAAAGCACGTATCTCCAGTATCTACCAGCGCATGCGGCTGCACCACAGACCAACAGCTCCGCCGCTCAAGCTCACTACCCACCTCTCTGCGATACGCCACCTCTCTGCTGAACTTCAAGTGTACGTGCAGCGAGCGCGCCACGACCGCATGGCTATGCCGCCGATGAACGCTGCAGGTGAAAAAATGATGTTTTCTGGCTGCGCTTTCGGCGCGCAAGGACGGCAGCACGCCGGACAAAGTTCTGCAGAACGTTCTTGGTGCGTTCTCGGCGCTCGCGGAGCGTCACCCGCAGTTCGTCCCGCCGCTCCTGGAGGGGCACCACGGAGCGCTGCTGCACAGGCCCCTTACCTACCTCTCTGCTTTATGCCAAACTTCAAGTGTGTCTGCTAAGCGCGCTACAACCGCACGGCTATGCCGCCGTGATGACCGCTCCTTCATATCGAAGTTAACACACTGATGTTGTCGCCGTGCGTTCGGCGCGCAGTGACGGCAGCGCGCCGGAGAAGGTTCCGCAGAACATTCTTGGCGCGTTCTCGGCGCTCGCGGAGCGTCACCTGCAGTTCGTGCCGCCGCTGCTCGAGGGGTACCACGGAGCGCTGCTGCGACTAACCCTAACCCTAACCCTGAGTTGAAAATCATGATATTCCCGCCGTGCTTTCGGTGCGCAGGGACGGCAGCGCGTCGGAGAAGGTTTTGCAGAACGTTCTTGGCGCGTTCTCGGCACTCGCGGAGCGTCACCCGCACTTCGTCCCGCCGCTCTTGGAGGGGTATCACGGAGCGCTGCTGCGACTGGCGGCGCGCGCCGCGGCGGAGGAGCTGAGCATCGCTGCGCAGGAGAGGGCGGCACCGTTTCTATTCGCCTACGAGCAGGTATTCTTTTGAGCAGAAACAAAGCGTATGGGACAGACTACAGTTAAGTATTTGAGCGGGAAAAAGGGAATGCAGCTCAGCATTCGTCTAGATCAGGCTGAATTGCGAAGGGTTAGGGTTATCCTGAGTTGACATTGAGCGCGCACTCGCGGAGGAGCTGAGCATCGCTGCGCAGGAGGGGGCGGCGCCGTTCCTGTTTGCCTACGAGCAGGATGTATGCGCCGCACTCGTATATACCTACCCACGCATGCTCGACGCGCGTGTGCCCCGAGGCAGACCACACAAGTAGCGTTAGGGCTGGCCCAACCCTCACCTGAGGCGGAACACTCACGGCTGAAGTTAGCCCAACTAACTGAGCATCGCTGCGCAGGAGAGGGCGGCGCCGTTCCTGTTTGCCTATGAGCAGGTATTAGTGACAAACCGTATGGGACAGACTATAGCAAGTATCTGAGCGGGGAAAAGGGGAATGCGGCACAGCACTCGCCTAGATCAGGCTGGATTGCAGAGGGCTACGGTCAGGATGAGGGTTAGGGTGAATCAAGCTGAAATTGAGCACGCACATGCGCAAGTATGAATTTCTTTCTCGCTCAAATTTAAGCACGCCGCCGCTGTGCTGAGCGCTGCTGCAGCTGCTCATTGATCCTTGATGGTTGCAAGCCGTCCGTCAGCGCCCGACCAAACTGTCACACAGATATGCCACCCGTGAGCACCCGAGTCGCGCTCAAACCTAAGCTTGTCACCGCTGTGATTACCCATGCAGTATGCCAGCAGTTTCAATCCTGATCATAAGCAGTTGAGTGAGCGCACAAGACCCTGTGCTGCCCGCTGAGGCAGCTGCCAATCTCAGCTTGTCACACCTGTAATCAGGCCGCAGTATCCCAGCAATGTCAACCCTGGTTACAAGTAAGCTCACTAGACCCTTTGTTGAGCATGGCCACAGGTGCCAAATTCTAAGCTTGTCACCGCTGTGCTGAGCGCTGCTGCAGCTGCTGGCAGCGGGCCTCTCCGACGGCGCCGTCAGCGGCCGCATTCTGCAGCCGGTGCTGTTCTGAGCGCTGCTGCAGCTGCTCATTGATCTTCATGGTTGCAAGTTGACTGTCAGCGCCTGACCACGCCACCACACAGGTATGTGGCATATATGCCACTCGTGAGCACGCGCATTGCGCTCAAAAGTGATTGTTGATGTAGCCTGTCGCCGCTGTGCTGAGCGCTGCTGCAGCTGCTTGCGGCGGGCCTCTCCGACGGCGCCGTCAGTGGCCGCATCCTGCAGCCAGCACTGGAGGCAGCGGCCACGGCGCTCATCGGCCTGCGGCCCTTCCAGGTGGCGTACCTGTTCATGTTCCGCGTCGTGAAGCGGCTGGAGCAGCACTGCATCGGCGGCGGCGGCGGCGGCAGCGGCAGCAGCGGCAGCGGAGGCGGCAGCGGCGGCGGGGGCGGCGGCGGCGGCGGCGGCGATGAGCATTGTCACCCCTGACAGGTGCTGCTGCAGCAGCAACGGTAGCGGCGGCGGCGGCGGCGGCGGCGCGCGCTCTCGCGGCCGCCTTTGTCGCGGTCTGCGCGTGTTGCAGTCACGGACGCTGCGGCCAGCGCGTGTGCCGCCGGTAGCGGCGGTGGTGATGCCCGTCATAGTGGCTACTGCAGCAGCGCTGCGCGGCACTGCTGGCTGGGCCCGTGCCATATTCAGCGCTGTGCGCAGTATGCGCTGCTGCTAGTGCTAGTGACGCTTTGGTGGGAAACAATTCGTAGCTCTGCAGCTCTGAGCGCTGCTGCGATCGCACACAGCTGGGGAGCGCGGAGCGTTGCCACGAATTGCTGCAGCACAATTTGTGGCGATGCCCCGCAGCTGTGGCGCCTGACACTGCAGCAGCACGCGTGGCGCTCGAATCAGACGTGGTTTTGCGGTCATAGAGCACTGCGCTGCGTTCCATGAAGGCGCCAGTTACAAGGCGGCAGCGACTACATGTACTAGCGCTGGCCTGCTAGGGGCTTTGTGTGCAGCTCATGAGCGCACAGGCGTATCAGTGTTGCAGAAGCAGCATGACGCTGAGCACTGCCATGACGCAACGCTCAGCAAGCGTGGTGTCACAGGTCTGGCGTAAAAAAATAGTGTTTGTAGCGGCGGCTGCTTATGACGCGCGGGCTTGCTCTCCATGGCAGCGGCAGCGCTACGGCTGGAGCTCGTGCTGACGTCACCAGCAGAGAAGTTCAGCTGGTGCCTGGGGGCACATGCTCTTGATGTTGGTACGATGTTTTGGTGGGGTGTTTATTGTGAAAGTGATTGCAGGTATGTTTCAGCATCGGTGATAGCGCGTGCAGCAGGTGTGACACTGAAGGTCTTGAGCCATCTGAAGCCAAACCCACCCTCATTTTGACTGCAGCGCATTGTGTGGCTTTGAAGGCGTGAAGCCATCGGAACGCTATACCTACGCTGCTTCCTGAATAGTACTCAGACCGTGCCTTCAGCAGTGCTTGTGCTCGAAGTGCATGTGCCATGTGCATGCAACAGATACGTCGGGGGTCCATTGTGACTGCCCGCTGCCTTCCTTCAAGTTGTGACACACGCTATGCAGTCTCACTGGTGCAGTACAGACCATGAAATGGCGACGAAACCTGCACAGGATGTGCCATCTTCAATGCAATGGTCTCTTCTGCCTTCTGCACACACTTTTTTTTCATTTGCCATGAGTGGTGTCTGAGGCCAGTGCCTGAGCTGCACGAAGAAGGACGATTTTGACGCTCTTCAGGCAAGATGGGTTGTGCAGACAGCACCGATTGCTTTGCCTTTTGAGGCTTGACTTGGTATGGTAAAATATTCAACCAGCTATGCTTGTGGCTACCTGCCAAGCCCCATGTGATAGAAACCATGGTGCAAACATGTTGCCCGCTTCTGTGATTGGTCTGCTTGTGCCTGCAGGGTTGTTAATTACGGCACATCGAGGTAGTTACTTACGCGTAATTACGTCCGTCACTCGGTAAGACTGACTTACGGCATTTACGGCTACAGCCAACTTCAACCGATTGTAGTTGAAGTTCAACTTCAACACCTTGTCAACATCAAGGGTTTGAAACTTCAATTTGTGTTTTTATTGTGTGTACCTACAGCGCGCCCTCGCTGCACTAGTGTGTCTGCCGATAGCAATAAAATCAGTATCTGGCATGCGTACACCGTGACTGTAGCTGCTGTTGGCGTGGAGAAGTGGTGGGGACGAAGTTCTGTGCAAGCACTCTCTCGCGAGGTGGGCTGTGCACCTCGCTGAGGTGGCCTGCAGATATGCTTCATATGTATTTGCAGCAAGCATTCAATATGCTTTTAAGATCTGCAACAATGATGCTCTTTCTACTGAGGTTGCACAGAGATCCTGCGTGACCAAGCGCGAACGCATCTGCTCGGCCATTGCACAGTTACTATGCACAATTACAGCAACTGCTACGCACATTCAGTTGTATACAAAGGCATTGTGCATGCAGTTTCACTTTTCCTGCATCGTATAGTAATGCTTTCACCAGAGCATCGACACAATACGTGGGGTGTTAAGTACGAAGCTCAACTTGAAGTTTGCCGTCACTTGCCATACTTTATGAATTTGCAGTAACTTACTTACTTACTTACTCTGACGTAATTTGGCGTCATTACGCCATTAACAACCCTGTGTGCCTGGGCACAACATGCCTACTTGAAAAACACATGTGCATGTATTCTTTTGCCTAAACTGTCGATGTCCAAGTTTATTCAGTTCTGCTTGATGGGCGCAAAGCCCTGCGTGATTCACGCACAGAATATAGAAGCTGCACCGAGAGTCTCTGGACCGGTCTCAGCACGTAGGGCATGGCAGTGTCAGTGCTAGGGTTAGATTGTGGGGTTGAAGTCAGGGTAGATCAGGGTTAGGCAGCTAAGCGCACTGCCACACTACCCCCTGTGAGCTTTATCCATAAACCTCACCAGCTCAACTGTTGGAAGTATACAGACAGGCCGTCCCTCAAATTACTTTTCACAGCTGCTGACCCAAAATGGCGCCGGTACGTCGCTCGCCAGGTTTTCGAAAATGTGCATTTAATTCATTGAATCTTTTTAACTTTTTGAATCACTTGGTGAGAAGCTTGGGGTGACGGTTCAAGCTAATGGGGCCTAAAGTTACCTACATGCTGTCTCCATACACTGTAGTATATTTAGGTTTTCCAAGTTAGGACACTTGAATGAAGCTGTTTACCAGCATGGGTCACATGGTGCAGATGGGTTCAAGCTTAGCCTGCATGTAGTCACATCCGTTGGAGCTTGTTGAAGTTTACTTGTTGAAGTTAGACAGACCAGGCCATCCTTCAAAATTACTTTTTACACAGCTGCTGAACCAAAATGGCGTCGGTACGACGCTCGCCAGGTTTTTGTAAATGTGCATTAAATTCATTGAATCTTTGTAGCTTTTAGAATCACTTGGTGAGAAGCTTGGGGTGACGGTTCAAGCTGATAGACCCCAAAGTTACCTACATGCTGTCTCACTACACTGTAGTATATTTGATTTTTTGAAGTCATTCATACCTGAATGAGCTGTTTACCAGCATGGGTCACATGCTGACTATAGCTTCAGACGGGTTCAAGCTTAGCGTGCATGTAGTCACATCCATTGATGTGTTGTTGAAGTTCAATAGTTAAAGTTAGACAGGCCATCGACAGACAGACTCTTCCGTCCCGTCGCGATGGCAGGGTAGTGTGCGTGGGGATACCACCAAAGTACAACACAGGATATATATCAATGATGTTAGTCTCCAGTGGTCGACTGAAATCGCGTGATCCCAAACACCAGCTGTGGGGCTGCAGTTGCTTGTGCTGAAGGATTGATCACTACTCCTTAGCATCAACTGCAGCGCCGCGTACAACACGCAGAGCGCTGCTGGTCAGTTCGTGCAAGGGGGAATTGTCATCCACGTGGGCCTTGTGTCTACAAGCAGCTCGCTCGTGTTGCCACAAGCGCTGCAGCAAAAGCTTTGTCACAGGTGCAAAACAGGTTGGCTTGTGCCCGTTTGAATGATGCCGCCCTGCAATAGTCTGCTGCTGCAAGGAACCCTGGCAGCCAGCCTTTGTGGCCTTGAGCACATGCGCAGCAACGACGTTGCTGCGCTGGACGTCGTTGCTGCGCTGGTGTAGCGTGGCTGCTGCTCTGCTGGCAGGTGTGTTTCGCCCCAGATCCAGAAGGTCGTTGAGCAGGCAGTTGAGCCTGCCATCACCCATAAATAATCCGCAACCACTCCAGAGCTTGATGGCAGAGTCCACCAATGATCAAAGCGCAAACATATTGTGTGTGGTCTTGGAAGCTGTGGTTATTGGGGTGACGGACGTTTCTTTGCATGCAGTTCGGCCATCGCTCTCCGCAGGTTGTTCCTCTCCTGTGCCAAGTGCAGCATGCAACGAGACACATAAAGACGGGAGGCCATAGGTCATCATCATCGGTTTCCCAGACACATTCGTTCATCACTGTGCTTTGATGGCCGTCCCACAACTGAAAAGAAAGAGTAAATTGATTTCATGCGTACTAGCTAGAAGAATCTAGCCATCGGTTGCCGTAGACGGTGCATTGCTGCGGAAGAGCAGTACTTACACAGCATGAATAGCATGTCTCCTTCACGTGATTTGATGACGTTCCAAATCGCAATAGGTCAAAGTATCTGGCCACTGGTGGCCAGATGTACACTGCACTCTTCTTACGCAAGTGTATGCAGCTTGCGCAAGGTATACGCAGCCTTAAGAGCATAAGAGTACGGAACAACGTGCAGGACTCAAACCCATGTTTACATGCGTCATGCTGCTCGACATAAGACAACTTTGAACTCATATTCTCGTATTACGAAGGGCCGCGAGGGAGGCCGGTTGCTTGTGTGGACAACATGCAAGATCCGTGTAATTTTAGACAGAGCCGTGTCCGAGCGGCTGTGACACCGGGCGCGCTGCGCAGCCAAGCATCGTTGCACCGCGCACGTACGCGATGACGCGCTCTGCGAGCTCCTGCGCTAACGACAGGTTCAGCGCCGCCACTATCCGCTTCTTGTTGGCCGCAGCCCTGCGCTTCACTTGCGCCTCCCTACCCCTTGTGCACAGAGCTGAGTGCATCGCTAGGTCCTTTATGAACCGGCTCGCCTGAGCCCCCAACTTTGAACGCTGCATGCTCGAGGCAAGCTGGATCACCTTCTAACATTGGAGCTGGTGATGCGCATCAGGTCATGCGCATTGGGTCATGCGCATCGTTCACATACGGTACGTGCATCTGAAGCAGCAATATTTGTCCGGCGATGGCACTGCACCTATGCAACATGGTGATGTGATGCTCAAGCATATGATCGGTAGCTGGGGGCGTAGTTGAGTGTACGAAAGGATTGATATGTGGCTGATACAGGGGCTCTCGCTAAGACAATTGGTGTTACACTGCTCATATGGTCGATCTTAAACCGCATTGCTGCGGCTCGCCGCTTCTGCTTCGAGTTCTAGCTGCGGCTACGCTGCTGCTGCTGCTGCTGCTGCTGCTGCTGCTGCTGCTGCTGCTGTTGTTGCTGCTGATGCTGCTGTTGTTGCTGCTGCTGCTGCTGCTGCTGCTGCTGCTGCTGCTGCTGCTGCTGCTCTGAGAGCACTGCTGCTGCTGCTGAGCACTTGCTGCTGCTGCTGAGCACTGCTGCTGCTGTTGAGCACTTGCTGCTGCTGCTGCTGCTGCTGCTGCTGCTGCTGCTGCTGCTGCTGCTGCTGCTGCTGAGTGCTAAGCACTTACTGCTCAGCTGAGCATTGCTGCTGAGCACTAGTGAGATTGTGCTGTACTGCTGCTGAGCACTGCTGCTGAGCACTGCTGCTGCAGGCGCTGTAACGGCAGCGTAAAAAAGGTCAAGGTGGGAGAGAGTAGGAGGCGCCTACAAAGCAAGTGACAGTCGCCAGCAGCAATCCGAGCAAGTAGGACAACCCGCGGGATCCGAGAGGCGAGCCAGGTAAGACCTTGCAGCATAGAAAGCCCCAGCCGCTGCCGTGAGAACACGAAGCTTGCAACTGCTCTGTCCCATTTGCATTGCCACTGGATCAGAACTACACCGTCAGAGGGAGGTACTTTCGCACGGTGGGCCACCAGAGACTGCAGCAGCGTTGTACCAGGCGGCCGATCTGCCCGCACCTTCGCTTCCACATTAATGCCAGCCGCGAATGCTGTTCGTGATGGTTTTGTCAGCAGTGTTCCTGCTGCCGCTGGTGTCGGAGCATGTGAGGTTGTTTCTGCTGTGCTTGCGATGGACAAGAGCTGTGATGCAAAGGTGCGGCAGCAGTTTTAAGCGATCATGTCTTCAGAATGTTGGCTGCCCGTAGATGCTGCCCCTTCATCATCCGGCTGCTGCTGGAGGTCGATGGCACTTGGCTGCCCTGTTGTTGTGTACAACGGACAACAATGGCTGTGACGGTATAGACGCAGAGTTACAGCAGCCGTTCTGTTTCGTCCACCAAGTCCGTGTCCCGCAATGCTGGCAGCGCGCATGCTGGTTTGTCGACACTGCTGCCGCTGCAGCTGCCGCTGCCGCCGCCTGATTCGAGCATGATGGCTTCTCGCTAGCACCGCTACCGCCGCCACCGCTTTTCGAAGTACGCAGAAAGCTGATTGGCTGAGCTTGCTGCACCGCCTGCAATGGCGCAACCTCTGCTTTGCTATAGATCCGTCGCCGACAATGCCCTGACGCATTGCGACCGATACCTGTCAAGGCTCAAAATCACTTTCAATAAGTTTGGCTGGGAACAGAGGCACACGTGGCCCACCCCGGTTGGGAATCCGTTGGGGGTTTCAACAGCGATGTGACCGTTACCGGAGCCAAAGACCACTGCTGCCAGCATGTGAATATGTGATTACGTCTGTGGCTTGAACGAGCTATGTCAGCTCGTGCACTCTTGTTCGTCAAACCGCTTGCGCAATTTGCGCATGAAGGCGTGGTGCGCACGTTGAGTTGTGTAAACATCGTCACGTGGCAGCAGCTTGGAGGCCCAGAACATCCGACTGTCCCCCTTTTCTGTTGTTGCTTTTACTTCAGTGAGGGCTCTGCCCTGCAGGTAGGAAAGCTTGCTGCTACATTAGGCGACACGAGTTTTGTGAGCGCGATCTAAACAAACAACTTCCTCCTGCTTTGCTGGTCAGGCTGGTGGTGCCATGGACCAGGAGGAGCTTCGCAGCCTAATACAGGCGCTTGCACCAGGCGATGCCTCCCTCAGCGCAGCAGCCACGCTCAAACTCTTTGAGTTCGTTGAGGCTAACGCGGAACACATCGATCCAAGACATGGGTGGCAACCGATATCAGACGCCATGAATGAAGTGGACCGGGACGTTGCACGGAGGGTCATGCAAATCTTGCCAAGCCCGCCCCACCGCAGAGTGGGCTGCAGCATCCTGCGGCTAATGCTAGATGGTTGCAGCACAGAGAGCCTGGCAACCTTCGCACGAGGCATGGTCGACGACGACAAGGCTCGAGCGGTCCTCGCCTCAACAGTGTCGCAGGTTGGGGACCCTCTACGGCTCATCGCCGATCAGAAAACACTGCGCGTGCTGGTGGGCCGCTTGTCGAGCGGCAGCATGTGGGCCCCGCTGTGGCTCATGTCTCAGGCCACCTCCCCTGCCGGCACGCCCGCACCGGAGCTTCAAGCGGTACCAGCGCCGCTTAGCAACACCCCCCCCTCCGCCGTTGCGACTGTAGAGTCTCAGCGTGCATCTCCAACCGCTATCAAGGCTGTTGCTGCTGCTCCTGCTGCTGCTGCTGCTGCGTCCACAAGCCAGCTCACGCCAGTTGCAATTCCAGTCGAGGTTGTGGCGTCTTCTACGCCTGCTGCAGAAGCGAAAGCGGAGCCATCCAGCACAGCACCTTATGTCTGCAAGGAGGAGCCAGAGGGCAAAGCGGTGCCCCATTTGGTGATGCTGTTCCACTCCATCGCGCGCGCCGAGATGCTCGGCGCTGAGCAGCGCGTGGGAATCCTGCAGCAGATGTCAACAGGTAAAGCCTTGGACAGGGACTGGCCCTCGCTCGCAGCGCCGGTCCGGGCGCTGCTGGAGAGCGAGCTCAGTGCGGAGCACAAAATATTGCTCATTGGGCACCTAGGGGGGTGAATAGCAAGGGTAGCGCAAAGCTGCTGATACTAGTACTAAGCCGTCTGGTGCTCCTTCAGCACATGGTCCTTCTTGATTTTCACTAGGAGGTGAGGTGCTAAATATGCGTGCCATTTGGCATGTGCAGGCGCGAAAGGACGCATGTACTGCAGCACAGTATACGCTCTCGACATACCATGATGGCTGTCTCGTGCACACTCAGAGATGGCGATGGGGAGTATATATCTACAGCCGTCACAAGGGCAACGCCTTCAACTGATGACGCATGCAAACTTAGTATATAGTACAGTTACGCGTTCTGGTCAGCTTCGGTGCACCCTGGCGGTGGCGTCAGGCTAGCAGTAGCGCAGATGTGCCTGACTCGAGTTGGCACTGCACTGCTACGCTAATGATAAAACCAACGGAGTAAAGCTGTCTGTGCCACTCAGATCTCTGCCGTGTTCTTGTTCTCCCTGACTCGCAGTGCACTTTGGTGGACCATGCTCCAAGAAGACTCATTGCTGCTACTGCTGCCACTGCTGCTGTGATAGGCCCGTCTGCGTCGGCACTTGTCCAAATGAGAACATGATGGCCTTGCGCGCACCATCTGCCATTCCAAGGGCCAGCTGAAGGGCAGCGACATGAGACAGTAGGCTGGGCAGCACAGCAACACTGCGCATGCTCACGTGCCCCATGTGCGATCGAGTGCGACTGATATACGCCCGCAAAATGTGACATGTCAAACGCAGAAGGCATATATCATCCGCAGCAGGTGCTGCACTGTTGCTGCCCCTCATAAGACTAGTGTTCAGGTCTGACAATGTCACACATGGTGTGCAAGGTTTGCAGCTGTCGAAAGCACGCCTGCAGCCTTACCTAGCCATCAACCCTCCGATTGCAATAATGCAATGATACCACTAGCAAGCAGGAAAGTGTACAATCGACTGCAGTGCTGGCCTGCCCCTGCTGTTCGCGCGCGCGATTGGTTCGGTGTGCTTCCTGTTACGAGCCTCGTCCTGGCCTCTGCTGCTGTTTGATGCATCCCTTTGAATGGGTTTGATCACACTGGCGAGATTACAGGACAGAGGTTGCAGGTGTAAGATGGGAGGGTTGTAGGAGCAGAAGTAGAAATAGACCATCACAAGCTAGGAGCGCCAGCTCTAGTTATATCTGGCAGATCTCGGCAGGACACAAACCTGCAATCTTCAGCTTCGGAGACTGAAACTCTATGTCGTACAGGAAGCCATGTCATGGTGTACCTGGGCGCACACACCCGTACGCCTGACCATCTCTAGCGGCAAACATTGACGCTGGACCTATCGTCGACGGCATAAATGTCACTCGGCTACTCTATCGGCTTTATAACGCTGATTCAGTGCAGGCATTCATGTGTGCTGCTATAGGAGAGACATATGACCCGAGACGGCGCATAAAGTCATGTTAAAAATGCTGATTGTAAGAGCAGGGCCTGTATGTAAACAAAGCCCCTGCGTAGAATGTCGCAACTCAGATGCTGAATGCAACGGCGGTCCTGTTGATATGATATCGCTAGAATGTATCCCCCATGACATGTGCTGGAAGGCACCAAATGGTCAATGTCATGACCTACGGACGCTGCTGCAAGTATACCAACGTGATCCGCTCGGGGTACTGCCAGACAGGAGCGCGCCTCTCCCATTTGCACTGCTCAATCACATGTTGCGCTGATAGAGCATGTGCGTTGCACATACACTCATGTTGCATTGATTGCAAAACTTACTTGTTCAAAAAGCTGATGTTGATCCTCGTCTTCTGGATCCCTGTGGGTTGTCAAGCTGTGGTACTGCAGCTTTGCAGCTGCCAGCATGATTCTGGGCGAAGCAACCATGTCGGGACGGTCACGAAACGCGTCGGACCTGAGCCGCTGCAATGCCGTGTCGAAATGGTAAGCAGAGGTCTGCAGGGCTTGCAGCGCCACTTCCTCAGTGAAGTGGCCTATTGTATCGCTCCTCTCCACAACTTTGGTGAAGCCATACCAGTCAATGGCAGCCACACCCTCATGTACGGAGATGATTCGTCCCCACTGCAGGCCGCCCGCGTCCTTGAACTGCACCACCTGCAGAACGCAAAGGGCATTATGCCTTGTCAGGTTTTCACTTCTTGATATGTGCATGACGCACTATACCAGCACATTACTCACCATGTCAGGGTGCAGAATCTCATCGCGCTTCGCCACCTCCAAGAACCTGTTGACATCTGCCTCCGCCAACGTCGTCCCCCCCCATATCAAGTCTGGAGTAGATGCACTGCCACCAGCCTCCATAGTGCTTTATTTACTTGCGCTTGAGGGGCGGAAACCCGACGAGAATAGCAAAATATGCAAGTCGTGTACACATGTGTTATTAATAAAAAGTACACATGTGCTGTGCCAAACGTGCAACACATGCGCTATCTACACTATCAAATGGTCACTGACTGCCAAGTCAACTCTAGATTGGCTTCCCGGACGCGCTGTACATTACTTACTTCCGCTTGAGGGGCGGAAACCCTACTAAAAATGCGACGCGCTGTACTAACATTATCCCTAACCCTAACCCTAAGTACAGTGCGCCCGCCCCGGAGCTGCCGGGTAGGTATTCGCACGTCGTTCCGGAAGGCCTGCAGCGCCGGCGTGCGGCGCGGCAGAGGCTGCGCCCGCGCACAGCAGGCCGCGTATCCCAGAGCATGCTCGAGAGCGGACGCCTGGTGAGCGATGTTGCATTCTCGTCTAATGAGTATGGCGGCGCGCTGCTAAGCATCACGCCTGGAACACTTGCGGCCAATGCTGTGATGACACTCAGCACATTCGATGTGCTGCTGCAGCCGACGACTGCAGTGACACTACATGATGGTGGCGTAGATGTGCAGTCATACATAACCACACAGGGTCTTGCAGTAGACAGCGATGACGTGTCGGCGCACCTCACCTCCATCGACGCCAATATTGCAGCACTCAACGTCACCACGGGTGTCACAGGGTTGGTTGATGCATTGCAGACAGCAGCTGCTGCCGGAGGTGGCATTTCGAGCCTGATGCCCAAAATGGCGGGGTATGAGGTGCTGCCTGACTTTGAGGTGCCGGACGAGTTCAACAACATTTTTGACCCAGACCTCATGAGCTATGCCGTGGCAAACACCACATTTGAGCCCGCTGGTTCATGGATCAATGCGCTTGCAATCTTAAGCATGCAACAGAGTTAGGGCGCGAAGGATGAGACGGCCCACATCTCGCTGCAGCACCGTCCATATTGATAAACCACACAAGCACTTCACATTATTGTTTCATTTGTTGCCGCACGTCATGGCGCGGCGCTTGTAGTTGAGCACTGAAGCAGCGGCAGCTGTAGATGGGGGGGCGGGGGGTGCCCTTGGCCAGCACTGCCTGCAGTGTGTGGGGCCCCTTCTCAGCTGAGCACTGGGGCGCGCCTGATGATCACTGCCACATGGCGCAGTGGCGGGGCGGTGTTGCCGAGGCTTGCGGTGGCGGTTAGCTCTTGTGGTTGAGCACTGCAGCAGCAGCAGCCCTGCGCGACTGCGCTTGGCGAGCACTGCCCCTATGGCACAAGCCCCCGTCACGGCGCGGTCATCGGGCACGATGTCGCCGAGTCTCCGAGTCGCGGTGGCGGCTCTTGGTGGTTGAGCACTGCTGCAGCGCTGCTCACTGCTAATGCAGGGCGCGGTGGTCGGGCATGATGTCGCCGAGCCGCAGGTGGCGCACGAACTGCGGCACCAGCTGCGCGTCGTCGCACCTGAGCGGTGCGCACGCACAAAAAAAAAATAGCGGAAAAAAATTAACAGCGGCGGGGCACTGTTGAGCAGCAGCAGTAGCGGCATAATTCGATTCATGTCGCACCTGAGCGGTGCGCACGCACGCACACAGAAAAAAAAGGCGGTGGGGTACTCTTGAGCAGCAGCAGCAGCGGTGGCATAATCTTTTTCATATCGTCGCACCAGGGCGCTGCGCACCAACACGAAAAGAGAGCGGCAGGGCGCCGACTTTGTGAGCAGCGGGACAATTTGCAGCATCATGGTTGCACAACCTGACGCTTGTTGTGACTTGATGGCCATGAGCTACATTGACTAGAGCCTGCGCGCATGAGGCAGAGGTTGCGCACGGCGGCGCCACGCTGCGCGTCGCTGTACCTCAGCGGTGTGCACGCGCAAAGAAGTAGGACGCACTGTCATGGGCAGCGGCACACAACTGTTACCCTCATGTTTGCTCCCGGGCGTTGTCAAGACACCGCATCTTTGTACCTGAGCGATGTTGTACAGACATGATGACCGGACCCTAACTCGGACCGTCACCATAAGCAATCCCTAACCATCACTGCAGCGGGATGCATTGCAACATGAGAACACCTGGTAGCATTGGACACCCCGAGGCGCGTCATAACTTCTTTTCCCAGAGCAATGTCTCCTAGCTCAAGCCCGCGTGCACGCTTGAGGCAGAAAGCGCGCCCGGCGGGGTGCCACGAGGCGAGACATGCTGCTACGCAGTCATCTGAGGTACATCTGATTTAACAAATTGCATTGGGAGGCTGCTGCGGGGGTGGTGTTGCTCGGTGTCAGTGTGACGTCAGGATGAAACTGAAACTGAAGCTGAACTTGACGCACCTGCACGTAACTGCTACCTCACGCGCGCCCTCATTGCACGCCAGCTCAGTGTAGAAGGCGAACAGCGCCACACACGAGGTTCAGCTGAGGCGGCATCCAACTGCAGCACGCACTGCAACTGCCCTACGCGCGTTCAAGCTGATTAAGAGGCAATGTCAATTTGCAAAGCAATGTCAAGAGGAAGATGCAGTTGACTCACCTGCACGCGACCGCCACCTCGTGCGTGCCCTCGTCGCACACCAGCTCAATGTAGAAGGTGCGCGGCAGCACACACCAGGTTCAGCTGAAGTGAAAGCCAACGAGAAGCTGCACGCAACTGCCCCCCGCGTGCAAGCTACATTGAATTTGAAAGGCAATGTCAAGTTGAAGTTGGTGGAACATACCTGCAGGCAACCGCCACCTCGCGCGAGCCCTCGTCGCACACCAGCTCGATGTAGAAGGCGCATGGCGGCGCCGCAGGGACGGGCTGCTGCGTCCGCGTCAGCGCACCGGCGCACGCGTACACCTGACAACGCGCGGAAGCGGATGCAGGGCAGCAGCGCCGCGCATCAGACATCAGCTTCTGGCGATGCAAGAGAAGTTCGTGCTTGATGGTTGCGCCAACGACGGGTGCCTGCGTAGGCAGCAGCGCAGCGCGGCCCTGCTGCTGCTGCGGCCGCGTCAGCGCCCCGGCGCACGCGTACACCTGGAACGCGCAGCACAAATTGCAGGGCAGCAGCGCCGTGCATCAGACGTTAACTTCTGCCGATTCGACCGAAGTTCGTGCGTAATGGTTGCGCCAACGATGGATGCCTGCGCAGGCGGCGGCAGCGGCGCGGCGCGGCGCTGCTGCTGCTGTGGCTGCGAGCGCCCCGGCGCACGTGCGCACCTGGAAACGCGCAGCACCGACCGCAGGGCAGCAGCGACGTGCATCAGACGTGCACTTCTGCCGGCGGTGAGCATCGCGCATCCTCATCCGTGATCATGCATACTGGAGGACGGATATTTTGCGCTGTCAATGGGTGCTGGCGCAGTGCGCCACTGCTGCTGCGGCCACGTCGGCACTCCAGCGGGAGCACTTGTGTCTGGAGCGTGTGGCATGGGCCGCAGGGCCGCAGCTGCAGCAGCGCTCACCGGATGACGCGCCTTCGCGCAGGTCTTCCATGAGAGTAAATTGCAGTGCTCAACAGTTCCGCTGAAGTCAAGGGCGCGCCTGCGTGGGCGCCGGGCCGGGCTGCGCAGCAGCGTGCCGTTGCGAGGCGCGTGCGATCACACTGCGAGCAATAGGGTTGGAGTAAGGGTTGGGTAACTGTTAGCGTTGAGGTTAGGGCCGGTGTGCGCATGCGCCATACAGAGGGGGGGCAAGGAGGGCTGGGGGGCACGCTGTATCACGCTGACCCGAAAGAGTCAGTGAGGCGTTCTCATTCTACGTTTTTAAAACACTAGTCTTGACCGCAACGCCAACCCTCACCCAATCCTAACCGTTATCCTGCAAGATCGCCTTGGTCCGGCCATTGCCACTGCTGCTGGCGGCGAAGGCGAAGCGCTGGTGCCACTGATGCGCCGCAATGACGCCAACGAGGGCTCTAATCCCGCCCTTACTTATTCAACCCAATGTTATTCCAAACCCTCATACTGATCTACTCCTAATGTCAGCAAAGGTGAATGCTTTGTTTAACCCTCATTTCGATCCCGGGCTGCCCTTAGTCAGGCCGTTGACGCTGCCGCTGGCAATGACGGCAACGCGCTGGTACCGCAAATGTGCCGCAATGACGCCCAGCGAGGCTGTAGCCCTCACTCTAATCTTAACCAACTCCTAACCATGCACGTATAGATGCTTTCCCTAACTTCAATCCTGAAACTTCAAGCTCACCTTGGTCAGTCCGTTGACGCTCCCGCTGGCGATGACGGCGAAGCGCTGGTGCCGAAGGTGCGCCGCAATGACGCCAACGGGGGGCACCGCCCCCACTCGCACCCTGAAACTGCCGCACTCGTCCAGCCCATTCCACCGCCTGCAGTTGTGTTACGTTGGCAAAAGTTGTGTTACGTTGGCAGCAGAGGGTAGAAAGAGTGTTAGTCGGCAGCAGCGGGTAGGAAGAGCGTTGATAGTGTTGGGATGGGGGTTCGCGTCCCTGGCCCTGAGATAAGGGGTTGGGGTTAGGGTCTGGGTAGGGTTAGAGTCGTCAGCCATGCACTCATTTCTGCAATTGTGGCGGCCGTGCAGGCCAGCACACCGCCCGCGTGCTTATGCCATGACAATGATGCTGGAGGTACCTGCGGAAGGCGTCGGGGTCTATGACAAACTTCCCATCTAGCAGCAGCATCTGTTGGCGGCACATCACATCACAGCACACTGCACAGTACACCACCCGAAGATTGCACTACACGATAATAATTGCAGGTGCCTGCGGAAGGCGTCGAGATCCATCACACACGTCCCATCTCGCGACAGTATCCGCTGGTGGCACATCACTTCAAAGTATCGACAGTGTACAGTACACCACTGGCACCAGGACACTACATACTACCAGGCTAGCACACCGTACCAATGCCGCGAGCAAAGGCAACAGAGGCAGCTGAAAGGTGACACACACAGTCCCTGTCTGATGAAAAGGAGTGATATTATATCGTAAGCATGAAAACTGGACTGTGCCAGCTCAGCATTGCTGAGTCATCGCGCTCCAAGATCTTGAACAGATCTGGAACAAATCTCAAACAAAACCACTAGGGAAAATGAAACTTCAAGTGCACAACTTGAAGTGCAAACTGACTGCAAACCAAAACAGTGCTAATTTGAACACAACCCTAACCCTAACCTAACATCAACCCTACTCTAACCCTAACCCTCACCCGAACCCATGATACTGTTGTGTACCTGCGGAATGCATCAAACAACCAGCATCCATATATGCACTCACGCATCCAGTGTATGCGCCATGAGCTCCAGACTTCAACACGGTGCCAGGCTTGTTTTTATGAATACATAGTGCACAAATAGTGGTGCTGCACATATCATGGCATAGCAGTTGCCACTCCAAACGGTAAGACTCAGGTGCATCACACCCAGTCACCAAACCAAGAGAGTGTGTGTCAGTCCATGCAATGCAGTGCATGCTCAACATACTAGGATCCAGCTCTACAGGAATGTTCACCAAGCACCATGTGCGACCTCAGAAGTTAATCCCTGCAAAATGACTGTTTGTTTACAAACTCAGCCAATAAACGAAGTTCAAGTTCGATTTTTTTTGCAATGTTCAACATCGGAAGTTTGCGGAAGTTCTGTTACGACCACAGCACGGACGCCACAAACCACCATAGCTGCAGAGGTCTCGCACAGCTGATGATGACCGTAGCTTTACACTCATTACGCATACCATGCGTCGAGGAGGCGTTGTTGAACAGCAACGCAGGCTTGCGCTGGGAGGTCACTGCAGCTGATTGAATGGGCAAGTGAGCACAACTCACGACTAGTGCGTGCAGCTGTTGAGGTAATGCGATGTGAGTACCTTTAAATGTTTTGTCTAGCGCAGGAACGTGCGCAGCAACTCTGCGCAGCTCACACACCGCGGAACACGCCGAATAGCGGCGAAACAGGCATTATAATCCTGAGCGTATTACTGAATCGATACAACAATTATTATAACGTATAGAAGTATATATATACTTGTAACGTATAACATACGTTATACGCAGTTGGCAACCCTAATCAGGATCCATGACGAACTTCCCATCTCGACGCAGCATCTGCTGATGGCATGTCACATCACAGTACCTACAGTGTACAATACGCCAGAAGAATATCATTTACATATAGCTATTTATAATATTTATGTTGTGTACCTGCGGAAGGCGGCCGGGTCCATGACGAACTTCTGATCCAGCAGCAGCAGCATCTGCTGGTGACAGATCACATCGCGGCAGTACAGTGTACAGCACACCACCAGGAAACCATATACCTCAAAGTATATCAATCATATTACTAAAATAATAATGTTGCTCACCTGCGGAAGGCGTCGGGATCCATGACGAACGTCTCATCGAGCAGCAGCAGCAGCAGCTCGTGACAGATCACATCACAGTACCTACAGTGTACAGTACACCACCAGGACACTACAGTACATGATGACACTGGTGTGTACCTGCGGAAGGCGTCGGGATCCATGACGAACTTCTCATCGAGCAGCAGCATGTGCTGGTGACGGCTGGCGCTGGGACCGCGCTTAGAACCGCGCCTGGAACCGTCCACGCCCGCCGTGAACGACTGGCTGTAGATGGCGTTGTGCGCGCTGCCGCCGCCGCCGTCGCTGCCCTGCGAGCCGCGCCTGTCGTCGGGGCCATGACGGGGGTCCTGAGCGGTGATGACAAGCGTGGTGATGAGCAGCAGCCTTTAGAGGAGGTTGAGCATTCGTGAGTTCCTGGACGCGAAATGTCTGCAAGAGAGCGGCTTAGGGTTACAGGTCAGGGCTTGTTATAGGGTTAGGGCTAGGGGTAGGTTCAGGGTAATTACGAGCTGCGCCTGTCGTCGGAGCCGCGGCGCGGGTCCTGAGCGGTGATGACAAGCGCGGTTAACGGCAGTGGTGATGGTGACAAGCAGTGCGCTGCAGATGGGGTCGCTTCAGGTGAGGTCTCTTCAGATGAGGTTGAGCGCTGGTGCCCACGCTGGCGGCTCATGGCGCTGCACGTTTACGTGAACTTCACAAGGGGTGTGCAAGAGTGCGCGGGTCCTGAGCGGTGATGACAAGCGTGGTGATGAGCAGCGCACGTTAGGTTGAGCGCTGCATATGAAACTGCACGTTCTCGTGAGTTTCGGGGCGATAATAGTCTGTAAGAGAGCGGCTTAGGTTTTGAAGTGAAGGTAAGCGGTAGGGTTGGGGTTAGGGTAACCTCGAGGCGCGCCTGTCGTCGGAGCCATGGCGCGCTTCCTGAGCGGTGATTACAAGCGTGGCAGTGAGCAAATCTGTGGGTTTTCATGAGTTCCGGGACGCGAAGGTTTGCAAGAGAGCGGCTCAGGGTTAGGGGTTAGGGTGAGGGTTAGGTTTTGAGTAACTGCGAGCCGCACTTGTCGCCGAAGCCCCGGCGCCGGCCCTGAGCGGCAATGGCTGCCCCGGCTGCTCTCCCCCAGAGTAGTGAACCATCAAGTAGCGGACCAACGTTGCGTGTCATGACAGCAACAGAGTAATTGTTATAATTTGTTCTTGTCTTTTCTTCGTTCTTATTCATCTATAGAAGAAATTAACACCGTCGCAAAAAAAATGAATCGACCTTCGGCTACTACGTGCGCCTAAAATTTCATTTTATTGTGGCAGCAGCCTTGCAGGGCGCAGGTGCACCTGTCAACTCGAGCTGCCCATACCAAGGGTGTCCGATTGACTGATCGCCACAGAGGTGACCAAACACGTGGCACGCGCTGCAATGCCTTTGGCTGGTTCCTGCTTTTTGGCTCCATTTTGAGCCAAAATTGCCGCGAAAACCTTGAATTTTCAGCTTTGTTGAGCGCTGACACATGCCTGCTGTCCCACCTGCCCCCCTCCGCCGTGATCGCTGCCTCCACGGGGGCTGCCCCCGCCCCCCTCTTCAGTCTCCGTGTCGTACTCGGAGGAGCGGCGGCGGCGGCTGCGGATCTCAATGTCGCCGTTACCAATTTCTTCATCGGGTTCTCCCTGCTTAGAGTAGGGGGAATGGGTAAGGCGTATGCGCAGAGTGAGATTGGTGGTTTGAGAAAACAGATTCATACTTCGGTGCAGATTTTGAAAACAACGGCTTTCGTCTTGCACACTTCAGTGTGCCTACTGCCAATACTGTATGTAACATCTGGATCTCAATGTCGCCATTGCCGACTGCTTCATCGGGTTCTCCCTGAGGGAGTGATGGGCCAGGGATATGTGCAGAGTGAGGTTATCGACTAGCCTTGAGAGGCATAATCGGTATGTCTGAAAATTGTACTACACATTATGATGATGCCAACACTTTCGGATCTCAATGTTGCCGATTTCTGCATTGGGTTCTCCATGCTCAGAGTGGGAGTAAGGGGCAAGCCCTGTGTTGGGCCAGGGATATGCGCAGAGTGCAACTCTTGATCAGCCTTGAGAGTCAGGGGCGGTATGTGTCTGCAAATTGACGATTGACGACAGCGGCTTTTTTTTTTCACTGCCCAGTTTGATACTGCCAACACATTTTGATGTGAATGTCGCCGTTGCCGACTTCTTTGTTGGGTTATCCCTGTTTAGAGTAGGGAGTTGAGCCAGGGATACGCGCAGAGTGAGATTATCACCTAGCCTTGACGGTTGGGATTGGTATGCCCGCAGATTGACAACAACGGCTCTCTTATTTCTCGCACTACCCAGTACGATACTGCCAGCCTATTTTGATCTCAATGACGCTGTTGCCGATTTCTTCATTGGGTTCTCCCTGCTCGGAGGAGAGAGTTGAGCCAGGGACATGTGAAGAGTGAGAGTGGTGGTTTGAGAAACAGGTTCATAGTTCGGTGCAGATTTTGAAATCAAAGGCTCTTATCTTGCACAACCCAGTGTGCCCACTGCCAATACTGTACATGTGCAACATTTTGATCTCAATGTCACCAATGCCGCCTTCTCCACCGGGTACCCCCTGATCAGAGTAGGAGAAATTGGGCTAAAGATATGCGCAGAGTGAGACCATTGACTAGCCTTGAGGGTCAGGGTCGGTATACGTCGGCAGATTGAACCAAATGCATTATTTTTATTGCAATGCCCAGTGTGATGATGCCAACACATCTTGATGTGCACGTCGCCGTTGCCGGCTACTTCACCCGGTTCTCCCTGCTCGGAGTAGGGGGCGCTGGACAAGGAATGTGCTTAGCATACTGCATTTGAGGTGTGTGCCTGAGGGTTCAAATGAGCGACAGGTGCTTCGCGTACAAGCAACTTTTCGCAGCGCTGCGCTTGCCAATTTGTCAACTGCCAGTGCTGATACATCTGGACCTCAATGTTGCCGCCGTGGCCTGCTTCCGCAGCCGGGTCTCCTCGATCAGAGTCAGGGTTAGGGTTAGAGCGGGGCCAGTGACAGGAGTGGCGTGTACGGGGGATGAGTGATGAGTAAGGTTGCAAAAAAGCGTATTTTGAAGTTTATTTTGGAGTTCAAGTGCCCCTTTTGTGGCAGACTGTATGCTCGGAATTGAGCAGACTCACCGCATGCCGTACAAATACGCCTACGCCCTTCACGCAGCATACTATCATGTTGAAGTTTGCTCACAACGTATTCCTGGTTGCCAAATTCGCCCCAAATACGCCGTATTTGTGTGGCCAAATACGTTTTTGTGCAACCCTAGTGATGAGGCTGAAAGATCAACGCTGCAGTCATGCTATGCATGCTTTGGGTACTACGCCTATCGTCACATCCAGGCGTGTAGAGGCACTGGCTCACAAGGGGGTTTAGGATTTGGTAAAAGGCTAGGGCTCGGGCTAGAGTTGGGATTAGGGCTTGCCTCTCCCCGCTGCTGCCTCTTGGCTAGCCGCACAAAGCATTGGCTCACAAGAGAGAATGATGTTCAGTAGGATTTAGGGTTAGGGTTGAGGCTAGGGTGGGGGTTAGGGCTTGCCTCGCCCCTCTCCTTCCTCTTGGCCCAGGCACTGGCTCACGAGGGAGAATAACATCCAATTAGGTTTGAGGGTAGACTTAGGGTAAGGGTATTTATTAGGGCTTGCCTCGCCCCTCTCCTTCCTCTTGGCGCGCCGCAGCAGGTACTGGCTCACGAGCAGGCACAGAACGGCGCCCAGGAACACGCTCCAGATGTCCGTCATGAACTGGACAAACACAATCCAGGAGAGCATCGTCTTCACGTTCCATCGCTCGCTGCGCAGCGCAACAGAGAGCACGTGGGCGCGTCACAGTTGATATTGGGTCTAAAGATAGGGTTAGGTTTAGGGGTTGCGACAAGTGTCATCAAATATAGTATCCAGGAGAGCATTATCTTGACGTTCCACTGCTGGCTGCGCAGCGACAGAGCATGGGGGATAGGGGCATGGGGTGACGGCTAGGGGTCACGAACAATATCGTTGAATACTATCCGGGAGAGCATCGACTTCAAGTTGATGTTCCGCCGATTGCTGCGCAGCGTGAGAGGGGCAGAGCATGGGGGGTAGGGCCGTGATAAGGGTTAAGTTCAGGGGTTGCTAAAAATACCGTTGAATACTTCCCAGGAGAGCATTGACTTCAACTTGACGTTCCACCGCTTCCTGTGCAGCGCAAAAGTGACACAGCATACGGGATTGGGGTGAGGATTAGGTTCAGGGATCACCAGCACTATGCAGGAGAGCATTGTCTTCAGGTTGACATTCCGCCACTCACTGCACAGTGTACAAGACCAAGCGCGTGAGGGCGTCACAACTGAAGTTGGGGTTAAGGATGTGAAGTTTAGGTTTGTGATCTCTTGGTGTGACCCGCAACAAGAGCAGCATCATCTCAACGTTCAGCCGCTGCCTGCACAATCAACTTAGGGTGGATGCCGCAAGCAGGGCTGGGACAGCGCTCAATTCCTGCCATTCTTTGGATGACTGCTATTCGAGTCGGTGTACGGCAACGGCAGGTGCAGGCACAGTTCAACTTCTGCCGGTGATCGGGACAACAAGACTGCTTGAGGCAGCGTAGTTGTGATCGCTACACAGCAACAGCTATAATCAGAACTCAGGATAGCGCAAGAGCTACAGTACTGCAAGGCCATTTGGTGCGGAAGCAAGGGTTGCGGCTGACAGATGTCCCATCTGCATTGCGCTAGGATGCAGATTAAACCAGGGCTTGAAGTTAGCACACGCTATGTAAATCGCCTCACATCACGCTGCCCTGACAGCATGCATTGTGCCGTCTATCAGAACGGTGTTGCTGTGGCGTGAATGAATGAATGGCGCGGATAATTTTTGTAGCGAGTGAGTGAGCGGAGCAAAGAGCCCAGAGCGCACTTGAGACAATCTGTCCTGTATATATAATATATGCTCCGGGCCTTGTGCAGCTGCCTGCTTCCCCGAACTATTTCCGAAATGGTGGTGCGCCAACGCGCGTTTGGGTAGAGACAATCATTTAGAATAGACGTGTGCATTGTACACTGTTGGAGCATATGGCAGTTACATGTTCATTGCCGTTTGCACGTCTGACAGTCACAGCAGTTACACTTGCCGGTACGGCGACTACATGAAATGCACACACGACTGGCGTCGGCTTCTGTTGAATTGGTCACCTTGATGTCTATCTCTGCCGGCGTGGAGCAACAGGGTAGTGAGCAGCAGCTCTCTACATTGCAGCACACACGTCACCACCAACAGTCTTTAAGTGTAAGGTTAAACATTGAAGTTGTGAAGCCTCACCTGTACTCGCGCTCTGGGCTGAAGGACCAGCCAATGCCGGCCCAGACCCACACCCCGAACAGAAGATCCAACAGCTTCAACTTGACGCAGAGCATCACGTATTCCCAGTCCAAGACGACCTGGATGCAAGCGGCAGCAATCAATGCACGCATTGAGTGTTGCATACTTCAACCTGAACAGAAGCGTCAGAGCACCACTGACTCCCAATCCAAGATGACCTGCTTGTGGAAGCAGCGTTCCGCACATACTAGGTACAGGTGTGCCAAGATATGGTATCAGCAGAGCACAGCAATGGCGATTGTTTGGGGACATGCGCGCGGTGCTTCTGCGTGCGCCTGGTTTACACATCACGGGCCATGTGCACACCATGCATCATTGGCAATGATTCATTGCTGAGGCCAAGCTTGTACTTCAAGTGTTCAGAAAAACATGTCTGATGTGGTAGTCTCACACAAATGCCAACGAACTTCAACTGTTACCGGTACCATGCTCGTACCATTTTCTGAGACGGGGTACTCGTGCAGCAGAAGCACTCGTATACGCACGCGCCATGCCAGCACGCGTACCGTACTCGTACTCGTTTACTCGTCTTGTCCCCGCTAAGGACGCTTACCTTGGGGACATGCGTGCCGTGCTTCTGCGTGCGCCGTGCCTCACGCATCGCGTGCCACTTGCGTGCGCGCACCAAGCGTCATTGCTGACGCTGTGATTGTACTTCAAGTACTTCATTTCTGAGGCAGTTCTTGTATGCAGATGCCTCATCCTATCGCTGACCCTAGCCGTAGTCGTTACTCGTACCATACACATCAACGTTTGCTCATTTCGTCACAGCTGCGAACGCTTGCTTACCTTAGGGACGTGCGTGCCATGCTTCTGTGTGCGCCGTGCTTCGCGCATTTCATGCCACTTGCGCGCACACACCATGCAGCCAAACACCTCCAGGCTGAGCGCCAGGTCCATGTGGCTGGGGCGCGCGCGGTAAAATTTATGAACGTGAACGGCGGGGCGCATGATATTCACAAATGTGAACTGAGGTCCAAGGACCACTTTTGTTGTTGATACTGCTGATATCATGACACAGGGTCATATGATAGAGGGCGCTGGCGTTGATGGGAAAGGTGTGGGCTAGGGTTAGTCAAATCCTGAGTTTGCCGATGATCAGGCGAGGCATGTGGGACTCTACTCAAGGACTCTACTTGCAGACTTGAGTCATGCCACACTAAGAACAGCTTGCGCCAAGTCCATGTGGTTGTGGCACGCAGGGAGAAATTTACAGACGTGAACGGAGCGGCGCGTGAATTCACAAATGTGAACAGAGGGTCCGAGGACCACTGGAGTTAGTTGAAACTTATTATTAACGATTGTGTGTGAGTGCGACGTACATGTCACACATGTTATGTATATGTATGTGTGACGAATACGACTTTATGTCAGTATGCAGTGATGCACAACGTGCCCGCAAGGAATCGGCATCCGCCATTCTTGCATGGCGCGAGATGAAAACACCGTGTCCTGACCCTGCGTTGTCCCCACCGCGATCGTGAGTCTGCAGTGCTCAGTCGATTAGCCTCGGGGTGTTGCGCGCGTGTGTGTGTGTGCTAGTCCACAAGTTTGCCAAATCCGCAACCATGACCCTCGCCTGGTGATGGTCACACCTATCCCCTCGATGTCAACGAACTCTATCATATGAGTCTGTGTTTGTGAGCATAGAAGGATGTTTGTGTGTGCGTGTGTGTGTTGGGTCAAATACTGCCCAGTGTATGAACACATGACATGCACGTCACACTTACGCATCTAACACTAACCGTAACCAACCCTGATCCTGACCAACAAAATCAAACTTGACCTCAACACTACCGCGGTGCCACATCCACATGGTCGAACAAAATGTCGCCCCGTTTCATATGTGACTCTGCACGATGCTTGACATCATTACAGAATGCATCTCACGCTGAAGCTCAACATGAAGTTCACCTGAAGAGCGCGCCAGTCACAAAGCTGAGGGTGAAGGCCTGCAGAGAGGAGACCAGCAAGTCCAAGCACGACATTTTCAGTCTCCTAGAGGACTGCCATCATGAGTACAGCTGTGACGATGGTGCACAGCGTTACGGTTAGGGTTGACCCTAACCCTCACCCTAGGGCTATGACGTGGCCCTACAGCTGCTATGATCCTGTGGCTGAGGCAATATGATGGAGGCCAGGCAAAAGCCGCGTCAAACCATTCAACTAGGAGTAATCTGGTGGTTTGAATGCACTTTCTCCGCGCAGTGCGCAGTTTTTCTTCCGCCCTCGGCGCAGAAGCTTCATTCACCTGCTGCGTAGATGTCAAGCAAGGCGCACATGCACGCCGATTGAAGGAGGTTGAACATTCGGCTCAACAGCGCTAAAGCCAGTGCACCTGAACTGAGCGAATTGGACTTGCCCCTTCCCTAGCCCTAGTTTCTTGAGGTACCTGCACACCCTTCCAAACACCACCAAGCCACAATTCGCACCATCAAAATGATGAGTACTGACAGCCCCCCCCCTGAAGGGGCAGCACCCCTTGAAAGAAACCGCACCCCCCGTGCATGTCAACGTCAACTCAAAAGGAGCATACATACATACTCTGTGGTAGATGAGCGCTGACAGGAGGACCCCCCCACGTCAGAAACGTGATGCATACATACCTTGCGGAAGATGAGCACTCACAGGGGGACCCCCACCCCCCCTCCATGGACCTCAACTGGGGGGGCCCACTCCAGTCAATTCATGCACTAGAAAAGGTGAAGCATACATACATACCTTGAAAAAGATGAGCACTCATAGGGGGACCCCCACCCCCTCCATAGAGCTGGACTGGGGCGCCCACCCCAGTCAATTCTCAAACATGCATGCATTGATTTCATGCAATGCATACATACCTTGAGGAAGATGAGCACTGACAGGGGGACGCCCACCCCCTCCATGGAGTTCAACTGAGGGGCCCACTCCAATCGATCCATGCATTGATTTATAAGGTGATACGTACATACCTTAAGGAAGATGAGCACTGACAAGGGGACCCCCACCCCCTCCATGGAGCTGAACTGGGGGGCCCACTCGAGCCCGAACCCCGATGCTGCCGCCAGTACGACCAGCACGACGGCGGCGGTGAGGTGGATCCACGTCAGTGCGATGAGGCGGTTGTAGACCTGCGAGTGGCAAGGAATCCAATGTTAACTTCGAACTCTTTGCGCCTGTGTAGTGCATGCCAGGGTGCATGGGTTCAATTGTGGCAGCACGCTGAATCCACGTCAGCGCGATGAGGCGATTGTAGCTGCACGCAAATAATTCAACTTCAACTTGAACTTCATTGTGCTTGTGGTCTTTTGTGGCAGGATGACCAGCACCACGGCGGCGGTGAGGTGGATCCACGTCAGCGCAATGAGGCGATTGTAAACCTGCGCGCAGCGAATAATACAACTCCAACTTCAACTTCATCGTGATTGTGGCTTGCGCAAGTGCGGCTGTGGTCCCGACGACGTCGACAGGATGACTTGCACAACGGCGGCGGTAAGGTGGATCCACGTCAGCGCTATCAGGCGGTTGTAGACCTGCGTGCGGCAAGGGATCCAATCTTAACTTCAACTCTTGTATGATGACGGTGTGCGCAATGGCAGCTCTGGTCAGAGTGTACAGGTCTGATTGCGACTGCACCTAACTATCATGAGTAAGCTGGATCCACGTCAGCACTATAAGGATGTCAGGTTCTGACCCTAACCCAAAACCTCGACGCAACAGTTGATGAGATGGTTCACGCGCGCTTTGAAAAATGGCAGGTTGAAGTTCAAGTTGACATCACATCTCGGGAAAAACAGCTCAAAGCAAACACAGATAAGATTGTTCACGCGCGCTTTTAAGGAGTTGCAGTTGAAATTGAAGTTGAAATTAAATAACTCTGCTCACCTCCTGCGTCAGATTCCTGGGCTCCCCCCATATGGGCAGAAACAGCTTGAAGCGGCGCCAGAAGAGGGACAGAGCTACTCTCCCCTCGGGACTCGTTGCCAGCAGCCCCTGCATAGCAAGCAGTAAACAATTAGCTTTTGAACATCCTTGCATATTTGGTGATACCAGTGTAGAAGGGTGCGTTGGTGAAGATGTTAGAGAGATAGGTTGTAAATTATCGCGTAATGTGGTTCCATGTTGCACTATACCGGTGTTGATCAAGTCGGTACTCGTTGCCAGCAGCCGATGCGAAGCAAGCAACAGGCCATCTGGAGCTGAATATCACATGGTGGTACCAGCGTAACAGGGCACCTTTTTGGGTACCTTGGCAAAGTGATTGGATAAAACGGTCGTCTAAGTACAATCGAGTGGAACAGTTCCGGGTGTTGTTCACGTCTCACGCATGGGGAAGGAAGTAACGCTGTCGATGACTGCCTTTTGTGTGAACTTTATTTGACTTCCGCCTGAGGTGAGGAGATCCTATCATGCTGCACGTCTTATCAATACAACACAAATGCTCCCATTGAGCTTGTGCACGCCTTCTTCAGGATGGCAAAAAGTGACTCAGCTGCGGCAACGCTCAGCTAGAGCAGGTATGTTCACATGAGTGCCTATACATACATATCTGCCACATGAAGAGCTGGAGGATGATGAGCAGTGACTCAGCCGCGGCAATGCTCAGCTAGAGCAGGTTAATACACATGAGCTTTCTTGCACTTTTATACATACATACCTGCCATGTGAAGAATTTCAAGGATGATGAGCTTATATTTTAATCTTTTTAAAGTGAAAAACCTCGATAAATTATTTTAATATATGAATGAATACATAGATACCTGCCACGTAATGAACTTGATGATGATGAGCAGTGACTCAGCTGTACCAACGCTCAGCTAGAGCAGGTACACATACACATGACACATGACTTTATACTTCAGGAATATAAGCAGTGACTCAGCTTCAGCCACGCTCAGCTAGAGCGGGTACATCCATCCATACATACCTGCCACGTGAAGAACTTGAGGATGATGAGCTTATATGATTTTAAACTAAATAAACTATTTACAAAACATAAATACATACATACCTGCCATGTGAAGAACTTGAGGATGATGAGCAGTGACATGGCGACGGTGACGACGGTCTCCGTGTCGCCCGCAACCTTGCGCGCAGCGTCGGTGTTGTAGACAGTCGGATCCTCTAGCTGCAATGGCACAGTGGCAGGCCAGCGCATTTGACATTTGTCATTTGAAGTACGTAAAGAAAACTTCACGTACATCAAACAATATCATGGGACCCCAATGTCACATGGCAGCAAGATTGAACATTGTCATCTAAAGCGCCACGCAGACTAGTCGAATTGCTTAATACACCTTGATGGAAGGTGATAGCTCTCAGTGGCGCTACTTAGTGTTAGGGTTAGGGTTAGGGTTAGGGTTAGGGCTAAGTTCCTGCCCAAGGACAGCAAGCTGCAGCGATGCAGACGCACGCCAGTGCATCTGACACTTTGCAACCAAACGCACAAAAAGTGTACGCCCTGCCTGGCGTGCTTCATAACGTTCACTCTTTTAAGACTCGGTCTGGCGATGCCTCTCAGCCTCCTGTGCGGCCTTTGCTAGTGTGCACTGGTGAACCCCAACCTAACTCTAATCCTAAGCTTCATCGTTGTTTCAACACTTAGCCTAAACTTCACCATGCTGCGCCATACGGTCATGATGCGAAAGCCAGGCGCAAGCGCCGTCGCAGCGCGGCTTGTACGCCAACCACTTCTGCAGGCGCAATTCAAGAAGTCTGGAAAAACAAGATCAAATTCAAGTTCAAGCACTGCGGTGATGCTCACGTCGTCGAACGCCCTGTCGTGCAGGTACCTCAAGCACACTTCAAGAATTCTGGAAGAACATCAACTTCAATTATTACACTTCAAGAATTCTGGAAGAACATCAACTCCAAGTTTATGTGCTGCGGTGACGCTCACATCGTCAATGGCTTTTGCGCGCGCGCCGCTGGCCAGGAAGCAGAGGTCGGGCACCAGCGACGCCGCTGCAGCAGCGCTCAGTATGTAGTAGAAGCGCCGTTCGCGCAGCGGCGCGTAGCTGTGGAGAAAGGGCGAGCAGGCGGCGACGGCAGCGGCAGCACTAGTGTAAGCAGCAGCAGCGGCGGCGGCAGCAACAGCCGCAGCAGCGGCGGCAGTAGCGGCAGCAGCAGCAGCGGCAGCAGCAGGGGCAGCAGCAGCAACAGCAGGTGCAGCAGCAGCAGCAGCAGCAGCAGCAGCAGCAGCAGCAGCAGCAGCAGCAGCAGCAGCAGCAGCAGCAGCAGCAGCAGCAGCAGCAGCAGCAGCAGCAGCAGCAGCAGCAGAAGGTCCCTCGTTGCCTCCCCGCGCAGGCACTGCACTAGGGCAAGAAATGTTGATGAATGGTAGCAGCAGCAGCAGCGGCAGCAGTAGCAGCAGCACCACCACCACCGCTAACGAATCTCATACACTGAAGTACGAATAAAAACAAATTACAGCGGACCTGTGCCTGGCCCCGTCGTTCAGCGCTTGCAATACCATCGGATCATCTTTGAAGTGGATTACCGATGGAGGTGTTGAGTTATGTGATTATGTTTGTCTCGCATGCATGCCACACTGGGTACATCATCTTCTGTGATGTGCATTTATACAGGGTATCATCTGTCCCTTCAGCTCCCGTCACCATGACTCAACCCGGCCTTCCACTTGTATACATTGCACATACCGCATGTCGAACGCCGTATGTAGGGCACTCCAGAACTACATGGCATCATGATGATAAACATGCATACACACATACACTACGTACCAACGATTGTATATGCTGCGTGCATGGAGCTCTGCAGTACTACAGAGTGCAGGTGCATATCTGAGCCATTACCCGTGGGGCTTATGTGTACTCAACGTAGAAAAGCAATTGGCAGCCCGGCACGTTTCACATCTGCGAGGACAAACTTTGGAAAAAGATCCAGCACTCACAGTGCTGTGTTGGTGGCAGCCCACAGGAAGCCTGCTGCCAGCATTGAGTTGTGCCTGCCAGCCAGCATACATACATACGGGGGGGGGGGGGGGGGGGGGGGGGGTCAGAGAGCGTGCGTCAGGAGATAACATTCAGCACAAGGTGGTGATCTCTGACATACACACTGCAAAGCCAAGCAATGCAGATGGCGATGCTCAGCTTTGCTATGCTTCCAGCCACCAACGCCGATACGTACATGGGAAGGGTAGAGTGAGTGCATTGCGAAACAGTATGCAGAGGCATTGCGAAACAGTATGCAGAGGCATGAGATGAGATGAAAGTAAACTTTACTTACTTCAACAGCAGCTGACGACACCCTGGCTTCCCGGACACGGAGCGTAGTTGAAGGCTGGGTGCTAACGCTGCAGCGCAAACGGCAGTGCTCGTGAGGATGTTAGGGTTGTTGCAGTTTTACAATCGAAATAACACGTCGGCTCTCCTCCGGCTACTCGACACTACATGGCTGTAAACTCCAAGTATGAACTCGAAGTACCGCACTGCCAAAGAGGGACGCGTGCTCTCACTTGGGAATGGAGGGGTAGAGGTCCAGCAGGAACGACAGCGCCAGCAGCGCCGTGCTGAGGTTGATGACGTAGGGGTTGGCCGCGACACCGTCCACCACATCCGCGGCGACCTCGACGACGGTGCGGCGGCGCTTCACGGCCACCGGCGTGTGCGCTGCGTTGCCCTCTTGTTCCTGCGGCTACGAAGGAGCGAAGGGGGGAGAGAAAGGGGGAGGGTGTCAACTGCTTAGCGTCGCGATCGAAGCTGATGCGCGTCATGCGCGGTGGATAACATATGGCTGGATGCAATACTGTAGGATGTAGCCTAATCCTAAACCTATCCTTACCCTAATCCTAACCCTAAACCACAGGGTTGGTGTTAGTGTTCGGGGTAGAATAAGGGGGGTAGGGACAGGCGGCGACTTCGACAACGGTGCGGTGGTTCCCCCTAACCCTACCCTAAACCTAACCCTAACCCTAGCCCTAACTCTAACCCTAACCCTAACCCTAACCCTAACCCATACCCTTCATGGCGACCGGCGTGTGCGCTGCGCTAGCCTCCTGCTCCTGCAGCTGCAGGGGGATGCAGGGTATGCATCATGGTTGCGATCAACAATGGTTAAGGCCGCCAGGGCTCAGTGATGTGGTAGGGTTAGTGTTTCAGTTAGGGTTTTGGGCAGGTGGCGACTTCAACGCCGGTGCGGCGGCGCTTGACGGCGACCGGCGTGTGCGCTGCGCCGCCCTCGTGCTCCTGCGGCTTCGAAAGGTTTTGAACCAGCCATCATTGCGACCAACGAAAGTGATTTGTGCTGTGTTCAACGGGTGGCGTACGGCTGGCCGCGATACTGTCTGGTGGAGGGTTTGGCTAACCCTAACCCTGACCCTAACACTCAACGAAATTCTAAGCCCAATCACAATCTTAACCCTCAGCCTAAGACTAACCCTGTGGGGGTAAGGGCTAGTGCTCAAGTTAGTATTAGGGTGAGAGGCTTCGACGATGGCGCGGCAGCACCTACATCCTCTTGCTCTCGCAGCCACCAAGACAGTAGCGGGGGCGTGGGGGGGACGTGGGGTGTCAAATGGTCATCATCGCCAAACTAAAGCTAACTCGTGTCGCCACGGTCAGCAAATGGCATACAGTTGGGCCGAGTTCAGGTTACCGTAGCTAGTTAGGGTTAGGGTTAGGCGAGGCGTTGATTTTGACGTCGGTGCGACGGCGCGTGACGGTCACAGGCGTGTGTGCGCTGCCCTACTGTGGCTAGAGTGGGCGCCAGGGGAAGGGAGGGGGGGGGGGGGGGGAATATAGTCAAGATTGCAATTTTTCGACTGCAGAGTTTTAGGGAGGGGAGGGGAAGGGGGGGGAGTCAACGTTACTGAGGTGGATTTGAGGGGGCAGAACGGGGGCGAGGCTGGCAATTATTGACATCGTGACTAGTACACTGAATGACGGCATCTCAGGCGGGGCACCGAGCTGCTCTCCCCCCTTAGGGTCAAAGTTAGGGTTAGGGTTGGGGTTACTGACCTGCACCTCCCCCCACTCCAGCGGCGCACCCCCCCGGCTGACCCTAACCCACGTGTGAGGCAGCGCTGGTGGAAAGCTCACCCGATGCAGGCCTGTACTTGGGGCTGAAACCCCCTAGCCACATCAGGGGGCACTCAGGCTAAGGATTAGAATTAGGGTTAGGGTTTCGGTCACTAACCTGCACCTCCCCCCACTCCAGCGGCGCACCCCCCGGTAGCAGCCGCCCTGCTGACCCCCTGCCCCGCCCCCCTCCAAAAGAGCCCCTAGCGCCCCCTGCCCCTCCTCCAGTTGCCCCCTCCGCAGCAGTGTTCAGTAACGGCGCCGCCGTGTCCCCGGGGGTAGGCGAGTCGGGGGGGTTCCAGTCCCCTGCCGCGTAGGCGGTTTCATAGTTGTAACCGCCGTATGCAGCGGCTCCGCCCTCGTCAACCACCGCGGGGTTCTCGTACGACGGATCATATGCATACTGCTGCGCTGTGTAGTCGTATTGCGCATACTCCTGTTGTTGCTGGTCATACTGCTGCTGCTGCTGTGCGTAGTCGTGCTGCTGCTGCTCGTACTGCTGCTGCTGCTGCTGTGCATCCAGTTGAGCGCCGTAGTCATACTGAGCACTGCCATTGCCGCCGCTGCCGTCAACGCCATCAATATAAGCGTACCCCATGCTCTGCTGCTGCTGCTGCTGCTGCTGCGTCTCGTGCTGCCGCTGCACATCCACCGCCGCCGCTGTCGCAACCCCCCGTGTCGCCGGCAGAACCCCTTCCGCCGCTGCCGCCGCTGGCACAACGCTGTCGCCGCCGCCTTCACCAGCGATGGGAAAATAGCTCGCCTGCCGCGCCACCGGCGCCGCGGGCGCGCACGCCTCGGGGGCAGGGGGCTCATGCTCCCCCCCTCGCCCACCCTCCCCCTCCTCCCCCTCTTCATCCCCCGGCACTATGGACGGCCGATAGCGCTCGCCGCTTCGGCTGCGGCTGAGCCGTGCCATCAGCCCTGGCCTGGGGGGCGGGGGCTGCGAGGGGGGGGAAAGACCCGTGCGGGGACTGTTCCTCCTGGAAGCGGAACCTTCTCCTCTGGGACTCTTCCTGGAAAGTTCAGCGGAACCTTCTCCTCTGGGACTGGCCCTGGCGGCGGAATTGTCTTCCCTGGGACTGACCCTGGCGCTGTGCGCCGCCGCCAAGTGCGGCGCGTCTGTGGAGCGCTGCTGCTGCTGCTGCGTGGCGATGCTCAGCGCGGGCACGCGCGCGTCACTCGCCGCAGCAACGCTCCGCGGCGACACGGCATTTTTCCCCGGCGCCGCTGCCTGCGCCGCCCCCCCCCTCCCTTCCCCCTCTTCCTCCCCGTTCAGGGATCTGTTTGGGCTGCCGCCGGGGCTCGCATCGGGGGTACCCTGGGGCCCCGCCCACGTGGGGGACGTCAGCCCCCCCCCCGCTTTGGGGGAAGAGGAGGGGGAAGTTCGGACGGGACCCAGGGGCGCCAGTTTAGGGGGAGGGGGCTTTCGGGGGGAGGGCGGGGTGACGGCGGCGGCGGGGGTAGTGGCGGGCGGTTGAGCGTTGCCAACGCTGCTATCGCTGCTGCTGCTGCTGCTGGGGGAGGAGATGGGGGCTTTGAGGGGGGTTGCGCGGGGGGGGTCGCCCCCTTGGTTGGCGGTAGGGGGGTGCTCGTCTTGAGCACTGCCTTTGTGGAACTTGAAGCTGGCGCCTGTGACGGGGGCGGCGCAATGAAGGGGGGGGTGGTATGTCGATCGGGCTGAGCGCTGCTGATGAAAACATTGCTCAGAGCCTGCAACAGGTGGCTCCGTGCCGCAGTGCGCAGCCTTCAGAGTGTTCAACCCTACGAAGTGTGTTGTTGTAAGGCAAGCAAGTAGTCACAGCTTGCTGCGGGCAAGGTTGTGAGCCAAACGGCGACTCTAAACGTGCCGCGAAGCTGCTAGCACAAGCACTGCATGCGCCGCCTCCTCTTGCGCACAAGGAATTGTGACTTTGCAACGTGTCCAAGTTCAAAGCGCCCAGCGCGACAGGTGCAGAAACCCAGGTTTCAACCTGTACCTAGTGCTTGTGTGTACGCGGCGGCGTACACAGCGTATTGCATTGCGACAGAGCGGTGCAAGTACCGTAAGGCATTCAAATCTGTTGTGCTGTGCCCTCTCAGACCACAATTTCGAGAAATCTTTCCCTTCCTGCACAAAATCAGCTTCAGAGGGTCAACAGTGAACTGAGCCATCAGCTCCATTGAGTTGTTGTTGAACTCGCCGCATCCTTCTTCAACATTGAACTTACCAGCTTCTTCTTCAAGCCCCGGGTCGCCGCTCATCGACCCTGACCTAGACCGCCTGCGCCCTTTCTCCGCCGATCGAAATACCAAGTGGTGTTCTGCTGCACTGAAAATCGGCTTCACAGAGTCATCAGTGACTGGCGACCGGCATCTACTGCTGCACTGAATATCGGCTTCACAGAGTCATCAGTGACCGGCTACCGGCATCTACTTCAACATTGAACTTACCAGCTTCTTCTTCAAACCCCGGGTCTCCGCTCATTGACCCTGACCTAGACCGCCTGCGCCCTTTCTCCGCCGAGCCTCTCCTGGGCGCATACCGTTCGGGCGATGGCAGGTCCCAAGAGGGTCTGCGTCCATGCCTGCGCAGGAACAAGCGAGGATATGCTGGAAGGTTATCATGCAAAAAGTTCCGCTGTGCATGCCTGCCTGTTCAGGACAAAGCGAGGGAAAACTTTGAAGCTGCGCTTCTGATACAAAAGTGTGCGGAGCAGTGGTCACAGCAGCCAGGACTTCGGCTGCCCGCATCATGGCAGTACGTTGGAGAGAGAGAGCGTATGCACAGGTTGAGGGAGCTCAGAGATGCGCTTGGCTGCAGCAACTCTCCCACCGCACGACCAGCATCAGAGACGCTGCGGGTGAACTCTTGTATTAATACTGAGTTGGTCTTCCAGAAGTATGATGCTACTGTCCCATGGGCATGGGTGAGGGTAGAGATTGCGCTGCCGACTTGAACTTGAAATTGACGTTTGCGGCAGATCCAAGAGTTGCTGTTGAGTGCCGTGCATGCATAAGTTCAACTCAAGCCTACCTCCAACAATGACGCACCTGTCGCGCTGCTGGCTGAAGTGTAGTTTCATGGAAGGGTGGCACTCCACAATAGACTTCAACTAGAGCCTACCTCAACAGTGACACACCTGTCTGGGGGCTGGCTGAAGTGCAGTTCCACGGACGGGCGACGCTCCGCGTATAACTTCAGTTCAAGCCTACCTCAAAAGCGACGCACCTGTCTGGGGGTTGGCTGAAGTGCAGTTCCACGGACGGGCGACGCTCCATGTGACCCTGCATGTGGAAACTTCAACTAAAGCCTACCTCAACAGTGACGCACTTGTCCGGCAGCTGGCTGAAGTGCAGGTCTAAAGACGGGCGATGCTCCGCGTATGAACCTCCATTCAAGCCTACTCAACAGTGACACACCTGTCTAGCGGCTGACGGAAGTGCAGTTCGACGGACGGGCAACGCTCCGCGTGGCCCGCACATATGAACTTCAACTCAAGCGTACCTCAACAGTGACGCACCTGTCTGGGGGCTGGCTGAAGTGCAGTTCGACAGATGGGCGACGCTCCGCATGGCCCGCGTAGAACGCATTACTGGGGGGCAGGTGCGCCTGCGGCGACTGCATCCCCTCCTTTCCCCCCTGATGTGCTAGGTCTGTAGGTATGTTTTGCACGCCACCGGCTTGACCCTGTCCCCCCTGCGGCCCGCGCGGTTGCGGCAGTGCTCAGGGCTGTGTTGGGCGCAAGTAACGGGGCTCATCAAGCAGGCGCTGCATGTCAAAGGCGCATGCTCCGTTTGCGCTTGAAGGCCTGCTGCTAGCACAGTTCTGGCTGATCGGTGAGTGGCAGAGTTGAAGGCATGACCTTCGAGGTACGCTGTATGCAGCGGTGCGCTCCGCGCGTCAAGCATGCGCTGTCAGAGGCGTAGGGCTCACTTCGTGCAAGACCCACAAACAAGAGACTTCATGACTTCAGAACAGGGCAGATATAGCGGTGACCCACGCAAGTAGATGGCAAATCAAGTAGGGCAGCCTGACCAATCAGCATGCAGAGGCCATTGCGTACACTGGCCGTACTGTTTTACAAATCAGAAAATGTGCACCTTCAGGTGCAGCAGTACAGTACGTTGCTGCGTTGAAGCAAACGTTTCGATTGCTATAGGCAACCCAGCCTCCCTTGGGGCCGCGATGACTACAAGTCTATAAGGATGTGGGTTGACCGCAGTCAGTATGCCGTCATGCCAGCAAATTACGTAATCATGGTGAAAGAAGTTTTCAGGCCTGATTCGATCAACAGTGTGACGTGACAACGCAACGTCGACGAGGAAGGCGCAAACCGCTGAGTCCTCAGGCCTACCTCCTGCTTTTTAACGCCAGTAGTGCTGCATTACGTTCTGCTGATGAGCAATGTGTAGTAGTGACGCTGGCATGAAGTTGCATGAACGCCTACATGAAAATGCATTTTTTCAGGTGTCACATTTTTTTCATAGAACATACTCAGGACGGCACACAGGGCATTACTACTGAATCATGACCCTATACAGCTGTATACGCTTAACCGCGGCAGGCGTGGTCCGACAAGTGTGCGTAGATCACACCAGCGTTCGCGCTCGTTGTCGTTCGTGATCGTATGCAACACCTTGCAAAGTTGATTGTTGGTACCTGTGGGCAGATGTCAGGATCAAGGCAGCAATCACCACGTTAGCTTCCAGTGCGCCCTCTTGCTCATCCAGCTCGCGTGATCATTATTGCAGCTTGCCTTCCCCTTCGTTTGGTTTTGATTGCAATTGCTGGTGTGTGTCTAACGGTTACACCTCGCGACAAATCGCGATCAAACCCCGCTTCACCTTTTTAAAAGTTGATTGAGTTGAATTTGAGTTGCCAGGCTTCTAATGGACGTTGCTGCTGCCGGCAAACACGTATAGTGCAGCGGAGGGGTCACGGTTTCTCGGAATACACAGCAGCCCTGCTCTGCCGTGAGTAGAACGCTCAGTCAACGCAAGCTCTGTTCCTGGGTACGTTAGTACTCAGGTCTCTCCCTAAGATCAAATGGCCTCACCTTTTGACTTTTTACCTACAGCACGCGCGGGTGATCTGACAACTGTTGTCATGTCGGCCTGCCTCACAAACCTTATGACCGGACCGGCGTCGCGTGCACTGCTGTAGCTGCAGCGCTGTCCAAGAGGTGTACAAGAACCCAACTTGGCCTGTGAGAAAAAAGTGTATGCTCGCAGCACAAAGTCTTCGGCCTTCGTGACAGGTGGTGCGCCGCTGGCTACTCATTCGCGCTTCAATACTGCGAGTGAAGGCTGTCGCTCAGCTGCAGCTGCCACATCATCGTGGCCACGGCGCTGTCCATGGGTCTCCAAGAAAAGTTCACATGAACGAATTTGAGCAATATGCTCAATTTGTCGCTTTTGTCCTGCTGCACGCGCGAGCTAGCTGACAGCTGCCATCAAGTCGATCTGCGGTCATCGTGTTTCGAAGCAATTGGCATCAAGCGCCTCGCTGTGGTCGCGGCGGTGTCCATACGAGGTGCACAAGAAAAGTACACGGCCTGTGAGAACAAAGTGCGAACTACATTACGCTGCAGGTCGGCAAGCTTACAAGCTGCGGCGGCGCTGATGATTGAGACGCATAAAGCTGCTGCCGCGTAAGGCTGGTGCAGCGCCGCTGACGGGCCCCCGAGGATCGGGGGCATGTTGTTCAACTTCGGCGGGCGGTTCGCGCAGGTCGGCCAACGTAGCTCTTTGCGTATATGCTGTGGACGACATAATGCTTTTTGTACATTTGCCTTTAAGACATTCCCCAAACTTTCAAGCTACTTTAGCGACGAACACATTGGCTGGACGGTCAGATTTTTGAAGTACAGCGCAGGGGCGGGATGTAATCGGCAGGTGCTGTTCACCACGCATTTTCCGATGTCCATGTTTATAACCGAATGAAATGGCTGCTTTACCATATTTAGCATACAACACATCGGTGAATTGATGAATTCTGAAGTAATTTCACCAGTAGACGGATTCGATTAATCAAGTTCCCTGCTGCACCGTGACCGTCAGGAATCTCCTCTGAGACATTTAAGTACAGAACTGATTGTCAGGCGCAGTCAGTGAGACCATGTCTGCATGCGATGCGAGACGCCCCCCCCCCCCGCCCCGTCCCGGAGGGGGGGGAAGGGGGGGGGAAACCTACTACCTAGGCAGGCCCTGGCACAGCACATCTGACTTCAGTGCGGCTAACCTTTTGAGCGGTCAATCACGCATTCATTGCGATCTGTGTTTGTGGATAAGAGCAGGTGCTGCTGTTGTACGTATGGACTTGTATTTATAAAGGCCCAAGGGAGGCCGGGTTGCCTATGCAATCGAAAAGCTTGCGTCAACGCAGCAGCCTAGTCTGCGCTGTGCCCTAGGAGTTTGGATACCGGCGCCGCAACACAGCCCAGCATTCGCGCTCCACGTGTGTATGCCATGACGCGCTCCGCCAACTCCCGCGCCAGCGATATGCTCAGCTCAATGTGGATCTGACGCTTAGCTAACCCGGCCTTGCGTAACACATCTGCCTTCCCCCCCCTGAGCACAGTGCTGAGTGCATTGCCAACTCCTTAACAAAAAGGCTTGTCTGCTTGCCCAGCCGTCCGTACGACTCCTGCACGAATGGCACAAAAGCCCAAGATGACGTCAAGGTGCCGGTGTGGTGCTTGACCTTCGCGTCCTCCCCCACCCCAGCAGCATAGCCGTCCGTGTTCGAGGCATTTGTTTTGCCTGTCAGGTACGAGCTCGCTGTGGGTGCGCGCACACTTGTGTCTAGCACTATTCCCTTGTTACGGTATGCACTGCTAAAGTGCAGACACCCTGGGTCAATGACTGTGTCCGCCCGATACCCCGGTACCTTGAAGACGCTAGCGTCCTCATTGCGGACAATAGAGACATGGTGCTGTCTCAAGATGCGCTGTAGGCACCGCTTTTGGGCAGTGTGTGTCGCGTTGTGCCCCCGTATGTGCTGGCTGGGGCAGCTGATCGCATGCGTGGAGGTGGGGCTCACGTCACTGCACCGCCATGGGCACACCTCGCCCTGTATGCCCCACCCGTCTATAAAGATCGCAACCATAATCATCGTGGCTGCTGCCATACTGGACATGGGCGCCGCACCCGGGCGGTCATTGGCAGCGGGTGGCACGCTCATCCACGCCATTGCCCCGGACGCACGCTGGCTGCGCAGCTGCGCCAGGACCCGCGCGCTAGCCTGTTGGCGGCGGCGGCTGGTGTCACGCAAGTCACCAATAAGTGTAGCCTGCGTCGGCTTGCCCACGGCACCAGCCGAGGCAGCCTCTAGGTCCTCCACCAGGCAGTCCTCGTATTGACGTCGAAGAACATTTGAAAGGCCGGCTTGTAGTCCGTGCGTGAAGTGACCGCGCCGGCGGCGGGGCACTACCTTTCTGCAGATCTCGTCAGCATAGGCCTCCCAGTCGTCGTCGTCGTCCTCCTGCCCGCCGCTGCAGCTGCTTTCTTCCGCGCTAGTTTGTGTTTTAGCGGGCGTGGAAGAGGCAGCCGCGGCAGCGGCTTGAGGGCCAGGTACGGTCGCCGCCGCAGCGGCCGCCTCGGCGCCAGGCACAATGCCGTGGGTGTGTGGGGCTGGCTCAGTGGTCCCCGTCTCCGTGACGGCAGTTGCGGCGTAGATCGCTTGCACCGCAGTGGGGAGCGTCGACGCTGCGGCCGTTGTATCCGCTGCCCACCGTAGCAACGATGCTGGGAGCTGCTCGGCCACAGCTGTGCGTGATTTTTCGCCGCCATCAGCTGTCAGCGCTCGCGTAGAGCGTCGCACGGCCTCGATGATTGGCGGCAGTCCCTGGTCCTCGCGTATTGCGCATGAGTGCTGCGCGAACCAGGTGACTGCGCCGTGTTCGTCAGTGCCGAGCCTCAGGGCCCCTGCTGCCACAGTGGCATGAATTATTGCAGGCCGCAGTGTTGTGCATGCCTGGGCCGTGTATGCGGCTGGTGCCAGTAGCCCCAAAAGCGGCATGCCCAGACCGCCTCGTCGCTCCGGCAACCGTGACGCCCGCAGTGGCACTGCGATGTCCGTGAGTTCTGGCGGGCCCAAGCGCGGCAATACCAGCACGCTGCCACTGCTGGCTACCTCATTGTCACCAGCAGTGCAGGCGGCCAGCAGGTGTGACTTCATGACTGCCGCGGTAGCGCAGCCGTGCAGGTGCAGCATGCGTTCAAGCGTCCATGCACAGAACCCGTCAAATGCGTGCAGCCATGTCTCACTCAAAGCCGTGTCAACGACCCGAGCTAAGAAGCCCATGCGCTTTGTCAGTGACCTGCGCAGAATGAATTGTGCTGCCTGTAGGTGATGCCGCGCCATCCCAGCTAGCTGCCACGACAATCGCCATGTCCCTGCGTCAACAAGATGCTTGCTCATGGCAGCATGCACATAGGCTGGGTGCCCTACCGGTACCCCGACCGACGTAAAGCCCTGACTGGATTCTGGCATGGTGGCGTCCACAAACGGTATGTCAAGGGCGCGCAGGCGTGCTCTGGCCGCTTCATCAAACACTGTGCCGCGCATGGCAATGGCCAGCGACTTGTCTGGTCGAACGCGTAGGCCCCCTGCCGCAAGCCGACGGATCACCTCTGCCACCCCAGCGGCCGCTGCATCGTCGAAGTAGGCAGCTTGCAGCACGTTGAGGTCATCCAGGAAAGCGCAGTGCGGGGCTGGCGGTTCCGCTGTGCTGTGGCCGTAGGCCGGCATACTGCCGGGCGTCGCACTCACTCCATCAGGGTAGAAGAGTAGGAATGCCGCTGCCACTGCAAAGTACAGCGGCCCTAGAGGGTCCCCTTGCTGGCACCCTAGGTGGGAGCAGATAATGCGAGCTTCACCGTTCACCTCCACTCGCATCTCTGGGGCAGTGTCACCACAGTATACGGACTCAAAGTGCGGGAGCAGCTCCGGACAGAAGAGCATAAGTCCCCGCACAATGGCGGCGCGATCCACACTGTTAAATGCGTTCTCACAGTCCAGCTGGATTGTGGTGCCATACAGCTCGTGCCACACGCGCGCGCGCGCTGCCACATGCTCGACGCCAGACCGGTATCCTACGCCAAACTGCGACATGGAGGCCAGCAGCCCCGATATTTTGCCCTTGACACCCCGTGCCGCTGTGGACCCGAGGAGTCTGCGCCAGACACTGGAGCAGGCGATCGGACGCCGCTTCTGTCCTATGCCTGAGAGGGCCGCGGCGCGGAGAAGCCGTTGCGATTGCTCCGGCAGCAGTTCGGGCTCAACAAGCAGCGTCGTGAACACCTTGGCCAGGTGATGGGCGAATGCCGGTTCCATCACATCCGATTCTGAATCACCAGCTAGTCCTGGCGAGGCACTGCCCACGGGGCGGGTGGCTGCTTTCACTGGTGCACCAGGCCCAGCGGCCATCAAGAGGTGTTCATAGCGTAGGCCGTCCAGCCCTCCTGCCTTCCCCGCCCCTGCTGCGGACAAGGTCGACAGTATGTCTGTCGCCTCCACCTCGAGGCGCCGTCCGGCTGCGCTGGCAGCATCCTCAGGCCTATCGCTGCGATCATGCGCCTGACCCGATTCGAAGACGGGACTGCCGCTGCCAGCGGGCCCGGCGGTCGTTGCCACCCCTGCGCCGTGCAAGCAGTGCCGCCGGGCGTCGCGTACCAGGCCGCGCACTTGCTCCATTGGCGTATCGACTACCCCGGGCCGGGTGCCAGTTTCAGGGTGCTTTGCTGCCAGCACCTGTGCCGTGACCTCGTCTGCTGGGGCGCATGCTTCACGCGCCTCTAGTCGTGCGGCAGCCAGGCCTACCCCCCGTCGCTTGCCTGAGAGGGCAGCGCATGCTGTTTGCTGCCTGGAGTCAGCCTCCGTCCAGTCGGCATCGAAGTTCGTTTGTGCCGACGCCGTAGCTGCGTTGTTTGGTTTGGGGGCCCGCAGCGCCGCTGCTGCTGACAGCGTCTTTCTCAGTAGCTCCGCAAAGTCGCCAGACAGCAACGCTGCCAGCCGGGCCGCAGGCGGCATACCGGTTCCCTCCGGTTGCCTACCAAAGGCCATTGCTGCTAGCAGGTGCAGCAGCCTGTAGCCGCGCTGCACTAGAGTCTGAGAAACCTGATGAGCAAACGCCCCGGCACCATGGTGGAGGCGCACCCGTGCCGCCTCACGTGCACTGTCTGTGGCGTCCGCCAGTAGTCGTGTGGCGTGCTCCACTAGCCGTGCCCACTGGGTGCACTGCAGCTGAGTGCGGAAGGGGTTGGCAGTCGTGGTGAACCGTAGCAGCAGTAGATCCGCCTCATTGGTCTGGTCAAGTGCGTGGACGACCGAGGGCGTCGAGAGGTCCCAAGCCAGGGATGCTCGTGACTGGGGCTTTGAGGGCCTGCCACTGGTGGTGGTGGTCGGGGGGGGCGGTGACGCGGCATCGTCCGGCGGGTCCAAGTCCATGTCCGCCCATCCCACGGCCGTCCCGTGGGGGGGGCTGCTGTCCTGCAGCCTTAGGCTGTTAGACTGAGTGCGGCTGCCGGCGCTGCCAGGCGGTGCTCCAGCAGCTGCCGTTCGGCGCCGGCGTTGCGCGCCGGTTGCCGTGGCCGCCGGGCGTTTCTTGCTGGACTTTGAGTTGGCAGCGCCACTAGCCGGCACCGCCGGTGGCTTTGGAGGTGTCGCTGCGGCAGCCCCCGCCGCCGCGGCCGCGCCGTCGCTACCCGCACCCCCGCCCTCGGACTGGCCCGGGGGTACTGCCGGGCGTGCGCGCGTGGGGGCGCTTCCATTCCGTCGACACGTGTGGCATGGCGAGGTCAGCGCGCATTGCCTCTGCCCCGCGCTGGCTGACATATGGACCAGACCGCAGGCACCTGTGCATGCACTCAGCTTCCTTACCGCCCGTAGGAAGTCTTCTGCCGTGCAACCATACATGGTGCTCATCTCCTGCACACGCTTGGCATGGTGTGCCCCAGTGTTGCAGGTACTGCTGCCTGAAGGGGCACGGTCACCGGATGGGTCGTGATCAACCTGCTGCCGGATGCCCTTGGCGTATGCTGCCGCCAGATTTTGCTGACAGTGTGATGTGCTCGCCTCAGGGTTCAGCATCGACCTCGTGCAGCTACCACCGTTGAAGTGGGCCACTACCGGTGCCATGCGGCTCGCAGCTGACAGTTTGCCTCGCTGTTTGCTGTCCTCTTTCTGACCAAGCTGCCAAAATGCCAGTGTGCATAAAGGACACCTCAGTGGCTCAGGCTGCTGTGGCAACTGCAGCGCAGTACGGGGCTGTGTCCGACTCGGAGCCGTGATGTGGGTGCTGTTAGCTTGAGTGGTCGCCGACGCTGTCATAGTGGTTGGCAAGGGCGGAGCTGCCGCAGGGGCGACAAGCAGTTCAAAGTGTCCCACATTTGTATATAGCCCAGGCGGCGTCCACAGCACATCCAGATGGCAGTCAGGCTGAGCTGGAGTTGCCGGTGCGAATACCGCTGGCAGCCCCATCAGTTGTGCCAGCACCAGCCCTGTTGATTTTTGCGTGCTGCCAGTGGCCTGAGGCTCGGCCTGCCACACCGTCACCGAGACCGCGTAGACCGCTGCAACAATGGCCCACACAGACAAACCGAGGGGCCGTCCCCACACGCCCTCTTCCTGTAGGCGTTGCAGCAGGAGCGTGTGCCCGCTGTCCGCGCTGTCCGTTTCATTTGTGCCGTACTCGATTGCGAGGCAGCGAGCGCGTGTCCCGTACGTGTCGAATTGTTCACGTGTACACGCAGGTTGGGCTGCTGCATGCGCGGTCAGTTGACGCATCGATGACATGCTGGCCCCTTGTTTGCCCGCCCCCTGCGTGACGTATGCCACCATCCCGTCCAGCAGTGCCTCTCGCATGGCAATCACCAGTGCTGGGGCCGGCAGTCCGTGCTCAACTGCGACGCTGTCTATGCCGTGTAGAGCTGTATGAATCAGGCAGTTGCCGTTGCCCACGTTGCTCACGGGGCGAAGCTCCCCACCACGTGCTAGCGTCGCTGTGTTTTCCCCAAGCGCCTGTTTGTGGAGTGCCTGCAGGCCCGTGTGCCAAGTGGAAAAACCATAGTTGGTGGCTTTTGCCAGCGCGTCTTGCTGCTCCTCCACGGTGACTGTATGGCACACGGTTGAGGGTATCCGGGTCGCCACCGTCACGGTGGTGACCTTCGCCGGCCCGGATATTGGTGCTGAGGGGGCAGAGGCACCGCCCCTCGGCGGTGTGGTGGCTGGTGCCAGGGGTGCACGAGAATTGTCGCACTGGGCCTGTCGCTCCTGCGTCCGCCGTCTGTGTTTACCTCTGCGTCGACTGCGCTTTCCACTGGCAACCATAGCCGTGACAGGTGCTGTCTCGGTCATTGTTGCGTGGGTGCTGTTATCACCAGCCTGCGTTACGTCTGACTCACCACGTTTCCCGGCTGGCTGGCGAGGCGACCTGGCAACGACCGGTTCCCTAAGGGAGAGTTGGTCAAACACCGTTGCCAGGTCATTACCTTCTTCTCGGAGGGAGAGCAAGCTGAACGTGACCGTCAGGTCATGCATCTGACTCACCAGCGGTGCGCAGGAAGTCCGGCCCAGCAGGGTCTGTGTTGCTGGCGCGTCGCTGGGCGCCGGCCGCATATGCAGTCGGCGTGACGTGCGGCAGGGTCCAAGCTTGGTACCCGTCGGCCAAGCGCAAAGCACCGTGACGCGTGCCCGATTGGGGGCAAGGGCCAGTGCACGTACCCTGCGCGCGAGTGCGCCAGCCGCCCCCAGCAGGCCTTGCCAGTGTGATCCCGTCGGGTCCCTGGGGCATTCGCTAGACTGAGCGCCCGCTGCGACAGCAGCTGCGGCACTGCCAGGTGTGCTGGGCACACGATCGTTGCTTGACATCGTTGCGCCGCTATCGCTAGCACGACTTTCGCCAGGCAGCACACCCATTGTGCTGCTCCGGGTCAGTCTCGGCAGCGGCGCATCTGCCACACCGTCCAACGTAGATGCATGGGCTTGCCTGGGGTCTACCCCCAGGTGCTCGCATCCGAGGAATTTGCGTATGGGACCACATTTGCTAGCGGCGGCGAGCAGCGCGGCTGTTGGCTTCAGGCTATTCCCCCCACCAACAGCTGCACCACCCGCTGCCGCCGCGCATGTCGTTGGTCGGGTGTGTATGTCAGCAATGTGATCATGGCCTGATGCACGGTCACAGCCTGACAGTGTGCATGCTGTCGCGGCGACCGGGCCTGCGAGGCAGTCGGCGCAGCGCCACACGTCGCACTGGTCCAGGGCCCCTAGATCACCAGATGGTGTCGTGGCGCTTGCTGCTGTGCGTCTGATGAAGAGGTTGCCGCACCCGTCGCAGACCTGCTCTAGGCCGCCGTATATTGGTCGGTGGTCTAGGAAAAGCTGAACATGCAGTTCTGCAAATTGCTTCCCTTTCCCTGTGTGGCGCGTGCGCTGGTGTGCACATGCGTGTGCCGCTGGGCAATTCTTTCCCGGGGCCCGAGGATTTGCTCGCACTATGAACTTGTCGCACATGCGGCAGTCCAGCCCCGGGATATTGACCTTCCGGTTGGCAGCGGGTGTCTTGGCGGGCGCCAAAACTGTCATAGCGGTGATGCCGGATATTGGGTGCCCGTTGCGACTGTTACCGTCAGAGGTGACGCTGCCGCCTGACAGAGAGGCGCCGCTGCCAGCTGGCTGCAAAGACCGGGACGTGATTCGTCTCTGGTGACCCGCCGGCCCAGGTTCGCCAACTTCCATCGGTACAGGCATGGTCACGGTGACCGGCTTTGCCAGCGCACCGCCAGACTGTGGCTCTGGACGGGTGACGCTGCCAGTGCTTTGGGCGCTGGCGCGGCGCCGACCCCGCCGGGGTGCAGCCGCCCCACGTTCGCCGCCCGGTGCAGCAGCCGCTGCGGCCGCTGGTGCTGTTGTCACCATGTCTGCAGTACATGGGGTTTCCGCTGCGGTGACCTCCATCGGCTGAGGACCGGGATGCCACTGGGGAGAGGCGCCGCTGCTAGCTGGCTGCGAAGGCCGCGACGTGATCCGTCTCTGGTGACCCGCTGGCCCACTGGTAGGTTCGCCAACTTCCATCGGTACGGGCACGGTCGTGGTGACCGCCTTTGCCAGCGCACTCAGTTTGCCAGACGGCGACTCTGGGCGGTTGATGCTGCCAATGCTTCCGAGGCGTCCCAGGGGCGGCCCGGCGCTGGCGCCGCGACGCCGACCCCGCCGGGATGCAGCTGCCCCGCGTTGGCCATCTGATGCGGCAGCGCCTGCCGGCGGTTTTGGCACCATGTCTGCCGCACGTGGCGTTGCCGCCGCCGTTAAGTCGGAGGTAACCTTGCGACCGCATGCAGCGGCGGCTGTGACAGTCGTCCGTGGCTGTGCAACCACCGGGTTGGCCGGTGCGGGCCCCGCCGCTGGTGCGGCAGTGGCAGCCGTCACTAAAGGCGTTTTCCGCCGCGAACGTCGTTTTGGCATTGGCGTTGTCGCTACTGGTGAATCCGGCGGCAGTGTCGCCCGACGGCGTTTATTTGCCGCTGGTGGCGGTAGTACCACCAAGCTCAGTACAATCATCGCTGCTGGCGGCAGTGCCTCCCGTAAACTCGCCGCTTGAGACTCCGAGTCACTGGCAGGCTGATGCCGCGGGCGCTTCGTCTGTGAGCATCCCCTGTCACAGTGATTAGCGGCACCTGGGCTAGACAGATGGCGGCGGCGCTTCTTGACGTGCGCGTGGCTGCCACTGCCCTGAGGCTCGTCCGAGTCGGCTGACGACAAGTGTAGTCTGCGCATGCTTCTGCACAGCTCTGCAACCTGACTGCACACTGGCACCTCTGGCATCGGCCGCGGTCTAGAGCTCTGGGCCATCAGCTGAGGTGGTGGCGGGCCGGGTATCGGTGGCGGGTCCGGTATCGGCGGCGGGCCCGGTATCGGCGGTGGGCCCGGTATCGGCGGCGGGCCCGGTATCGGCGGGGGGCCCGGTATCGGCGGCGGGCCCGGGATCGGCGGCGGGCCCGGGATCGGCGGCGGGCCCGGGATTGGCGGCGGGCCCGGGATCGGTGGCGGCGGCGGTATCACTAGGCGTACCCAACGGCCAACACCATGGCGGCGTCTGCGGCGTGTGTCAGATTGGCGTGCAGCTTTGACCTGCCACCACCACAAGCCAGTATTCAGCCCGTGGTTGCGCTGTTCCCGTTTGCGTTTCAGAGGTGACCCCTCCCCACGTGAGGCAGGGCTGGTAAGCCAGTGGAGAGCCATAGCTTTGAAAGGCGACTTTGAGGCGCGAGAAAAAAAAAAAAAAAAAAAAGAGCCCAGGCTCGGTCTCGAATGCGCGGCTGCCAACCGCGAATACTCCCCTGCACAACTATACCACTTTCAGTTCAAGATCCCGTCCTGCTCTGGTGTATCTGTTGAGGTGCTTCTCCCGCCGTCGTGAAACGAGCGGTGGTGGAACGAGTCGGTGTGCTCAAGCTCTCTGCCTCTGACCAACACAAGGCAGCTGGGCTGAATGCAATGCTGTGCAATTCGTGTCCTTGCCGCTGCAGTGTCGTGGTCCTGTCGTGTCTGTGCGTGTGCTGAATGCAGTCAGTCTCTGCCAGGCGAGGTCCCTTGTGCGGCTGCAAATCAAGCTGGTCAGCAAGCGTTCAAACCTTAATCTGGTGAACTGCTATCTACTGCCCTGCGATCCAGTGTGCCCTAGGTTCCCCCTTCCCGATCCGTCGACGGCGATTGTACAGACCGTGGCTGTGCGCGAAGTGAGACGCCCCCCCCCGGGAGGGGGGGGGGGAGGGGGAGGGGGACATTCTAGGCGGGTCTGGCACGGCAAACCTGATTCTTGACAGCTCATTGGTGGCTAATATATACAGGTTCAGGTAAAGCGATGGCGAGCTACGAAAACGCCCCCCCCCCCCCCCCCGTCCCGGGGGGGTGCATCAGCGGGCAGACGCTGCAAATCACGAGTTTTTACGGTGAATCAATTGTGTGAGCGAATGAACTTCAAGGTGCTGCTTTGTACAACACCCAAGCGTAAATCACATGAGGTGCACATGCTCGGCGTGTGTGAAGATCAGAGAATTGTTCCTTCTCGCACGTTCACGTCCGTTCACGTACCCAGGACTCGACCCACTCGCAGTGGGTCCTCTCCCGCAATAAGAATTTGGCGGGTGGAAGTGTGACTCTCAGTGTCTCAATGGCTTCATCCTACTCAGTGCCTCCCTTCGATCGAGAGCATGAGCAGTACGGATAGCGCGCCGAAGCATGATGGCGATGAGGGCGCCGGTGGTGTTATTCCGTGGTGGGTGCGGTGGGCGCAACGTCCAAGGTCACCAATTGTGTTCATTAGTCTAGCTGCTCTAGCTGCTGAGGCGTCGGCGTTTGATGATCCTGCTGCTCCCGACCACGAACCGCACAAGAAAGGAGGGGCTGCGTTTGGTGGTATTCATCGCAACAAGGTGAGGATTAGACAACAGTGTCAGTTTCACGATACCGCCGTATCTCATGTCTACTCCTCATTTTCGTCGCAGGCTTGTGAATACTGCGCGAGGAGGAGGGTGAAATGCGACAGAGGGCAATCCTGCAAGGCCTGCGAAGACAAACATCAGCCTTGTGTTGCTGTGACCAGCAAGGGGTCAGTACCAGTCCAAGATGCTCGGTGCAGCCGGCAGCACCCCAGCAAGCCACCCCTCAAGAGGAAATGGCCAAGTCCTCCCGGTGAGACAGATGAGACACTCCAACTGGAGCCGGGGCCTATTCCATGCATGCCACTTTTTCAAGCGGAAGCTGTCAGGCGTCTACAGCAACAGCAGCAGCCGGGTGCGCAGCCCGCGGCACCGCTGAGTTTACAGCTCTCGCTCTCACGAGATCATCCCACTGGCGGTGCAGGAGACTCCTGTGCGGGCGGCGCAGGCGCCAGCTTCTTTGCGGGCGGCGCAGGTGTATCCTGTGCCTGCGGTGCGCGCGGCGTTTCCAGCGTCACCGGCGTCGTCGGCGTGACCAACTCCTACGGCAGCGACGGTGGCTCCCAGAGACCTGCACCCATCCCTGGGCCACTGCCCATGGTTCAGGGTGGAGAAGGGCCTGCCATTGCCCCATTCGCCATGATGGCGCAGCTTCGAGCCGTGCCGATATCAGACACGCAGCGTACAGGGGGGCGGCACCTGTAGCAGCAGTGGATCCCAACATGTCGTTACTACTGCGCGCACTGGCCATTGACGTCATGGTGGACCTCAGGCTCGTGCTCCCTGTCATCAGCCGCGCTGACGTCTACGATATCACAGGTGAGGCGTGCTGTCTAAAAGCGACATCATTTCCACTGCATGTTTCTGGAGTCAAGTCAACATCATCTCAGCATGCTGACTTGCCGTCATGCTTTGCTTTTGACCTCTTTACGCAGATGCCACACGAAATGTCCAGCACATTCTCGCAGAGTGTGCTTCCGGTGTGGGCCACTTCATGCAGGACGACATCAACAACCTGACCCTTGTCACAGATATTATTACAGATGTGGCTGGTCAGCTCGAGCCTCAGGATCAGTTTACATGCCATGTGCTCCTTGCACAGGTCGAGATGTTGATGGTGAGTCAACTTGAACGAGTCAATGATGCCTGCTTCAGTTGACGCCATTGGCTTGTTGGGGCTAATGTTCAAGTGTCCACTCGTGTGCTCTTGCGGCGCTGCAGGCCACATTCTACATGATGCGCTCGGACATGGTGACCTCTGAGCGTTGGTTATGGAGGTCCATGTTCATCTGGTCTGGACTGCTCAAGGCAGACAGGGTGAAGCTGCGCTTGTGCTACATGGTGTACTGGGCGATGCTGCTCATGAACCACCCAGCAAACACCGACATCAGCCCCCTTCAAGTCTCGATCCTCACATTCCTGGCACTGTGTGATGGCCACCAACCTGGTGAGTCTCAATGTTGTGATGTGCACATTGTGTGTACTTTTTATGAATTCTCACTCAGGGCGCGAAAAAGCCCAGATGATTGGCATCTAGCTGTAAGGAATCTACATGTCGTATTGTGTGTACATGTGATGCCTTGAGTTTGTGACATGACTAACCTACCTATGCATGATAATTACATTCAATTTGGTGTCAACTTTAGGTGTACCTATGTCCTGTTTGTTTTTGGCAAGGCAGCATGGTACAGTTGATAGAAACCAACCTGTTGACTTTGAGGTCTGGGCTTTCCCTTGTGATTTATCAGCCTTCGCTGGTTGTACCACGTGGAAATGTGGCTGCTGAACAAACCATGATGCTGCTTTGCTCTCTCAAGTTGACACCGATGGATAATCATCACGCTGCTGACAATGAGTCATTCATTTGTGCTGCTGCGTCAGATCCAGGGCATTCAGAGGATGAGGACCGCGCGGCCACGCTCCAGTGGGAGATGCGCTTCATTCGTGAGTCTGACCCCCATGCTCCAGACACAGCATCTCTCGAGATGCTGCTGATGTGCATCATGGGCAGTGTCATCCCCGAGAAGTGGGCATTTGGCGGGCAGCTCAGAGACATACCACGGCTGCTGCAGCAGCTGCCACCCTTGGCGCCCTCAACAGATCGTGCCCACAGCACCATCGAGGGACACATCTATGCATGGTGCATAATATCCATCTGCAGCTCGAGAGAAGTCAACAATGTAAGTTAGGAAGTTGGCAGGTGAAATTGTGTGGCTCACTCTGAAAACGCATGCACTGCATAGCATCATGTACACGCGTCATGCACAGTGTCGTGTTTGTTTGTCGATGGTTCACCCCCTGACACCTTGCCATCTCCTGCTTGTTTCGTCTTACAGGACGACATGCACTGCATAGCATCATGTACACGTGTCAGGCACTGTGCCGTGTTCGTCTGTTGATGGTTCGCCCTCTGACACCTTGCCATCTCCTGCTTTTTTCTTGTCTTACAGGATGACGTGTCGGTGGTGCACACTGCCATACAAGTCATGCTGAGAGCCCTCCAAGCTGTAACAGTTCCAGGACCGTGCCACATGTCACTCGTCAGGCACGGCTGCCACACAGAGCTGTCCTTCATGCAGCGACGCGCCGAGATGGATCAGCAAGCACACAAGTGGGACATCAAGGAGCTGCACAACAATGCTGGTTGTGATCAAGGGTATGTCGGCAAAGGCATAGCAGAGAACTGCAACAGTGACCTGTGTTTGCGCGCTTTCGGAGTGCTGTACGGGACGGGGGCCAGTAAATATACAAATTTGCTTTATTTTAATGATTACAGTCTTGTGTTTCATGTTTTCAGTGCATGTGCGTGATGTTGTGTGCCTTTTTTCTGTTTAAAAAGTAAATAGTAGTTGACGACATACGCGCCATGAGCACCACAGCAACATGGTTTACCAATGCGCAGCAGACGGGCCTCCTGTTTAAGAATCTGACGGGCAAGCCATCAACCACATAATGACGAATGCTGCCTTCTACACTGAACCCAGTAGGCGGAGTCGTCCTGCCGTCTTTCAAAGCCAGTTCTACAGTGAGACGATTCCGTCGCTCGCGCCAACGGATCTTGCCAACGTCACGAGCTGATAACATTGGCGCCGCGCTGGTTACAGAAAAGTTTTTTTGCTGTTAACGCTAGTTCGCGTGGGGCTGTTTGCACGTTTGCGTTGCTGTTCGCGCGTGTTCGCGTGTATCGTGCTTGTCTCTCAGCCGCCAATCACGTTTCAGGTACATTGATCATTTTTTTCCCTAAAGAACAACAGTTTTTTTGATCGCCATCGCATCCATGCCAACTGCCATGCCATATGCCCTGCCATCGAATGGTTGCTCTTTCCTGCAAGTTTGCCGTAACTTCCAGAAAGTATGTAGCGTCTCTGCAAACTGGCAACACGTATACAGTGCTGGCGCGACCAGACGGTCAATGATGTGCAGTCAGCTTTGTGCAACTGACTCTTTATGCTTGACCACACCTTCAGATCGCTGTTGAAATATTCACAAGCATTTAAGCCAAGACAGACCTTTGCAGTGTCAACATTGGGATAGGAATCTCTAAATGCAATCTTTTTTACAAAGCTGTCTGTAGCTGCTTCAAGCGTTTCGCAAGCCGAAGCCTCATAAAAACCTACTTGTGAGGTGAAGCCGCATGGTCTCCGCTCCCATTGTGTGCTTGCTGCACAACTGCCAAACACGCAATGCTGCGACACGTGCTGCCGGAAAATACGCACAGACTCACAGAGTGGAACACAGAGCGTTTCTCGCACTGCAGCGGAAGTGCGCGCCGTGCCGACATGCACGGCAGTGCTCAGCGACTGCAGACTGTAATATATCTTATAAGACTTGTAAACAAACAAAGGTCATCGCAACAAGAACTTGATGCGAAAATGTGCATACTCCCGAAAAGGCCTTGCAGTTCCACATCATCGCAAACAAAAAACTGGATGAGAACGCATAGAAGCACACCATCCCAGGAAGGCCGATCCAATTGTGACGCTTCATGGACATGGTCCACGGCAAATGAGAAATACTATGAGACCTAGTAAACCAATTCAAAATGGGGAACCCACGGAGATCTGGTCTTGGCAATAAAAACGCGCAAAAACCTGCCTGCGGGCACCACGAGCAACCCACTCGCGTGTGACCGTGTGTACAGAGCTGCCAAGATTAGAAATGGAGCCCACGGGACCACCGCTGCAGCCGCAGAGCGCCTGAGCACTGCTTTTGACCACGCGACGGGATGCATCATCACTTCAAGTCCCAAAGTTCAAGAGGTGACGCTCCGCTGCCGAGCGCTGACGCAAAAGGACCCCGCAGCGGCTGGCCATTGGTACAGCGGCGCACTCCTGTGAGCACGATATCATCGCGCTGGCTGGCTGTGGTCGGCGTGCAATGCAGCAGCGCTTAAAAGCTGAACACCTATGCCAGTGCCGCGCAAGACCCCCCCCTCCCCCTCCCCTGAGTTGAAGGGCGCATGACACTGGCGTCGACATGTGACAGCGGCACGCACGGGCGGCTGTCCCCCCGCTGCCCCCCTCCATCCCCCTATTGAGCCCATATGGAAGGGTATGTAGAGGGGGCAGGAGCAGGGGGTGCGCACGAGCGCTGCCATGGCAGCAGTGCTCAGCAGCGGCGTCAGCACTACGCCGGCGAGCGGGTGCTATTCCTCTTCTGCGACGCCCTGGAAATCCGCCGCTTCCGGATCCTGCATGGGCAAAGAAAGCAGCGTGCATGAGATGTGAGAGATGAGTCAAACCTGTGCGCCCAGGTGGTCAATGCAACGCATTTCGTACCTGTACGACAATGAGGTGTATGCAGCCTTACTTCAACTACTGCTCCGCCTAGTATTGCCTCGCTGCAACTCTATAATTAGACACAAGGCACCTATAGGAGCTGGCACTTGCCGACTGCACTGCATCAGCCTCATCGGTATCATCTCTGTAGTTCTGAAGGAAAGTCTGGCGTGTCATGACATTGCGCAGTACACCTTTCTCGCCTACGCCGAGAGTGGTGAGACCAGGGTTGGGCACAGGTGCGCGCAATGAGAGATGGGTGAAACTGGGGTTAGGGTTATCTTGGGGTTAAAATTTGGGATTACGTCTGACCACACCGCATCAGCATCATCAGCACTGTCACCATGATCATGACGGAGGAGCCTTGGCCTTGTCATGAAATGTGATTACACTGAATTCATGAAACCACGCAGCACACAATGCTCTGTCGTGCCAGCCTGTCATTTCAATACCCCTTGGCATACAGGTACCTGCAAGCCCTGGCGTTTGCCAACGGCGCTGCGCCCAAAGCGAGAAATTTGGGCGGTACCTGGGCTTGCCCGTCAGCGACCATGCGCATTCATGAATCAAGATGTGAAAGCATTTTCGTATACACGTAGTTAAAAAAATATCTGTACCAAAATTGAAACTACAAGCTGGACGCCCACCATCTGGGCTTTTCCGCGCCCCAAGCAAGGAAATTAAGATGATTAAACACATACTTTCAACAAGCACGTGCCTGCGAGCCCTTGCGCTTGCCGACGGCGCTGCGGTGCATGAGGTACTCGGCAGACTCGTCGATGTGGTCAAAGCGAGGGTTGGGCAATTGATACTTCAGGCAGTGATTGTCAATGCTGGCTCCAAGAACGCAGATCAGCCCAGACCAAAACCTAGGGCGAAGTTTAGCCATACAGCAGCGACCCCGTGGCATAGGTACCTGTGAGCCCTGTCGCTTGCCCACGGCGCTGAGGTACTCTGCGGACTCATCGATGTCGTCGCTGACTGGTGACAGCACCTCATATTCATTCTCGCACAAAAGCCAGGTATGCACTTGGTGAACATGCCCTACGTAAGACTTTTTATACTTCTACAACAAATTCATACCTGTGAGCCCTGGCGCTTGCCCACGGCGCTGCGGTGCATAAGGTACTCTGCGGACTCGTCGATGTGTTCGCGCTCGCGCCGCAGGAAGCCCGCCACCGCCGCGTGCAGCATGGGGTTGAGGCACGCGTGCGCGCTGTGCACGACTGCTGGGTCGAACCCCCTCAAAAACTGCAACAAAATAACAGAAAACCAGACGGCAGTTGTGTTGGCTGCGGGTGTGATTTAGTGGCGCCGCGTGGGCGGTGCGCGATGAGCCGGTAACAGTGAACGGGGCGGGCAGGTCGCTTTTGTGAGCTGCACTCCGAGCACTACGTTGCAGCTCTAAGAAGAATCCTAGTGATGAAATAGAAGTTGAAGCTACAGGCGACGCTTGCGTGCGCGCTGTGCACGACCGCCGGGTCAGACCCCCTCAGAAACTGCAAGGAGATACAAGAAAGGATGGGAGAGGCGTGCAAGTTTCTCATGAGCTGCATTCCAAACACTGCATTTGTTCTGAGGAATCCTTCAAGTTGAAGTTAGAGTTGAAGTTGATAAAACGACGACGGCAGGTCAAAACCCTGTTTGTAACTGCGCAATGCGCAAGAGAAAGTGATAGGGCTAGGGTCAGGTTTTAGTGAGAGCGCGGACTGGTAAGCACGAGCTACGTGCAAGTTCATCTACCTCATGCGGAAGTTGATGCAATACTATGGCGTGCAACTGGCGTTGCGGCATGCGCGCGCGCTGCGCCATGACCGCCGCAGCAACCCCTCCCGACATTGCGCAAGAAACTTATTGAGGATTGCTTACGACGTACAAGTTCTCAGAAACTGCGCAATGCGCGGGGGACAGAAATAGGGTTAAGGTTAGGGCCAGACACGTGTGCTGGCTAAGGAATGCTGTGTGCGCAATAGCTCCAAAGCAGGCGATCTGAACCACCTTCAAGCCATAATCATACTCTCACACACAATTGTATGGTGTGATTACGAGCTGGGTTAAATTTTGTGAGGGGGTGCGTGGCAAGTCCTAACCCTAACCCTAGGACCAAGGCCGGGCTGGGTGCTTTGCTGTAATGGTCACACTGCGTCACGCTGCTGCGGATACATTTTTTTGCAAGGTGTGCAGTGGCGTCGTTTGAACGTACTGGGGTCATGCCAGTAGTTTATATTCAGGGTCAGAGTTTTATTAGAATCACAGTGCCAGCGAATCACAAGTATGATAAATGAATGCATATTTTGGCGCGCTCTTCACACCTTGAAGTCACCGCCGCCGGCGCCTGGCTCCATAACTTCAAGCCCCTGCTCGATGCAGTACTCGATGGACTTGTAGTAGCAGGTCTCGAAGTGGAGATTCTTGATGTATGCGTGGGTGCCCCAGTACCGTCCATAGAACCTTCCCGCCTGCACATTGTAGCAGCAGGGTGTTACAGCAGTCACTTGCTGTGAGGAAAGTTTCGCCGGCCCTACCTATACTGAGAAGGATCAGCGATGCCAACACGAAGGGTCGCACAAAAACGTATTTGGTCACACAAACACGGCGTATTCGGGTCGTATTTGGCATCCAGGAATGCGCCTTGAGCAAAGCTCAACATGTTAACATGCGCTGCGAAGGGCGTACATGTGGGGCGACCCTGCTCAATTCCAGGCAGCCCACCACAAAACTGAAATCAATAACGAACTTCAAAATGCTCTTTTGTGCAACGCTACAGTAACACGCCACGACTGCATTGCTCACTGAACTCTCAGTGTGCTGCAGCTGTGTAACGTCCTCAGGGACAAGAGGTGTGAGCCACGGTGTGCAGGCATGTACTGAGTGCATGCAGTGCATGCCCGCGTACGTTGCAGCAGCAGGACGTGACGCACTGCGCCAACTGGTCCCCTGCAGTGGCAGGTGCAGGCATCAGCCCTTGCACGCCACTAAAGAGACGAAGAAAAATCCGAAAAACAATGACATGACATGCCCCTCTGGCTTACCAGACTCTCATGGAATGCAGCGAATTCCAGCAGACAGTGTGCAGGTAGGTATGAAGTCTGTGACGTGCATGCTTGCATGTCGACCTAGCACACTGTTGAATTAGCACAGTTGAAGCAACACATGACTTGAACTAGAACATGACTAGTCTGGACATGATGACAGCACATCAGCTCAGAGTGACGCGATCTGACCTTGACGATGTTGAAGGTGCCACCAACCAGACGACCGTCATTTTACAGCACAGCAACTGCAACTGCAATTTCAACATCAAATGGTGACGCAATCTGACCTTGACGATGTTGAAGGTGCCGCCAACAAGACGACCGTCCTTTTACAGCACAGCAACTGCAACTGCAATTTCAACATCAAATGGTGACGCAATCTGACCTTGACGATGTTGAAGGTGCCGCCAACCAGACGACCGTCCTGTTACAGCAGACGGCAGCACAGGCGGCGGCAGCAGCAGTGCGCATATTAGGCTCAAAAAAGAAGACTGCGTTGATAAGCAACAAGATGCGCGCCAATGCCTCTGGCAGCACTCTCAGTGTTTGGACGGCTTGGTCTTCCGTCGGGTGCAGACAACCAACATAGAAGTACGAAGATACACACTGTGTAGATGACACTTTAACTTATCACATCATAGCTCAGTGACGTAGGGGCATTTTTGTCGATGACCCCATGCGCCTTCTCTATACCTCAGAGATATCATCAATCACTTAATCACTTCATGGAGGATATGCAGCAGATAGGTGCAGACTGAACAAGTGCATTTTCTGAGTGCCATGCTCACCCTCTCAGCGACAACAAGACAGATGTGCAGACCATATATATACATACCATATATATACATACCATATTTGTAGATGATACTTGAAGTATGTGCATGATGCTCAGCGCTGTGCTCACCTTCACGGCGACAACAATATGCCACGCGTCAAGCTGATACTTGAAGGATGTACATAATCGCTCAGTGCTTTGCTTGACTTTTCAGCGTTGAAACAGTGTACCACGTCAGCAAGCTGACGCTTCAAGTATGTGAAGTATGACAATGCTGAGTGCTTTGCTCACCCTCTCAGCGATAACAAGACAGATGTGGCGCCGGAAATCGCCCCCCAGCCGCCTGAAGAAGTCCCTGTTCAGGTACAGCCGGCCGTAGGGGTTCTTGACGATCGTGGTCCTGCGAACATTAAGTTGGAGTTGAAAGTTGCAGTTGAATGTCAAAGAGAGGGTGAAGTCAATGTTGGAGCGAGATGGCAGGTGCACACGATACATGTTCACTGCCGCAACTGCCGGTGGCGGTTACAGCAGCATCTTGAGGTAACAACTTGAAGTTACTATTGAGGGTAGGGTTGAGCCGTGTAGAAGTCTGTGGCAGGTACGTACCAGCAATCACTCTGCTGCAGCTATGCGCCAAGTCTAGTCTCTGCTGCTGGTCGGTGCCACACAAAGCAATGCGCACGTTGCTGCTTTGCCCAGACTCTTCTTAAGAACTTGCACTGTTTGAGGCCTGGACCTGGGCCATCTTGGAACGTGATGGCAACTACATACTGCCATTGCATGACTGTTGCCGTGCTGTTGCATAACGGCAGTTACAGCAGTTACACTCGTGCCCCTACTCTGTCACCTGTTACCCAGCCATCTTCTGGATATGAAGGTTGTCCCTCGCGTGTTTGGGCCCCGGCTTCTAGAATACCTACGTCTGAAGATGACACAGCGCTAGAAACGCACGTCGTGCCGGAGGCGGTATGTACATGGTATAAGACGCGCTCCCCCGGTATGTGACGTATCGGGCCCAACATTGCTGACCGGGTGGGTCTTAACAGCCATCGCCTGCGGTAACCGTAACGTGAACGAGTGCGCTAGCTTGAAGATGTCGAACATGCGCAACAGCAGGTCGTCCGGACTTAGGGTTGGGTTTAGGTAGCATAAAACCCCGCTGCCAGTCGCTTGTAGACCTCAACAGTTTGCAGCAGCAGGTGAACTGAAACGCCCTTATCGCACTCAAAGCGCCAAAAATACACCTCGCCCTGCACTAAATTGCAATGCTGTCCCTAATTATTACTTCAACTCTTACAATTGCACTCACTTGTAGATGTCAAACATGCGTAATAGGAGGTCGTCCGAGATGTCATCGCCGCGCACGACACGCATGGTCACGCCGCCCTCCTGCACAGCAATAGACAGATAACATGCATTACACAGCTCAGCGACAGTCAGAAGATAGGGCTAGGTTAACCTTAACCCAATCCCGAATGCCCTCCTGCACCGCAACAGAGAGGGGGCATACATACCTCCTACGACAGGGGGATCCCCACACGCCCACTCCGCCGATAACTGACTGCCTGTCCCACTTGAAGTTCTTGCATTTCTGCATACTGTTCTTGAACCAAACTTCACCTCAACCCTGATTGACAGTCAACCCTTGCTGTGCCTCAGGGCCTGGCTTAGGGTACGTGTACTCTTGCACATACATGCTGCATCGCTGCTGTTTATGTACCTCGCGGACCGTGAAGCTCTTGCGCTCGCGCTTGATCTCGATGCGGCGCTTGGGTATGTACACACCTACCCATATACATGCATACCCTATCGCTGCTACTCTTCACATACCTCGGGGTCGGTGACGCTCTTGCGCTGCGCTCGATCTCAATGCGGCGCTCGGGTACGTATACGCTTTCACATACATACCGCATCACTGCTACTCTTACATACCTCGGGGTCGGTGACTCTCTTGCAGGTCACGCTTGATCTTCATGCAGCGCTTGGGTATGTATACGGTTACACATTACATACCCCATCATTGCTCCAGTTACATACCTCGGGGTCGGTGACGCTCTTGCGCTCGCGCTTGATCTTGATGCGGCGCTTGCTGGCAAATGCGCCCAGGTACTCATCGAAGTTGGCGTACTGCGGCGCGCACACGAGCAGCAGCAGCGCTCAGTAAGCAGGGCCTAACCCTAACCCTGATCCTAATTTAGCGCCCAGGTACTCATCGAAGTTGGCGTACTGCGGCGCGCACGCAAGCAGCAGCGCTCAGTCAGGGCCTAAACCCTAACCCTAACCCTAGTCGCAACTGGTGCAAGCAGCAGCACTCATCAGCAGCGAAGCACACATCGCAGTAAGCAGGGCGTAACCCTAACCCTAACCTTCATCCAAATCATTAGAGGTGCGAGCAGCAGCGCTCATCAGCAGCGAGGCACGCATCGACAGCGATCGACCCGAGCAGTGCCGCTCAAGGTTGAAATTTGGGAAAGGGTTACTGCGCTGTTCTGTGGGCTAATCAAGCGGCGTTCCTTGTAAATGAGGTCTAGGTCCCATGGCAGCGCTCGGCTGACATACGCTTTAAAAGACAGTGCCAGTGGTCATGCGGGGTGCACCTGCAAGCCTGGTTTGAGGTTTGGATTCACGGTTGAAATTAGGGTTGAACAAGGTTCTACTGCTTTCACAGCCGCATCAGCCGTCCCACAGAGCACTCACAGAACCCCTACACCGTTGTTGACGCAGCAGAACGTCGATAAAATCACATGATAAAAATCTACAAAACTATTCTCCTGGAGAGGCACATCCAGTGTACGCTCTCATATCATTCATAGATACCCTTGGTGTCCCCTCCGCCTCCTTGTGTGAGTTGCAGCACTTGTGCTGTGAAGGCCCTTGACCTATTTATGTACCATTGAAGTGTGCTCTTGAACTGTTTATGAACTCTCGCACAAGGCGTCAAAACCCCCAAGTACTGTCTGTTACTGTTGCTTTAAAAGGCGTGAGGAAGTCCAATTTATCAATGTCCAGCTTTCTCGTAGAATCTACATGTATCTTGTGTGACAACTTGAAAGTGTATCCATGCGCAGTGACAATCACTTTCAAACGCCCTTGTCCCACATATACAGACCCCCCCCCCCCCCCCCCCCTTCGCCTCCTTGCGGAAAGTGTAGCAGCGCTACTGCGGCGACTTGCGGTCTGCATTACGCATTGGCATCACTGCCGTGCTCCAGTCGCACATCCTAGACATACCAATGTATACTTGTGTACTGCATACATACCTTGACATCCCCCTCAGCCCCCTTGTGCGAGTTCCGCCAGTGGTACTGCAGCGACTTGCGGTGCACTTTAAGGTAAGAAAACACTTTGCGCCTGTACTAGTATCTTGGCATCACTACTTGATTCGTACATCCTAGATATGCGCATGTATGCTCTTGTACAGTATATACATACCTTGACGTCCCCCTCAGCCCCCTTGTGCGAGTTTCGCCAGTGGTACTGCAGCGACTTGCGGTGCACGTAGCCCGCCTCCGCAAATGCGGCGACTTCCTCCTCGGAGCAAAAGTTGACGTGCACGCTGCTGATGCCGCTGTTGTCGGCGAGCTGCAGACACAGCGTTCAGCAGTAAAATAATTTGAGGGTGAAATTGAACTTCATAGAAGTTGACGTGCTCGCTGCCGCTCATGTCGGCCAGCTCCACAGTGCTCAGCGGTCCAGTAACATTAAAGTTGGAGTTCGAGTTCACATCTCTCACATAGAAGCTGACGTGCACGCTGCTGATGCCCACTGCTGTCGGCGAGCTGCATGCACAGCGCTCAACAGTTGAAGCAGTGTGATGAAAGTCAAACGTTTGGCACAGGTATACAATCAGTAAATGATGTGCGCGTAGCACCTTGATGATCTACCCCTAGCCCTAACCCTGACCCTGATCATAGCTCTAATCCTGACAGCTGTTGTGATCATCGTGTGTGAATGACGGCGATAGAGCGGACGGTCACAACACACTTGGATATATATATATATACACTTCGAAGTATGTATATGAAACTCAGAGGATTGAATCACGTATTCAATCAGTGAATCACGTGCGTGTAGCGCCTTGGCTATATCTAACCTTAACCGTAATTCTAACCGTTGCCCACAGAGCTGTGTGTTGATCGTTGTGTGAATGGCATCACAACACATGCCGCTGCCGCCTGGACACTGCTTGGAGCTACAAAGCAATGCTCATCCCTTAGGGGATTTTGGTGGCGCATTCAATGCCCCGCTGCGCAATGCAATTCAACGCTTCAATTTCAACTCACACACTTCAACACTGCAGCTGGTCACAACGATCACGCCTCAGCTGTCACATGCCTGAGGGCGGCATCTGAATGCAACCATGAACATGTGTAGATGATGGAGCTCCTAGATACAAATACTGCAACACGAAGGCGCTGCATCCCCTGTCAGACACATCAACACACAGTAGTTGGGCCTGAGGTCAGGATGAAGGTTAGATGCCACCACGTCGCAGCTGCCACCCGTTGGCATCCCGGTGCAGTAAGACAGCCCACACCAGCCATTGCCGGGAAGTGTTAGATTCTGAACCCTGCATCATCAGCCTTCAGAGGCATCATCAGAGTGTAATTGCTAAGTAGTTGGGCTGTCGAATGTTAAAACCCTTCGCTGACGGGTCCCACGGCCCTCTTTCCTGTGCTTGAAAGTTGGCTCCAAAACCGGCCGCAGCAGCATGCGTGCGCCCAAAGCCTCAACTTCAAAAGCTACTTGCACGTTGTGAATCAAACCTCGTCACTGACCTGCTTGCGGAAAATTCGCACGGCCCTCCTGATCCTATGTTTGACGGCAGGTTCAGAATCCGGCTACAGCAGCACGCGCGCGCCCAAAGCGGCAACTTCAAAAGCTGCTGTCAATCCTCATCACTGGGCCCTAAGTAGAACCAACTTCAACACATGTACTACCCTAAGTTATACTTGAACTATGGATCCTGACAACTGCGGCTCACCTGCTTCAAGAAAGTTCCCACGGCCCTCCTGATCTGTGCTTAACGGCGGGTCCCAAATCCGGACGCAGCAGCACGCGCGCGCCCAAAGCTCGACTTCAAAAGCCACTTGTACTTTGATGTCCCCAGTAAAACTTCCACATGCATAGTCTAATACTTCAACCTATACTTGAACTATAGTCTTTGAATGCTGACGACCGCGGCTCACCTGCTTCAAAAAAGTTCCCACAGCCCTCCTGATCCTGTGCTTAACGGCGGGTGTTAAATCCGGTTGCAACAGCACACGCGCGCCCGACGCGGGCGTGAAAGGCACTCCGATAAGCAGTTTCGGGAAGTACTCGATGCCCGCTCGATACGCAGCGTCCGCCCACTGAACGCAGCGCAACCAGCAGCAGCAGCAGCAGCAGCAGCAGCAGCAACAGCAGCAGCAGTAGCAGCAGAGAGTGGGCTGCGAAGGTCAGCGCTGCTGAGGATGGCAGAGCCGGGGTCCGCCCGCTGAACGCAGCGCAACCAGCAGCAAGAAAGGTGCTGCGCAAGTCAGTGCCGCAAATCACAAGCCCGGAGCGGGCGTGAAGGGCACGGTAATCAGTGTTTTTGGGAAGTACTCTATGCCCGCTCGATACGCAGCGTCTACCCACTGCACTTGGCGCAACATCAAGGATTGAGAATGGGCTGTGCAGGCAAGAAGCGCAAAGCACGCAGAGCAGCACACGTGTGCCTGGAGCAAGCGGAAAGGGCACATCGATAAGCAGTTTGGGATGTACACTTCTATGGCGCTCGGTACCCCCGCGTGCCTACTGAACGCAGCGAAACGACACGGAATGAGAGCGGGCTGCACCGGTCAGAGCTGCAACGTACAACAGAGCAATATGCTCGAAAAAAATGCTGATGAGCAGTCATGGGAAGCGCCAAGTACGTTTCAGGTATGCCCGCTCTGTATGCGGCGTCTGCCTACTAAAAGGCAGCACAATGGGCAGCGAAAGGGGGCTTCGCGGGGAGGAGCCGGTTACCCTAACCCTAACCGTATCTTTCAACCCTAACACACGTTAGGTGTGCTATCAATGTAAGGATTGGCTTTCCCTTCAGTGATCGTCGTGCAGCACTTGATGGTCAAAGACAAACACCCCCAGACCGTGCTTTCATACAGTGACAGTACAGGCTAACCCTGAACCCTAATTTCAGCCCCCCCCCCCCCCCTCCATCCCCAGCCTGTGTCACCACACGGCGCCTGCCGTCTACAACAGCGACCTCAACAAAAAAAAGTGGGTCGCATGCTATCATCATAGATCAGGATTGAAGTTGAGGCTGAAGTTTGGGGGCACCTGGTGGTCAAAGATGGATTGGACAGGGTTGAAGTGTGGTTTGAAGTTATTCTCATGGTGGCCGCACCTGATGGTCAAAGATGAACTCTCCCATTGAGTGCGCCTTGAGATACAGAGGAACTGCCGCAAGGACTTTGCCCCCATCGGCGACTTGCCCGCCCGAGCTGACCTGTGGCACATACAGGAAACAGGTATATAACTTCAATGTTGAAGTATGACTAGGTTCGTTGTGTGTGCCTTGAGATACGGAGGTACTGCCGCAAGGACTTTGCCTCCACCGGCGACTTGCCCGCCTGAGCTGACCTGTTGCACACACAGGAAACAGGTATATAACTTCAATGTTGAAGTATGACTAGGTTGTGTGCTTTGAGGTATAATGGTACCGCTGCGAGGACTTTGCCCCCATCGGCGACTTGCCCGCCCGAGCTGACCTGTTGCACACACAGGAAACAGGTATATAACTTCAATGTTGAAGTATGAATGTTGCGTGTGCCTTGAGATGCGGAGGTACCGCTGCGAGGACTTTGCCCCCACCGGCGATTTGCCCGCCTGAGCTGACCTGGGGGCACACAGCGGGCAGGTATGTATCTGTTGGCACGTTGCACTGCAAGAAAACCTGTTGCCGTTACTTCAACGTAGAGGTGGCAGCAAGGCTGTGTGATCTGCGGCACGCACGGGGAAGGTACATGTGGCTCCTTTCGCAAGCAACAATATACGTAATGGGTCCTGAAACGTACCAGCACGTGCCACACAAGTGGATACGTATGCGGCGTCTAAAAAACAGGTCACATACCTACCCACACGTGAGGCAGTTTCCAGTCCTTCTGCTCTGCAGCGCAGCCGCTTGAGCCAACAGGTACTTGCACAATGCCATTGGTATGTTACTGTATGTAAGGGTATCTGAAGTGAAAAATAGCCATGCACCTACCAGCACATGCAGCAGTTGAAGGCCCTTCTGCTCTGCAGCGTCCCCGCTCATGCCAGTTGGTCCTTGCACAGTTTGTACGTAAATATTCTAAGGTACTAAGGTACTAAGATTGTCATTGAGACATCCTCAGACTGTCACACGACATGTAGATTCCGTACAGCAAGCTTCAAGTTAGATGCCATTCATCTGGGCTTTTTCGCGCCCTGAGCGAGAACACGAGCGCGGTGGACACGAGCGCGGTGGACGCGTGGTCTCTGGGTTAGGATTGGGGTTAGGCTGCATCTTTGCAGAGCTGCTGAGCATGCAGCAGGAGAGCGTCGCGCGCTACCAGGACCGCATGCCGCTCTTCCCCGAGAAGTCGTGCTTCCCGCTCAGCGTCGACGCGCCCACCAGCTACACAGACAAGTACTCAAAAAAAAAAAAAACTGGGGTTTTGAAAAAAATAAAAATAAAAAGTGCTAAGAAAACAAGCCCTGTACCTACCAGCACGTGCAGTGGTTTCCAGCCCTTCTGCTCCGTAGCGCACCCGCTCTCCTCCATGCTGTGGATCCAGTCGTACTCCAGAAAGGGCGAGTCCTGCGCAGGCACACAGTTGAAGTACACACAGTTGAAGTACACACAGTTGAACAACACATAGTTGAAGTACTTGTAATGAGAACTCAAAGGGTCGCGCTGCAGTCTCAACGTCAAGGACCAATGTCATGTAGGTAAGAAGGGCAGTTCGTACGTGCGCGCACGTGAAGAGCACACATGCACCGGCTTACCGTATACACACTTCGGAGAGCAACACCTGAGGTAGTAGGCATCGCTGCGTGCACGCACTCTGCCCATACTGTCAACATTTTGTTTCCATGCGTTCGCGACGATTTGCCTCCATGCGTTCGCAATTCACAAAACGTCATGCGTGTGGAAGATATAATGCACTCTTTATGAAACCCGCCACCGTAAACCCCCCGCGTCTATCCAGACCACATGCCTCTGCGCCAGTCGGTGCCCTGAGCCCCAACCCTAACCCTAACCTGGGCCCACAACTGCATCGACGGGGCTGCGTGCCCGAGCAGCAGCGCTCGTTGCGCCTCCGCTCTTTGAGCATGACTACGGTCCGTGCTAGGGCCTTACGCTAAACCTAACCCTAAGCAAACCCTTCTGTCACCCCCAGGTTTGCTGAGCCTGGCCACAAGTGAAGCTTCCGGTTAGGGCTGGGCTGCTTCCCTCGGGTTGCTTTTCGCGCAACCACCACTAATGACTGCAAGCGTCCGGCTTCTGCTCATTGCAGCACCTGCTCACTACAGACCTGCAGCACTGCCGTGACACTTCCAGTCCGAGCAGTGCGGGATTAGGGTTACCCTAACTCTAGGGTTGGTAACCCTAACCCTAGCGCTCACTGCGCTTCCACACTTTCGCCACAAGGGGGTACATGCTTTGGCGACCCTACTGCAACCTGCAATCTCTGCACAGCCTCTTCCCTTGCACCCCAACCCCAATCGTAAAGCCTCACTACACACCTGAGCATTGCCGCAAAACTTCAAGTTCAAGTGCTGACCATGCAGCATCAGAGTGCTCTGCTCACAGTAGGAAGTGTGGTGAGCGTTGTGAGCACCAGACCGAAAAGTACCTTGTTGAAGCAAAGCATGGCCTGAAACGGTAACTGGCCACACGAATAGATACGGCACTGGCACTCACACGAGGAGCAGACTTTGTAAAAAAGATATGCTGAAAAGTAAAGCATCACTTCAACTAGTGACGTGCCACGGCACTCGGCGTTCGGATGCAGAATTCTTTCACAACCCATCGCAGACCACGGCATTGTATAGAAACTCTGATACGACTAGAGCTGCAACTCCATTGTTGACGTGATCATTGAAGTAGTATCGTGCCAGGCACTTGGCGCTCACATGCGGCTCCAGCAGCCCATCCCAGACGCCCTTGTCGATATTCCGTATGGGCCCCTTGACGTCCACAAACAGCTCCACCTCCAGTTCGCTCTGACGCGCACTGGCCGCTAGCGCTGGCGGTTTTTGCCGCGCTGCACTGTTTCTCAGCGACCCATGGCCCCACCAGAGATCTGTTGAGAGGGGAAAAGGCGTTGGCACCGTCCTCAACTTGAAGTTTGCAATTCATAGTATGGGATGTATGATAGTTAGATGGCATGCATGGCAAATGACGTGTTTCAGTTCCACCTCCAGTTCGCTCTGCGGCGCGCTAGCCGCTGGCGCTTATGCATTTGACGCATCGTGCCATCCGCCGTCGAATTCGTGGCCCCAAAATGCACATAAAAACGAATCAAAAGACCGTAGAGCTCTAGGCAATAAGGTGTGGTTAGCTGTCAAGTTGAATGACATTCCACCAATAATCGTGGTCGCCGCTGCTGCAGCAATTGACCTTGAGTCAAACAGTACCACCATATCCACAGTGATCAAAAAGACTTCAGTGCAAGGTGTTAAGCGTTCGAGCACACATGTTGCAGGGTAGGGATCCAAACGCGACAGCCTTCGCACGGGACCTGGACAATGAATGTCTTGGTCGCGCCAGCTAGCGCAGACTGAGAGTGTTTTTTGCGCCGTGGGCGGACTGCCTTGCTCATGCCTCTGCGACTAATTCGTGGAGATTGATTGGTTATTGTTGGTAAAGATTGGTGTTCAATCCGGAGTCCTGATGCACCCCTCATACTGCGTTGTGTTGCTATACTGCTAGTGCCTGTTGCAGAGGAAGGTGACAGCTAAGATCAAGCTTTGCTCATCTTGGGACATGGCATGCTCCGGCAAGGGCAGCTGATGCACGCTACGCGCAAGGAGGTTCTGCAGCTGCAGTACGCATGGGCAGACTGCCTTGCTCATGCCTTTTGTGGTTGGGTTAGGTTGGAGATTGGCGAACACACCCTGAAAATTGCGTGTAAGTCGCTACACTTCAGTGCCTGTTGCAGGGTGTGTGTGGCAGCTGAGGTCAATGCTTTTTTCATCTTGGAGTTCATGTGTTTTGTACTGATGGGACATATGCTGCATGGCATGCTCCGGAAATTCAGCGACAGGGCAGCTGTTGCATCGTGGGAGGTGCTGCGGCCACTTGCCCCCGGCAGTGTAACGTTAATTGTTATTATTAAATTGCTTTCAAAGCAGCCTGACCAGTGACACGGTGAAATTCCTCTTCTACAAGTTGGCAACTCCAAGCATTAGGCATGAGCATATGTACCAGTGGTATCGCACAGCAGTGGACGGGAATCCTTGTATTTCGGCAGATGGTGCCATTTTGCCTGTCTGCAGTATGTCATACAGTCCTTGTGTGTACCACAAAAAATTGCGTGGGGTCTCCTGAGTAATGCAAATCACGATCTTGCAAATCATGATCTTGCTTCGCGCTGACAGGAACTGATGTGGTCAGGCAGCGGGTGTGCATGATGATCGGTGACGATGCATACTGGCTGGCCATGCTGCGATCTCGCTTACAAGGAACTCCGTACCACTGACAGCAGAAAGCGAACGGTGCGAGGTGCACGCACCAAGGTTTGGCTGCTGGCGCAATGGCAGTCTTCCCAAGGATCCCAGACAGCCCTCCCGCAATTGCCCATGCGCCTGCAGCGCGGGTCCCACCAACGATGATGCTGGATTCAAGGCCGCCGCAGCCACGCATGCCCTGCACAGCGACGCCCTCGTCACCATGACGCGCGATTGCGTGCGTTCAGAATAAACTTCAAGTCTCACACTTCAACAGCCTGCTTGAAAAAAAGAAAGAAAACCAGCCCCAGCCAGCCCAGCCAGAGCCAGACAGACTGAGGTCACGAAATAGGATGGCAGCGCCCAAAGTAAGATGCACTGTGAGCAGCGCAGCAGACCATCCAATGCTTACGGAGGCATCGCGGATCCTTGCCTTCCTGGCTCCCTCCGTCATGGTCAGGAGCGCGTGCCGCACCTTTCTTGGCGTCACAGAGCAGATGCACAAAGACGTCAAGTGCGACATCTTCTTCAACGAGTTAGATTTCATCTATGGAGCCGACAGGATACGCTTCACCGTGGCAGCGGAAGCTGCCGCCAGCGCCGGCCTGTTGCAGTGGGCCCTCGTTGAAGGTTTAGAGCTGAACACGGCCCAGCGATCGTGCGGGCGCTGTGGCGAGCTCAATGGCCTGCGTCTGATTCACACAACCCACCAGCTGCCCCTATCAGATCTCTGTGAGCCAGCTGCTCGCGGAGGGCACCTGGAGGTTCTGCAGTGGCTGCGAGGCCACGGCTGCCCCTGGGATAAGAGCACATGCACAGAGGCTGCGTCTTGCGGAAGCCTTGCTGTGCTTCAGTGGGCGCGAGCCAACGGCTGTCCATGGGACCGGGAGACGTGCATCGACGCCGCTGAACACGGACATCTCGAGGTGCAGTGGGCGCACGCCAACGGCTGCCCGGGGAGTGACGAGATCTGTGACAGCGCCGCAGAGGGCGGGCAGCTTCACGTCCTGCATTGGGCTCAAGCCAATGCTTGCCCATGGCGTAGTTTCACATGCACCGCGGCCGCAGCAGCCGGGCACCTTAACGTGCTGCAATGGCTGCGCGGCAATGGCTGCCCATGGAACGAGTACACCTGCAGTGAGGCTGCCGGTAGCGGGCACCTCGAGGTGTTGCGCTGGGCGCACGCCAACGGCTGCCCGTGGGACTGGCAGACTTGCTGCGAGGCTGCTGAAAACGGGCACCTGGAGGTACTACAATGGGCACGCGCCAACGGCTGCCCTTGGAGCGAGCGCACCTGCCGCAACGCTGCTGATGGCGGGCACCTGGAGATGCTGCAATGGGCACGCGCCAACGGCTGCCCATGGAACGAGGAGACCTGCCGCCAGGCTGCTGGTAGCGGGCACCTCGAGGTGCTGCAATGGGCACGCGCCAACGGCTGTCCCTGGGACGAGCACACCTGCAGCGGCGCTGCCGATAGCGGGCACCTCGAGATGCTGCAGTGGGCACGCGCCAACGGCTGCCCATGGAGCAGTCGCACCTGCAGTCAGGCTGCCTGTAACGGGCACCTGGAGGTCCTGCGATGGGCGCGCGCCAACGGCTGCCCCTGGGACAAGGAGGTTTGCAGCGTCGCTGCTTTGAACGGACACCTCGGCGTGCTGCAGTGGGCGCGCGCCAACGGGTGCCCATGGGATACGTCCACGTGCGCTTATGCTGCGTCGGGCAGCCACCTCCACATACTGCAGTGGGCCCACGCGAACGGCTGTCCTTGGGACGAGTACACGTGCAGCGACGCTGCCGGGAGCGGACACTTTGGCGTGCTGGAGTGGGCGCGCGCGCACGGATGCCCGGAGTAGCCTGCCCTGGCTTACAGCAGTGACAAGCGTGGCGCATGCGGGGCGGAGAGGGTTGCGGCGGGGGGGGGGGGGGGGAGAGCAGCGTCGGCGACCAGCGTGGCGGTGACAGGTGATCTAGAGCATGCGATCAAGGGCAGTAACTGTAGATTTCGAAGCCTTGTCATGTCCTCTTCCCATTGTGCGGGACCGCAAGCCGGTACCGGTCTGCGCTAGCACGAGAACGATAATATTCACGCACTTATGCTCACTTGATTGGCCACGAGTAGGTGTGTGGACCCAGCGAGTGAAGAGGAAAAGACGGGGTGCCAGTGGGAGTGCGGCGGCGGCAAGAAAAGCAAAGGCGCATACGCATACGGTCGGACTTGAACTCAGGGCGGAGAGTACCACCCCGCCCCCTTCCGATCTCCACAGAATGACAGTATATGCCCACAGTGTTATGAACAGCCCTTGTGCCTTTTGTGGTCTCATGTGTGTCTGCTGGTGATGAATTGCTGATTCCTCTGACCTTAAACTTCGAATTATGCAAACAGGAGGCTAGAAACTTGAAAGCAATTTAACAAGCATGCAGACGAAAACTATCCTGCAACCATGCTCGCATCGCACGGCGCTCGTTCCTATGTGCCTGAGCTCTTGTACAAGAATGCTTTGTGATGTTGAAAACCTCCGACCTAACTTTAACTGCTTGGCATCAGCCCTCTCCTTCAATGGCAAAAGAACTGCTCAGCATGACAGAGCAGCAACTAGAAACAGCTTCTCCTTTGCTAGGTGGTTCAATACATTGCATACCTTGCCGCCGCTTCACCAGCCTGCCTGTCATGAACATGCTTCGTATCAGAAATGGTGGCGCTCTCACTTAGCTGCGAGGACGTCATCTGCATATGCCAGTGGCAGTTCATGGGGAGAACCTGCAGTGCAGAATTTGAACTTTTTGTGCATGACACCTGATGCTGTGGCATGCCCAACACAGATCTGCATTATATCCTCTTTCACGGTATGGGATGGTGGCACGCTGCTTGCGACCGCTGCAGTGATGCTGGTCACCAGCACACACTCCTTGGCATCCGCAGTGTTTCATACGACGAAGTCATTGTCAATGTGCATGGACACGCTTTGTCATAAATTGCATGTACTTTTTATTAATTCTCGCTCAGGGCGCGAAAAAGCCCAGATGATTGGCATCTAGCTGTAAGGAATCTACATGTCGTATGACAGTCTGAAAGTGTCGCAACGACAACCACTCAAACGCCGCCGCCGCCAAATGGCATCTCGGGGTCCTCCCCTACGTCCTCCTCCATGTGCCCCCCCCCCCTGGATTCTGCCATGTGTGTCATGACACGGCCAGAGTACGCCATGTGGAGCGCTGCCGACAGTGCCGAGCGTAAGCGCGCCAGGGCGATGCCCTTGAGAGCTTTAGGGCGCGCTCCTCCGGGCACTGACATCCTGCTGGCATACTCCGTCGCCACAGCCTCCAGCAGCTTCCGCCCCTGCTCCCCGATGCTGCCAAATGACCCTATTGCCAATGTGGCAAGTTTGTAGCAATTCTGATCATAATGACCAGAATAGTGGGTACATTCGCGCCCTGAGCGAGAATCAATAAAAAGTACATTCTGGTAGCATATGGCATCAGCATATGGCATCAGCCATGGGGGATCTTCACGCCCTAAGCGAGCATTTGTTGTCATCTTGCTTGTGGTTGACCTAGGTATCATTTTTAATAGACATGTGGCAGGATGTGCAACAATTTGCCATGACATCAAGCGGTACCAACGCCCGTACACAAATATCTGCATGAGCATGCAATGCATTAATGCATGCGCAGCTTCCGAAAGTCTGAACGCTGAGCATGAACACATGCCTACTAGTAACAAGGGCCCGAGAATGTATGCCGCGTGAGTTTGGGGCCGAGCCAGGATCTGCAGCGATGCTCACGCGCGTCAGCCGACTGTGGACTGGCTCAATGCCGTCCTCCGCTCAAGCACAACACTTGAATGAGAGCGAGCAGTCTTATTGAAAATGGCGGGGCGGAAAACTGACATGAGACAGACGGAGGCGCGTGTGATGCCCACACACATTATGCCCTAAAGGCTTGCATGCAGCGCACGGTTGGAGTCCGTAGACACCAACTGCCGCGGCGCCACAGCGCATGTTGCTTATCCGACTGTCACCGGCGCATCCCGTAAGATGCGCACAGTGCTCAGAGAACGACTGCCAATGTGTACACACATGATGCACTCCCTATTGCTACCTTTGCCCTACTTCAAAAAGCCACCAAGAGGGACGCATGCTGCCACACTGGCTCAGTGTGCCTGGTATGGTACGTATGGACTTGTATTCATAAAGGCCCAAGGGAGGCCGGGTTCCTATGCAATCGAAAAGCTTGCGTCAAAGCAGCAGCCTAGTCTGCGCTGTGCCCTAGGAGCTTGGATACCGGCGCTGCAACACAGCCCAGCATTCGCGCTCCGCGTGTGTACGCCATGACGCGCTCCGCCAACTCCCGCGCCAGCGATATGCTCAGCTCAATGAGGATCTGACGCTTAGCTAACCCGGCCTTGCGTAACACATCTGCCTTCCCCCCCGTGTGCTTGGTTTAGTACTGTAATAATCTGGAGCACCCGAAAGCCTTGCCCCCCCCTTCCCTGCCAAACGTCGCATCCCATGTTCCAGTCACGAGTCAATAGTATGAGTCTTGAGTCGTGAGTCGCTATCCCCGCGCCTTAGCCAGGAGTGAATATGGTACCAGGTAATGGAGGACAATTGTTTTTAAACGTCTGCAGGAAAGATGCACCGGGGCAGCAAACGCGCATATAAACAGAAGGCACAGCCGTGAGTCATATTCGAGCCCTGGCTCTAGGCTCCAAGTCAAACGCTGGCCGTGAGAAATCTGAAGGTGCTCTTTGCACACGCATGTCATGCAATACGATGCTTTTAGACATGACATTTTAAGTCCTCTTCATGAAGCGGGTGTATCATCTTGCTCGGGGCGTCAAAAAGCCCAAGCAGTGCGATTACTACCGGAGGATTTGACGTGCTTTCGCGAAATGACGCAATTCAGAGCGTGCTGACCACGCATACTATATACACACACACCTTTATCCCTACACAGCTCTTATTCATGCACATTGAGGTGGGCGTAGGTAGCACAGCGGGGGTTCCAGGCGATGGCGCGCACTGAATGGCTGCGTCCATCATTGTTTTTGTGTGCAATCACCACTCATGAATGAAAGTGGCCGTCTTCTGCTCGTCGCAGCACCTGCGCATTACCCCCCACACATACCTGCCGCGACAATTCAAACCGTAGCAGTGCGTGCCCTAGCAGGGTTAGGGTTACCCTAACCCTAGCAGCAGTGCTCACTGCACCCCCACACTTCCACCACAAGAGGGTATACGTGCTTAGGCGACCCTACTGCAACCTGCAATCTCCGCACGGCCCGCTCACTCGCACCCTAATCCCACCTCTAGCCCTGATTACACACTGAGCACTGCCCCAAAACTTCAAGTTGCAGCATTCAAGTCCTCGGCTCACAAAGGAAGTGTCAAATACGGCTCAGTGAAATAGCTTCAAATACAGCTCAGTGAAAAAGGAATGCACACACACACACACCTGAGTGCACACCACTGCCATGCAAGTTCAGGCAAAAAGCAAGTGCCCGTGAGTAGGTGCGTCCCACTAGGGTAGTTAAAAACTACTGAAGACTCAGCTACTACTGCCATACTGCCATGTACACTCAGGCTGTATCTTTTTCAAATTTAAAACCTACTAGGGGTTGCTGCAATTTGCCAGAAGCAAGCACACGCGAGCGCGTGTCCCACAAGGGCGAAATCTGTTTGCGCAAAAACACAACATTGCATGCAGCGGTGCACATTGCTCAATGTTGCAGTGCTTACAAGCATCAAAAGCAAATAGCCTGCGCTTAGTAAGCAGCTGCTGTCTGCAAGCAAGTTGCCCTGCTCTGGGGCAGGTCCATATTTTTGACAAAGGCATATGCAATGCTGGTGATGCCTCAGAGTTCATAGAAAGAGTGGCTGGCTGAACATGCTTTGACTCTGTGGCACACCGTATGAAGAAGAAGAGTTGCTGTGGTTGCAGACATTGGCTCCCTTTGCAGCAGTGTGCGACGTGTGCAGATTGGCGAATGCGCGCAAGAAAGCAACATGCAGTATGGCACGACCACTGGCAGGAGCAGATGTATACACAAGTACATTGCTGCAGTCAACAGGTACTATAATATTCCCCCTCTAGCTGGCCATCCCTGCTCGCACGTAACATGTGGTTTTCTGTCCATTAATGGGCAATGCTTGGCAATGCACTTGACACGACCTGCTCCTCTTCCAATCAGGTGCTCGGTTCCCTCTGCAAACATCAACTGGTATACCAGCTGCAGTTGAGTGGACCGCGAGAAAATCAACAAGAGTTGTAATATCCGACAGGCGCCAATGGCACATCAACAGTGCCACTAAATCACAACCAGAACGGGCATGCCGTGGATCAGGTCACCCGCCGCAGCTCACGTTCAAGTCACCACTCGCACGGTCCACTGCAGGATTCGGGGGGCAACAAAGTTTTTTGTGATTTCTGTGAATGGGGCTGCATCTACCATTTCAAACCCTTCAGAGACAAATTTGGTGTCGAAAGGGAACAGATACTCTGTCTTCCAAGCCTCGTCCCAAAACGGTGTAATATGCTTGACAGCAGGCCATGCCTTCGCGCCGAGTGGAGGCAGGGCCCTTACAACGAGACCATTGGCATATCCGCACGCCTCTTCCTTGCTGTCCGTGAACGGCCAAAAGCTCTTGTTGGTCACCTGGCGCTCGCTGTGGAATATTGTATCTTTTGCTTCCTCAAATGGCAGGGAAAGTGGGCATCCCTCATTGGCATTGCTTGGCAGCTCATGGAACTGTGCAGCCAACTGGTCCAGAGTCATGTTCGAAATGTCTGGACCGCCGTAGTACGTATGGACTTGTATTTATAAAGGCCCAAGGGAGGCCGGGTTGCCTATGTACAGCTCTTGAAGTTCTGTGGTGCTCACAGACGGGAGCAGAGACAGCGCTCGCTGAATCAGAGCGCGCTCTGCCTGGTTGAACTTGACCAGCTCCGCCTTGTGTGACCTGAACTACAAATCGAGTGACAAAACGCAATGTAGTGCAGAAATCAGTGTTGGCTTCTGCGACCGTTTTGTGTAGAAGTTGTTGACTGGAGATACCTAAAGAACCGCATGCGCATATGTGCAAGAACTTTCAAATTTATACCACGTCTCAACTTACTAAGTAGTACTACACAGCACAATATTGCACAACTGATGCAACATGAGAAACAGAGAAGTCACAATGATTGTATGCGCAGAAACTGTAAGCCTTGGTTGCAATGATACATCATCCGATTATTTGCAGTGACAACATATTCATCAGTGGTACTGTTTGACTCGTGACCAATTGCTGCAGCAGCGGCGACCACGGTTACTGGTGGAAGGCACTAGCGGCTAACCATCCCTTGCCACCTAGAGCTCTACTATCTTTTGATTCGTTTTCATTCAATCACTGAGTGTTACTTGTGTGCAAAAATCGAACAATGGGAATACGGCATCTGATTCAGCAGGTATACATATGACAGGTATGAGTGGACTCAGAGGGCGGTCAAACAAGCCAGCGACGCGAATTCGCCACGTCACAGTTATTTTCAAAAAAATGCATATCATCTGTATTCATACTTATTCTTCTTTCATCACCTGTGTGCAGACTTCTTCTTTTGTGTTTCCCGCACTGACTGGCTCCATAAGCAGAGATCTCATGAAATTCGCATTTTGTGGGGTGAAGGGCGGCCAATTTGCAGTTGAAACCTGCATCGCCGAGGCATGCATTCACATGGATTAAATTATGGCAGCAGACGGAAAGTCAGTTCCAGGACCTTAAAACATGCAGTCATACCTCCATGTGAAAATCAGGTCCTGGCGGAGCGAGTGTGAAGCCAGAGGAAAAGATAATCTGCGAGCTTCGCTCGCAGCAGGGCCCCTGCAGGGTCTTGCCGAGCAGAGCGAGAATCTAGGCCGCGCGGGTGCGCGCATGTGCTGGGAAGGCGACCCAAAGTCTGCCCTTCGACAGATATATTTTCTTGAGAAATTTACCTTCGAGCTCGATTCAAAAGACACATCTCATCGTGACTACCTCTGGCTTAGGACTGCCTGCCTCCGAGAGTCGAGTCTGGCTTAGCTCTCAACTAGTAGCAGCTTAGCAGCCATAGCGGCTGACTCCTCAGCAGTGGCCATCGGGGGCGGTCTCAGTTTCGGAAAGCGGGGGATGCGCGCGAACCAGCATTGTAAGGCGTGTGTGCTGCTGGCGCTCCTAGCTAGGTGGACTACTACTGTGAAACTAACAAGTCACTAGGGCTAGCCTAGGGTCAGCCACGTGGCATAACTGAGCAATGCAGAAGTTGCAATTTGAAGGGCCGCGAACGCTAGGACGGACCTACCGAGACGCCGTGACCGTCTCCTTATCAAGGTGCACCACAGACCTGTAGATCTAGCGAAGGGCTTTAATTCTGACCACTTTGCGTGCCAAACGGTCCAGAGTGGCATACGCTTAGTTTGACACGGTTTTGCGATTCTGAAGCGCGGCGACAGCGAATACCTCTGCACCGCGTGGGCGGATTGCTGACCGGCTTGCTTGACACATAGCCCTCGACCTATTGCTCGACTTTTCATAAGACTGATTGCGCCGGCGACCCCGTCTCGCCAAGCTATGAGCGTCGATTCGAGGGTACTCTGAGATAATTCGAAATCGTCCCCTAATTATTAGTTTCAAAGTAGTAGTTACATTCCAGCAATGGTGATGGTGCCAGCAGTGACCCTCCTGCTTAGTCCTATGCCGTATGACCATCATGCGAGCCGCACCTGCACCGTGTGTTCAACTAAGTCTTGCTAAAAGACGAAGGCATGGGGGAGCTTCACTTGCACGGTCTCCCTTTACCTAGCGCGAGACAGACAGCGCTTGCGAAGCACCAGTGACCAACCGCATGGTGGCACACTGACGGCGGTCGCTACCGCAACATTCAGCTGCGACAAGCTGCACAGCTGAAGAGAAGAAAAGCCTTAGGGCCCAAGGGCAGGCGAAAGAGTGCCTGTCACTCAGTGACACATCCTGTGGTCGACGAGGCAATGCGCTTGGGGGCCAGAAGCAGCAGTCCAAGGATCATGGAGACTCGAAGAGGTCATGCAGAGAGCACTGATGTGATTGAAGTCCCTTCCAACCTAGGCAGCACTGCAGCACATGCATGTACATAAAGTCCGTTCGAGCTTCAGTAGAGCAACCGCCCCAGTGCCGCCGATGCAGTGCGCTCAGTGCACTGCAGTGCACTGCTGCTGCTAAGAAGTGCACTGCAGCGCTATGCCCTCAGGCTGCCTCAGGCTCTGGCATGGCTGAATTATGAAACAAGCAGCACTGCGGCACCAGGTGCAGCCTAAGCTCAAGCATGCAGTGCAATATTGCGCTGCATATGCAGATCTGGCTGCCAGTCACTGTGGCTGGTGGGTTCTTAATAAGAACGGGCATTAGCATAGCCATCTCATGATGCGTCGGTGTATGGCAGACATACTATCATGCCATTGGGCAGTAGCTTAAGCAGAACGTACGTGCACATAGTGCGGCACCAGACATTCTGTCAGAGACTCTACGGGGCACTGGACTGTCGCGTTTTCTCAAATGGGTACGTTGACACTTCATCCCTCAAGACTAAGTCAGACTACTAGTACCTGTAGTTTGTTGCTTTATCACTTGTCATTCAATATCGCAGTTTACAAACAATATACAGTCCACCAACTTGAAGACTCCAACTTTGCAACGCACCAGCTTCAACAGCAGAGCAGTATTAACTGGAGGTCATGGGCCTGCACTGATCAGCTTCGCTCGCAGGCCATAGGCTTTGCGTACGTATGGACTTGTATTTATAAAGGCCCAAGGGAGGCCGGGTTGCCTATGCAATCGAAAAGCTTGCGTCAACGCAGCAGCCTAGTCTGCGCTGTGCCCTAGGAGCTTGGATACCGGCGCCGCAATACAGCCCAGCATTCGCGCTCCACGTGTGTACGCCATGACGCGCTCCGCCAACTCCCGCGCCAGCGATATGCTCAGCTCAATGAGGATCTGACGCTTAGCTAACCCGGCCTTGCGTAACACATCTGCCTTCCCCCCCCCTGAGCACAGTGCTGAGTGCATTGCCAACTCCTTAACAAAAAGGCTTGTCTGCTTGCCCAGCCGTCCGTACGACTCCTGCACGAATGGCACAAAAGCCCAAGATGACGTCAAGGTGCCGGTGTGGTGCTTGACCTTCGCGTCCTCCCCCACCCCAGCAGCATAGCCGTCCGTGTTCGAGGCATTTGTTTTGCCTGTCAGGTACGAGCTCGCTGTGGGCGCGCGCACACTTGTGTCTAGCACTATTCCCTTGTTACGGTATGCACTGCTAAAGTGCAGACACCCTGGGTCAATGACTGTGTCCGCCCGATACCCCGGTACCTTGAAGACGCTAGCGTCCTCATTGCGGACAATAGAGACATGGTGCTGTCTCAAGATGCGCTGCAGGCACCGCTTTTGGGCAGTGTGTGTCGCGTTGTGCCCCCGTATGTGCTGGCTGGGGCAGCTGATCGCATGCGTGGAGGTGGGGCTCACATCACTGCACCGCCATGGGCACACCTCGCCCTGTATGCCCCACCCGTTTATGAAGATCGCAATCAAAATCATCGTGGCTGCTGCCATACTGGACATGGGCGCCGCACCCGGGCGGTCATTGGCAGTGGGTGGCACGCTCATCCACGCCATTGCCCCGGACGCACGCTGGCTGCGCAGCTGCGCCAGGACCCGTGCGCTAGCCTGTTGGCGGCGGCGGCTGGTGTCGCGCGAGTCACCAATAGGTGCAGCCTGCGTCGGCTTGCCCACGGCACCAGCCGAGGCAGCCTCTAGGTCCTCCACCAGGCAATCCTCGTATTGACGTCGAAGAACATTTGAAAGGCCGGCTTGTAGTCCGTGCGTGAAGTGACCGCGCCGGCGGCGGGGCACTAACTTCCTGCAGATCTCGTCAGCATAGGCCTCCCAGTCGTCGTCGTCGTCCTCCTGCCCGCCGCTGCAGCTGCTTTCTTCCGCGCTAGTTTGTGTTTTAGCGGGCGTGGAAGGGGCAGCCGCGGCAGCGGCTTGAGGGCCAGGTACGGTCGCCGCCGCAGCGGCCGCCTCGGCGCCAGGCACAATGCCGTGGGTGTGTGGGGCTGGCTCAGTGGTCACTGTCTCCATGACGGCAGTTGCGGCGTAGATCGCTTGCACCGCAGTGGGGAGCGTCGACGCTGCGGCCGTCGTATCTGCTGCCCACCGTAGCAACGATGCTGGGAGCTGCTCGGCCACAGCTGTGCGTGATTTTTCGCTGCCATCAGCTGTCAGCGCTCGCGTAGAGCGTCGCACGGCCTCGATGATTGGCGGCAGTCCCTGGTCCTCGCGTATTGCGCATGAGTGCTGCGCGAACCAGGTGACTGCGCCGTGTTCGTCAGTGCCGAGCCTCAGGGCCCCTGCTGCCACAGTGGCATGAATTATTGCCGGCCTCAGTGTTGTGCATGCCTGGGCCGTGTATGCGGCTGGTGCCAGTAGCCCCAAAAGCGGCATGCCCAGACCGCCTCGTCGCTCCGGCAACCGTGACGCCCGCAGTGGCACTGCGATGTTTGTGAGTTCTGGCGGGCCCAAGCGCGGCAATACCAGCACGCTGCCACTGCTGGCTTCCTCATTGTCACCAGCAGTGCAGGCGGCCAGCAGGTGTGACTTCATGGCTGCCGCGGTAGAGCAGCCGTGCAGATGCAGCATGCGTTCGAGCGTCCATGCACAGAACCCGTCAAACGCGTGCAACCTTGTCTCACTCAAAGCCGTGTCAACGACCCGACCTAAGAAGCCCATGCGCTTCGTCAGTGACCTGCGTAGAATGAACTGTGCTGCCTGTAGGTGATGCCGCGCCATTCCAGCTAGCTGCCACGACAATCGCCATGTCCCTGCGTCGACCAGATGCTTGCTCATGGCAGCGTGCACATAGGCTGGGTGCCCTACCGGTACCCCGACCGACGTAAAGCCCTGACTGGATTCTGGCATGGTGGTGTCCACAAACGGTATGTCAAGGGCGCGCAGGCGTGCTCTGGCCGCTTCATCAAACACTGTGCCGCGCATGGCGATGGCCAGCGACTTGTCTGGTCGAACGCGTAGGCCCCCTGCCGCCAGCCGGCGGATCACCTCTGCCACCCCAGCGGCCGCTGCATCGTCGAAGTAGGCAGCTTGCAGCACGTTGAGGTCGTCCAGGGAAGCGCAGTGCGGGGCTGGCGGTTCCGCTGTGCTGTGGCCGTAGGCCGGCATACTGCCGGGCGTCGCATTCACTCCATCAGGGTAGAAGAGTAGGAAGGCCGCTGCCACTGCAAAGTACAGCGGCCCTAGAGGGTCCCCTTGCTGGCACCCTAGGTGGGAGCAGATAATGCGAGCTTCACCGTTCACCTCCACCCGCATCTCTGGGGCAGTGTCACCACAGTATACGGACTCAAAGTGCGGGAGCAGCTCCGGACAGAAGAGCATAAGCCCCCGCACAATGGCGGCGCGATCCACACTGTTAAATGCGTTCTCACAGTCCAGTTGGATAGTGGTGCGTACAAGTATTTAAAACTCACCAAGTCTACGATGCTGGAGACGTCGAGCGGATGTCCCGGCACCCCCGTGTAGGCGAAGTAGGACAGCAAGTGGATGCGGAAGAAGCATGGGCTCGTCCAGTCGTACACAGCCAGCGCCATATCCATTCCGTACTGCTCTCCTGGAAAGTATTGGTTCGCCTGCTGGGCCAGGTGGGAGGTGTCCCGCGGAGGCATGTCGGGTCGGGTCGTTGGAATGTTTTTGTAGGGGACTAGGCCGGCGCTCTTCATTGTCTGGAAGAGCTGGCTTGCGGTTGGCAGGTCCATCATGCCCAGCATCATGCACTAGAGCGGACTGTGAACCTGAGCCAAAAAAAAAACTCTGGTGTACCCCCCCGGAGTGAGCGGTTCATGCCCCGATCCTTATGGGAGTTGGCGGAACATGTACCCTCTGAGGCTGGTTTAGCCCTGAGCCGCAACGCGCAACCCTTTGACGCTGTAGCTCAAGAAAATACGGGGCTTGAAAGAGCCATTGGTCATATTTGCATCATTGGGTGCTTGCTACAGTAGGTGCTTACCATGCGATGTTCATGCCAGGAAAGCACTCCAATGCACTACCCTAACCCTAACTGTCACTCTAGCTCTAACCCTAGCCCTAATCCTAACCCTAACCCTAACGTCACTGGTGAACATCGCCGCGAAAGGGGTTTCGAGGCCGTCATTGGGCCCAACCTGTTGAGCAACGGGTCGTTGGCATGATGCATGTGTGTCGCCCGAGCGATGATTTGCTGTAGAATCTACAGTGTAGATATGGCTATATAGTGATATATATATATATACGGCAGAGATGTAGCCTCATGCGCCTCACCTATATAGCACCCCCTTGGGGCGCAAGGGGGCGCAAGAGCGGGGCTAAACCCTCGAGGCGCAAGGGCAGAGGTTTAGCCGGGAGCCCTGTGCCCGTTTGACTGGGCCTCTGTGAAAAGCAAAGCGGCACACGCCCGCCCGCCAGGGTGAAGCTCAGCTAGGGGTGAACTGAGCCCTGTACGCTTTCTGCTAGCAGCTTAGGGCTGCATTGCACTGTGCAGTGCTGGACTACACACGCGTAGCGCGAAGCTGGGCTGTGTTGCAGCGCCGGTATCCAAGCTCCTAGGGCACAGCGCAGACTAGGCGGCTGCGTTGACGCAAGCTTTTCGATTGCATAGGCAACCCGGCCTCCCTTGGGCCTTTATAAATACATGTCCATACGTGCTGGACTAGCGCCATGCTTCAACTTTGAAGTACATCATACACAATCGTGACAGCGCATTGCTCAGCGCGTGCAGCACACAGACAACGTAATAGCGCATTGATCAGCGTGCACCAGACAAAACAGCGAAGGTATGGTGGGAACATGTGTATTGGCACAGCGAAGGTGTGCAACCGGGGGAGGGGAGGGAACCAACTACGGAAGGCTTCCACTACAGCAGTGCTGCCGCAAAAGGTAAAGAGAGAGAGAGAGAGAGAGACAGAACCGAAGTGACGCCAAGACATCCCCCGTGATCGACACGCACACACGTCAAAACCGACTAAATAAGCAGAGCAGCAGTGCCACCACACCCCCAGTGGCGACATACATGCCCACCCGCTGTCTGTGCTTGAGGCTCATGCCACCGGGCACAATGGCACTGACTCTTCAGAATGGGCCCTCGCCCAGCGCCTAGTGCGCTGCTTCAGGTCGGCCTGTCTGCTTCGCCTCTGACGCGGCAGTGCGCAGCGCTCCGAAAAAGCGAGACGTCGAAGCGACAAGTCAGACCAGCTGCACTGCACCTCGCGCTCTGCTTCGAGCCGGCCTGCCTGCTGCATTGCTTGCGAGAGCTGCGCTCCGCGATGGGCGTGCATCGTCAGACCAGCTGCACCTCGTAAGCTGCTTTGGGTCGGCCTGTCTGCTTCGCCTCAGGCGCGCCGCTCTAAATAAGCTAGAAGTCGAAGCGACAAAGCACGACAAGCCAGACCACCTGAATCTTGTGCGCTGCTTCGGGTAGGACTGTTTGCTTTGCCTCTGGCACGGTGGCGAGCTGCGCACTCTGCATGAGCGAGAAGTCAAAGCGACATGCCACACCAGCTGCACCTGCACCTTGCGCGCTGCTTCAGGTCGGCCCGCTTGCTTCGCCCCTAAATAAGCGAGAAGTCAAAGCAAGAAGTCAGACCACCTGCATCTCCTGCGCTGCAGGTCGGCCCGCCTGCTTCGCCTCTAAATAAGCAAGAAGTCGCAAAGAGAGCGTCAGACCAGCTGCACCGCGCTGTGCCGCGCGTCGTCCACCACGGTATCCACGGGCGCATGGCACTCCGTAAGCATGCGCTGCTGCCGCTCCACCGCCGCGAGGTGCTGCTTCAGTATGTGCAGCGTCTTGGCCTCCTCGAGCTCGCGCAGGCGCGCCGTGCGCGCAAAGCCGAACAGCAGCGTGAACGCCGCGAGGCAGTAGCCGAGGTAGCTGTACGCGTTGCTCACGAGGTTGAGCCAGTCGACGGGGTCCTGCTCCGCGAGGATCATGAGGCCGAGGGCGTCGCTCGTGAAGTCGAAGACGAGCGTCGTGTTGCCCTCGTCGCTCGACAGCATGGTCATCTCGGCGCCGTAGCTGTAGGTCGTGGTGCGCGTGCAGGAGAGGCCGCCGCGCGTGCACGCCAGGTGCACGTCGCGCTCCTTCGTGATCTGCGAGACGCGGCGAAAGAGAGGGCAGCGGCGCAGCTTCAGAAAGTGCATGCCCTCACTTTTGTTGAACCGTGGCGAAAGCGAGAGCAGCGGTGCGGCCTTAGATAGTGGATGTCCTCACGTGTTACCTCCTAGCCCTAACCTTTCAGAAGCCCTAAACGAGGTGCACGTCGCACTCCTTCGTGACCTGCGGCGACGGGCGGCAGCGGGTGAGAACAGCAGGAGCACAGCCTGAGAAGGTGGAAGCTCGAGAAAGTGGACGCTCTCGCTACTTCGGCCCTATCTCTACCCCTGAACCTCATTTTAACCCCAGTCCCGACCCTGACCCTGACTTCTGGTAAACTCAGCGCTGTCTAGGCCGCCACGCGTGCACGCCAGGTGCACGTCGCGCTCCTTCGTGATCTGCATGCAAAAAACGCGCGCGATGAGGGCGAGAGCAGCAGTGCAGGTTTACAGAATGGACGCCCTCACTTGTGTTGACCCCTAGCCCTGACCCTACAGTAGCCCTCTCCGAGTGCACATCGCGCTTCTCCGTAATCTGCGGCGGTGGCGGCTGCGGGTGAGAAGAGCAGCGGCGCAGCCTGAGACAGTGACCACGATCGCTTGCGTTCAGCCCTGCCCCTTGTTCTAACTTGACCTTGAAATACGAAATCTAGATCCTAGTTGCGCCCCCCTCCTCTGGCAAAGTTTTTGCGCCGGCATAGTTTGTGCATCCCATGTACAGGATTACTTCTCATTCTGCATTCAGCGCCTCTACTTCCTTTGCTGTTCCGCATCGGCAACAGGGTGCCCTGCCCTGCCTGCGTAAGGTTTTGACCACATATTCCACAGATTTGCCCAAACACGTTCGAGGCGCAGCTCAAGTTGGCAGCAGAGGGGTTCCGCACTCTGATGCCGCCGAAATGATTACGCAACTGTCACCTGCTCAGAACTCATACTTGCGCAACACGACTTCCGGGACACGTTTACGCTGCAAGCACTACAACTATTCGGTTCACAGTTCCCGACCACACTTTTCAAGCATTCATAACTTGTGATCGCCGCCATGAATTTCTCTGCAAAGTGGCGCAACGCAATTGCTAAGTAGCACCCCTATCAGCACATATGCAGTGAGCGTACCAGCTCCATGCCTATCGCGTGCTATCTTCATTCTACTAGAAATTTGCGCTCAAAATTGCCGACCTCGATTTTCAGGCAGCCGTAAATAGCAGCCGCTTTGATGGTTTTGAATGCAACTTTGTGAGCTGCAATCGCCTCATGTCAGACTACTTGTACAGATACAGCGAGCCTGCCAGGACCATCCCTATCGCGCGGTATTTCCATTCTTCTGCATCGTTGTACTCAAAATCGCTCCATTTTTCAAGCAGTCGTCGTTTGCGAACGACTCGGTGGATTTCCACGCAAATTTAAGAGACGCCACCGCTGTGTCTCAGCCTAACGACACAGATGTAGAGATGTGCCAGCTCCATCGCTATCGCGCGGTATCTCCATTCTGCTGCATCGTTGTTTGTGCATAGGCCTCTTGCGTCGTTTCGGGCTGTTTCTCGCGCTCATTTTCGAACAATTAGTACTGCACAGAGACGGAGGTACTGGCGACGACAGTGATAACTTTTGACCATGAGCACCAATTGAAAATCGGCTTCTATGGTCCCCATCTCACACTGGCAGGCTACCACTTTGCTTAGCAGCGCTCACGTCGGCAGCGCATGGTTCAGGACATAAGCTTCTCCCCGTTTTGTGAAGGCACTTTTCACCTGGAATGCGCACAGGTCACCACAAACAACACGCGCTGTGCAGCCCTCTGGTAGGCTGACTGATCACGAGCACATCTATGGAATTATTTAAGACGGCTCTGATCAAGTCCGCCTGCGTCGCAAGCTGTATCAGCTCAAAGTGGCGCGCGCGCGGATGTGTTTTTTCGAAAAAAAACAGAAAAGTGTGGTGGGGAACTGTGAACCGAATAGTAGTAGCTCACCTTTGCGGCGTTGTGGTTCCCAACTTTGACGCCGCCGAACTTCGTATACCGCAAATTGTCACCTTGTCAGAACTCGCACTTGCGCAACACATCTTCCGGGAAACAACTACTGAGACGAATCACAAGATCGTAAAGCTCTAGGTGACAGGGTGTGGTTATTTACGCTGCAACTAGCTCACCTGTGCGGCGTAGTGGTTGCCGACTTTTACGCCGCCAAAGTCATACTTCCTCTGTCCCATAAGTATGTTTCCCATTGTACAAACATGACAGTCCCAGTTGCAATTGCGGCAACCAATGTGCAGAGTCATAATGAAACTTGTGTGTCGGGTATAGGCCTGTTGCGTGTCAAATTCTCAGCTCTCAACTCTTCGATACGCTGATAAACGGTTCATTACCGTGTATCTAACATTTTGCAGCCCAGCAGGCAGACATGCACAGCACGGCAACCACATAGGCTGCTGTGATGGCTGCCATTTTGAGGGGTAGATGCAGTTTCTTGTGTGTGGCATACCAGTATGTCATGGTCAGAAGCTAAGGCAGGCCTCAGCAACAGCTCACAAGACCACACGACTGCGTATGCACCACATACACCGCTCAAGGCCGGCTGCCGTCCTGTGCTGGTCTACCAAGTTTTTGCACAACGAGGTGGCAACCAGCACAGCAAGCCTTGCATGTCCATTGCATGGGCAGCAATTTCACCACACCATAGACGAACAGTAGTGAGACGTCTCAAGAAGTTTGGTTGCCCCACCACATAGGCAATGTGCTGTAGCGCCATGCTCTAGCCAGAGCTTGGTGACACGCCACCTGAGCGACAGCACCGATCTGTGAGGCTTGCAAGGCACCTTGTACAAACAGGCTGGTGCTCAGGTTGCTGCTATAGTTTAAGTAGCAGCAATGGAACGCCATGTGTGGTTGACAGCTCACCTGAGCTCATGGTACACGAGCTGCAGCGTGTGCTTCCTTCGCAGAGTTGCAGTCGCCTGCGACTGCACTCCCCCAGGCAGACATCAATGCGCCGCCCACACAGCACACCAGCAGGTGCACCGGCCACCACACAGCATCTTTGCTGCTTCCCTAAGGGATTCCGACTGCCTGGCACATGCCAGGTAGTGCCGGCAGCGAGTTGTAGCCACCTGACTGCCACCTAGCTCAATTTGGGACCTCCACGCCAAAAGCCGCCTTGCCGTCCACAGGCACACCCTGGCCATGTGGTGCGCTAAGTAACTCTGGAACTAATGCCATCATTGGCAGCTGTGAGCAACCACTCCTCCTCAAGTGTCATGTAGCGCGTGTGCTGTGTGTGGAGCTGCCACAGTGATTTTTGCGCGCCACGGCGGATTTGACTTTTGGCGAAATTTTGGCCCAGATTTGACTCCGAAATCTGGCTTTTTTTCAGATAAGCTCTACTTCAATGGTGAAGATTGTAACGGACTTCATTTTTGAAAATTGTTCCGGAAAGCTCGGGACTTGACCATCAATTTTTACATAGGAACTTTTCACCAACAAGCCCATCTCAAAAAGTTAGCTTTGAGGCGACTTTAAGGGAAACATACTTATGGGACAGAGGAAGTACCATAGCTCGTACACCAGCCAAAATGCTCACTTGCGCAACAGCTCCAATATTATTTCTAATATATAGAGCTCCACAATCTTTTGATTCGTTTCCATATATTCCAATACACTCCCATGCTGTAGCTCACCTTTGCGGCGTAGTGGTTCCCGACTTTGACGCCGCCGAAATCGTACCGCAACTTGCACCTGCGCAACACAGCTCCTGGGACACACTAAGGGCAAACTGTATGCTGTAGCCGCTAGTAGGTTGCTCACCTTCGCGGCATAGTGGTTCCCGACTTTGACGCCGCCAAAATCATACCGCAACTCGCTGGTGTTCCAGTCGATACCATCGGGTGGCGCCTCGTCCGTGACGTAGTAGTTTGCCCAGTTGAACGTGTCTTGCGGCTGGGTGATGAACTCCACTGCGTACCGCAGGTCCTTGTTCACGTCGATGTCTGCAATTGCAAAGGGCGGTGGCTGCTGGTTCGTCAGGTCCGTAGAAACTTCAATTTGAAATTTTGTGCAAAAATTCAATTTGAAGGTTAGTACACAAACTTCCAAGTTGAACGTGTCTTGCGGCTGCGTGATAAATTGCACCGCGCACCGCAGGTCCTTGTTCACATCGATGTCTGCAAGGGGCGACGATGATCAAATCGTCAAGACATGAAGATCTTGCAGTGTCCGCGTTTTGACGCAGTCATTGTGCGGAACACTGTGACAGTATGGGGACGGGTGCATGGGACGGGTGCGTGTACTTCAACTTGAAGTTCATCCTTGAACGCATGTCCATGCCTGCGCGGGGCGTGATGAACTCCACCGCGTACCGCAGGTCCTTGTTTACGTCAATGTCTGCGAGGAGGCGGTGGCCGTTGATTCGTCGGGAACATGGGGAATGTGGCAGTGTCCGCGTTTTGGATGCGGATGTGCGCATAAAAACTTCAATTTGAAGTTTAGTGCAGAACTTTCAATTTGAAGTTTAGTACACAAACGTCCAAATTAAACGTGTCCTGCGTGGCTGCTTGATGAACTCCACCGCGTATAGCAGGTCCTTGTTCACGTCAGTGTCTGCGAGGGGTAATGGCCATTGGTTTGTCAGGTAACATGGGGATCTTGCTGTGTCCGTGTTTTGAGCGCAGTGATCATCGCGCGAAGCCATGGAGGTGAACGCGCTGGATGCAGAGATGCCAACGGGTCGCTAACCCTATTCTAGCCCTAAATTAAACCCTAACCCTAACCCTAAATCTAGATGGCTAACCCTAACTCTAAGCCTCCCTAACCCTAGCCCTAACCCTGAGCCGCTCGTGCCTGTGCTGAGAGGCTATGCACATATGCACGGTAGTTGTGTCCAACGGCAGATGTAGACTTGGCACAATAGCGCGCACCTTGGTGTATCCCAATGGCCTCGCAGCCGTCCCCCTTGAACGTGGTAATGGGCCAGTAGCTCTGCCCACTGGCTATGGCTGTCTCATAGACAGCCAACCCCAGCCCTAACCCCAAACCTTTCCCTAATCCTAGTCTCACGTGACGCATGCGATCTCTCATGCCCATGCTACATGAAATGCTTGGTGGTTCTGCCCGACAGGCGAGAGCGCACCTTGGTCTATCCCGATGACTTCGCAGCCGTCGCCCTTGGACGTGGTGATGGGCCAGTGTGTCGCGGTGCAATTCACGCGGTGGCGCACCGTTCCATCATCCGATTCAACACCATCAGCGCCGTACAACACCTGTGATGTGAAGGGAAACGCATCAAAAGATCGTAGAGCTCTAGGTGACAAGGTGTGGTTAGCTGTCGCATTGAATGCCTTCCACCAATAATCGTGGTCGCCGCTGCTGCAGCACTCCAGACAGTGCCACCATATGCACAGCGGTCAAATAGACTTCATCACGCCCAAGCTCACCGTGCGCAGGCACCCCACGCTCGTCGCGTAGGGGATCCCCTGCCAATCCCCCCAGCCCGCCACGTCGTTGCCAATCAGCAGCAGCGGGCGGCACACGGTGAAGTACGGCATCTTCAACTGCGTCGCAGCGGGGTCTCGGCTCAGGCTGACGGGCGGCGAGAGGCGCGCGCGCACGGTGAGCACAAAGTCGGTTACACAGACGCAGACGAAGACGATGACGAGCGCCACGAAGGTCGCGTTGGCGTGCCGGTGCCATCTGCACAAATGCAAATGTGATAGGGGGGGGGGGGGGGGGGGGGAGGGGGGGGTCAGCCAGTTGTGGAGATCCAGAAAGAACGGGAGGTCAACCCCCCCCCCCCCCCCAAAGGCATGTTGTTGAATGATGTTCTTCAACTAACACATGCATAGATGCTGTGACATGAAAACACGCCTGTTTTACACCTACCTGCAGCTATAGCTATACCATAGCTATACATACCTGTGAGCTACATGTACCTGCGTACGTGTGCAACAGGCCCGAGCGCGCAGCCAGCTCACTCTTACAGCCCACACGCTTTAAACAAGCATACCTGCACACCACGTACATACATACCCATGAGCTACATATACCTACATACCTGCATGACACGCGCGAGGGCTGCCAGCTCACTGTCACTGCCCACACACTTGATGCATGCATACATGCATGACAGGTACATGCATACCCATGAGCAAGATATATGTACAACCCTGCGCGACCTGCGCGTCGCATACATACATACCCATGAGCATATACCTACAATACCTGCGCGACACGCCCGAGGGCGGCCAGCTCCGTGTCACACTCTACACACTTAATACCTGCCTGCACGCTACTGTAGGTGCATATATACGCATGAATATCATGCATATAGTAAAGACCCGCATGTGAGTGACAGAGCAACATATACCTACTTACCTGCGCGACACGCCCGAGGGCGGCCAGCTCACTCCCAGGCCGTCTGCGAGGCCCTCACTGTAGTGGTCTTGGAAGCCGCGGTCGGCGACGTAGCTGCGGCGCCTGTGGAGCGCCTCCTTCGGGCGCCGGAAGTAGTGCATGCGGGTTGGTCGCCCTGCGACACAGGTAGGTATGTATATCACGGCATCTCAACGTTATTAAGGTAAGCCAGGTGGCGCGGTCCTCTGTTAATGGTGCTCGAGAAATAACTGGCAAGGATTTGAACCGATACATGGGGCATGCGATGCGCGCGCAGCTGCTTGCGGCGCCTGTGGAGCACCTCCTTTGGGCACCTGAAGTAGTGCATGCGGGCTGGTCGCCTGCAACACAGTTACGTACGTACATCACAGCAGCTCAACAAGGCTTACAACACAAGTGAGGTGAGTTTGTCTCGATATTTGTTTTAGTGTACATAGATTACTCTTCAATATACTTGTTGCTTTTGCATCTCAGTTCTTACGGGGCATACATACATACATTTACGCCGGAAGTAATGCATACGGGTTGGTCGCCTGCGACGGGTGGGTACGTATGCATGTTACAATTGTTCAAGATGATGGCGGTGGCCAGATGACGTAAACCTCTGCGGATGATGATTGGAAACGGATCACAGGGATTGAAACCGACGCGTGGGGCACTCAATGCGTGCCGTGCCGTTGCTTGCCACACTTCCTTTTGACGTCAAAAGTCGTGACGTACCATTTGCGTGGCGGCAGGGTATGTGCGCATGAGACAGTGGCACATAGGCACGAGTATTATAAAACCGCGAAGTCGCCCGCTGACGATGCTCGGACTTGTAGATGCATACTACTCTGGCGCACACCGATGGCACGTCACAGGCGTCCGCAATGCACTACAATGCGTGGGATGCACACTGCATGCATGCGCGCACTGCGTGCCGCCGATGGAAATTGGAAGCAGTGCGTGCAGATGCCTGTGACGTGCCATCGGCGAGGTAGGTATGCATACAGCGGTGGCTCAGTGCAAGTGTCAAGAATTCGTGCTGACGATGCGCTTCAGCGCGGTTACCTACAGTTACATCCTTGCGTGGGCTGTTGAAGTTCCGGGCTTTGGTATGGCAAAAACCATTTTGCATCTGCATGACTGATTCCCGGCGCATCACCGCGGTTCGCTGAGACACCCTCTGCCACACGCCAGCTCTTTCTGCACTCATAGTCGCATACGTCAAACCCCAAGCTGCACTTGGTATGGTAAGCGTGAGTCGTAGCTGTGTGGCAGGGCTTAAATTAGAAGCCACAGCGCGCCTGGATGACTCTGAGTCTGACCTTGAGTGACGGAGGCTTGAATGCGGGCGGACTAAAACAGCAACATCGCTACATGACCATGTAGAAATGCCAATCACAGGGGGTGTAAAGTTGCACACATTTTTTGGGCACGAGCGAAGTGGTGCTGAGACACGTTGCACCCGTCTTATAGCGAGGGGGTGCGTGGGTGCGACATCTACGTCAAAATCAGCAAAGTCTCACAATGGATAGTATTTTAGAAGCGTCACTGCTGACAGTGAGTGCAGGAATGAGCTAGCTGAGGGTGCGTTCAGCTGGAGGTAGGTTTGACTATGAACAGACATGTTTGGCACGTCGAAGTATCGGTATCACAAGCATTTGAAAGAAGAACCATATCAGAGGTACCTAACCACTAGCCATCAGGACGACCAGACTGCACTGTGTCTGCATGAAGGACAAACTGACAAACCATGCAATATATTCGTAACCAGAACAGCAGACCGCGAAGGGCATTTGTTGTGCTCATGGTGCCTCATACCAGCGTCTCAACTCGCATAGGGAATCAGTTGCGTGTAGGCAAAATCCCACTTTGTGTGCTGCTGAGGTTGCTTGCCACGACAGCCGCAAGACTCAGCGGCAGCGTATTGTCTTAAGGCCGGCAGTGCGCGGCAGCAGAATGTTCACGTGAACCTGATGCTGATCGGGTGCGACAGTATGATACAGAGCACTTTGCACAGGCAAGTACTGCCATGCACTGCACAGCTCAGCAGCAGCGCCACGCTGCTGCTCGCTACAATTGCGTCGAGCAGGAAGTTGATCTTTGCTTATGTACGTCGAGCCGACGCACTACTTACCTCGCGCCTCACAGCCTTATAAGCGCTCCGGTATTCGCCGCATCCGCCTACGCTCAACGACGCCACTCCGGCAAGCTCACCGCACGCTTTACTTGATTTGTGAGTTCTGGCTTTGGAAAAAACTCAGTTCGTTCCTGAACGGTGAACGGAAAGTGGTTGCTCTCGTTGGGTGTTTGTTGTTTGTGTTTATTACCATGACCCACGTACTTACACCGTGTTGCTTGCGCAGTCACACCGACACACAGCTTGCTGCTTCCACATGTCAAAAAATGTATGCATCTCTCTACGCCAACCGCTGCGACCCCGGGAATCTACATGGGGCTGAACGGCCGGGCCGCTGTGTGTTTTGACGGTTCTAGCAATACGGCGCTCACATGCGCGACAAGCGCATGTGGTTCGTGGCGTTTTCGACGGCAGCCGTTAGTGTGCGCACACAGCTCGGGCAACGCAGGCCCCTTGCCCCATCGGCCTCTTTTCAGGTGCTCAACAACTTGGGAGTAACCAGCAGCCTCCTAGCGGCATTCGCGCATCGCGGAACCTTCCGAATCTGCTGCCGTTGCGTATGCGACAAGCCCGCATCGGGCGCCACAGCAACCGCCGCAGCAGAGGGCACCCGCGCCGATGGCTTTACATCTATGCGCATCAGGAGGCCTTGATCACCCCCCTAGCGCCGCCTGGCGCCCCCCTGTCCTCCTTCTTGCGTCCCACAAGCGACCCCAAATCGCGCAGCGGTATCTCCATGATCCCCTCCAATCCTCCGCCGCTGCCGCCGCCGTTGCTGCTGCCGTCACCGGTTGGCGCAGCCCCCCCTGCGCTGCCCTGCAGCTGCAGTGCCAGCGCCAACACGTATAGCGCGGCGCATGCAGCGGCAGCGACCGACAGCGGAAACGCCGCGTCGCGCGGAAAGAGCTCGAAGCGCCGCTGCTGCGCGATTTCGGCGCTGCCGGCGGCGGCAGCAGCAGCAGCGACGCTGCTGCCGCTGCGCAGCGCTGCTGCCGCGGCGCGTGTGATGGCGAGCGGGCCGCAGATCTCGCCGGCGGCGGCAGCAAAACTGACGACGGTCAGGGCGCGCGGCACGCACGGGGTGCCGCCGCCGCCGCGCGCATTGCCAATGACGACCTGGCACAGTTTCAATGCAGAACATGCATCGTTCAGGTGAGATTTTCAGGGGGTTCAGGCAGTAAGTCTAATGGATCGCATCTATGACTGCCGCAGGGGAGGCTGGCTGTCTGGCGTGTCAGCTCCAGGTGGGCCATGATTGTCACCTCGCATCTCTGCCTGAGTGAGCGTGCTTGCGCCATGTAACAGTCTGCTGATGCCATCTATGATTGAACGCGAGGCATGCTCTTGAACGTGCCGCCTCACAAACTTCCATGTTCCCAATTTTTTTTTTTTTTTAAGTGCACGTTGGCTCTGGCTGGTGCTCTTGAACGTGTCGCCTCACAAACTTCATGTTCCCAATGTTTTTTTTTTTTTTTTTTAAAGGTGCACGTTGGCTCTGGCTGGTGCTCTTGAACGTGTCGCCTCACAAACTTCATGTTCCCAATGTGTTATTTTTTCAAGTGCACGTTGTACTTGCCTTTGAAGCGAGCAGCTTGCCACACTTGCCACACATTTTTTCTCAGCATCCATGCAAACCACACGATCATGATGCACAGTCTCACTCCAGACAAATGCGCAAATGAAGGGTGCACAGTCTGACAAATTGCAACAGAGCGCAACGGGGGTGATTCAGTATACTCTGTGAAACAGCCGCTGCAGGGGGAAAAAGCCGTACTCGCAGCTTGTGGGGCAATCAAGAGCGCCGCAGCAGCGCTAACCCTAACCCTAAGCCTAACCCTAAACTGGAGCTAAGAGAGGAGCATTTCTGCATCACATCACCACACTGAGTGCGTTGGGAGTCAGCACTCAACCTGTTCAGGTTCATGCATACAAACCGTACGTTCGCATCGAGGTCACAAGCAGCAGCCGCGCCCGTGCGGTGGCCGTGACTGGTGCCGCGTAACGAGCTGATGTACGAGTGCCACGAGACGAGCATATATGCAAGCGCTACACTGTACAGACAAGGCTACACTTTACCGAAGTGGCTCGACTGCAAGTGCCTTGAAGTCTTGCTTCTGACGTACATGCATGTTGCACACATGCATGTCGTACATACCGGACACAAACGTTGAGCTCACCTGCTGCAGCTTTGAGCTGTTTGCCCGTGCAAGCGCCGCTGCCGCTTGAGTATATAGATTCTTCAATGTACGTTAAAGGCTGAGAATGAACATGCACACCATATGAGCTCACCTGCAGCAGCATTGAGCTGCTCGTTCTTGCGAGCGCCGTCGCCAGATACGACGCCGCCGCCGCCAGCGCCACGGCCGCCACCGCCACGCCTCGCGTCTTCCAATGCAACGCACAGGGTTAAGGTAAGGGTTGGTGTTAGGCGCAGCGCAGCACATCTAGGGTTAGGGTTAGGGCTACCACACGCAATACTGGCACACACGCAGCGTTGACAATCATATGAATGCGCAGGAATGAGCGCACCGCGCGCATGCGTGCATTCAAATATTAAAATCTGCATGTACTTAATGGTGTCGCCGATCGCCCGGAGACAGTGCAGCATATCAGCACCACCAACACCAGCATATATGCATGTTTTAAAACAATGATACGAATGCGCAGGTTTCAGCAGCACCACACGGCACGACTGCACATGAGAGTGTGAGTCCATACCCACATACCTGAACGCCGGGCACGAGCCTCAGCCCCAGCATCAGCAGCGTCTATTGATATTGGCACACCTACGTATCTGAACGTCGAGCAGCGCCTGGTAGTATTGGTATACCTACTTACCTGAATGCCGGGCATGAGCCTCAGCCCAAGCATCAGCAGCGCCTATCGATATAGCTATACCCACGTACCGGCACCTGTGAATACAGCTATACCTACATACCTGCACGCCGGGCACGGAGCCTCAGCCCTAGGGTTGGCACGTGCGTAGATAGTATATATACGGTATATTGGTACATACGCGTATATATACGCGTAGACGCCGAAACGGGGCGTATATTCGCGTATACGCTTTTGCACCGCTGTGGTGCTCACGAGCGCTGCCCGTGGCCCAGCGCATGCCAAGGGTAAGGTGGCTAGGGCTATCTGGGGGCCAGAAGCGGAAAGGCAGGGCTGAGCGGTGGTCTCAAGCCACAGAAGGCGCCTGCACAGCCTGAACTTGGCAATTCAGTGGCTCAGGCAGCTTCGCACCTGGCCAGCAGAGCCTGCATGAGCCTTCACGGCTTGTTCTGTCGGTGATGTGAAAGAGGACGATGGGAAGGGAGTCGCTGCACATGCTGACAGACACGCTGCCCTCTGACGAGGCGCAGCTTTTCAGCGGCACCATGCGGTCGGCGCACTCAGGCCGTAACCAAGCTTCTTTTGGCATTTCGGCCAACTTCAAGAAAATCCCACACTTCAAGTGTTGCTCTGATGACACTTTATGAAGGCAATTATTTCTAGTGTCTGCATGTCTGTGATCAGCACCCTGAGCCCGTTCGAATGCACCTGGTTTCAGAGAAATCTAAAGACGACAAGTCGTCGTAGCGAGATTTGGCTTTGTCAGATACGCTAATATACGCAGTATATACGTATTGTACGCCAAAAATACGTATATATGCGGGTATGCAAAATCCAAATATACGCAATGTGCCAACCCTACTCAGCCCCGGCATCAGCAGTGCCCATTAGCAGTGGTACACTTACCTATTCGCGTCGGTATACCTACGTACCTAAACGGACACGAGCCTCAGCCCCAGCATCAGCAGCGCCTATAAATATAGCCATACTGACGCACCTGAAGCTTAGAACACCGATTGAAAGAAGGGGGATTCATGATTTTACTGACTTTTAGCAAACTTCGAATACAATACCACCCAATGTAAGAGCAGACAGACATTGAGTGCGAAGGTCCATTGTCTAAAGAGCATTATTAAGTCTATAGCTACACCCACGTACCTGAACGCCGGGCACGAGCCTCAGCCCAGTATCAGCAGCGCCTATTAGCAGTGGTATTCCTGCCTAATAGCATTGGTACTTTGAAGTATACCTACGTACCTGAACGCCCGGCACAAGCCTCAGCCCCAGCATCAGCAGCGCCTGTGTGGCAGCTGCAAGCCGGATCGCGCGCAACGGCACCTCCTGCGGCAGGCGCGCCAGCCGCGGCGGCGGCTTGCCTGTCGAGGCAAGCGGCAGCGGCGGCAGGCGGCGAACGATGAGCAGCGCGCACGCAAAGCGACACCGAGAGCTGCAATTTTCTGCTGAGCACTGACACGGTGGTACGCCGACGGATACGTGAGGCTCTAACCCCAACCCTAACCCTCACCCTCACCCGAACACTGTCAGTGACGGCAAGCGTAGCGGCGGCGGGCGGCAATGATCAGCAGCGCACACGCGGAGCGACGGCGCACGAGCTGCGCGTCTTTGCTGATTACTGACTTGGTGTTGTGCCGACGGATGCGTGGATGCAGTGGCTCTAACCCTAACCCTGACCCCAACCCCAACACTAGCCCTAACACTACCCAGCGCCTATGGCGGCGAGCGGCGGCGGCGGTGGCGGCGGGCGGTGGTGCCCGGGGCCACTTCAACACAAAACCCACACAAGCTGTGAACATTGTGAATTGCGGGCGGTGGCTCACGTGCGGGAGCGAAGCGACGGCGCGCGCTGCGGAGGGCTCCGCGGCGGCAAAGCGCGACAGCTTCAAATGATTTCTTTCTAAATCGTGGGATCAGCATCCTGAAATGAGTAACTTCAAATATATGAACGAGTAACTTGAACCACAGAAGCAGGTTGAAGTTCCACCTCTGAGCGCCGCGCCCGGCGACTCGCTGGCGAGGGCATTGACGTGATTCAAGGGATAAATCCCACTGCATCTGGAATCAACAAAGCCAACTAGAAGTATAAAATACACTTCAAGTATTGGTAGTTGAAGTTCACCTCTGTGCCGCGCCGGCGAGGGCGATGATGAGCGCATGGACGTCATTCATGGGTTAAGAATTCAACTACATGAAACGAGTAACTTCAATTACAAAGTGATCTTGAAGTTCGTCTCTATACCGCCGCCAGCGCCGCGCCGGCGAGAGCGACACATGCTCCCACTGCATCGAAACTTCCATCAACTACAATTTTTTTTTTACTTGAAGTTCACCTCTGTGTGCCGCCGCCAGCACCGCGGCGGCGAGGGCACGTGATTCAATGGATCAATTCCACTACATCTGGAATCAATAAATCCAGCTGGAAGTACAAACCACACTTGAGGTATTGAAGGGCACCTCTGTGCGCTGCGGCCAGCGCCGCGCCGGTGAGAGCGGTACCTGTGCGCTGTAAAAAAGCTGCAACTGCAGCAAAAAACTTAAATAACTTCAAACCTACGTGCTGTTGCAGCTCGCCTCCGTGCGCCGCCGCCAGCGCCGCGCCGGCGAGCGCGATGGCGGGCCCGGCTACATGAAAAATGAGCAACTTCAACTACAGAGGGAGATGAAGTTCACAACTGTGTGCCGCCGGCGCAGCGCAGCGCCGGCGAGCGCGATGGCGAGCCCTGCGCCGGCTGGCCGCAGGCTTATACATGCAGCCAGTGCATCAAAACTTCCATCATCGACATTTTTTTTTTGTAGTTGAAGTTCACCTCTGTGTGCTGCCGCCAATGCCGCGCCGGCGAGGGCGATGGCGAGCCCTGCCCCGGCTGGCCGCAGGCCCAGGCCGCCCGCTTTTAGCGGCGCGAGCGCCCACAGCGGCAGCATCGCCTCTGTCGCCGCCTGTACGGCGCACCACGCCGCGTACTGCGCACGACAAGACGATTGATCGCACAAATATGTGAGCGCATTGCGATAACAGCGATCAGGCGGCGGTGGCACGTCAGACGAAGCGGCAGCGACGGCTGCAGCTGCAGCAGCGCGCAGCCACGGCGCTTCCGCCGCCGCCCGCACGGCAGCGCGCTGCGTACTGCTCGCAGTACTACATATGTACTTCTATGAGATGTTTTATTGCAGGAAGATAAGAACATTCTAGCAGCGGTGGCATGTGAGATGAAGCAGCAGCAATGGCGGCAGCAGCGGCGCGGCAGCATTGCCTTCGTCGCCGCCCGCGCGGTGCACCATGCCGCGTACTGCGTACTGCGCACGACAGCACAAATGAGCATATATATACAAGTAGACAGTTTTTTTGCATCAAGATAAGCGCATTAAAGGCAGCAGCGGCAGCAGCAGCGCGGCAGCACAACCTCCGTCGCCGCCTGCACGGCGCACCATGCCGCGTACTGCAAGCAGCAACACACGCAAAGCACATACTGAAGCGACATGCTGCGAGCAGCAATGCGTGCAAACACATGCAGGGCGAGCCAGACTGAATCAGCGGCGGTGGATGAGGTCAGCCAACAGCAGCGGCAGCGGCGCGGCAGCAGCGCCTCTGTCGCCAAATGCGCAGCCCCACTTGGGGTTAGGTTTAGGTTAGGGTTAGGCCGCATGCACCGCAAGCGACGAAACACACATATGAACATGCACAGGGGGACCTGATGCATGTCGGCGAACTCGCGCGCAGGGCGCCAGTTTGGTCGTGCGCGCTGTGGGGCTGTCATAACCGCAAACTTGAAGTCGGGCTTGTTGCAGATCAGTACATTTGTTAATCCACTTTTGCCGACAGAGCTGCGAGCTGGCCAGTTCAGTGTTCACTTGAAAAAGTTGTTGAGTCCAAAATTGAACTCAAGTGTGGCCCGCAGGAATGAGTCACTTGGCCAAAAACCGGGTGAAGTGTGCCAACAGGCTGGCGCACCTATCTGTGACAGGTCTGCAAAAGTCGCCTGAAAAGCCACAAGTGACGGTATTGGGGACTATGTACTTGTGCACACTGCCAGCCAAATCTGCTGGCAGCTTCAGGCCAGATGATAATCGTATTTGAAAAGTTCAATGTTGAAGTTCAATGAAATCACCTGGAAAGCCGTTACGACGACGAGGAGGAAGCTGCCCGTGCCATCCACCAGTGACCTGTCCACGCAGGCGTAACAAATAAAGGTGTGTGAGCACACGCGTAAGAAAAAAGCGTGTGAGCACATGCGTCAAACAAGAGAGCGCTGAGCTGAAACGTGCACGGGTTTCACGACATCATGAAATGTGAATGGCATCAACGCCGCTCTGGCCGGAGCTGCGTAGGAGCGGAGTCGTGCGACGACAATGAATCATACAACGAGTCACAGTCGAAAGCGACTCGTGGAACATTGCAGACGGCTGAGCGCACACTTCCTCCTTGAAACATTGACCTGTCCACGTCAGTGCTTCTACATGTTAGTGTGTGTGTGTGTGGGGGGGGGGGGGGGGGGCAATTTGGCAATTCGGCCTAGAGACGTTCTGTCACAAGATCCATGTGGACTCTGGCAGCGAGCCTGGCAGCCCCACATGGGCTTTTCCGCTTCCTCGGAGGGAATCAGCACAAGGTGTCCTGCAGGTGAGAGCTCTGCACCGAAAACCTGCAGCGGCCTCCTTGACGGTTCAGCAGCAGCGCTCAGCATGTGCAACGACCAGCGTACGCACAGAAAGAGCGAAGCCGTCACTTCTCAAGACTCTGAGCTGGGAGCTGCCAGACAGGGCAGCGCGCTTCGCTTCAGTCCTAGGGTTGGGTTTTGGGTTTTGCCAAGCAGCACTTCTGCAGATGGCAGCAGTGCAGCGGCCACGCCCCTCTCGTCACAACCACTACACGTCGTTTAGCATGCAAGTACTTGATGGTTGAAGTAGGGCGCTGCTTAGCCGATGCCGCGCGCGTGCTGCCGGCGAGGCTCATCGCCACGCTCCTTACATATACTACAAATACTTCACATTTGAAGTTTGACGCTACGCACCGTGCCGACGCCAGGCGCTCTGTGTCCGAGGCGCATCGACGCATTCCTCACATACTTCGATGTATACTACAAATACTTCACATTTGGAAGTAAATACAAAGTAAATTTTTCACATTTGAAGTAGGGCGCTACGCACCGTGCCGACGCCGCACGCGTGCTGTGTCCGCGGCTCATCGTTGCGCTTGTCAGCGCCGGCGGCAGGTAGGGGAGCGCTGCCGTGGGGCTGAGCGCTGCTGCGGATGGCAGCAGCGCCGTGGCCACGCCCGCTCTCCTGTCCCTCTCTAGCTGCCGCTGGTACTGGGATGCCTGCGGCAGCGCTCAGCACGACGGGGCGCGGCGGCAATGAGAGGGGTCAGAGGGGCATGTACTGCGAAGTTTGAGGGGATGAGATCATGTGTGCGCATGCATGTAAGTACGGCCGTTGATTGGCGTGTGGTCGTTGATGTGCTGTGTGAATATAACCTTGAAGGGTAGGTATGTATACAGGTGTGCATTCATGCATGCCTGACCACCCTGACCGTAACTGGGACCCCAAGGGTGCGACCTACGAGTGACGTCGACGGTGCCTGGAGGCTTCAACAGGGGTAGGTAGGGTTAGGGTTAGATGTAGAGTCAGCGCTTCAAGGCTTAGCTGGTTACGGTTAGCGTTAGGCTTTGTGTGCCGACTCTGGCCCTGCCACTACCAAGCACAGAGGAGGCAGGCAGAGTGTGGTGCGGCGCTGTGTATACCCATTGTAGGCGACGTCGAGCAGGCCACTACTATGTTCGGAATAACGTACAACAAAGCTCACTGGCGCACGTGTGTTGTGGAAGTGGCAGGTCCTCATTTTCAGGAGGTGAATGATGCTTTGGCTACCTGCCGTAGGCGATGGCAGTCAAGGCGGTATTGCTATCAATACTTGTGGGAGTGCTCTATGTGTACCTGCCAAAGACGATGATGAATGAGGCACTGCCATGTTTGAAGTACGGCAATGCCTATGCTTACAACGCTTATTTGACCCCCCTGCATAATCAAAGTTGCATGTCTTGTCCCAATTTTATACGATTGTGGGAATGCTATGTAGTTCTGCTGCAACATTCTCTTCGACTTGAGGGGCGATGCACCAGTGTAGGTACTACTAACACCTTAACCCTGACCCTAACCCTGCCCTAACCCTAACCCTAAGTACATACGCTGCTATATTAGCGCACCTGTATAGCTCGTATCAGCGCTTCTTCCTCAGACAGAGGCTCGCTTTCACCGGCTTCAGGGTCCGCTTCTTCTTCAACTGCAGTTGCCGTTAAGTCCGCGCTTGGCTCCTCAGGCTGTGGTACAATGCGCGCAAGAGAGGGCAGCGGTGTATGCGTAAGCAGCTGTGCTAACCTATCTCTAACTCTGACGTCCACCATGACCCTAACCTTAATCCTCGCCCCAAGCGGACTTGCCTCCTCAGGCTGCATAAGCACCCGTGCTAGCCTAACCCTATCTCTAACCCAACCATGACCCTGAACCTAATCCCCAACCTCAGCGGACTTGGCTCCTCGGGCTGCAGCACGCGCAGGAGAGAGGGCAGCGACATATTCATGAGCACTGCTGCTAGCCCAACCCAACTGCAATCATGACGGCGATTCTGACCCTAACTCTGACGCTAGGGCTTGCCTAACCCTAACCCTCACCCTAACCTCAGCCCAGAGCATCACCCATGTTCTACCCTCATCCGCAGCGGACTTGCCGCCTCAGGCTGCAGATATGGCAGCGGTGTGTGAATTGGGAAATAACCCTAACCTCAACCCTCAGCCTCGCCCTACTCCTGACTCTGACTCTAGACGAATTGCTCATCAGGCTGCAGCACATGCCAACGCCGAGGCAAAGGCATACGTGCATTAGCAAGCGGCCAGGCTACGCATACTGCATACCTGAGGCCCTTGCTTATCGCTACGCCAGGGTTAGGGTTAGGGTTAGGGATGCGGCAGCGTACACTTTTGTTTTAATGTCAGAAGAGCAGCTCAGCGGTTACAAGCCTCGACATTGCCGGCACCAGAGCCGACAAACACAAACAGCCATCTGGGATTTTTCGCGCCGTGAGCGAGAATCAACAAAAACTACACATAGCAGTAGCATGAATGCTTCACCAGAGTGAAAACAGACGCTCCGCTTACGCTTCGTGGGTCCCAGCATCCCTGGCTCGAGCAGAAGCGCGTACGGAGATGGATGAGGTGTGGAGGGCGCCTAGGCTACAGAAAAGGCTCGGCCCCTTGGGTGATCAACGCAGGGGTGTCTATCCTCTTTCCTCACGGACATGGGGTCAACGCCTTCCACGCAACACTACCTACCCTACCCCCTTCAAGGGGGGGGACGGAAACGTACCTTGAGTACCCACATCTGACGCGCGGCGTCATACGTAAAGCGGTTCCCCTCGCCCAGGTGGGCCTGCCCCCCCCCAGCCCCCCGCCCCCGCTCGCCCCCCCCTTCTTCCCCCTCCTCCCCCCCCACCACCCCCATCGCCCCCCCTGTGCTGCTGCGTCGCCGGATTGGCCGGCAGCGGCGCCGGCGGCAGCGCGGCGCGCACGGACAACGGGTGGTGGCGACGTCGAGCGATGCTGCTGCTGCTGCTGCGCGGTTGTTGGGCGCAGCGCTGCTGCTGCTGCTGCTGATGCGGCGTTGCTGCGGTGCTGCTGCTGCGGCGGCGGCTGCGCGGGCAGCGGCGGCGCGGGCGGCGGCGGAGACCCTGCGATGCGCGACACAACCGTGAGCAGTCAAGTTGAAGTTGCATTAATGATATCGGTTGAGGTGAACCATAAGTCGATGGTTGAGCACAGAGCACCGAAAGTGTCGGCTGCACGATGTCTCCGTGGCACTCCCAAATGTTGCAAGATGAATCAATGCTGGTGTGAGAGAAGTGCGTGACAGAAAACTGACAACAGGCACAGACAGCGCGTGTGCGGCTCGGAGCACACTTTCAAACCAGTGGCGCGCACTATGTGCACCCCCCCCCCATCTTTTCTGTGCGCTGGGCTTGCCATGTGGCATGTGACGAGTCATGCATGAGTCGAGCGCTGCTGCCAGTTCTGCAGCGCTCCGCACCTCCCTGGCGTCGCCACACAATCACCCCAACTGTGTACTTTCGCGACTGTGTTGTGCGGAGCATCAGACTTCATGTGCCACGCTTCACACCCCACAGTTCACACCGCATATCTACAAAGCGTGAGTCATGTCTGAGTCAAACTTCATGACCGACACTTCACACACCCCATTGAATCATGAGTCATACCTGAGTTGAGCGCTGCTGCCAGCCGTGCCAGGCCTCGCTCTTCGTCGGCGTCCCCTAACTTCTGGGGGCTATGGGGCCCCAAACTTCATGTCCCACACTGAAGTTTGTACTTCATACCTGACACTCACTCCAATAAAAATCAAGAGCCACACCTGAGCTGAGCGCTGCTGCCAGCTCTGTCAGGCCTCGCTCTTCGTCGGCGTCGCCGCACAATCACCCCGATTTCGTACTCACAACTGTGTCATATGGAGCCGTAAACTGCATACATCACACCTTAAACCCATACTTTGAGTATATATCATGGATCCTACCTGAGTTGAGCGCTGCCGCCACCTGTGCCAGGCCTCGCTCTTCGTTGGCGTCGCCACACAAGCGCCCTGATTGGTGTACCCCAACAGTTGAGTCACAACTGCATTCTATGGAGCACCAAACTTCATATCCCCCAAACTTCACACTCCATGTCTTAAAAGCGTGTGATATACCTGAGTTGAGCGCTGCTGCCAGATCCGCCAAGTCGCGTGTGAATGATGAGTATGAATCACGAGTCATGCTTTAAAAGTACCCGAGTTGAGCGCTGCTGCCAACTCCGGCAAGCCTTGAAACCATGAGTCATACCTGAGTTCAGCGCTGCTGTCAGCTCCTTCAAGCCTTGCTACCATGAGTCATACCTGAGTTGAGCGCTGCTGCCAGCTCTGCCAGGCCTCGCTCTTCGTCGGCATCCCCGAGCTTGTGGGGGCTCGAACCGCCGTAATCGCTGGGTATTTGGTCATCGGGGATAAGCTTGCGGAGCGCTGCCAGGTAATCGGTTCCACAAATCTGCAGTTGAGAGTCGATCAAGTTGGGTGAGTGTGAGCTTTAGATCGGTGCCACAGTTAGGTCCGTGCCACAAGAGAAATGAATTTCAGCCGGAGAAGCTTGCGGAGCGCTGCCAAGTAGCCGGTTCCACAAATCTGCAATCAAGATGTGAATGGCGATGAGTGCGAGCTTTAGATCGGTGCCACATGATGCAATGCCACCGTGATTGCGTTTCGTTGGGGGCTTGAGGTAGATAAAGATGTGGAGCGCTGCCAGGTAGTCGCTGCCACAAATCTGCAAATAAGGGTCGACGTCAGGTGAGCTTGCAGATTGCTGCCACATGGTGCAACGCCACCATGACTGCATTTTGGGCTGAGATGGATGAGTTTGCGGGGCGATGCCAGGTAGTCGTTGCAACAAATTTGCAACAAATTTGCAACTGAGAGTTGAAGTGGGATGAGTGTGAGTTTCAGATCGGTGCCACATGCAATGCCGCCATGGCTGCAATTTGGGCTTGAGTTGGATGAGTTTGCGCAACGCTGCCAGATAGTCGGTGCCACAGATCAGCAATTGACGTTGACCTGCACCGTATACCATCATGTGTTACTATACTCAAAGACTACGGTTTACACAGCGGGGTATAAAAGTACTTCAAACTATTACACTTACAAGTTTTACAGTTACTACAATTACAGACCTGCAGCTTTGAAGTTGTGTTTGCGGACAGCACGCCCGCAAAGCTGTGCCACGCGCCCGCGAACCACCACGGCGCGTTGATGATCACAATGCAGTCGACTTTTTTGCTTTTGCGCGCATGCTTCATACTTCAAAAAGTATATAGAATGCAATGACCTGCACTGCAGTAAACACTCCATATACTGAAGCGCACACTCCTCGAAGCAGCATGGGAAGAGGTTTATATTACACTGACCTGCAATTTTGAAGTTGTGCTGGCGGAGAGCACGCCCGCAAAGCCGCGTCAAGCGCCAGCGAACCACCACGGCGCGCTAACACTTATTATTGTTACAGTTACATTTTCTACTGTTGCTGACCTGCAACTTTGAAGTTGTGCTGGCGGAAAGCACGCCTGCAAACCCACGCCACGCGCCTGCGAACCACCACGGCGCGTTGATGATCACGATGCGTGCCTGGCGGTCCGGGTAGTGCGCCTGCATGACCTCTGCACTCGCGCGCATGTACCGGTGCATCACCTGCCACAATCAGGGCGGGGGGAGGGGGGAGGGGGGAAGCGGGTAAGAGCGATTCCGCAGGTGCGCTGCTGGTTGTGGCTTCAAAAAAGCCACTGCGTTAATGAAGTTGGCACTGAAGGGGAGTGCATCTGCATGACCTCCGCGCTCGCGCGCATGTACCGATGCATCACCTGTTGCCCGTGGGGGGGGGGGGGGGGAGGATGAGTGCATTTCTCTAGGTGCGCTGCTGGTGTGGCTACAAAGAAGTTGCTGCCAATAGGGGGGGGGGGGGAGTGGGTATGAGCATTGCCGCAGGAGGGCGCTGAGCGCTGACCAGGCCGGTGGTGGTTTTTACCCTTGTGGGTGCTACAACTACTAAGCTACCAGAAGCTGCGCGCATGTGCATGGCACAAGGTTTGTAGGTCAGGGGTGAAAACTGGTTGCGGCGGCTGAGCCAATGCTTAGTGGCAACAGCCGCGGTGGTGTCCAGGATTGACATGCTGCTAATCGAGCAGCAGTGCTCAGGCCATAGCAGCAGCGCACTCACCGTGTTGTTCTTGAGCGTCGACATGCCGAGGCCGTTGACGTCGAGCACTGTCATGAGCTGGTCATCCTGTGCTACGGACAGGGAGGGCAAGCGGACGCGGCGCTCAGTTTCCGCAGCACTTGTGCGCTGCTGCACGGCGGCGGCAGTGCGATGCATCGCCTCCGCTGTTGAAATCAGCGACATTTGTCAATTGTCATCCTTTGCGTCGAACAGAAAGGCCGAGCACGCCATTCAAGGCTTCGAAGCAGTCACGTGCCGCTGCATGAAGGAAGCATTGTGGCGCAATCTCTGCTGGGCTGTTGGCGCTAGGTCCGAGTCACTCGCGTCACCTGGGACGAGCCTCTGCCGAATGTACTCGTTCTACAAATAGTAGTGGCGCTGCAAATCATTGGGCGCGACGCCCACCAAACACGCCACTGCGCATGTATGCACTGCGTACACATATGCTCTGTCTTTATGACTGCATTTGAATATACTTTTACAAAAAGATCAAATGTGGCGCCGAGTCACTCACATCGCCCAGGCTGAGACGCTGGCAGATGTACTCGTTGACAAACCTTCATTCACCAAATAGAAGTACAAAGCACTTCAGAATTATGTACTTCCGAAGTATTGCACAAACACATGATGCATCGGCATATGCTCCACTCACATCGCCCGGGCTGAGCCGCTGCCAGATGTACTTGTTCACAAAGCAGTAGTGGCGCTGCAGATCATCGGGCGTAACGCCCACCGAACACGCCACTGAGCATGTATGTATTGCGCACACACATGCTCTGTCCTTGTACTAGCATTTGGATATATCAATCCAAAAATGTTTGGCTAACATTAGCTCCGAGTCACTCACGTCGCCAGGGCTGAGCCGCTGCCAGATGTACTCGTTGACAAAGCAGTAGTGGCGCTGCAGATCATCGGGCGTAACCCCCGCCGCCGCGAGGCGCCCAAAGTCCATGCGCCCCGGGTTCTCGTAGCACACGACGCCGCCGTCGCGCGCGCGACCGTGCAGAAAGTGCGGGTAGCATTCTTTCATGATGGTGAACACCGGTTGCGGCACGGTCAGGACCTGGTGGGCAAGGGGGCGTGCAGTGCATGCAAGCGGTGAGTCACTAGGGTCAGAGTTGGTTAGGGTTAGGGTTTGGGCTAGAGTTAGGCCCCTGTAAAGTGTAGCACACGACGCCGCCGTCGCGCGCGCGCCTGTGCAGAAAGTGCGGGTAACATTCTTTCATGATGGTGAATACCGGTTGCGGCACAGCCAGAACCTGGCGAACAAGAAAAACAGACGCAGGGTTAAGTCTACCAAAACAGGGTCAAGGTCAGCAATTGGGCTGTCTCCAACCGGGCTGCGCCGCTGCCAGGCACATGTAAGTACGTGTAGCCACTACATGTCAGCCGTGCGTCGCGTGCTCGCGCGTGCAGGATGTGCGCGGCGGCACTCCTTCACGACGACGGACACCATGTGCGGCATGGTCAGAGAAGGTGAGTCAAGCGAGTGCGCTTGTGCAGAAAGCGCTGGCAACGCCACTCGGCGGAACGCCGGCTGCGATGCGGTCACAGCCGGCTCGAAAAGGGGGTACCCAGCGCGTGAGGCACGCGCTCTGCGCGCAGACTGCTGCTCAGGTTGAAGTTTGAAGATGGGAGGAGAGTCGCCGCCGCCGCCTGCGTGCAGACCGCGTGGCAGCTCATACGCAGTCAGCCCTGTGTATAGGGCGGTATCAGTGTGCGTGTGCGTCACCGCTGCATCGCCGTCGTGAACGCTGGCTGAGCGGTGCTGCCCGCAGGTGGCAGGCGCGCAGCACAGTAGGGGCAATTTTCGCTCTTTCTTCTTCTGAGAATTGAAGAGGGATCCAGCGAAGGAGATGAACTGAACCACGTCTTGTCTGCCGCAGACAAGTGCTTACGCCATGGCTCTGCTCAGGCGCGGTGCCTCTGTGGTGGATATCATATGAGGCACTGAATGAAGCGCCATGCAGCAATCGACGCCTGCTTACCGCTAAGGCTAGGGTAGAAAGGAGGTTGTGCGCGCGACAGATGGTGATGCTCAGAAGTGGATATCGGCGGCTGCACGCAGCGCGTCTGCTGACGCCGAGGTTCTGTGGGGCATGACGGCCGTTTCACACACCTTATCCTACCCCTAATACTTAGGGTTAGGTTTACTAACTCGAACCCTAACCCACACTGCTCACCGCCACACCTCCAGCCGCCTTTTGAAATAATGTCATCCCAACCTCAATTGTAAACCCAAATGCTGAGATGAGATAAGAACCTGATCAGCTCGTGTGATCAGCGAATGTGGCCTTTGCTCAAGGCAGAAACGGTGTCGGCGGCTGAAGGTTAGGATTGCGCACACGGCCACAGGCACGCTGCCGGCTCGACCGCCTGCAGCCGTCAGCCCTCCGCTTGACCGGTTCATCGTCTGCATTAGGGTTAAGGCGTAGCGTCAGGGCCTAACCCTAACCCTTACCCAACATCATCGCCTGTATACTGATGCCTAATGTCGCTGACTGGCCATTTGAATCTGTTTTATGTGGAGAGCACTGATACCACCGTAATGCTAACATGCAGTAACAGCGTCACAGAGCCTGCGACGATATCGGTGGTGGATGCACCTTTTGTCTGCCCATGTTGACAGCGCTTCTGGACTTTTTCAAGATGTGCCAAAGGCCACATGATCAGTTGGTGACACTGCAGATACGCTCCTGGACGCAATGTCTCATTGTATTGGCACGACATCACCTCTGCAACGGCAACCGCACTGCACGGTCAAAGACACGTGTACCCCCAGGGTGCCAGCTTCGCGATTGCGTCACGAGTTCAGGTCATACAGTGACTGAGCTGCAGGATTGCAGTACAACCAAAGCTCGCAGCGCAGACTGGGCTGCTGCGCAGGAGCAAACTTCACAACCGCATAGGACACCCGGCCTCCCTTGGGGCCTTCATGAATACAAGTCCACAAGTACAAGTCAAGAAGCCACCAACGCACCTCGTCAACGCGCCGCTCGCGCCGCCACTCGCAGCTCGCGCTCCACTTCGCCGCAGCGTTTGCCTCGCCGAAAGCGCGCACATAGCGCCCCGGCACCCCCCCCCCTCCCGCTCCCCCTCCCCCTGCCTCCACATCCCCCGCGGCGCGCTCCGCCGCTGCCGCCGCCGCCGCCGCAGCAGCAGCAGCGGTGCGCCGGTCCATCAGGCTCAACCTCACGTACGCGAGCGCGCATACGAGGGCGCCGACGGCGATGCACGGCAGCGCATCGGGATGCCCCCCTAAAATCCCCCCCTCTTCCCCCTCCCCCGCGTCCCCCCCCCCCCCGCGCCCCCACAGCCCCCCCCCCACGAGCGGCCCGACCACGAGGCCTGCGCTCCACGCGGCGCTCGCGCGCTGCGCAGCGGCAGCGGCGGCGGTGTCGCCGGCGGCGCCGGCGGCGCGTGCCGCCGCCGCGGCGCCGACGCACTTGCAGACGAGGCTGCAGACGAAGCCCGTGAGGAGGCGCGCGATGAGGATGCCGGTGGGGGTTGATGCCACTGCCATCCACGCCTGCGTTGTGGGCGCGTTCAACAGCGGGGGAGGCACGTCAGCACAGGCGTTGTCGTGTTTGCGCGCTTAGGGTCAGGGACATAACGGCGTGCGCAGCCTGTCGAGAAGAGGCCTCATTGCCATGGCGTACTGGTTATGGGGGGGGTCGACGCCACTGCCGTCCGCGCCTACGTCGCGGCCGCCGTCGACAGCACGGGGAGGCACGTCAGGCACGCTCGCAGAGCCGTGGGAGCGCGTGAGCCCAGAACCGCGTTGTGATCAGGCCTGCAGCAGTTGCCGCAGACGGCAAAAACTTCAGCAGCAGCATCAATGCCGGGCGTTGACTGTGCGCTTTCTTCTCACATAGCCTGACGATTACGTGCCTCATTGCTATGCGTACTGGTTCTGGTGGGGGTTGATGACATCGCCATCCGCGCGTGGCGTCGCCGGCGGTCGCGGCGGCAGCGCAAGGCACGCCAGACGTGCACGTCCACATTGCGCACGGGGCAACACTCATCGCTTCCGTATCGGCACTGCTGGGAATGGAAAGTTGACCAGAACTTCAACTGCATGCGGGCCTGCACTTTGGCGCAAGCAGCGCAGGGATGGCTGCTGCTGCTGCCACTGCCGTTTGCGCCAACTCGTGCGCACTCCATGCGGATGTGAGAAGAAGGCGTCTGCGCTGGAAAAGCACTTCACATCATGACCATGCTGGGAGTTTCCAACGCGCCAGGCAGCGATTGATTGTGCGCATCCGCGCCCTCGCACGAACACGACCAGCATCGAGGCACCGCGTACCAGGTGGTGACTGCAGGACTGCGGCCGTGCAGTGATCACAATGAACACTGCGTCTGATGTCGCAGCGTGCATGTCAAGTGAGAAGCGCATCCATGCAATTCATTGACCACGGCAAGTGTGCGACGGCTGTCTTGCTGCTGTCGTTCGGCTGCCAAATTTCGGCACCCATTTTCATTACACCTGCAGCCCACACCAATCTGAGTTATGGCCATAATTATGGCAACTCCATGTAAACAATAAGCATACCATCTTATACATGGTTTTGAAAGCTGCAAGCCATGGAGTTTCCTGACTTGCTCGATTCTACTTCTGTGTGACGAGCACACCCTGCGAGGGCTGCCAAGGCCATTCGAGCACAAGTGCTGCGTGCGCAAACGAGCCGGCAGTGGCGCTCAGGCTCTACTTTTGACTAAATCTGTGAAAAGGACAACGTCAGCGTTGCACCATCATTATGTTGGATGTTGGCGTTCTTTGGCACTGCCAACTAGGTGAAGAACGGCACGAAGCTCCCACGGACTAAAAGAAGTTTCAGTCACACTGCATCATGACGACTAGTGCCAAGCAAAGTGACGTTACGCAGCACTTGCTAATGCGCCCGTAAGTGGAGCAAAGGTAAGCGCCGATGCAACCTAGTAATCTAGTTGTATTGTGCCGTACAACTGTCACTTTGTGGGAGAGTCGTGCACGTGGCCGCAGCTCTGTCCACGGCGATGAGAGCACCACGTTACACGTAGCGAAGCTCCGAAACAGTCACAATACAAACAACAACGCTAAAGTGCCGTCCGTGCCGGGCACCGCAGCACGGCAACCCGGCGGAGTTTTACGCGATAGATGAAGCAAAGTGCGAACGCATGCGTACCTGCAGCGCCGACGTCGAAATCACCCCCCACACCAGCAGCTGCCTCTCCGAGACTGCTCCCGCCTTCACTGCTGGCCACACAAGGTTGCCAGCCGCCCTGCCCCCCATGTAGCCAGCGTACACGCTGCCCCACAGCACCGCCGCGTGGGCCCACGCTCCACCGCCATTTTCCTCTCCGGATGGCGCAAGAGTGAGCATCAGGACCGGTCCGATGGGCATGAGGAAACTGCGGACGATAGCGTCCCATAGCAGAGTCAGGCTCAGAGAAGTGGGAGGCATCTGCACGTGGGGCCTAGCCTTCATGTGCTCGGCTTCCTCCGCAGGTTTGTTCTCTCCTCCTGGCAGGGACAGAGCCCTCCGCTGTTGTTCTGTTATCCTTGTGTTGCAACGCAATGGCCAGTTAAAGCACTTCTACACCTCTGAGCTCACGCCAAAGCTAGCTGCCAGCTGAGCTGCCCGTAAGATTTGAACTTCAAAAGGCGCGTCACTCCTGCCGACAAAAAGTGGACGCAGAAAGCACGGAGCCTTCACTGACCATTGCCTGAACGTTGACGCCTGGCTGCGGGTTCGAGCCTTCACAACCATTGACTGCACCTTGACGCCTGGCTGCGAAAGCCTCGACGACTCTTCAAGCTGAGCGCCAGGTCCTCCAGTTGACAAGTCTCCCATCAGCATGCAGCAATTGCTGTTAAGCACCAGCAATGCACACACACAAGCAGGGTCGGGGCGTTGGACAAGTCAAGGCATAGCAAGTCCTATTCTGGGTATTCCTGAAGTCAGTGGGATGGCTCGGAGTTATTCAGTTGTCCGCAGTTGAGACCCCCCCCCTTTCCCTGCAGTCGTCGCCGGCCGCGACTGCGCCTGAGCCTCGAAGCAAGCGGACGCCCACCATGAGCGGCAGCTGACGCGTGTAGCCGGTGGCCGCAAAGGCGCCAGCAAGCAGCACGATGTCCATCCTGCAACGTCCTGGAGACGTCAAGAATGTCGTTTAACCCCTCATTGAACAGTTCTGTCTTGAGGTACTGCCGCGGGATGCGCTGCGTGGCCTGCTTGGCGCTGTTGTGCATAATGGTGTCATGTGCCTTGACGCGTGGTGCTTGACGGAGCCGCGCGTGCAAACTGCTGCCCGGCAACTTCCTGCACAGCTTGCAACGCGCCGCCTGCTGCTCTACTCTGATGGAGCGCTTCAACGCCAGCTGTCAAGGCATTCCGTCAAACGCAGCCGTTGTAGGGTACATTGACTCGTTGAGAAATCATGATGCCATGCCGGTCAAGTGCGCATGCATGTGGCGCTGCGACCAGAATCGAACTAGTGCTTGCATGCGCTGCGCGGCAACTATTGCAGGTCTGTGTACTACTAATAGACAAGTGCTAGTAGACTATTATTTTTGAAGTAGGTCGCTTTGCGGTGAGGGGTCTGGTACAAGCCTGCCATACATGGCGCGCCGGTCCTACTAGTAAGGGCAGGGCCTGCTAGCGCGCTTGAGTCTATTTTTTTTGCACATGGCCCTAATAAACTAAACCCACCTTGGGCCTCGGAGGATCTAGGTTGATATGCTATGAATACAAAATCTAACTCAGGATCATGTACTACCGTCGTATGCTGCAAACTTGAGGAACATGGGATTGTATGCATTTGCTACTGGTAGTACTACCAGGCCACATATACAGGTGGATTCCGGTCGTCACCGGTGTGCGTGGCGCAACAATGGCACAATTGAATGATGACCCTTAAGCTCACTCTTCAATACAATCCCTTGACAGGAACCCCGGCCGTGGCACGGCAGCAGCGCTGTTTTGACACGATGCGCAATGCATATTGCAGCCGGCATCATACATTCGGGGCCCTTCAAGCTAGCTACTACTTCTATAGTGAATGCCGTGTACTGGGGCAGCATGAGACAACCACTCACACTCAGGCTGACTATGATATACGTATACATGCATGCAAATCTGCAGTTGATACTGTGAGAGATGGCACATGTATACATGCATAAGATCGCCTTCATGGCGCCTGTACGCGGTCAATGGGTGCTTTCCCAGCTCACAATTTGCAAGACGAGTTCCTCGAGAGTGATCACGAGGAACTGCTCGAAGGCTGCACTCACAGCTTCAATCAAGCACGCAAGTGTCACCATGAGCAGCCCTGGGCGGCAGCCTGAGTGCTTACAGTCAGCCTGACACTTTGCTGCCGTCACTGCGACTCTCCAGCTATCAAGCATTGGCACCGGTAAACGTGGTGGCCACTGGTGCGAAAGCAGACCAAAATCGTTATCTCAAAGCATGTCTACAGGTTTTTTCAACACGAGGCAAACACAAGCCTGGTGCAGCCGAGCGCTGCTGCCATTCAACTTGTTGAACGTGTCACTGACGAGACTGTTGATCAGTATGTGCACGATTCTCCAATCAAGCCCTATCTACATCACCTTGTGCTACGCACGTGCTGCCAACACAAGATGTCAAGATATATTGTGATGCACGCTTATGTGCCGCGTCATGACAAGGCTAGTGAGATATGTTTGCAGCAACGCAATCTTCTCGAAACGTCTAGAGGCATACTAGTGGTGGACAATATGACGCGTTTACCAGTGCAGAATAGCACAACCAGCAGAGCATCTAAGAGGAGGCTGAGAGCTATCGCCACACGGTGGGTGCTGGGCCAAAAAGAGTGATCATTATTACTACTGGTAGTACACACAGACACCTGATGAACGCTAGTGTACGACTGTCATCATGATGATCAGGCGGAATGAGCCGTCATGCACGCGATGCACATGTGCGAGCCTTGCAGGAACACGCCTGTCGTGCTTCAAAACACAGCTGCAGCATGCTGGGTCTGAACCGGTATGGTATATACCGGTAGTGCAGAAGAGGCTGAGAGCTATCGCCACACGGTGCGTGCTGGGCCAAACAAGCGTTGTCAGTACTACCACTTGTTTCAAACACAGACACCTGATGAACGCTAGTGTACGACCGTCACAAGGCGGGATGAGCCGTCATGCACGCAATGCGCATGTGCGAGCCTCGCAGGAGCACGCTTGACGTGCTTCAAAACACAGCTACAACTTGCTGCAGCCATGGGTCTGAACCCATATGGACTATGATATGGCATATGCACGAGTTGAGACAGGAAGTGGCGCAATATCAACGGCGCATCGCAGCCTTACTAGTAGCAACCGACTCGGAGTGTGGGAGTTATCAGTTGCCATGGCCCAGCAGTTCAGAAACATATTTTAGCATATCGGTCCGTGAGGCATCATCGTCCACATGAAAGATGACAATGTCGTGGTTTTCAGCGTAGTTCAACACGCTTACGGGGATTCTTGTGTTGGACCTGCAGGCAATGATTCCTTGCCAGTGGACGCATGGGCCAAATTCGTTTTCCGCAACCTCCACGTCGCGCCACAGCTTCGGCATTTCCTTCACAGTCAGTGAATGCCGGTTCTTGGCATCCATGACCACGCAGCTGCGTAAGCAAGCAAGGGAACAAGGCAACTGGTTAATCGAGGAAAATTGAGATGCATTATTTGTCAATTGTTAACACTATACTACTGCAGTAATGACGGGCGACGTACGCTCACACAGAAAAATGCAGGTGACCTGATTGCCAATGCCAACGGTGGTCCCATGACTAGTATGCTGTTGGACCACAGCTGAAGCTGTCAGTGCACTCATGAGCGCTTTCGAATGAAAGAGAGGACTCCACATTTGTTACGATCTACGGCAGCGATTGTGGAACCTGACAAAAATCAGTGCATGAAGCGCATCATGGCATACAACAACAAGACTTCTTCAAATCAGGCCCAGGTTTCTTGACAGTGATCTCATGGTCTCTGTACAAGCATTAAGTGTCGTACACACCACCACCTTCGACTACCTTCACAAGTACATCTTGCGGAAGCGAGCCTAGGCAGTGCGCGGGAGCGGTGTCTTCACATAAACTTTGGACCCTACTTGAGAACACGGGATGAAAGCCCATGAGGCCTGACTGACCAAGCCTCATTCTATAACTTCCAAGAGTACCCCATCTACTTCTGCGTTGTGGGTGAGCTTATTTGATTTATCGTGCCGCACCTGCTGCCATTTTCGAAAATAAAATCAGGACAGGCCACGCAGCTTCGGCCGTCGTCGTCAACGTAATGCATGCGGTATTGCTCGTAGTGGTGAATCGACGGAGAGTTGCCCATGAGGTCGTCCGAGCAGCCAGAAGTACTCAACGAAGGCAAAGGTGTACAACGCAGGCAAAGTTTGCACGGGCGGAGTTTTCAAGTTCAACGGCGGAGGGCACTGACACATCTGCCCCCCGCGACTCCGCTACCTTGCATAAACTGCAGGCTAAACACCCAGCTGGCGATGCGCCTGCGAAGCTGGATGCCGCGGCATCGCGGGCGCGCAGCTCAGTGGCGGCGGCGGCGCTGGCGGCGCCGGCACCACTCAACTGCGCTTCGTTCACAGCGGACGGGCTACGTGAGGCCATCCTCGCCGCCAACCCTGGCTCGGCCGCCGGTCCCTCTGGGCTGCGCAACTCCCACCTCCAGCAGTGCGTCCGGCACACGGCGCACACGTCGGGGCGCATGGTTGACTGGCTCCTTGAGCTACTGGCGTGGCTGGGTACCACGGCGTACTCCACCCCCGCCACGCTGCCCGCCCCCTTTTGGCGCCTCCATGCAGCGGCGCGCCTCAGCGCTGTGGGCGAGAAGGCGCGCCCCATCGCGTGCGGCGACACCATCCGCCGCCTGTTCGCCCGCACCTTTTGCACGGACACCCGAGACCGTGTCTCCGCGCTGCTAGAACCCATTGGCCAGTTTGGGGTCGGCGCGCGGGGGGGCGCGGAGAGGGTGGCGCTCATGGCGCAGCTCACGCATGAGTGCGGCGGCGTGCTCCTTGCCATTGACGGCAGTAATGCCTTCAACGCGCTGTCGCGCTCGGCAGTCCTCACTGCGGTGGCCGAGCATCTGCCTGGCCTGTACGGCTACGTCGAGCATATCTACGGCCCCGGGCGGGCCCCTTGGCTACAATTTGGCCTAGATGGGCACGCCGACGCCGCCATCATCCTCTCCCAACAGGGCGTGCAGCAGGGCGACCCATTGGGGCCGCTGCTGTTCGCGCTGGCACTGCGCGGCACCATGGTGGCTGCCCGCGCCAAGTTCCCGCAGCTGGCGCTTCCGGGCTACCTCGATGACCTCACCATCATGACGCCCAGCTGTGACGCGCCAGTGCTCGGCCACGTTGGCCGCGCTTTCTGCTTCATACAACAGGCGCTGAGCGAGCTGAACATTCAGGTCAATGTCACGAAATGCGCAGCGCTGGTGCCGGCCTCAGGCGGCGCTCGCGAGCGCGCCGCCGCCGTCTTCGCCGCCGCCGATGTCCCCGTACCAGTATGTGACGACGGCGTCACGCTGATGGGGGTGCCGGTAGGCACCGAGGACTTCGTGCGCACACACGTAGCGGCGACCCTTCGTGCCCCCGGCACCGACCGCCTGGTGGCGGAGCTGGTGCAGATGGAGGATGTGCATGCTGCCTTCTCGATTCTGCGTCTTGCTGTCCCCGCCCGCGCAGGGCATGTCGCGCGCAACACGGCGCCATCCCTCACGCACGAGGAGCTACGGCGCTTCGACGCCATCACGCTGGCGGCCGTGGCTGCGCTGGCGCAGGAGCCATTGGCGGGCCTTACGCCGCCGGCCCACGATGGCGCGCCGGCGGCTGGTGGCGATTGCCGCAGCCCGCCGGCGGTTGCGGCGGCGGCGGCACCGCCCTCTCTGTGGGCGGCGGCAGTGGCATGGGTACGCGGCGCAGACTGGGGTGGCGAGGCCCCGGTGACGCTACTAGCACATCAGCAGGTACGCGTGCATCTGCGGCTGGGGAGCGGCGGCTTTGGCGTGCTGGGCGCGGCGCCGCGTGCATGTGCCGCATTTGCTGCGCGTACCCTCGAGTGCATGGGACCGGCACTGGCGGCGTTTCCAGTGGCGGCACGCAGCCGCGTCCTGGAGCACGCCCGCTACGGCTTCACCTTCACTCAGATAGCTACCTGCCTGCAGCAGCTGCGCAGCGGCAGCGATGATGCCGCAGCGGCCCTCGCACTGCTCCTGCCCTCGGTCTGGTACCAGGACTGGCGCCAGGACGACGGCGCGTGGCGGGCACTGCGCGATCTGCTGCAACGGGCAGGCGGAGCTGCGGGGCTGGGCATGCGGACTCGCGCCGGCGCGCGCCGCGCTGCGCCAGCGGCGGCGCGCGAGCCTGGCGCAGCGCGGCGCGCGAGCCAGGCTCCGCCCAGGCCCCGCCGGCCGCCGTGCTGCCGCGGCGTCAAGCCGCGCTATCACGGGTGCTAGACGCAGCGCTCGCCGCCACGCAGCTGCGCCGGCTTGAAGCAGCAAATGCGTTGGAAGCAGTCGCGGCGTGGCGCAGCGGTGCCTCTAAGGGGGCCATGGGTTTCTTGGCGCAACTGCCGAGCACTGACCCAGCGGAGACCATGTCCCCGCCGGAATTCCGCGAGACGCTGCGGCGCCACCTGGGCGTGGAGCGCCCCGCCTCCGCTGCGGCGCGGTGCCCCAAGTGCCAAAAAACAGTGGAGTCAGGTGCCCACCTGCGCCGCTGCACACAAGGGCTCAACGTCACGCGACACAACTTGCTCGCAGACGCGCTTTTTCAGATGCTCAAGCAGGTGGCCCACCTCCGCGGTCTCGACCGGGACACCCTTGCCCCCTTCCGCCGCTACGCGGCGCGCCACGGGTTCAACAAGTTCATGGACATCGTCTTCGGCAGCAACCAGATCTGCCTTCCAGTCCCTAAAGTGCAGCCGAGCGCCGACGCGGTAGCGGCAGGCCGGTGCACTAAACTGCGCGGCGGCTTTGAAGTAGCTTGTTGCATAGACGTCACCATACGTGACAGCTCATGTCCCTCCCGCCTCCGTCAGGCTCAGGGGGGCGCGCGCGATGTGCAGCGCGTGCTTGAATCGGCTTCGCAGGAAAAGATAGACACATACGTAGTCTCAGGGGCCCTGGACCCCACTACACACACCCTATTTTCCGCAGCCTTTGACCACTTCGGCGCTATGTCACGCGACACCCAAGCGCTGCTACACGCACTCGCCGAGCAGAGCTCGCAGTGCAGCTACAATCTCGCGCAGCGCGTTGCCTTCTGGCGCCGCCGCGCCTCCCTCGCGCTACAGCGCGCGCTCACACGTGTCGTGATCGACAACTGGAACGCAGTCATTGCCCCTGATGGCGACGTCAGTGCTTACCGCCGCATCGCACTGTTGCAAGTGCCGCGGCCCTCGCCGGCCAGCGCCGAACCGCCGGCCCCTCCGTAGATTTAGTTATCGCCCGATTATCGTGTGCTCAACCCCCATGCGGTCCAGGACATAATATACAAGTTCAACTTCAAGGAGAGTCAGTTTTCTGTCAGCTTCAAATTGACGACGCCCGCGATTGACGACGCCCGCCCGAAGTGACGACGAGACTCGTCAGATTTGCCTTCTGCAAGAGCATCATGGTGCGGCCAAAAGCTTCACCGCGCTACAAATCTGTTGCTGCTGAAATCCAAGAATCAAGCGCGGCGGGGCAAGCGCTTTGAACGCTACATAGGCGACGGTGCACGCGCTGCCTTCAAAAAACGGGAATGCGTAAGCTGCTGGCAATATTGTGTAGTATCTTGACGCATACAAGCACGATCAGGCAGCCATCAGTTGCGCAACAGCCTATTCGCAGTGGTAGATGAATGAGCACCAAAAGAGCCAGTGTGCAGAGTTGACATGGATCTCGACGCAGGAGAAGTTGGTGCCCGTGAAGCACTTGGGGAATTGGCTGGTGAGCTGTCTGGGTCCGTCACTGAGTGGTAAGTACTGTCGCAAATACACTTGCCAATGGGCTGTATTCCAAACGTGTCACATGAAGATGTTGAGCCAGTCTGTGTTGCATGTGTGCTATGTGTGCTCTGCTGGCGCTAGAACCCAACACGTTTAATTTGTCATCGACCATGCGAGCCGCGTGTCAGTTTTTGGCGCTGTTGTGAGGACGGTTTACCTGCATGACTAAGTGTTCTGTTACTGTTGCGACCGAATAGCATACTCTGATGTATACATATATGAATGCATTATAATGGTGCTTGCTTGGGACGGACGTGGGAGCCTCAGTGCCAGCGATTGGGACAGCTGCCCAGGTATGCCTGCATGGTGGAAATGAAAAGCACCACAGCAATCCTCGCGGTCAACTTGAATGTATGCATATATGACTTGTAGCATACAAGAGCATAGGTTGCGACGAAACGTATATGTGACAAACATATTCAATGCATTTCAGTACAACGCTTATATTGCCAGTGGCGCATGTGCGTACAAAGTGACGTACATCTGTACACGATGACGTATATGGTGGTGGTGCATGCCCGCATATTATGTAGTACATGCCGCTGAGCACATGGACACTTTGCGCTTTTCCGACGCCAGCCGCTCCACCATGCTGCCGATGTCAATATCTCGGCCACCGTAGTGGCCAACAGCAAAACCCCACCTGTCATGCACCATCAATGATCTTTGGTAGTGTCCGTCGCTTCACTCGTTGAAGATGTCCACTGGCACGTGCATGCGCTGATATACATGGCTGGGCTCCACTGGTCACCGGCGGTCACCGTGGGCATCTGCATCTGCAGCTTCTGATGCGACATGCAGCTTTCCTCCTAGGCAGCTGAGCATCAGCATGCCGCCAAAACACTGGAGAAAATGTGATCATGCAGGCTGCGGCGAACAACAGCCTCATGCAGTACACAATGTGCAATGGCGAGCAATTATGCGGCTGTGCAATGAGTGAACAATAGTAGTTGTGCATGCATACTGCAAAGGCAGTCAAGCAGCTTCCAGGCATGACATTTGGATACTTGCATGTAAGCGGCCATGCAGGGGCCTAGCATCAGCGATTGTGCCCACAGAAACCCATGCGGTTACATGAGGATGCACTGCTACAGCTACATCCCCTGCTAGCAATGATAGAGCTTATGCAGCATGGGTGAATGATGAGCAAATATTTGAGTCAAGGACGCAGGCAGTCGGAGCGGCAGCAATGAAACAGAGTGAGCGGGAGTACAATCAAACTGTTCATTAGCGCTAAGCAAAAGCTGTCCTCCCAACGCACCAACATGAACTGCTAAGCGTGAGTATGCATGTACTTCAAGTGTGCATAGAACGCGTGTGCGGCGCCAGAAACTGTCGCCCCAATCCGACACACTGTGACGCTCTTGCCGTTGTCACCGCCATCGCCAACCCCACGTGTGTACACACTAGAGACCTACAGCCTTACTTACGTTACCAGAAGCATTCACATGTGTACATGCAAGCAGTCAGGCGCGTTGCCCGATGCTGCCATGTCGAAGAGGCAGCACCCTGTGCGTGCCATGGAAACATGAAAGCGCAGAAAGGCCGCGCCGCGCGCTGACTAAAGCCAGCCACAACTTCACCTTCCACCATCGTCGGCAGCCCAAAACAGCGCGTCTCGTCCTTCCGCAATGGTCGCACCATGCACCCGCCACCACCATTACGGATCTTCCACCACTATTACCACCACCCAGCACCAGCAGCAGCAGCAGCAGCAGCCTGGCAAGGCAGCAGTGATGCTGCTGCCTTGGAAACGAGGGCGCTTCACACACACAAACGGGCCCACTCGCTGCTGCTGCTTCTGCCGCTGCATGGAGCGGTGCCATGCAACTTGAAGCCAACCAATAGCGACAGGGTCGCGTCACTGAATCAATTTGAACCCGTGACCCGCGCACGCCGCACAGATGAGCACTGATTCGACACCGGGCTGGCCAAGTGCGCCCTTGCACAAGCCAGAAGCCCCTTAACTGGGGCGAACAGAATGCAGCTCCAGAGAGACCGCACCAGCGCTGAACCAGACTATGAGCTCCTTCTGCGTGAAGTATACCCAGTCAGCGAAGCTTGGTCCGGGCGGGTGGTCCATATCTGGCAGCCTGCGGCAACAATGAAAGTACATCAAGAAAAACCATGAGAAGTTTAAACAGACTTGCCAGTGGGCAAGTTGGCGTTTCATGTATGACAGGAGAGGTGGGCGCTTTTTTGAAGCCAAGAGTGGTGCGGGTGCGGGTGCTCTGGAAATGGAGCAGTGATGGTGCAGCCAAAACACATCTGCAAGCGTCAGGATTGCGACCTCGTTTGCTGCGCCTGCAAGCGCCTCTGAGCTGCCCATGGTAGCGTTTTGTTCTCTGCGCAACCTTGAGGCCGAGAGTGCTGTCAATCGCGATAGGGATCGCAACTCAACAACAACAACTTTGGACCTGCACGCACATGCCACCAGGTGACCATATTTACTCCAACCCTGACCTACAGCGCGGCAATATCAGGTGACTCTCCCATCCTTTTTTCAACTGCATGTCACCAGCGCTGCCCACAGCATGCTCGGCACCTCACCCACTACACTGCATTTGTAGGTATTTCTCCGAGGAGTCCCCTGCTACACTACGTCCAGTCATTGCTAAGTCGGGACACTAAAATGAGGCTCGCCCTCCTTAGGCATCTAAGATAGACACTGCCCTTCAGTATCTGCAGCAGCGCTTCCCCCAGGCGGTCAGCTGTTGATTTGACTTGCACACATGAGTAGAGTCTTTTGTGACTCACGTGCCTGCATACAGTCAACACCCTGTGCCACCGTCGTGCTGAGCATGCGACAGGCATGACCATGTGCATCAAGACGGCTCTGTCATGGTCTGCATTTTTTTCCTAGCAGCCCCTGCATACACTGCGGCAACTTGAGATTAAATGCCGCCGCCCCCTGCCGGGTGTGTGAGCCTGAGGGTTGAACCTCCAGCCTGTCGGACCATGAGGCGTGTGACTTCACGAGCTGCCACCACACAAGCTGTCCTCCACAAATGGCACTGCTTACCGCGGTGCGAGCGTTATTACAATAGTGCCGCCACCACTGTAACGGTGGCAGATACGGCTGCTGCAGCAGGAGGTAGCGTGTCAGCGAACCCTTTGCGACTTCGTCACCACATCTCCGATGAGTCCATGGCAGCAGCAGCAGGCTGCACCTGAGATCTCCAGATCTCAACACCTGGCTCAGGGCCTCAGGCTGCTGCCCTCAACTGAAAGCGTCCAGCCCTAAGGCTTCACGCCCACTCAAATATACACTCAGAGTCTGGTTGGCAACTTGAACAGGCTGCCAGTGCTCGAGCCCGGAGCACCTACTAGTAGTACTACTAGGTCGGACCCCGTGACTGTCAGCAGCTGCAGCGGCGCTGCGGCAGCAGACGTTCAAATGACAATGACGATGATGACGACTCAAATGTGCATACACCGTCCAATGAAGCCTTCAGGGGACTACCGGTGACCACTACGATAATCATACAGAATTCTGTCAGACTGAGTGAGCTCGGCGCAACTACCAGCCTGAGTGCTCACTGTCAGTGACAGCTGGCAGCCTGTCGGTGGCTCACTCCAAGTCTGTTGGCTGTGGCCACTGGCACCGGCGCGGAAGCGCTTCACGCGAGGGCTACATGTAGCCTGCGGCTAGCCTCTCACTGCCATGGCAGCCGTCGTCTGCAGGTGTCAGCTGACAGTTCACTAGTGCAATGGATATCATGTAGTACATCGACTATCATAATGATAGTACAGGACTTGGAGCCTTCAAGCCTTGAGCCTAGGCAGCCGATCCCGTCAGCAAGCCGTCAAGTAGCTCATATGACCATCATTGTGTCATCATGCCTGACTTGCGTGGTGACCACTGGTGCATCCGAGTCGTAGCCGCCAAGAGTTCTCGAGCTACTAGTACTAGTAGTGTGTGGCCGCTGGGTCGACGTCATGGCGCAGCTGCCACAGCGCATTCTGATCAGCATCATGCCCTGCCAGACTGGCTCGGAGTGTCATTGAAACTGGGCGATCATGGCATGGCTCTGAGTCAGCGTACCGTAGCACAGCAGCGCCAGCGGTCACTGTGGCACTGTGCACCCACCGTGTTGGGGACCGTGCCACAGTGCCGGAGCAGTCACTGTGCTTCAAATCCTGGAATCCACTGGCTGTGGCGCATCGGATTCCTGCGCGACGTCGCCGTAATTACTGTACATTGCAACCATCACGGTACTGCAGGTTCATGACAGTTGTGCAACGAGGTTGTTAATGTCGCAGACGGTCTCAGGCTTCAATTGAGATGGCACTTACTGTAGTACAAGCCTTCAAGTTGAGAATTCAGTAGTACATACTGCTGTTACAGGACCCGGCAGGTGACAATTGTGTTAACTTGAGTGGTCATGACATTTGACTACAGTAACTTAATACCTGTAACAGTATATAATGCAATCATTATGCCATTACTAGTAGTGACAACTGAGTCCAGAGGGACACCGTGTGACAGCCCGGCCATCGCCTGGTCAGCATGATTTGCCTGCACTTCAGAAGTGCTACTGCCAGTGCAACATAGTGGGCCACATGAGTTCTGCATTTACTGTACCGTGATTATCATTGCATACTTAGTCTAGTTGATTTTTGTGTCATGAGCCCATGGGGCAAGTCTTTGTATGACTCTCCGGGAACCTCTGAGAGTCTGAGACCTCACAACTCGGCAACTTATTGATGTCCCAACCAACCTTCTTTTGCTCAAGAAAATGTGCCCGTCCCTGTGTCGCCCGTCACAGACTGAGCGTTGCTCTCATGATGGCCAACCCCGGCTACTGGTAGTACATTGCAGACTGAGTGTATATCCAGCACGCTGGCAGAGCCAGTGCATTGCTTGACTTCCTTTGTTTGTGGTTTAAGAGCTACTACCATGGCTGCAGTACCGTTCACGCAATTTGCAAGCTTGGTTTATACTGTGTACTAGTACTAGAATACTTTTTAGTATCACTATGATACTTCTCCCGCCAGGCGCAAAAAAGCCCAGATGGTGGACGTGCATGGACTTGCAACGAAAATCTACATGTGTGTTTGTGAATACCTCGAAAGTGTCTCAGTAGCGTTGCTGATCACTTCTAAACGACATCATGATCGCCATATGCATGGCACCCCCCGCCCCCCCCCCCTCGAAGGAGTCCTTGTCCATCTGCCCCCCTTACTGAGCAGTACACTCAGAGGCGCCGCCACTGGCATGTGCGTCATGATGACACGCGAAGAGTACACCCGCCATGGTGTTGGCCGTTGGGTACGCCTAGCGATACCGCCGCCGCCACCGATCCCGGGCCCGCCGCCAATCCCGGGCCCGCCGCCGATTCCAGGCCCGCCGCCGATACCGGGCCCGCCACCGATCCCGGGCCCGCCGCCGATACCGGGCCCGCCGCCGATCCCGGGTCCGCCACCGATTCCGGGCCCGCCGCCGATACCCGGCCCGCCACCACCTCAGCTGATGGCCCAGAGCTCTAGACCGCGGCCGATGCCAGAGGTGCCAGTATGCAGTCAGGTTGCAGAGCTGTGCAGAAGCATGCGCAGACTACACTTGTCGTCAGCCGACTCGGACGAGCCTCAGGGCAGTGGCAGCCATGCGCACGTCAAGAAGCGCCGCCGCCATCTGACCAGCCCAGGTGCCAGTAATCACTGTAACAGGGGATGCTCACAGACGAAGCGCCCGCGGCATCAGCCTGCCAGTGACTCGGAGGCTCAAGCGGCGAGTTTACGGGAGGCACTGCCGCCAACAGCGATAATTGTACTGAGCTTGGTGGTACTACCGCCACCAGCGGCAAGTACACGCCGTCGGGCGACACTGCCGCCGGATCCACCAGTAGCGACAACGCCAATGCCAAAACGACGATCGCGGCGGAAAACGCCTTTAGTGACGGCTGCCACTGCCGCACCAGCGGCGGGGCCCGCACCGGCCAACCAGGTGGTTGCACAGCCACGGACGACTGTCACAGCCGCCGCTGCATGCGGTCGCAAGGTTACCTCCGACTTAACGGCGGCGGCAACGCCACGTGCGGCAGACATGGTGCCAAAACCACCGGCAGCCGCTGCCGCATCAGATGGCCAACGCGGGGCAGCTGCATCCCGGCGGGGTCGGCGCCGCGGCGCCAACGCTGGGCCGCCCCTGGGCCGCCTCGGAAGCATTGGCAGCATCAACCGCCCAGAGTCGCCGTGTGGCAAACTGAGTGCGCTGGCAAAGGCGGTCACCATGACCGTGCCCGTACCGATGGAAGTTGGCGAACCTACCAGTGGGCCAGCGGGTCACCAGAGACGGATCACGTCGCGGCCTTCGCAGCCAGCTAGCAGCGGCGCCTCTCCCCAGTGGCATCCCGGTCCTCAGCCGATGGAGGTCACCGCAGCGGCAACCCCATGTGCTGCAGACATGGTGACAACAGCACCAGCGGCCGCTGCTGCACCGGGCGGCGAACGTGGGGCGGCTGCACCCCGGCGGGGTCGGCGCCGCGCCAGCGCCCAAAGCACTGGCAGCGTCACCCGCCCAGAGCCACAGTCTGGCGGTGCGCTGGCAAAGCCGGTCACCGTGACCATGCCTGTACCGATGGAAGTTGGCGAACCTGGGCCGGCGGGTCACCAGAGACAAATCACGTCCCGGTTTTTGCAGCCAGCTGGCAGCGGCGCCTCTCTGTCAGGCGGCAGCGTCACCTCTGACGGTAACAGTCGCAACGGGCACCCAATATCCGGCATCACCGCTAGGACAGATCTGGCGCCCGCCAAGATACACGCTGCCAACCGGAAGGTCAATATCCCGGGGCTGGACTGCCGCATGTGCGACAAGTTCATAGTGCGAGCAAATCCTCGCGCCCTGGACAAGAATTGCCCAGCGGCACACGCATGTGCACACCAGCGCACGCGCCACACAGGGAAAGGGAAGCAATTTGCAGAACTGCATGTTCAGCTTTTCCTAGACCACCGACCAATATGCGGCGGCCTGGAGCAGGTCTGCGATGGGTGCGGCAACCTCTTCATCAGACGCACAGCAGCAAGCGCCACGACACCATCTGGTGATCTAGGGGCCCTGGACCAGTGCGACGTGTGGCGCTGCGCCGACTGCCTCGCAGGCCCGGTCGCCGCGACAGCATGCACACTGTCAGGCTGTGACCGTGCATCAGGCCATGATCACATTGCTGACATACACACCCGACCAACGACATGCGCGGCGGCAGCGGGTGGTGCAGCTGTTGGTGGGGGGAATAGCCTGAAGCCAACAGCCGCGCTGCTCGCCGCCGCTAGCAAATGTGGTCCCATACGCAAAATCCTCGGATGCGAGCACCTGGGGGTGGACCCCAGGCAAGCCCATGCATCTACGTTGGACGGTGTGGCAGTTGCGCCGCTGCCGAGACTGACCCGGAGCAGCACAATGGGTGTGCTGCCTGGCGAAAGTCGTGCTAGCGATAGCGGCGCAACGATGTCAAGCAACGATCGTGTGCCCAGCACACCTGGCAGTGCAGCAGCTGCTGTCGCAGCGGGCGCTCAGTCTAGCGAATGCCCCAGGGACCCGACGGGATCTCACTGGCAAGGCTTGCTGGGGGCGGCTGGCGCACTCGCGCGCAGGGTACGTGCACTGGCCCTTGCCCCCAATCGGGCACGCGTCACGGTGCTTTGCGCTTGGCCGACGGGTACCAAGCTTGAACCCGGCCGCACGTCACGCCGACTGCACGCGCCAGCAACACAGACCCTGCTGGGCCGGACTCCCTGCGCACCGCTGGTGAATCAGATGCATGACCTGACGGTCACGTTCAGCTTGCTCTCCCTCCGAGAAGAGGGTAACGACCTGGCAGCGGTGTTTGACCAACTCTCCCTTAGGGAACCGGTCGTTGCCAGGTCGCCTCGCCAGCCAGCCGGGAAACATGGCGAGTCAGACGTAACGCAGGCCGGTGATAACAGCACCCACGCAACAATGACCGAGACAGCATCTGTCACGGCTATGGTTGCCAGTGGAAAGCGCAGTCGACGCAGAGGTAAACACAGACGGCGGACGCAGGAGCGACAGGCCCAGTGCGACAATTCTCCTGCACCCCTAGGGCAGCTGGCACCAGCCACCACACCGCCAAGGGGCGGTGCCTCTGCCCCCTCAGCACCAATATCCGGGCCGGCGAAGGTCACCACCGTGACGGTGGCGACCCGGATACCCTCAACCGTGTGCCATACAGTCACCGTGGAGGAGCAGCAAGACGCGCTGGCAAAAGCCACCAACTATGGCTTTTCCACTTGGCACACGGGCCTGCAGGCACTCCACAAACAGGCGCTTGGGGAAAACACAGCGACGCTAGCACGTGGTGGGGAGCTTCGCCCCGTGAGCAACGTGGGCAACGGCAACTGCCTGATTCATACAGCTCTACACGGCATAGGCAGCGTCGCAGTTGAGCACGGACTGCCGGCCCCAGCGCTGGTGATTGCCATGCGAGAGGCACTGCTGGACGGGATGGTGGCATACGTCACGCAGGGGGCGGGCAAACAAGGGGCCAGCATGTCATCGATGCGTCAACTGACCGCGCATGCCGCAGCCCAACCTGCGTGTACACGTGAACAATTCGACACGTACGGGACACGCGCTCGCTGCCTCGCAATCGAGTACGGCACAAATGAAACGGATAGCAAGGACAGCGGGCACACGCTCCTGCTGCAACGCCTACAGGAAGAGGGCGTGTGGGGACGGCCCCTCGGTTTGTCTGTGTGGGCCATTGTTGCAGCGGTCTACGCGGTCTCGGTGACGGTGTGGCAGGCCAAGCCTCAGGCCACTGGCAGCACGCAAAAATCAACAGGGCTGGTGCTGGCACAACTGATGGGGCTGCCAGCGGTATTCGCACCGGCGACTCCAGCTCAGCCTGACTGCCATCTGGATGTGCTGTGGACGCCGCCTGGGCTATATACAAATGTGGGACACTTTGAACTGCTTGTCGCCCCTGCGGCAGCTCCGCCCTTGCCAACCACTATGACAGCGTCGGCGACCACTCAAGCTGACAGCACCCACATCACGGCTCCGAGTCGGACACAGCCCCGTACTGCGCTGCAGTTGCCACAGCAGCCTGAGCCACTGAGGTGTCCACTATGCACACTGGCATTTTGGCAGCTTGGTCAGAAAGAGGACAGCAAACAGCGAGGCAAACTGTCAGCTGCGAGCCGCATGGCACCGGTAGTGGCCCACTTCAACGGTGGTAGCTGCACGAGGTCGATGCTGAACCCTGAGGCGAGCACATCACACTGTCAGCAAAATCCGGCGGCAGCATACGCCAAGGGCATCCGGCAGCAGGTTGATCACGACCCATCCGGTGACCGTGCCCCTTCAGGCAGCAGTACCTGCAGCACTGGGGCACACCATGCCAAGCATGTGCAGGAGATGAGCACCATGTATGGTTGCACGGCAGAAGACTTCCTACGGGCGGTAAGGAAGCTGAGTGCATGCACAGGTGCCTGCGGCCTGGTCCATATGTCAGCCAGCGCGGGGCAGAGGCAATGCGCGCTGACCTCGCCATGCCACACGTGTCGACGGAATGGAAGCGCCCCCACGCGCGCACGCCCGGCAGTACCCCCGGGCCAGTCCGAGGGCGGGGGTGCGGGTAGCGACGGCGCGGCCGCGGCGGCGGGGGCTGCCGCAGCGACACCTCCAAAACTACCGGCGGTGCCGGCTAGTGGCGCTGCCAACTCAAAGTCTAGCAAGAAACGCCCGGCGGCCACGGCAACCGGCGCGCAACGCCGGCGCCGAACGGCAGCTGCTGCGGCACCGCCTAGCAGCGCCGGCAGCCGCACTCAGTCTGACAGCCTGAGGCTGCAGGACAGCAGCCCCCCCCGCGGGACGGCCGTGGGATGGGCGGACATGGACGTGGACCCGCCGGACGATGCCGCGTCACCGCCCCCCCCGACCACCACCACCAGTGGCAGGCCCTCAAAGCCCCAGGCACGAGCATCCCTGGCTTGGGACCTCTCGACGCCCTCGGTCGTCCACGCACTTGACCAGACCAATGAGGCGGATCTACTGCTGCTGCGGTTCACCACGACTGCCAACCCCTTCCGCACTCAGCTGCAGTGCACCCAGTGGGCACGGCTAGTGGAGCACGCCACACGACTACTGGCGGACGCCACAGACAGTGCACGTGAGGCGGCACGGGTGCGCCTCCACCATGGTGCCGGGGCGTTTGCTCATCAGGTTTCTCAGACTCTAGTGCAGCGCGGCTACAGGCTGCTGCACCTGCTAGCAGCGATGGCCTTTGGTAGGCAACCGGAGGGAACCGGTATGCCGCCTGCGGCCCGGCTGGCAGCGTTGCTGTCTGGCGACTTCGCGGAGCTACTGAGAAAGACGCTGTCAGCAGCAGCGGCGCTGCGGGCCCCCAAACCAAACAACGCAGCTATGGCGTCGGCACAAACGAACTTCGATGCCGACTGGACGGAGGCTGACTCCAGGCAGCAAACAGCATGCGCTGCCCTCTCAGGCAAGCGACGGGGGGTAGGCTTGGCTGCCGCACGACTAGAGGCGCGTGAAGCATGCGCCCCAGCAGACGAGGTCACGGCACAGGTGCTGGCAGCAAAGCACCCTGAAACTGGCACCCGGCCGGGGGTAGTCGATACGCCAATGGAGCAAGTGCGCGGCCTGGTACGCGACGCCCGGCGGCACTGCTTACACAGCGCAGGGGTGGCAACGACCACCGGGCCAGCTGGCAGCGGCAGTCCTGTCTTCGAATCGGGTCAGGCACATGATCACAGCGATAGGCCTGAGGATGCTGCCAGCGCAGCCGGACGGCGCCTCGAGGTGGAGGCGGCAGACATACTGTCGACCTTGTCCGCAGCAGGGGCGGGGAAGGCAGGAGGGCTGGACGGCCTACGCTATGAACACCTCTTGATGGCCGCTGGGCCTGGTGCACCAGTGAAAGCAGCCACCCGCCCCGTGAGCAGTGCCTCGCCAGGACTAGCTGGTGATTCAGAATCAGATGTGATGGAACCGGCATTCGCTCATCACCTGGCCAAGGTGTTCACGACGCTGCTTGTTGAGCCCGAACTGCTGCCGGAGCAATCGCAACGGCTTCTCCGCGCCGCGGCCCTCTCAGGCATAGGACAGAAGCGGCGTCCGATCGCCTGCTCCAGTGTCTGGCGCAGACTCCTCGGGTCCACAGCGGCACGGAGTGTCAAGGGCAAGATATCGGGGCTGCTGGCCTCCATGTCGCAGTTTGGCGTAGGATACCGGTCTGGCGTCGAGCATGTGGCAGCGCGCGCGCGCGTGTGGCACGAGCTGTATGGCACCACTATCCAACTGGACTGTGAGAACGCATTTAACAGTGTGGATCGCGCCGCCATTGTGCGGGGGCTTATGCTCTTCTGTCCGGAGCTGCTCCCGCACTTTGAGTCCGTATACTGTGGTGACACTGCCCCAGAGATGCGGGTGGAGGTGAACGGTGAAGCTCGCATTATCTGCTCCCACCTAGGGTGCCAGCAAGGGGACCCTCTAGGGCCGCTGTACTTTGCAGTGGCAGCGGCCTTCCTACTCTTCTACCCTGATGGAGTGAATGCGACGCCCGGCAGTATGCCGGCCTACGGCCACAGCACAGCGGAACCGCCAGCCCCGCACTGCGCTTTCCTGGATGACCTCAACGTGCTGCAAGCTGCCTACTTCGACGATGCAGCGGCCGCTGGGGTGGCAGAGGTGATCCGCCGGCTGGCGGCAGGGGGCCTACGCGTTCGACCAGACAAGTCGCTGGCCATCGCCATGCGCGGCACAGTGTTTGATGAAGCGGCCAGAGCACGCCTGCGCGCCCTTGACATACCGTTTGTGGACACCACCATGCCAGAATCCAGTCAGGGCTTTACATCGGTCGGGGTACCGGTAGGGCACCCAGCCTATGTGCACGCTGCCATGAGCAAGCATCTTGTCGACGCAGGGACATGGCGATTGTCGTGGCAGCTAGCTGGAATGGCGCGGCATCACCTACAGGCAGCACAGTTCATTCTACGCAGGTCACTGACGAAGCGCATGGGCTTCTTAGCTCGGGTCGTTGACACGGCTTTGAGTGAGACATGGTTGCACGCGTTTGACGGGTTCTGTGCATGGACGCTCGAACGCATGCTGCATCTGCACGGCTGCTCTACCGCGGCAGCCATGAAGTCACACCTGCTGGCCGCCTGCACTGCTGGTGACAATGAGGAAGCCAGCAGTGGCAGCGTGCTGGTATTGCCGCGCTTGGGCCCGCCAGAACTCACGGACATCGCAGTGCCACTGCGGGCGTCACGGTTGCCGGAGCGACGAGGCGGTCTGGGCATGCCGCTTTTGGGGCTACTGGCACCAGCCGCATACACGGCCCAGGCATGCACAACACTGAGGCCGGCAATAATTCATGCCACTGTGGCAGCAGGGGCCCTGAGGCTCGGCACTGACGAACACGGCGCAGTCACCTGGTTCGCGCAGCACTCATGCGCAATACGCGAGGACCAGGGACTGCCGCCAATCATCGAGGCCGTGCGACGCTCTACGCGAGCGCTGACAGCTGATGGCGGCGAAAAATCACGCACAGCTGTGGCCGAGCAGCTCCCAGCATCGTTGCTACGGTGGGCAGCAGATACGACGGCCGCAGCGTCGACGCTCCCCACTGCGGTGCAAGCGATCTACGCCGCAACTGCCGTCACGGAGACAGTGACCACTGAGCCAGCCCCACACACCCACGGCATTGTGCCTGGCGCCGAGGCGGCCGCTGCGGCGGCGACCGTACCTGGCCCTCAAGCCGCTGCCGCGGCTGCCCCTTCCACGCCCGCTAAAACACAAACTAGCGCGGAAGAAAGCAGCTGCAGCGGCGGGCAGGAGGACGACGACGACGACTGGGAGGCCTATGCTGATGAGATCTGCAGGAAGGTAGTGCCCCGCCGCCGGCGCGGTCACTTCACGCACGGACTACAAGCCGGCCTTTCAAATGTTCTTCGACGTCAATACGAGGATTGCCTGGTGGAGGACCTAGAGGCTGCCTCGGCTGGTGCCGTGGGCAAGCCGACGCAGGCTGCACCTATTGGTGACTCGCGCGACACCAGCCGCCGCCGCCAACAGGCTAGCGCACGGGTCCTGGCGCAGCTGCGCAGCCAGCGTGCGTCCGGGGCAATGGCGTGGATGAGCGTGCCACCCACTGCCAATGACCGCCCGGGTGCGGCGCCCATGTCCAGTATGGCAGCAGCCACGATGATTTTGATTGCGATCTTCATAGACGGGTGGGGCATACAGGGCGAGGTGTGCCCATGGCGGTGCAGTGATGTGAGCCCCACCTCCACGCATGCGATCAGCTGCCCCAGCCAGCACATACGGGGGCACAACGCGACACACACTGCCCAAAAGCGGTGCCTGCAGCGCATCTTGAGACAGCACCATGTCTCTATTGTCCGCAATGAGGACGCTAGCGTCTTCAAGGTACCGGGGTATCGGGCGGACACAGTCATTGACCCAGGGTGTCTGCACTTTAGCAGTGCATACCGTAACAAGGGAATAGTGCTAGACACAAGTGTGCGCGCGCCCACAGCGAGCTCGAACCTGACAGGCAGAACAAATGCCTCGAACACGGACGGCTATGCTGCTGGGGTGGGGGAGGACGCGAAGGTCAAGCACCACACCGGCACCTTGACGTCATCTTGGGCTTTTGTGCCATTCGTGCAGGAGTCGTACGGACGGCTGGGCAAGCAGACAAGCCTTTTTGTTAAGGAGTTGGCAATGCACTCAGCACTGTGCTCAGGGGGGGGGAAGGCAGATGTGTTACGCAAGGCCGGGTTAGCTAAGCGTCAGATCCTCATTGAGCTGAGCATATCGCTGGCGCGGGAGTTGGCGGAGCGCGTTATGGCGTACACACGTGGAGCGCGAATGCTGGGCTGTGTTGCGGCGCCGGTATCCAAGCTCCTAGGGCACAGCGCAGACTAGGCTGCTGCGTTGACGCAAGCTTTTCGATTGCATAGGCAACCCGGCCTCCCTTGGGCCTTTATAAATACAAGTCCATACGTACACCACGTGGAGCGCTGCTGACAGACTCTCGGAGCTGAGCGGATGCGCGCCAGTGCTATTTTTACATACAAGAAGCATGCCGTCCATTGGCGAGGGGGATGATTGATGTAGGAGTGATATGTATGGTCTTGGAACAGCCTGAGACAAGAAGAAGCATAAAAAAGATAAACATGATGGAAGTCACACAGAATATTCATATGTCATGCATAGATTACCTGCCAGTGGTGTTGGTGACCCTAGCCAGCCTAGGCTATGTAAACACCCCAGGGTTAGTGTGGATGGGAGGATGCTCTCAGTCTTCCTTTCCAGCCAGACAAGTGAATGAGTGACTAGAAGCTCTTAGATTTTGTTTTAGACAATCCCATAGAATCATTGATACCCCCAAGTTGTGACATCATAAAGCACCCCCTGGTACTCAGAACTCCCTGGTGGTATGCACCCTGGCTAACCAACTTTAACGTGCATACCAAAACTGTAACACTATATAGCATATGCCTTTTAGGGCTAGATGACTGGCTGCTCCAGGCACCGACATCCTGATCACCGCGTGACATGATCCGTGGAGACAGCCTCCAGCAGCTTCTGTTCCTGCGCTCTCGGGCCGATGCTGCCAAATGACCGCCGCCGGCGATTGCCAAAGTTGCAAATTTGCAATTTGTACTGGCCAGAATGATGGTCTGTTTGGCCGCCTCTTGTTCGCAGCGCCTCCGAGAGTCTCGGGATCCTCATGCGTCTTGGTCACCATGCGGGCCAGGAGCAGCGGTTACACATGCCGCACAGCGATCACAACTGTATTTGACGGCTTGCTACGAAATTGGCTGGCAGTGCATGCCTCCAATTCCTGTGCTATTATATAAACTAAAATCGACACATGCATGATAGCTGGAAGGTATGCCAGGGCCTGCCGCCACCCGTCAGCGGCAGCGACGCGCTATAGGCCCTCAAGCTGCATCCAGCTGCCCATGCGCACGTTGCAGTCTTGGTTGAGCTCGATGCAGCCATCTCACTGTCGGAGGCAATAGCTTGTAGAAGTATGCGCCTGTGGCGCAGCGGCTACTCAGCGTGCGGTGGAGCCGTTCTGCCATTTATATTGTAAGCGAACTTCTTGAAGGGCGTGCGTATTGGACAGCACCCACACCTGGCGACTGGGGATGGGGGGACGGGGGGGGACTCCAAGGAGGACTTGTGGCGAGCACACGTGCACGAATGTGGGCGTGGTACAGTTAGCGCGCTGGTAATGGGATGTGGCGTTTGTGCCGACCCGAGGTGCATGCATGCTTGCGAGAGGAGAAGCGGTAAGACGCTGATTTTTTATGCACACGCATGAGCATGCATGCACTTGCAGTGCGAGTCGCGTGTGTTGGTGGTCATCGCTGCGCGTTGAACTTTGGTGCGAGGTGCATGTGGTATAGTGCTCCTGTGTGAGTGCCTAGGCTCTAAGTTGTCATAGTTTGAGCAGTGCAGACTGTCAATGAAGATACCAACAGTACGTGTCTATGCACCTGTGGGAAGCGGCAGTGCACCGTGGTGGTTGTTCATCTTGCTGTGGAAACGCCGCCAAGCTTCATGCAAACTAGCATTCAAGGGTCCGCAGTGTCCTGTAAGGCTCAAGCAGGCGGAGTGAGGAAACACACGTCCACTAACACTGAAGACCAACCAGAGCGCAATTGATGATCAGAGTGTTTTGCGTGCTTATCATGCGCACCATGACCATCACATGCAAGTGTGCACAGGCGACACAAGCGATGAGCACGCAATGACAAGAGGTGGAGAAGGTGTGCCAGGGCTCTCTGTGCACGCGCAATGCAGAAAGGCACAATACTCACGCGCACGTGCGCGCGTCAACAGCTGTCCACCGGGGGACATGCAGTGCGACCTTGGGCAAGACAGAGTCAGCCATGACAGCTGCAAGTGTGAGACGTGCAGCACGACCTCCTGCAAGGCAATGTCAGCCTTGTCCCAATGTACACACACGATGGTGCACTCCGGTGTCAGGGCACTCAGACTGTCGCGGCGCGGTCGTCACTCTAGCTTGTGGAAACTTGTTTGCCACAATCACGTGTGTAAGCAATGCATTAGTAAACAGCACTGGCAGTGGCAGAAAAAAACGGAAGAAGCTTCAATATCAGCTAAGCGGGCTGGCATCAAGCATAAGCCCTGGTCAATGCAGGAATGGCTTGTGCATTTATCTCAAACATAGTGGTAAGAACTTATGGCGAACAAAACTCGTCACCAAACAACAGGTTTGCAGTCTGATGGCGTGTACATCAGCTGCAGCATAAGCGTGCAGCTGAGGAGCATCACAGCACTGACAAGTGCCTAAACTATACACAGCCAATGGGAGTCAAGTCGACTTCAAGGAATCTCCAATGACACAAGCCGGCAATAATTTTTTTATGGGTCCAATTTGCACAGGGTACACGTTTAGCGTGCACTCCAGCGCGCACTGCGCTGCTAGGGCCTGCTTGACAATCGTCTCGGATCACTAACCCCAGGCAGAAGAACGGTGGCGATGACTCCAGATCAAGAGGATCTAGTGGACATGTGTAGCAGTAAGGCAAAGGCATGCAACTGCAGAGAATATACTAGTGTCCCCAGAAGTTGCCGCCTGCAAGTGAACTCGGAGAGAAAATCACGCCGAGGCATCCTCGATTACCCACGGCTTGAATGTGTTCAGGAGAGCAAATCAAACACACGGCGCCAGCTGCACGTCCTGCCGCGCATCCACGGTATCCACGGGCGCGTAGCACTCCGTCAGCGCGCGCTGCTGCACCGTGGCAAGGTGCTGCTTCAGTATGTGCAGCGTCTTGGCCTCCTCGAGCTCGCGCAGGCGCGCCGTGCGCGCGCAGCTGAACAGCAGCGTGAACGCCGCGAGGCAGTAGCCGAGGTAGCTGTACGCGTTGCTCACGAGGTTGAGCCAGTCGACGGGGTCCTGCTCCTCAAGGATCATGAGTCCAAGCGCGTCGCTCGTGAAGTCAAAGACGACGATGTCGGGCTTCGTTTCTGTCGCCAGCATGGTCACCTCGGCGCTGTAGCTGTCGGAGGTTGTGGGGGCGCACGACAGCCCGCCGTGCGTGCAGTTCAGGTGTATGTCACGCTGCTTAGTGATCTGCGGCATCAAAGGGCAATGGCAGCGGGCGAGAACAGCAGCAGCGCCGCCTGAGAAGGTGAACACGCTCGCTTGCGTTCAGCCATACCCCTCATCCTTAACCTACCTTCAGCAACAGTGTTGTTAATCCCGTGCCCCCGGGGGGGGAAGGGAGTTACCGGGAGTAAGGGAGCGACCAGGATCTGAAGGGTGCTCCCGGCACTCCCGGCTAGCCCTAGTTGAAGTTGAACAAATCCTAGTTGAAGTTGGACAAGTCTTAGTTGAAGTTCAGCTCATTTTGTGGCACATGGCACTCACTCCTCATCGATAAGCATGCTGCCACACCGCCTCACCACCTCAAACTGTCTAACAACACTCAGGCTGTATCAAAACACACGCATGGCGCCTGTGAAGTTCAACGGTGAAGTAAGATCAACTGTTTTTCAGAACGTTAAACAATGGCAGAGCAGCGCAGCAGCGAAGGCACGCCAGCGCAGAACTTCAATTACTTCATAACCAACTTCAAGATCCCTGAGCCGGGAGTGCCGGGAGCGAGCCGAATCCTGGCTACTCCCGCGGGACCACGGGCGCGAGTGCCTCAAAGTGCCGGGATCAACAACGCTGTTCAGCAATCCCAACCCTAACCCTAGGCGTACATCGCAGAACCTCTACACCTAACTTTAACCCCAACGCCACCCTCACCCAAGCCCTAACCTTAGGTACGAATCGCACTGTTTCATGATCTGCGACGGATGGGCGGCAGCAGCAGGCAAGTGGCGACGGCGCAGCCTGAGCTGGAGAAGGTGGAGGAGGATGACACTACAGTGCTTGCTGGCCTGGACGGCCACTACACAATGCCTGCTCCTGACCATTGTGTTTCGGCAGCAACGGCACTTTCGCTTGCGGGTGTGCAGATGACGGTCATGTGCTTTCAAGAGTACACCAAGCAGGCCAGCATGGAGGCCGTCAAAACTATAGTCATACGGACACAGGATTTGGATGCATGATAAAAGCACGAGGACTGACTCAACGGACTCAAAGAACAGGCCTCACAAACATTGCAAAATGTTGTGGGCACTTCATGCGATCGATGTGCGTCTTAGTGCGTACTAAGCCCAGCCTCTTGGTGAAGTTGGCAAAGCGCACAATCACACATCACGACCATGCAATCGTAAATAGTGGCCGATGGGTAATACCCTTGCCTCCCATAGCATTGTGATGCATGAACCTCGCCGCATGAGCACACATTATATAGCCAAGCCATGTTGAGGTTCGAACAAACAATATGCTTAACCTACTAGGTTCAATCAGGAATGCTAGAAATAACACCTGGGCTCAATTTGGATTCAATTAGGATTGGTACCCAGTACACTTCTAGTGCTTGCCTGGCCGACCTCATCAACCACAAGACCAGACAGTAAATTCAACTTGTACGTATGGGCTTGTATTTATGAAGGCCCAAGGGAAGCCGGGTTGCCTATGCAATTGAAAAGCTTGCGTCAACGCAGCAGCCTATGCTGCGCTGTGACTTGTACAAGTAGCAGCACACGACTCATTTGCTGGTTGCTTCGAGCGCCCTGTCCACTGCCTCTGAAGCTGCAGCATGCGTTATCCGTCGAAGGCTGACGAGCAACATGCCTCAGACGCACCAGCACTCGCTCATATCATTTCTTCGTCTACGCACAGACTGCGCGTGTCACACTCTTGTTCATCGGCAGATGGGATCCGGAGATGTGCGCACTGTGTGCGCAAATCTCACTACAGCAGGACAGCAGACCGGCTTGAGCAGCAACGAATTAGAGATCTCGGCGCCCTGCACACAATTCCAAGGTCGCGATCCGTAGCTCTGGCCAACATCCACAGCGCAGTTGATACTGAAAACGTCTTGTACCACTTATTCCCTCAACCTTACATGTGCCCCACTTAACCTCAAGTGCCAACGTAGCATGATGGTTCTGGCGTACCTACCTTAGCACGATAGTGATTGCCCATTTTGACAGCGCCAAAGTCGTACTGCACCTCGTTGGCATTCCAGTCAATCGCGTCCCAGGGGCGCTTGTCGCTCACATAGTAGCTTGCCCAGTCATATGTGTCGTTCCCGCGTGTGTCAAACTGTATTTCGTACCGCAAGTCCTTGTTGATGTCAATGTCAATGCCTGCGAGGCAATTTTGAGCTGAGAACTGAGATGTGTGTGCCTGTCGTTTGACCGGCGGCATCGTAACGGTTTATCGCTATCATCATCTTGTATCATTGAGCAATATTGCCAGGTGCACACTGAGCAACTCATGTCAACGGGGAGACTGAGTTCTAAGGATCATACGATGCACACCCAATAGGAACACACACCCGCTGTTGCAGCTCCTGGATACAAGTACATGAGTCTAATACATTGGATGATCAATAAATGTGTAGGTTGTGCACTAGCTGCACAGCAAACGCCTTAGCAGCAAGGGCCAAGAACTGGCTCAAGCCGACTTGCAGGCGGCACATAGACAGCGTTCTACGGAATACGGCGCGTACAAACTCAACATCTCTGCAATGCAATGATGATGAACATTCCCTGGCTAGTTTTTGATGAATAAAAGTGGCAAGTTCAGCCAACATTGTCCTCGCGGAGTTCACTGACAAGGGACTTGTTAAAGTGTCCGATAGCGGCTCGTTGACGATGGCTACCGCTACGGCAGCCGCGTATGCTAACTGGGAGACAGGCGAGAACAACCAGCCAAGGCGCCTAAGAGGATGTGACAAAAGTTTTCCCCCACGACTCGCTGCATTACTGGACCGAGAGAAGGGGGAGGAGGGCAGCGCTTGCATGGTGGTTCCACGATTTCAGATTCTGTCAATGCCATGCTACTGCAGGCCCATGCCCGGTAATTTTGCAAGCCGATAATACAGTGTACACTCAAAATGAGGGTGCGCACCGTTCTTGATGCTGATGATGTCGCACCGGTCGCCCGTGAACGTCGTGATGGCCTGCTGCTCCACTGCCGTTGTGATGTTGATGCGGTGGCGCACCGCACCGTCGTCCGCTGGAGTGCCGCCCGCGTCGTACCGCGCCGTGCGCACGCACCTCACTTGCGTCGTGTAGGGAATTCCCTGCCAGTCCCCCCAGTTCGCCTCGTCGTTGCCACGCAGCAGCAACGGGCGGCACACGGTGAAGTTTGGCATGTTCAACTGCGTCGCGGCGGCGTTGCGGCTCAGGCTGACGGGCGGCGAGAGGCGCGCGCGCACTGTGAGCGCAAAGTCGGTTACGCAGACGCAGACGAAGACGATGACGAGCGCCACAAAGGTCGCGTTGGCGTGCCGGTGCCATCTGCACAAATGCAAATGTGATAGGGGGGGGGGGGGGGGTCAGCCTCGCGTGTGACGTCGTGGTGTAATATCATGCGCATGCCGAGGGGGTTACTTCTCTTTGAGAATCTGCTATCGAGCTAGTATATACTTCGAAGTATGACAGAGTAGCAATGCATACATGTATGCTTGAGCGGCAACCGCGGTTGCCGTATGAATATTAGTGAGTGCAGTGAGGTCGGCGTACAGACCTGCTCGCAAATAATAGTTGAGCTCTCACTGCGTGATAACCTACTGAAATCCTCAAACTGCTTTCAAGGGTACGACCGCCAGGACCGGCGTGTCCAGGGTACTGTAAGAGTGCTGCAGCATCATGCACTCTGACAATGTCATGAGCCACGCGCCACGGTGGGCCAGGCTGTATCAAGCAGGGCGATTGATACGGCCCGGCCCCCGAGACTCTGTGACCATCATGGCATGACATCCGATGAGTCCTTGTGCACACTGAAGCAGCGGCCTGCTTGCCGTTTTAGTAGTTGTGGTCACTGTGTTGCAGTATCACAAAGGTCAACTATATGATTGCCTAGACTCAGTGATGTTAATCATGCGGAGTTCCACCTTGAAGAACTTGCAGCTGCCTTGCTCAGCGTCGGAGTCTCCAAGCTGACAGTCAGACTCTGTGCAATGCATAATGATTTCAAATTTGGCAGTATCTAGCTTCAATAGTGACATCTGATCCTGGACTCCGGACCACTGGCAGTTGAGTACTGGCAATTTGAAAGCGTCCTAGTCGGACTGACAGGGACAGTCTGATTTCTGTGTGGCCTTGGCCTACTAAAATATGCGACTCATCGGGTGCAGTGCACTGCAGCATCTGATTCAGCAATCACTGTGCAAGCTCAGGTCTTCACCTGCGTGAGACGCCTGAAGGCGGCCAGCTCACTGTTAGACCGTCCGCAAGACCCTTCAAGTTGCCGTACTGGTCCTGGAAGCTCTGGTTATCAATGGAGCCGTGGCGCCTGTGGAGCGTCTCCTTTGGACGCCGGATGTACTGCATATGAGTGCCTGCAGACCATCATGAATCATCATAATTTGAATGATTGTGGAGGAGCGTAGTTGGCATTTTCCGTCAATTTGCGATGATTATTATTATCAACCTCTTAGTAAGGAAAAACATACCACTAATAGTATCATCAAATTGATCATCACTCGTGCTGGTCCATATTAACCTTACTACTAGGCTAACAGTATTATCGACAGTCACTGTTGCAGTAACAGCTGACTCAGAGCCTGAGGTGCCACAGTGTATGACATGCATGCCGTGCAGCAGCTGCTGCTGCTTTCAACTCCCACACAGTGTGACTGTCAGGTCCTTACTGGTGACCATCTGTCTGTCACAATGGTTACTGTCTGGCTCACTGACAGAGTCTGTCAAGTTGTCATTTTGACCCTCTGTGTGACACTGCTTGCCCAACGTTGACTTCCAGGGCCAGTTGTTCAAGCAGGCCCTGCCAGTCTGAGACTTACTCAGTGACACTCGGAGTGGGCAGGGCTATCATCATGATAATGCCATTACAATTCAGATAATACTATCATAATGCAAGGTTACCATATTATTAACCAGTTTGTCGTGGGGCTTCCATTTTGGTACTTGCCAACTTATTACTACATAGCCGACCAGGTGTGTCACAGTGATTGTCACAGCCTCAACTTGAAGGTCTGAATCAGCCTGTTGATGGCCGTATTGAAGTACAACACTCTGTCAGTCACTAGCAGTCTCAGGCAGTTTCAAAGGTGCTGACACTATGCATCAAGCACGGTACTACAGTAAATTTCATAATTGACGTCTTACCAATAGCCTAAGGCCAGAAAAGCTAATGACTTAGTGATGTGCCTTTGCTTAATATGATGATGGCTTGAACCATTCGGAACTTACTAAATTACAGTGAATTTCAACAGTGTTGTCTGTAGTCTAGCCTACTGAGTCTAGTTCAACTTGCCAAGTTTAACTTTTTAGATGATTGACTTTCTAGTTCAACAAAGCCTTCAAGTTCGACTGACAGTTATTTAGTGTATCGTCATGATAAAGATTATCATACTTCAAGTCACTAATAGTCCAGTTGCAAGTTGCACTCACTGGCAGTAAGACTACTACTAGGAGTACTATAAATGCCCGAGTAAACGTCCCCCCCCCTGTACAGGCCCATCTTCCTTGCAAACGCCCATGGGCGCGCCTGCCAGGGCAAAGTGGGCAACAATCCCACCCACCCCTGTAAACGCCCCCTAGCCACCATAATCATTGCTGCAGGCTGGCACAGGGCCTCGCAGCAACAGCCGGAAACAACGTCAAGACAAGCCGAACTTCAACTCATTTTTTTTCTTGTGGTGCTTATTCACTAGTAGCAAGTTAAATGCCGATGAATGGTCACACAGGCAACCATCATTCAATAATGCTCGCTTGGCAGGAGCTGTCGTAGCTGCAGCAACTTCCGAATTGCCAGCACCGCATTGCCGTTATCACTGGCAGAGGACATGGTGTCCGCCATCGCCACCCCACAAATTTGTGCTGCGCCTTGTAAACGCCCCCGCCGAACCCTAGTAAACGCCCCCTCCCTCTTGTAAACGCCCCCCCTTGAAGCTAGAAATTCAAATTGGAGCACCTAATAGTATTAGTAAGCCCCCCCCCCCCCCCCCTGACAATGTACAGGCCCCAGGGCCTCCCCTGTGTAAACGTCCGTGGGCGTGCTGTGCAAACTTTAACTTAAAGGTCCAGATCCGCATGCCCTGGGGGCGTTTGCTCTGGCATTTACAGTAATGGTAGACTAGCAGTTGCCAGACTGAGTGGCTCAGCCTGCCCCAGTGACTGCTTCAAGGACTAGTCTAAGACCAGGTGTGAGTTGATCAGTCTGAGACTTCAAGTTGGTCACTGAGTTTCACAGTAATATCTGTGAATGGACACAATTTTTATTTTTTTATTTTTATTTTATTAATTATTTTAAACTCAATGATAACTATCATCATGCCATTGGCACAATCACTGTGACAGTGACTACTAGTACCACAGACTGTCAGTGACACTCAGTCAGACTCTGTCTGGCACTGAGTGACTGCCAAATTGAATGTCACAGCACCCTAAAGGTCCCTAGGGGTAGTGTTACTGTAATGTACTGTGACAGTTACTGTAGTGCCAGGGTGTAGACTGTGGCTCGGGCTGTAGCCCGGGCCACGCCAGCCACAGAGACTGTTGCAATAAATGCTGCATTGGTAACTGTAATACACTGGTTATCTCAAAGCTGATGTTATATTTTTTATCAGCTCAGTCTGTAACAATTCTGGTGATTTACAATAAATGCTGCTGCAAGCCTGATTCAGAATTCAAATGGTTTCAACTTGCCGTCCATTGGCAAATATCATACAACCAAAAAGCTGCCAGTGTCATCATTCAAACCGCCACCGTGGCGCCACAATGGTTGTGCATGGCATTGTCACACTGTATCACTATAGTAGCTGTGCTAAAGCAACTGTGACAGCGTAACAGTTTTGCATGATACTATTGATAATGACAGTGTAACACTGTGACTGGCAGTAACTGTTGTGCATGAAAATAATGTGTTCAACTTGTCGTACTACGTAATGGCCCAATTTTTTTGTTCCCATTCCTATTTGAAACATTCAAGTTGACAATGTGCTGCACGATAGACTTTCAACTCCGATGTGCCAGTGGACCTTGCTTCAGCCTGTCAGTGAGGACTGAACTGAATTCAACAGTCTGAGACTCTAAGTCAGACTCTGAACCACAGTAGTAATTGCTTTTGACAGTTAGTAAGCTGAGCATTATATACCTTGTCACCCAGGGCTCTACGATCTTTTGATTCGTTTTCATACATTCTATAGTAAGGCTTGAAGACTTGGTGCAGAGCTTGTTGAACTTCGCTTGTTGGGGGAACTATTAGTATTACTAAATGAGCCACAGCAGCCACCTGGTCACCTTACTAATAGATCCTGTGTATAATGATTCAGGCAAATCAAACAAATTTCTCAGGCTGTGTGTCAGCACTCGCAGGTTCTGTAAAGTAACTCAGGAGCAGCTGAGACTGCTGGCGGCAGCTGCGAGGCTGAGTCTGCAGCTGCTGCAGTAGTTGCAGCAGCTGCAGCAGTTACTGTAGCTGCAGCAGTTACTGTAGCTGCAGCAACGCTGTGACATTCATATAAACAGCATGGCCATCTATTAGCAATGCTCTCGGCCTGACTGCTGGCGGTTACCGTAGCTGCTGTAGGCGCTAGCATGCTGCACCCTAGGCTGTCATTCAGGCTGTCAAGTCTTATTGTAACTCACTGACTGCGTGCGGCACGGCGAGAGACAGCCAATGAACTGGAGTTTGAAACTATGTAGACGGTCTACAACTAGTACATCGTGACCTCAGGCTGGTGCCTGTTCTGGGCTGCTCCGCGTAGTATACCATCATAAGCAGAAGGGCAGGAAGCCATCGCAGCTGCAAACTGAGCTCAGTCACCTCGGGAGGCTGGTGCTATTGCTGCATGAGAAGTTAGAAGCGCTTACCTCAGGAAGGTGTATACTCGGTCAAGCAGCGCCGCCGCGCCCGCCTGCTCTGTGCGTGTGACCCGCCGCCACTTGCAATCCGGAACCCGGGCGCCAGGAAATTACTCATGTTCACGAGCGGCAACTTGAAGTTTCAGAAGTTCGCAAGGAAATTGTGTGATTTTGTGGGAAACAAACACTGGCTGCACCCCATGCGCACATGCGCTGAGGGGCGCCTACGGAGCTAGCTATTCGCCCGCTGCTCTACATCCCCTCAACCCGATGCTGTGATAGCCTCCGCGCGCCGTGTGCTCCACATGGCATTGCGCTCCGCCAGCCTCTGTATATATGCTCACCTCTTTGACACAATAAGACTTAAGACTTGCCTTGTGCCGTCTTGAGGTACCAAGTCGTCTTTACCTCCTGCCTGCCGGACTGTGAGCAAAACTTGTCAACGCCTTAGAGAAACCGCTGGGTCCGCCCCGCCCGTGTGGCGCCTGGACGAATGGCCACCGTAAGCAACGACCATCGAATCGGATGACCTTAATCACTGGTGGGATGCGCTCAGAGGCTTGGAGTATCAGGCTGGAAAGATCCTGAGCTCTTCGCAGTATTCGCCAGGAACAGCCATACAGTTCACAAAACCACGTTTCATTGCAATCCATGGACAGCCCATCTGGGCTTTTTGCACCCGAGCGCAAATCACTGAAAGTACTACTAGTAGTAGTACATCATTCAGAAGCTGTTGCAGGCGCGCACGTAATGGCTAGGATCACGTAGTGGCCGTACCTGCCATCCTTCTCCACCAAGTGTCTCAAGCTCAGGTTGTGTTGCTGCACGCCCGCTACGGTAACGCTGCCGCTCCGTCGACGCAGCCTGCGGCAGACCACAAAACAGCGCGATGTGTACCGAGGGTCGGGGTCAGGGGTGGTGTTGTGGTTGAAGTTACGTTCATGAAGCGTTAACGGTACTCAAGTATGAACGCAAGCGAGAGAGACCAGTTTCTCAAGCGGCGCCGCTGCTGTTCTCGCCCGCTACCGTTGCCTTCCGTTGCCGCAGGTCACTAAGCAGCGCGACGTGCACCTGGCGTGCACGCGCGGCGGGCTGTCTGGCGCCCCCCCGCCCTCCGTCACTGTCAGCTACAGCGCAGAGGTGACTATGCTGGCGACAGAGGGGAACCCCAACGCCATCGTCTTTAACTTCACGAGCGAGGCGGCCCTGGGGCTCATGATCCTCATGGAGCACGACCCTGTCCACTGGCTCAACCTTGTCACTACTGTGATGCCTCTAGCTGCACGCCGTTGCTGCGGCTGATGCGCAACCCATCAGAACGCAAATTGTTATCTGGTGACAGTTTTGGTTTCAAGTTCTTACTACTTCAAGTACCATGTCTGAGTTGAATGCACAAGCCATTCCTGCGTTTACCAGGGCTTGGACTTGCCACCAGCCCGCTCAGCTGATGTTGAAGCCTGTGCCGTTTTTCATGCCACCGCCAGGGCTGATTCCTATTGCATTAGATACACACCTGTCAGGGATTGTGGCACACGGGTTTACACCAGCGAGAGTCAACACCGTGACTGTGCCGAATCCCCTGACATTGAAGTGCACCATTATGTCTGTACATTAGTACAGCTGACATTTCCTTGCCGGAGGTCATGCTGCATGTCTCTCACTCACTTGCAGCTATTATGGCTGACTCTCTCTTGCCAAAGGTCGCACAGCATGTCCCTCACTGGACAGCTGTTGACGTGCGCACGTGCGTGTGAGTGTTTGCGCCTTTACTTTTTAAAAGTGTGTGTGCATTGCAGTCAGAGCCCTGGCACCTTTGCCAGCTCTTGCCATTGCGTGTTCATTGCTTGTATTGTTTGTGCATAGTTGCATATGATGGTCATGGTGCCCATGACATGCACGCACCACATTCTGACCAGCAGTCGCGATCTGGCTGGCCTTGCATCGCCCTATGCACCGCAACCACACCCCTGGAACCGTCGTCTCAAACCCTTCTGCTAGTCCGACGGGGTCCCTCTCATCCTTGCTTCCAATGCACACCATGTATGCATGCAGCCATGCCGCCATCCTCTACGTAAAGTAGGTTTGAAGGTGCCGCAGTGTCCTGTAAGGGCAGTGAGGAAACACATATGTCCAACAATGGCGTGCATACAGCACAAGTTGAGAAGGGATTGGACGCACAATAGGGTATGCAGTGATTTTAACCTGCTGCTGCAGCTATAGCCTATGGTGGCACAGTGCATCATGACAGCTGCGTGGTGCGCACGGCGACACTGCGGCTACTAGTAAGAGGGGAGTCTTCCGCCGCCTCAGGCTTCGAAAATGTAATCTAGCATCCTACATGGTGGCAAGACCAGTGACCAAGGTGGGTGTGACAGCATGAGGAAAGATTCTTGCAACATCTTGAGACAGAGAAGAGAGAAAACAAAGGTAGACCGAGTGGAGCTGTTGCGAACTGTATACATGTACCGCCAGGCTTGCGCATGGGATTGGCCAACGCGCATAAGGTAAAACATGCATGGTGCATGCCATCCTGCATGCAAGGTGCAAGTCAGCTGCAGCACTTTTTCACCGCGGTCTAAATGTGTTCATACATGCAGGCTCAGCATCATTCATCAGTGCAGACGGTGATATACAGGGCGAGGTGTGCCCATGGCGGTGCAGTGACGTGAGCCCCACCTCCACGCATGCGATCAGCTGCCCCAACCAGCACATACGGGGGCACAACGCGACACACACTGCCCAAAAGCGGTGCCTGCAGCGCATCTAGAGACAGCACCATGTCTCTATTGTCCGCAATGAGGACGCTAGCGTCTTCAAGGTACCGGGGTATCGGGCGGACACAGTCATTGATCCCAGGGTGTCTGCACTTTAGCAGTGCATACCGTACAAGGGAATAGTGCTAGACACAAGTTTGCGCGCGCCCACAGCCAGCTCGTACCTGACAGGCAAAACAAATGCCTTGGACACGGACGGCTATGCTGCTGGGGTGGGGGAGGACGCGAAGGTCAAGCACCACACCGGCACCTTGACGTCATCTTGGGCTTTTGTGCCATTCGCGCAGGAGTCGTACGGACGGCTGGGCAAGCAGACAAGCCTTTTTGAAGGAGTTGGCAATGCACTCAGCACTGTGCTCAGGGGGGGGGAAGGCAGATGTGTTACGCAAGGCCGGGTTAGCTAAGCGTCAGATCCTCATTGAGCTGAGCATATCGCTGGCGCGGGAGTTGGCGGAGCGCGTCATGGCGTACACACGTGGAGCGCGAATGCTGGGCTGTGTTGCGGCGCCGGTATCCAAGCTCCTAGGGCACAGCGCAGACTAGGCTGCTGCGTTGACGCAAGTTTGTCGATTGCATAGGCAACCCGGCCTCCCTTGGGCCTTCATAAATACAAGTCCATACGTGCAGACGGTGATGCAGGCTGAGGGGCTAACAACAGCGGCACAAAGTAGACAGAGCGGCATGCAGTACACGGTCTGCGACAACAAGCAATGGGAAGGCTGTGCAGTGGATCAACAATAGCAGTTGCACATGCAAATTCCTGAGTCTGATTTCAACTGCCCATGCTGGGCCTAGCATCTCCAGATAATGTGCCCACAAAAAGGCATCAATATACACAGGAACCACTTCTACAGCAATAGTCACTGCAATGTAGCACTCATGAAATGTGCGCAGCACGGGTGAACGATGAGCAAACAAGCAGCAAGGGCACAGGCGCTCGGAGCAGCAGCAACAGAACAGAGGAAGCGGGGGTGCAATCAAACGATCCATTAGCGCTAAACAAACAGCGGTCCCCTCAACGCACCAACATAAACTGCTAAGCGTGAGTATGCAGGTACTGCAAGTGTGCATACAACGCGTGTGCAGCGCCAGTAACTGTCGCCCTAATCCGACACACTGTGACACTCTTGCCGTCGCCACCGCCATCGCCGCTCTTGCCGTGCCACCGCCATCGCCAACCCCATGTGTACACCTTAAAGACCTACAGCGTCACGTACGTTACCAGAAGCATTCACATTTGTACATGCAAGCAGTCAAGCGCATTGCCCGACGCCGCTATGTCGAAGCGACAGCGCCCTGTGCGTGCCATGCAGACATGAAGGCATACGGTGCCCATAAAAAGCGCGCCGCTGACTCAAACCAGTCATGACTTTGTCTTCCGCCATCACCGGCTGCCCAAAACAGCATGCATCGTCCTTCCAAGATGGTCGCACCACCAACCCCCACCATTACCACCACCATTTCCACCCACCAGCACCAGCACCAGCAGCAGCCTGGCAGCAGAGATGCTGCTGCCTTGAAAACGATGGCACATCACACACAATCATGTCCGCTCACTGCTGCTACGTCTGCATCATGTGCGGCGCAGTGCCCCATGAGCCAAGCAATAGAGCAGGATTTCGTCACAAAACCAACCCCCCTGTCCGCACCCCCCCCAGATGAGCACTGTCGTAACGCCGCGACTGGCCAAGTGGGCCGTTGCAGAAGCCAGAAGCCCCTTATCTGGGGCCAACTAATCGCAGCTCCAGAGAGACCGCACCAGCGCTGAATCAGACTATGAGCTCCTTCTGTGTAAAGTAGACCCAGTCGGCAAAGCTTGGTCCGGGCGGGTGATCGATATCTGGCAGCCTGCGGGTACAAGAGAAAAAGTACATCAGCAGCGAAGCCCGTGAGAAAACAGACTTCAGCATTTTCTGAATGACAGGAGAGAAGGAAGGTTTCTTGAAGCCAACAGAAGGGGGCGGTGCGGATGCTGTGGAAGTGGACAGTAGGTAATTGTGTGCAAATAGCATATCTTGAAGTCTCGTGATTGCGTTGTCGGCTGCTGCACCAGCAAGCACCTCCGAGCTGCAACCGGTGGTCTTTCGTTCTCTGCACAAGCTTGAGTCCGACTATGCTGTCGACCACGATCGGAATCGCGGTTTGTCGAGTACACCTTCAACTTTTGTCCCGCAATGTCCTGAGGAAACACTCTGGTCCACCATTATCAGGCCATGTACTCTGCGACATGAGCCTCACGGTGCATCAATTCTGACAAAAATTGGTCGACAGGTCCGCGAGATATGAGTATTTCAAGGTGTCGCCTGCAAGCGCCTCTGGGCTGCACATTCTTTGCAAAATCTTTAGGCCCATCAATCTGCCAACCGCAATAAATCGACAACAACAGCTTTGACTTTTGACCCGACAGCTTCAACTTTTGACCTGCGCAGCAGTTCCGTGGGGACGGAATTAAATGCACGTGCCATCTGTTGACCACATTTACTTTAACCCTGACCCACCGCGAGTGACTCTCTTATCCTTTGTTCAACCGCATGTCACCAGCAGTACCCACGTCATGCTCAACACCTCACTTACTACACTGCAATTAGAGACATGTCTCCCCTGCTACAGTACCCGAAGTCATTGCTCAGTGGGTCACCACAATGAGGCTCTCTCTGCTTAGACATCCGATATGACTGCCCTTCAGTATCTGCTGCAACGCTTCACCAGGCGGAGCTGTGAAATTGACCCATACACACGAGCAGAGTTGGACTCAAGACATTACCGTCCTGCATCCAGTCAACGTTCAGCGGCACCACTGTGAAGGGGCTATAAGTTATGCTTCACAATGGTCAGTAATGAATCGTACCATGAGTGAGTTAGACTCAAGAATCACCTGTCCTAGGTCCAGTCGACGCTCAGTGGCACCATCGAGAAGGGCTGTGAGTCAGTGCTTCACAATTGTCAGTATGACCCGTACACATGAGTAGAGATGGAATCAAGACTCACCCGTCCTGCGTCCAGGCAACGCTCAGCAGCACTAACGTGAAAGGCTCTGCGTCAGTGCTTTACAAAGGTGATTATGACTCGTACACGTGAGTAGAGTTAGACTCAGGACTCACCCATCCTGCGTCCAGTCAACGCTCAGCGGCACCACTGTGAAGGGCTCCGCACCGCCCAGGCGGCGGTGCACACGGTCCGGGATACCTGAAGTACATGGTCGAGAATTCAGGTTTAGGATAAGGTTAGAGACAACACGGAGTTGTAAGACATGAATTGATTGTTGCGTTCATTGAAGTTTTCAGGTGCTGATACGCCGAACTCAATGCGCTGCCTACACACGAAACAGCCAATGAACATGGTCCATGCAATTGTTCGGCTAATCATGCTTATTGAAACGGGCAATATTGCGCGCGGTCGGGAATGCCTGCACCAGAGGCGACGTGCAGTGGTGAAGATAGTCAAATTGGTGCGTCCATTCAAAGTTTCAAGTGATAATGCCCGATATGCAGCTGTCTGGACACAAAGCAGTCAATGTACACGGGGCATATGGCGGTTCAGCACAGTGAGGTGCTGACACGTAGCAGCTGTCTGGGTGCATTGACAGCCCACCGATGGATTCTGCAGACGGTTGCGTAGGCGTTGTGACGCCTGCGACAAAGGCGGATGAGGTTAGATTATAGTCAGTTTGCTGTGTTCACCAGGCAGCATAGGCCAGGTTTGCAGGCATTCGTGCGCCGAAGAAGCGCGCCACGGATGTAAAATTGTCAAATGTACGTCCAGCGCATTATGGCTCACCCTGAAACTTAGCAAATCAGTATCACAAGACTCGAATTTGTCACCAATGACTGACTGTAAAATGCAGCAACTCAACAGCACAAGACTCAATGCCTGTAAGCACCATGCGGCCGCCCCTGCCCTCTAATATGGACTTGTTTCACATCACTCTAACACTCAATCACTCACCATCATGCAACTCAATGCGGCGATGCCCCTCGTCCCGACAAGGAATCATTTCATATTACTCACTTCAGGACTCACTCACTCACCATCACGTGACTCGACGTGGCAACTCCCCGCGAGCAGCACCATGCGGCCGCCCGTGCTAGACAGATAGTTGGCTGCCGACTCTGACATGGTACGTGTGTCCCCATTATGATGATAAAATGATTGACCTTCTTTTGAAAAAGACTCAGTGACTCACCATCGCGCGACTCCATGTGGCGACTCCCCGCGAGCAGCCCATGCGGCCGCCCCTGCTGGACAGGTAGTTGGCGGCCGACTCCAACATGATACTTATCCTCAATTACTCATGTTATGACTCACTGACTCACCATCACGAGACTCAATGTGGCGACTCCCGGTGCGCAGCACCATGCATCCACCCCTGCCCTCTAGCATGGTCTCGTTTCACAACACTCGCTTTAACACTCAATTACTCAACATCATGCGACTCTATGCGCACTACTCACTGCAAGCCTCACTCACTCACCATCACGAGACTCGATGTGGCGACTCCCCGCGAGCAGCACCATGCGGCCGCCCCTGCTGGAGAGGTAGTTGGCGGCCGACTCGGACATGTACTCGTCCCACAGCGTCTGCGCCTGGTACATGCGCGCGAGCGCGTCGCCGCTGACCGGGTGCACTGCCGCCACCTGCAGGACACGATAGCATTGTCAGCAACGCAAGACTCTGATCAGTTTATGGTTGGTTGAAATGGTTTTTGGTTGTTGTACAGGTGACAACAGGGGGCGTGGGTTGCACGTCACGATACCTTCTGCGTAACCATCATGTAAGCGATGGGCACTGCGGCCACCCAATGACAGCATTGTTTGACAAGTGATGCAACATGTCAAGACTCTAGTTGATCAGCCTGGTACATGCGCGCGAGCGAGTCGCCCCTGACCGGGTGCACTGCAGCCACCTGCACACGACACGGTATGATTTTTGTCAAGGCAAAGACTCTCATCAGTTTTGGTTTGTTGAAATGGCCGCAAGGGGTTCATGGTGCACAGGTGTGTGTAGATTGCATGACACGATACATTTTGTGTAACCATCATGTTGACAAGGTGCACTGCCGCCACCTGCGGAGACACACAATATCCCTTGTTGACACACAATGGAGCACTGCAAGACTCTGCTCTGTTCATGGTGTGATTGAAGTGCATACAGAAGAGGAGATGTCCGGTAGCAGCAATTGGCCTATGCCTATCATCACATCTGACGTGTGCTGATGAAACCTTCCATCGCCACAACAACTACAGCTTTCAAGTTCCAGTGGACTCACCGCAGAGCACTGCCGCTTTCAGTGCGCTGCCTGTGGCGCTTGCTGGGCAGGCGCATGTCATCACGTCTGGAAAATGACGGTCCTGATGCCCTCAGTACCAGCTTCAAGTAGTGGTGTGTGTGACACAGCGCGGCGATGGCGCTGTCGAAGCGCTGCCAGTGGCGCTCGTTGTGCAGGTCCATGTCATTACTTCTGCAAAACACAGTTCTGATACATCATGCGTTGGCTTCGAGTTGACACGTGTGAACTTCAAGTTGGCGTATGCGACTCACCGCGGCGATGGCGCTGTCGAAGCGCTGCCGGTGGCGCTCATTGTGCAGGTCCATGTCGGGCAGAAGCGGGCGCAGTTCGCGCGGCAGCCCATCCAGGCCCTGCTTGCTGACCATGGACACGAGCTGTATGGGCGCGTTCAGGCCAACGAGGCGCACGCCGTTGAGACGCGCGAACCGGAAGATCTTGGTGTAGTTGTTGAAGTCATATCTGAGGTGGGTAAAGGGGGGGGGGTTAGGATTAGCGTTAGGCGATGAGCAGTGAAGACGACACAACTGTTATTCCTGCCCTGCTGACCATGGAGACAAACTGTATGGGCGCATTCAGGCCAACCAGGCGCACGCCATTGAGACGCGCGAAACGGAAGATCTTGGTGTAGTTGTTGAAGTCGTACTTTGAGGGGGAGGGAGGGAGGGCAACGAGCAGCAGTTAAAAAAATGAAACTGCTGATTTTTTTCTCCGTGACTACGTCTGTGAGGCCTGCGAACCGAAAGATCTCAGTGTAGTTATTGAAATCGTACAAGGTGCGGGGGTGGTGGGGTAAGCCGGAAGGGAGGGGGGGGGGGGGGGGGGGTAAGGCGATGAGCAGCAATACAGCTGTTATTGTCTCAGCGACTGCGTCGTGAGGGCTGTGATACGCAAGATCGCAGGTGTAGTTATTGCGGTCATACCTGACAAGCAAGGAGGGGGGGGGGTGTTGATAGGATGAGAACAGGCGACATCACAGCTGATTATTCCCCAGCGCCTGCGTGTGTGAGCTGTTTGAAGTGCAGGATCTGTACGTCGTTGTTGAAGTCATACCTCAGCAGGAAGGGAGGGACATGGTGGTGAAATGTCTACATGAATCTGCATCAGCCTTTTTCCCTTCTTGCACTTGCTACAGAGTTGAGTAAAAACGGGCATGGAAATCACCTATTGCTGAGCGTACCCCCCCCCCCCCCCCCCCCCCCCCCGCGTTGTTTCTAAGCACATGTTGCTTTCACTGCGCGGCGACCGCCACCTGTTGCGTTTGGGCACATGTCATTTTCGATGGGCACTAATTCCCCCCAAACATCCCCTGTTCCTGAGCACTGACCCCATCTGCCTGAGCGCTTGCCCCTACAACATCATCCCAGCCCTTCTCCAGCTTATTGTCACGCATCTTTCACATCTGCCTACCAGCTGTCACCTCTACTGCAGCTGTGCAGAACCCTTGTTGGCAGCCTGTCAGCATGAGGGGCGATATGGGGCGCTGCCGGCTTACCCCTGGGGTTTGCAAAAAGTACCCATTCTGCGCCTGGCACCTTTTCCTCGTGCCCAAACAGATGAATATTCCATGCCGTACAGGTTATAACCGTTCATTAAAGGCCCAAGAATTGAACGGGCGAAAACAGTTTAAGTCATTAAATGTCTCACCGAGCACTGCCCCCAATTACTGAGCGCTTAACCCCTGCATGTCGTCCCAGCCCGTCTCCAGCTCATTGATGGTAAAATTAGTTTAAGGTCATTGATGAACAAAGTCATAGAATAAAATCAGTGAGCGCTGCCCCCTTTTGCTGAGCACTTACCCCCCATGCCATCCCAGCTTAATGGAAGGCAAGAATAGTTGATCAGAAATGGAGATTTCATATAATTAAATCATTGAGCACTGCCCCTTTGCTGAGCGCTTACCCCCACATGTCGTCCCAGCCCGTGTCCAGCTTATCGGAAGGCAAGAAAAGTTTTACGATTTATAAATAAAAAACATGAAATAATATTACTGAGCACTGCTTACCCCCACATGTCGTCCCAGCCCGTCTCCAGCTTGAGGCGGCCCAGCGAGCCGTGGCGGAAGACGTAGCGGTCGAGCGCGAGCTGGTGCTGGCGATAAAACATCTCCAGGCCCACTGCAAGGGGCTCATTGCTCTCAGCGGCCTACGCACAGAGGAAGTTAGGGGGCACAGTTCAGGTGCGCATTGCACAGAATACTGCCGACATGTGGAGTAAGGGGGGGGGGGGGGGGGGGTCAGGTGAGCATCGCACGAGTACGTGCAAGTGCTGGTGATGGCGGTAGATCGTCTCCAGGCCCACTGCAAGGGGCTCACTGCTCTCAGCGGCCTGCACACAGGGGGCGCATTGGGGGGGGGGAGGGGGGGGGGGTTCAGGCGTGCATTGCACAGAATACTGCTGACACAAGTCATGCACACATGTGCAATTGCTGGTGGTAGAACATCTGCACCGCGAGTGGCTCATTGCTCTCCGCAGCCTGCGCAAGGAGGGGGTGGGTGGGGTAACGCTCACTTAATTTAGCAGCCCTCTCAAGTAAACGTGCATGTAAATAGAAAACATGGGGGGGGGGGGGGGGGGGGGGGGGGGGTCTTGATGATGTTGAACTCGATGCGCTGGTGTAGCGGGTGCGAGTGCTCCTCGCCAACAGCCATGAGTATGCATGTTTACACACACACACACACACAGGACATACCTGCAAGCAAACCTGGAAAGGTCTGCCGGAACATATCACGGAGCAATATGCAGACATGCATATGCACACATTACGTAAACTACATGCGAGTGCTCCTCGCCGACGTATGCCATGGGCATGCGTGTATATGTACACATGCACACACAATACATACCAAGTGTGAAAAAGGCTGCCAAAACATGTCTTGAAGGTATGTGCACACACGCACACATCATGCGAGGTACATACCTGGTGGTGTGCGTGTACCGCCTTAATGATGTTGAACTCCATGCGGTGGTGCAGCGGGTGCGAGTGCTCCTCGCCAACGCACACGAGTGGCGACAGCGTGCCCGCGCGGATGAGGCGCTGCGGCGCTGGCGGCAGAAAGCTGAGCGGTGCCACGAGCAAAGTAGAGGTGAAAAGAGCATTATTGGTGGGATGTAGAAACTCATTCCAGTGCGGATGAGGCGCTGCGGCGCTGGCGGCGCAATGCCACAAGCAGAAGTAGAGGCGAAATATAATACTTCTTCATTAACATTATTTGTGAAATGACTCAGTAAGTATTTACATTGTGAAGCAGTAAAAACTGCAATTATTAGTGGAAAAAATGACTTTATAAGTTGACTGAAGGACTCGTTTCAGTGCGGACGAGGCGTTGCGGCGCCGGCGGCAGGAAGCTGTGCAATGCCACAAGCAAAGTGGATGCGAAAACAACATTATTAGTTGACTCGTTCCAGTGACTCATCCCATTGCCGATGGGGCGCTGCGGTCGTGCGCGAACAGCTCTTTCAGTCCACCGACTTGGCAGTCTACACGAGACTTGCTCGCCCAACAGCACTCTACCGGGGTGTCGCAAGCATGGACTCACAGCGTGCGATGCATCCGCTATGCTGCATGGCATGTGGCTCAGCGTCCTCTGTGCAGACACGCTGCCGCTTGCGCACTTGTGGCTGAGACGCTCACATTGTGGCACCGCTCTGCTTCCTGCCGCCGGCGCCTCGTCCGTGCTGGGACAGTCACTCAGCCAACTAATAATGCCATTCTCGCCTCTAGTTTTCTTGTGGCATCGCTCAGCTTCCTGCCGCCAGCGCTACAGCAGCGCTCCGGTGGCGCACACGAGCGTCGTTGCTGAGGCCAGTGGCAGGCATCTGCGCACTGTCGACACCAGGACAGCGCTATTAGTGCTGGGCAGCGTCACTCCCGATGGAACACAGCACACGCGCATCCCGCCCATAAGCGTGGATGGCGCAGTGAAGACCCTAACCCTAACCCTAACCCTAACCCTAAACCGAACCCGAACCCTACCCTGGCGGCAATACTGCAGCCCCAGAGGGCAAGGGCGGCAGCGTGTGGCGTCACTGCATGGCGCAACACTGTTGAGGTCCAGTTTGGGTTGAGGTATGAGGGTTGGGGTGGGGGAGACAGGACACTGGTCAATGCTGCTGTGGCGGTACTTGTAGACTTGCATTCAGAAAGAGCCAAAGGAAGGTCGAGTGTCTGTGCAGCAACCTCGTCTACACGGCTACCTCAGAGTTTGAACACCGATGCTGCAAAACAGCCCAGCATCCGCGCTTCGCGTGTGTACGTACTGTGGCAGTGCTCACCACATACACATCCCGGCTGATGGGCTATGCGGCCACAAGCAGTGACACTGGGAGGCTTGACGCCTGCTGCTGTGTCAAGCGCATACGGGTGCCTTTCCTTGCTTAGGGTGAGTGTATACAGATGTACATACACGCATAAATCAGAGACAGGTGCCACCTTTTTTGAACCGCAACTGCCCACTTGTTGAGTCATTCCCACTCGTACATACCTGCGCCTCTGCGTGTCGAATATGCGCTCGTTGACGAGGCTGTACTCGATGGGCTCCGCGGCGTCCACAATGGCAGCACCGCTGAGCGCTGCTGTGGCAGCGCTCGCCGCAACCGCCGCCGCGCCCCGCTGCAGCAGTTCGCGCCTGCTCCTGCCGCCCCCCACCCCCCCCCCCTGCGCCGAGGCAGCAGCGCTCCGCGACATCGACATGCACGGCGCGCTTGGTAGCAGCCGCGGCGCTGTACCTGAAGGGAGCGCAGGGTGACGCGGGGCAATGGTCATGAGTTGGTTTTGCTCTCGGCAGGGTGAGGTGTCAGGCGGGGAGTTGCGTCTGCCGTCATCAGCGGCAATGTTCTGCAACGCCCTTGCGCTGTTGTTTGCGAAGCTTTGTGTCTGCGCTATGTAGCTGAAGCTTACAGGGCTGGAAGTGGAAGCTACAAGTGCAGCATTTGAAGAATGCAAAACACTGAGGCTGCCAACCTGCTTCTGAATTATTCTACTTGATGTGGCGATTGCTGGCCAGACTCATTTGCAGTAAACAGCATAGCGTTGCATCGCACACGCGGACTGGCAATGCCAGCAGGTTAATTGCTCTGCAACCAGAGCGAACGCGTTCTGAAGCAGCAAATTAATGGAGTTCGGGCGGTTCCGGCGCGGCACGTCACTCCACTGCCTTGTCGCCAGAGCATACGTATCTATGGCGGCAGATGTCCTGCATTCGAGCCTTGTGCGGCCCGGCGAGCACAGAATTGCTCAGTAATTAATCCAAGCACATGGACGTGAAATCTAAGCGACCAGACAAGGGCAGGCCAAAGAGAGTTGCCGACAAGGTCAGAAATGAATTTATTGTAATGTTGTAGTGCCTTCCGCTGCGGCCAGATTCTAGGGACACTGCAAGCTCCGGGTCTTGGCATGCCAGCGTCAGAAGCAGATTTAGAAGCATTTTTGAGTTGGGATACAGTTACCTGCTGAGTCGGCGGCCGGCAGCAGGCACGCCGCCACGCCCATGCAGCTGATCCTCATTGCTGCTGTCGCCCACCCCCTGTTTATGCCTGCTCCACACGCTTGAGCTTTGAGCACGCGTCAGGTGTTCACCAAGAGTCCACACCAAGTGCAAGTTGAGGTTTGGGGTAGGAAACACAGTTCTCGCAGCCTCTATTGGACGTGAGCTGCGGCCATCAGCCTCTCATTATTGGCGGGCATTCAAGGTGCCCTCTGCCTCTCACCCCTCACCGGGCCAAAGATTGTTTCAATGCAGACCTGCATTGGCGTTCGACCAGCAACGGGGACAAACAGAGGGAGCTGGCTTTAGTAAGAGCGAATTCGCAATGCAGCAAAGACTCTTGAAGACGGAGATATGGACCTTGCTAGCATCTCCACTGCTGCAAAGCAAAGCTGATATTGCTGCCCAACTCACCCTGAGCCTCCTATGCTGCTGCCAAGTATGCGCAGCGACGCCTTAGCGCCCTTGCCACTGCTTCCTCCTCCTGCTGCTGTTGCTGCTGCTGCAAGCCACCGCTTCTAGCGTCGCTGACGGCTGCAGGCTGCCCTTGCTGCAGAACGTGCACCGACCATCACCGGTTGCTGGCCCGCAGAAAAGTGGTTCACTGTGGTGGCCCCCAGAGGAGTATGGCGTTCACAATGCGACTGCTGCCACCCTTGTCGATCGGCAGGCCTTGTCTATCGACAGGGCACGCTGGATGTTGCGTTGCGAGGAAGTAAGACGTAGCCACAACATCCTCGTCAAGGCGAGAATGTGAGATGATGGTGACGATGGATGACGAGGACGATACCGCTCGCACATGTGCAGCAAGTCGAATGAGGCACCTGGACAACGTTAAGTGCGTCAGCAGTTGACAACTGCAGCAATACCAGGCCTCAATGTGCAATGAGTCGGCGCACCCAAGCAGCAAAAGTGTTATTGCAGGAATCGGACACAGACAGCGCAATTGCAACAGATCAGGAGCTGGCGCCTGGGACATGACACCGTCTGGAATCTGCATCGCTGCTGAGCACACGCGACCAAAGCTGGCTGCAAGCGGAGCTCACAAGCGTGCACCACTGTGACTGGGGCTGCTGCCCCCCACTGATCATTCTGCAGTGCATCCCACTTGCGGACTTGCTATGCAACATGCCTGCGCTGGCAACACATGATGACCACGTCGAGTGATGCACATGCCATGCATGCCATGCAGTGCACGCACGCACTTGAAGGAATGCAGGGCGGCAGCGATGAAGCGCGTGCATGCAGTGATGACTTGCCAGGTGAGCAGCCCGCAAGGCATGCATGTTCGTGATTGCAATAGCCCTGTCGGCCTTCAAGAAGTGCAAGCCAATCACCTACTTCTATGCATGTTTTTGTGATTGCATTAACCCTGCCGGCCTTCACAAAGTGCAAGCTGATCGCCTATGTATACTGCCTGCCTCCTGGCTGGTCAGCGCAACACAGCAAAGGGCCAGCACGGCGTCTGTCTCTGGAGCTCCTTCTCACCGTGACCCCAGCTTTGGCTGAGTTTATTTGCATGCGGTGTCTTTTGCAGACTCACCAGCACCAGAGACTGGATCCTCGACTGCCTTGCTGCATTTGTGTACATACGCGTCTGCGGGACGCGTATTGAAGCTGCTGTACAGGGTGTCCCAGGAGTGCTACTTTTACTACTACTACTTTGAAGTAGCTAGCGACATTGCTGACCCTCAGCACCACAATTGCATACGACGAGCGTTCATGCAGAGCAGCTGTTCACGTGAGCTTCTTGCGCTCGTGCTGGCTGAGCTTCGCATTTTCAATGGCAGGTTGCTGACAAGCCGCAGTGGCACCGCTGTACGCCCCATATATGTTGTCTTTTAACCAGTGAAAGATGCTGCTGGCGTCCAGGAATTGCCAGTGTTGTCTTTGCTTCGCAGATGCAATGGCGTCATAGCCTCAAGGTCTGCAGGCGCACACCAAGACATAACATAATGAAATGGTTCAGCGCTTGCTGACACAATCACAAGTGAAATGTTGTCAACACCAGAGAACGCTGAGTGCATGTCAAGCAGGGGATACCGTTTTTCAGGCGCATGACTCACACAAGTTGCCAAGGCGCCCAGATGCTCACAAGTCGCGTTTGGCCAGCAGCTAGCCAACGCGGCAGCGGCGGCTCTCATTCAATAATTATTTGAAGCGAAAATACAACATGAATCATGAATGCACAACGAATTTGTTGAACACCTGTCAATACATGCACTGCAAAGGGCAAATGATTTCGCATGGCCAATCTGCGCATGAAAAAACCAAAAAGGCTTGCCTATGAATTCCTTAGAGATAGTGGAGTGGTTTACGTTGCACTTTGTCAGTCGCTTTCGCAACAGATGCACTGTAGTGGTCGTAGAGCAGGTGGAGTGGTGTCCGCTGAAAATTATGTTGCAGTCGTCACTGCTTTTTGCATTTCAAACAACAGGTACTCCGGCACACGGCTTCCTCTGAGCTGTGTGCACACCGCAGTCCGCTGCACATAGCATGCTGTTCCTCAAATAGAGTCCATTACGCATCCGCTTTCAGTTGCACCTGGAGCACTGGCTATTTGTGGACGGATTGAAGTAGACGCATGCTATACATACCAGCACCGCGGCGCTGCTGCATGAGATGCAAGTAGCGCCCACTGAGCATTATGTGGCAAATATGCATGGATCAGGCAGTACGTATGGACTTGTATTTATAAAGGCCCAAGGGAGGCCGGGTTGCCTATGCAATCGAAAAGCTTGCGTCAACGCAGCAGCCTAGTCTGCGCTGTGCCCTAGGCGTTTGGATATCGGCGCCGCAACACAGCCCAGCATTCGCGCTCCACGTGTGTATGCCATGACGCGCTCCGCCAACTCCCGCGCCAGCGATATGCTCAGCTCAATGTGGATCTGACGCTTAGCTAACCCGGCCTTGCGTAATACATCTGCCTTCCCCCCCCCTGAGCACAGTGCTGAGTGCATTGCCAACTCCTTAACAAAAAGGCTTGTCTGCTTGCCCAGCCGTCCGTACGACTCCTGCACGAATGGCACAAAAGCCCAAGATGACGTCAAGGTGCCGGTGTGGTGCTTGACCTTCGCGTCCTCCCCCACCCCAGCAGCATAGCCGTCCGTGTTCGAGGCATTTGTTTTGCCTGTCAGGTACGAGCTCGCTGTGGGCGCGCGCACACTTGTGTCTAGCACTATTCCCTTGTTACGGTATGCACTGCTAAAGTGCAGACACCCTGGGTCAATTGACTGTGTCCGCCCGATACCCCGGTACCTTGAAGACGCTAGCGTCCTCATTGCGGACAATAGAGACATGGTGCTGTCTCAAGATGCGCTGTAGGCACCGCTTTTGGGCAGTGTGTGTCGCGTTGTGCCCCCGTATGTGCTGGCTGGGGCAGCTGATCGCATGCGTGGAGGTGGGGCTCACATCACTGCACCGCCATGGGCACACCTCGCCCTGTATGCCCCACCCGTCTATAAAGATCGCAACCAAAATCATCGTGGCTGCTGCCATACTGGACATGGGCGCCGCACCCGGGCGGTCATTGGCAGCGGGTGGCACGCTCATCCACGCCATTGCCCCGGACGCACGCTAGCTGCGCAGCTGCGCCAGGACCCGCGCGCTAGCCTGTTGGCGGCGGCGGCTGGTGTCACGCGAGTCACCGATAAGTGTAGCCTGCGTCGGCTTGCCCACGGCACCAGCCGAGGCAGCCTCTAGGTCCTCCACAGGCAGTCCTCGTATTGACGTCGAAGAACATTTGAAAGGCCGGCTTGTAGTCCGTGCGTGAAGTGACCGCGCCGGCGGCGGGGCACTACCTTCCTGCAGATCTCGTCAGCATAGGCCTCCCAGTCGTCATCGTCGTCCTCCTGCCCGCCGCTGCAGCTGCTTTCTTCCGCGCTAGTTTGTGTTTTAGCGGGCGTGGAAGAGGCAGCCGCGGCAGCGGCTTGAGGGCCAGGTACGGTCGCCGCCGCAGCGGCCGCCTCGGCGCCAGGCACAATGCCGTGGGTGTGTGGGGCTGGTTCAGTGGTCCCCGTCTCCGTGACGGCAGTTGCGGCGTAGATCGCTTGCACCGCAGTGGGGAGCGTCGACGCTGCGGCCGTTGTATCTGCTGCCCACCGTAGCAACGATGCTGGGAGCTGCTCGGCCACAGCTGTGCGTGATTTTTCGCCGCCATTAGCTGTCAGCGCTCGCGTAGAGCGTCACACGGCCTCGATGATTGGCGGCAGTCCCTGGTCCTCGCGTATTGCGCATGAGTGCTGCGCGAACCAGGTGACTGCGCCGTGTTCGTCAGTGCCGAGCCTCAGGGCCCCTGCTGCCACAGTGGCATGAATTATTGCAGGCCGCAGTGTTGTGCATGCCTGGGCCGTGTATGCGGCTGGTGCCAGTAGCCCCAAAAGCGGCATGCCCAGACCGCCTCGACGCTCCGGCAACCGTGACGCCCGCAGTGGCACTGCGATGTCCGTGAGTTCTGGCGGGCCCAAGCGCGGCAATACCAGCACGCTGCCACTGCTGGCTTCCTCATTGTCACCAGCAGTGCAGGCGGCCAGCAGGTGTGACTTCATGACTGCCGCGGTAGCGCAGCCGTGCAGGTGCAGCATGCGTTCAAGCGTCCATGCACAGAACCCGTCAAATGCGTGCAGCCATGTCTCACTCAAAGCCGTGTCAACGACCCGAGCTAAGAAGCCCATGCGCTTCGTCAGTGACCTGCGCAGAATGAACTGTGCTGCCTGTAGGTGATGCCGCGCCATTCCAGCTAGCTGCCACGACAATCGCCATCATGGCATGATGTCCCTGCGTCAACAAGATGCTTGCTCATGGCAGCATGCACATAGGCTGGGTGCCCTACCGGTACCCCGACCGACGTAAAGCCCTGACTGGATTCTGGCATGGTGGCGTCCACAAACGGTATGTCAAGGGCGCGCAGGCGTGCTCTGGCCGCTTCATCAAACACTGTGCCGCGCATGGCGATGGCCAGCGACTGTTGAATGCGTTCTCACAGTCCAGCTGGATTGTGGTGCCATACAGCTCGTGCCACACGCGCTCTCGCGCTGCCACATGCTCGACGCCAGACCGGTATCCTACGCCAAACTGCGACATGGAGGCCAGCAGCCCCGATAGTTTGCCCTTGACACTCCGTGCCGCTGTGGACCCGAGGAGTCTGCGCCAGACACTGGAGCAGGCGACCGGACGCCGCTTCTGTCCTATGCCTGAGAGGGCCGCGGCGCGGAGAAGCCGTTGCGATTGCTCCGGCAGCAGTTCGGGCTCAACAAGCAGCGTCGTGAACACCTTGGCCAGGTGATGGGCGAATGCCGGTTCCATCACATCCAATTCTGAATCACCAGCTAGTCCTGGCGAGGCACTTCCCACGGGGCGGGTGGCTGCTTTCACTGGTGCACCAGGCCCAGCGGCCATCAAGAGGTGTTCATAGCGTAGGCCGTCCAGCCCTCCTGCCTTCCCCGCCCCTGCTGCGGACAAGGTCGACAGTATGTCTGTCGCCTCCACCTCGCGGCGCCGTCCGGCTGCGCTGGCAGCATCCTCAGGCCTATCGCTGCGATCATGCGCCTGACCCGATTCGAAGACGGGACTGCCGCTGCCAGCGGGCCCGGCGGTCGTTGCCACCCCTGCGCCGTGCAAGCAGTGCCGCCGGGCGTCGCGTACCAGGCCGCGCACTTGCTCCATTGGCGTATCGACTACCCCGGGCCGGGTGCCAGACTGAGTTTCAGAGTGCTTTGCTGCCAGCACCTGTGCCGTGACCTCGTCTGCTGGGGCGCATGCTTCACGCGCCTCTAGTCGTGCGGCAGCCAGGCCTACCCCCCGTCGCTTGCCTGAGAGGGCAGCGCATGCTGTTTGCTGCCTGGAGTCAGCCTCCGTCCAGTCGGCATCGAAGTTCGTTTGTGCCGACGCCGTAGCTGCGTTGTTTGGTTTGGGGGCCCGCAGCGCCGCTGCTGCTGACAGCGTCTTTCTCAGTAGCTCCGCAAAGTCGCCAGACAGCAAGCTGCCAGCCGGGCCGCAGGCGGCATACCGGTTCCCTCCGGTTGCCTACCAAAGGCCATTGCTGCTAGCAGGTGCAGCAGCCTGTAGCCGCGCTGCACTAGAGTCTGAGAAACCTGATGAGCAAACGCCCCGGCACCATGGTGGAGGCGCACCCGTGCCGCCTCACGTGCACTGTCTGTGGCGTCCGCCAGTAGTCGTGTGGCGTGCTCCACTAGCCGTGCCCACTGGGTGCACTGCAGCTGAGTGCGGAAGGGGTTGGCAGTCGTGGTGAACCATAGCAGCAGTAGATGCGCCTCATTGGTCTGGTCAAGTGCGTGGACGACCGAGGGCGTCGAGAGGTCCCAAGCCAGGATGCTCGTGCCTGGGGCTTTGAGGGCCTGCCACTGGTGGTGGTGGTCGGGGGGGGCGGTGACGCGGCATCGTCCGGCGGGTCCAAGTCCATGTCCGCCCATCCCACGGCCGTCCCGTGGGGGGGGCTGCTGTCCTGCAGCCTTAGGCTGTTAGACTGAGTGCGGCTGCCGGCGCTGCCAGGCGGTGGCGCAGCAGCTGCCGTTCGGCGCCGGCGTTGCGCGCCGGTTGCCGTGGCCGCCGGGCGTTTCTTGCTGGACTTTGAGTTGGCAGCGCCACTAGCCGGCACCGCCGGTGGCTTTGGAGGTGTCGCTGCGGCAGCCCCCGCCGCCGCGGCCGCGCCGTCGCTACCCGCACCCCCGCCCTCGGACTGGCCCGGGGGTACTGCCGGGCGTGCGCGCGTGGGGGCGCTTCCATTCCGTCGACACGTGTGGCATGGCGAGGTCAGCGCGCATTGCCTCTGCCCCGCGCTGGCTGACATATGGACCAGACCGCAGGCACCTGTGCATGCACTCAGCTTCCTTACCGCCCGTAGGAAGTCTTCTGCCGTGCAACCATACATGGTGCTCATCTCCTGCACACGCTTGGCATGGTGTGCCCCAGTGTTGCAGGTACTGCTGCCTGAAGGGGCACGGTCACCGGATGGGTCGTGACCAACCTGCTGCCGGATGCCCTTGGCGTATGCTGCCGCCGGATTTTGCTGACAGTGTGATGTGCTCGCCTCAGGGTTCAGCATCGACCTCGTGCAGCTACCACCGTTGAAGTGGGCCACTACCGGTGCCAGGCAGTACTTCTGAATCTATCAGGCATACGTATGCTATGGCATACGAATATGGCACACACACATTCAAAATTAAATCCATGTAGATTTCTATCACATTCGAATTGGCATAGGCAGCTTGGGCTGCCAACGCACGAAAACACTGCGGTACACCGTGTAATACATACCTTGCCCTCTGGTGATCTTTGAGGCTTGTTGATGCTCGGATATACTTGGCATTTGGACACACCCTCTCGCCGAGGCTCTCGGTAACAACATAATCCGCACACTCTCAGCAGATACATGGCTGCAGACATCACACCAACGAGGCCTTATTGACTCTTCTGCTCATGAGGGCAGTAGTGATCGAAGCAGTGACTATTTTCCCAAGCAACAGCCGACAGTCATGGCATGCGGTCACTGTGGAGGTGCAGAAGGGCACTGTTGCGCGCGCAGCTGTCGCCACGCTCAAGGCTCAAGCTTGGGTGATCCCAATACTGGGTGCCACTGCAGTGGCATGTCCAGTCGACATGCATGCAACCGCACACATGCCACGCTGAGAGCGAATGCCACACTGACAGTGATGTGACAGAACGACTTTTAGATGCTACGCGTTTTTCAGGAAGTTTCATGAGTGAGAGGTGTGAATGGCGGTACACCCATCAAGTTCGGCAAGCCGAGCACCAGAACGACTTACGTTCGCTGAAGCGGCCCTCCATCTTCCGGATCTCGTCCAGAAGGCGAATGACCAGCACGAGCGGCATGCCCTCCAGGCTTCTTGATTCGCGATGAAGCACCTTGACCTGTCGCCACGTGGTGACGCCGCGAAACCCTAGGAAGCAGCCATAGTAACGTCTCAGGTCCGGCTCTCTGCAGCTTTTAGCGAAAGTGCGTGCAAGAGGGGGCCCAAGGTCGGGCACGCGTCGCAGCAGCCATTCCGGCGAGGCTGTGGGATTGCGGCAAAGTGAGAGCGCGGAAAACAATTGGCCGAAGCGCAAATAATATAATATTATATTATATACATTGTAGGCAAAACACAATTGACCGACGTGCAAGTATCCACTGCAGGTAACTTTGTGTTGTCCTCCTGACTCGTCGCGCCCACCCACCGCACAGGACTGACATAGTTCATAGTTCTTCCAACCTTGACGCGGCCGGGCATCAATCGTCTCTCGGTCGCACCTTCAGCGACTCGAATTGGCACAAACGCAGTCACGCTGAACCACACGACATTACACGCAAGCAATGACCCTGCAGAGGCTTCAGCAGCATCAAGCAGCCCCTCGCTACGCGTCAATAGCACTATCGCACTCACCACGTGAGAGAAGGTCGTCCTCTCGCGGCGTGGTCGGGATACAACCACTGCAAGCCTTCACGAGTTGCTCCCGCCAGTCGATTTCATCGCTCAGTGCCTGAGCTGCTGGTCGATCGTCCACACCCCTAGCAGTGTCAAGCTGCTGCCTCAGGTGTTCCAGATTGCTTTGTTGCTCGGATGAGAGAGACAGCGCAAGGCCCACTTTGTCGCAACCAGCTTAACGAAGTCGGCGTCCTCAGCAACGGGCTCGTCCATGTGCTTCCTCCCTCCGGAAAAGGCAGAATCAATGATTTCAGCAATGGCGTCGGTCATGCACGCCTTGATGCTTCACCTGTCACAACACACACACACACCTGCAGGCCGGGCTTTAAAGTTGATTTTATTCTGCGCTGAACTTGAAGGGAGAGACTCTCCGAGAGAGCCTGAGGAGCCTTCTTCAAGCATCAGGAGGGCTGAGGATCAACGCCAGCGCCATGTTCAGGCGCTCAATGCTCTCCTTTTGCCACGCGATGCTCACCTCCCGCCGAGGGTAAGTGCCAATCAGCAACCGCAGGAGAACAACAAGGCGCGGCGATGAACATGGACAAGGTTTCTGTGTGTTTGCTCCTCCGCAAGGCAAGCAGCAATATAGGTCATGGCAGGTGGACACTCGCAAAAGGGCCAAGCCGTTGAGCGGACCTTGTGTTCTTTTCTCAAGTGTGTTGAAAGCGAAAAACGCCCGCTTCAGTTTGACTACTTAGTGTAATGTGCACATCAATTTATCATCTCACCGGTTCTAGGAGATGTCAGAAGCAGCACCGACAGTTGCGACAGAACACGCATCGCACACCGCAGAAGCACTGAGTCGGGAAATCTGCAGCACATACTTGTGCCCCATGTGATGCTGCGCTGGTGCCTGCTGCCGCTGCTGCTGCATTCCGTTGCAGGCTCGCCGACACCGGCGGCGCCGCGGCCGATGGGCGCACTGCGGACAGCGCCCACTTCCTGTTCCCGGACATGGTGCGTGAGAATGCGACAAGCTTTATGGCGATGGTCGCCGCAGCCGGTGACATATACTTTATAGCTTCCGAGCTCGCCACGGCGCGGCGCCTGCAGATGCAGCTGGACACAGAGCAGGAGCTGCACAGAATGGACGTGGAGATGCTCAGCAACGACGTGGAACACGAGCGAGCGCTGCGCAAAAGGGATGTGGAACACGAGCGAGCGCTGCGAAAAAGGGAGGTGGAAACGGAGCGAGAGCTGCGTAGAAAGGAGGTGGCAAAGGAGCGAGCGCTGCGCATGAAGTACATGGCGATTGTGCAGGCGCAGGCGGACGCCAAAATCAATGCCGCGCGCGCAGAGCAGCATCAGTATTTCGGAAGATGCGCAGGCACCGACGACCTCAGACTCTCGTAGGAACAGGAGAAGAATGCCGAGACCGGTGGCTCACAGCTGTGAAAGCCACTATTTGCGAGTGCAGGCACGTCTTGCATGTGCTGCGGCACGCGCACGCCGCTGCATTGCGCACCGCATAGCCAGCCAGCATCGCCCATGTACACGGACTGCAGTGCGGCACATGCCTCGGACGACTTCAAGCATGTTATTGTTGTGCCTGCTTCATTGCTGTAGTACGAGCTTGTCTGATGATCAAATATCAGAACGCCAGTGCTACGATGTTGTGCCACTCTAAGCGCTTGCAGCGCAGGCCTTTGCTGCGTTTGACTGCTAGGTTTTGAAATTGAGTCAATGACAAATATTCAGCAGCAAAGGCTTTTGGAATTTATTTGAAGCAAGGGGGATCTCAGCTTTTTTGCACCACCAGTTTTTTAGCCAAGATCAACCTTCGATATTCCTTGAAATTGATTGCTTTGAATTGAATCTACTATCTTGAAGTGCGCCATGCGTAAGAGCATGCCTGATGCTGAAAATGTCACCAGAGGATGTTTGTCAAGCTAGTCAAAGCATCAGCACCCAGAAACAGAGATTGAGTTACGAGAACTGCTAGTTGCTGCTCCTAGAATGCGCCATTCGTGATATATATACAAATATGCTATAAAACCTGAGTGGTTGCACTGCACATTTTAAACATTGAAAACTGTGACGTTGTCTAGGCGAACCGTGGTTGACTATGCAAAGAATGATGAACCGTGTCAATCATATGACGGATGGGGCGTTTCATTGTGGTGCTGCGAAGGCTGCAAGAGATGCCAATGTGTCACCAAACCTATGGAGCGTAGCATGAGTGTAACGGGCTTCCGCAAATTACGTTCTTGCCGGTCCACCAGATTGAACCCACTGGGGCAACATATGCATATCAAGGTCGCTCGTGTGATGTGTGCAATGTGGCAGCCAGAGAGATGAACAACACAGACAAAGAAGCGCGAGGTGACGACAACAAAGAGTTCACATTGATCAACTTATTTCCACCGGTTCACATCAACTTCAAGTTGCACATGAAATGTTACTGCATGACTTGCACAGCCGGCGTGGGCCCATTGACAACAAGATTTTCAAGAAAAACGCAGCTGCGGGCCGCAAGTGCAATATGGCGCTCAAGAGCACGAGCATGGCAGCGTGCGCGCCCGACATCGGAAACAATATATGTGCTGCTAAGGAGACATGCATGACTGTCTGTGACAGAGAGCCATTGTGTCAACGGTCTCTCAGCAGGTTCCGACCAAGGTCCAGCAATCTTCCCACAACACTCCAACGAACTCAGACTCCAACTCTAATGCTAACCTTCAAGTTAAGATACTTAACTAAAGTTCTGCAGCAAAAAGCCGTCTGCCAGTGCGACACAGTGCTCGCATGGCAGCTGAGCGTGTGCCTCCAACAATGAAAATGCTATCCGTACTGTCGAGGCAACATGTGCAGCCCAGAGCTGTCTTGTAAATAGATGCTCTCGAGGCAGGCCGTGACCAAGGTTCAAACAGCCTGCCCCATGTTCGACCAACTTGGATTTGCAAGTCTCATCCCCAACCGCAAGCCTACTCCGAGTCGTTGCTGCGGTTACTAAAAGCCGTGATCACAGTGTAATGAGGCGATCAGAGCACTGCATGACAGCGCGTGTGTACCTTTTTGAAGCGTGCTGCGACGAAGGCCCAACAACCCGCCCAAGAACTGCAACACAGCGGCACTGATCAAGTAGTTCTGGCAGTGCTCTATACGATTACTGCCAATGCGAGCTCAGGTTGGACTGCATCAGCTGCGCCACTGGGTGCGTGCTCACGCGACTCCGCTGACTGCTGCGCTGCCAGGTGCTGCTTCTGAATCAGCACGTGCAGTATCTTGCCCTCCTCAAGATCGCGCAGGTGCGATGTGCGCACGGACCTGAACAGCAGCCCAAATGCCGCCAGGGCGTAGCCAAAGAAGCTGTACGCATTGCTCAGCAGGTGGAGCCAGTCGAGGGGGTCCTCCTCGTGCAGTATTGTGATGCCCAGGGGGTCGCTCATGAAGCCAAACACCACGCTCATGGCGCCGATTTCCTCCTGCGCCACCATGGCAGTGTCGGCGCTCCAGCTGCTGCTGTTCGTGGTTGCACTTCAACCCACCCCAACTGCACTGGAGACGCTCCTGGCGTTGTCGCGTCAACTGCAGCATAGGGTAGCAGCAGCAGTAGCAGCAGCAGTCGCTGTGGTCACTGACAGGGCGAGAGGTGGCCCAGGGGTTGAAGCATCATAATGCCCCCATACATTTGCCACTATGATAGCCATTTTGCAGGTGCTGCGCGTTCGACTTGCTGCCAGAACTGCCACTGGCAGTGGTGCTCTTGAAGCTGCAACGCAAGTGCGCATATTCCTTTTGTTGCAATCGATTGTTCTTTATAATGCTGCTAGCCGGCAGGCATCATATTGATTGCAACGTTCGTGTGTGACTGACGCCGTACAAGCAGAATGATGGCTTTTGCCCGGCGTCGTGGCCAGAGTATTCGTGATCCACTTGGGTGACAAGATAGTATCATGATGGCAACAAGCAAGATTTGAACTGTTGTCGCCTACTAAGAATACTACTACGAGTGGCACTAGTTCAAAAACACACTGTCATTTAGAGGAACATCAGGACCCGGGGTTCGGGGTTGACTGTGATATCATGCGCAAGTACTACAGGTCAACAACTAAGTACTTACATGTAGACCCGCACCAGGCAGAGGTGTCCCGCATGCAGACATACTGCGAAATTGGCCATGCATGATGACGCGGGTGTCTGAAGCAAAAACTTTGAATGGCAAGGCCAAGTGCAGCTGGTGCGACTTGCGGCTGTCGCACCAACTTGAGCCTGGCCAAATGTAACTGTGCCACTGCGCTATCTCAGTTGTACTGTGTGCACAGGGCGTTGTACAACTCAACACAGCTCTGCTAGTCCTGCCTGGGTCAAGACCGAGCCAAAGCAGATATAGTGCATATAGCGCGACCTTGCGTCTGCCGGTACAACAACCCTTGCAGCCTACAGCAACAGCTTGAAAAACAGCAGGTCCAAATGTTCAAGCATAGGTAGGTCCATCATTTCAGGTGTCAGGAAGAGACTAGGTCCATACTTCTGACAGCAAAAATAGGCTTTACCTGCACAGAGTACTGGTTCCCCAATTTAACGCTGCCGAAGTCGTACTCCTGATCGCTGGGATTCCACAGGCTGTCATTGGTTGCGAACTTCTTGGGTGCCTTCTCAGTCACGTAAAAGGTCAACCAGTTGCTTGTGTCCACCCCAGGACCTGACAGTGGTTTGACCGTGATGTTGAATCGCAGCCCGTGGCCCTCATCAATGACTGCAACGGCCGCAGAGTGTGGAATGGCAACGCGTTAGTGGCCAGCAGGAAGGAAACGGCTTGGCTTCATATTTACGTTGGCTCGGAAAAACGTTGTGTGGTCCACATTGATATCTGCAAGGCCACACGGTTTCAGCGTTGGATTTCAAGTGCCACAGTGTGACACTACTAGTAGGCGGCAGTCGCTAAAACCCAACTTGAAGTTGTATATTATGTCCTGGACCGCATGGGCTGCGCGCACGATAAATCGGGCTTGCAATAACTAAATCTACGGAGGGGCCGGCGGTTCGGCGCTGGCCGGCGAGGGCCGCGGCACTTGCAACAGTGCGATGCGGCGGTAAGCGCTGACGTCGCCATCAGGGGCAATGACTGCGTTCCAGTTGTCGATCACGACACGTGTGAGCGCGCGCTGTAGCGCGAGGGAGGTGCGGCGGCGCCAGAAGGCAACGCGCTGCGCGAGATTGTAGCTGCCCTGCGAGCTCTGCTCGGCGAGTGCGTGTAGCAGCGCTTGGGTGTCGCGTGACATAGCGCCGAAGTGGTCAAAGGCTGCGGAAAATAGGGTGTGTGTAGTGGGGTCCAGGGCCCCTGAGACTGCGTATGTGTCTATCTTTTCCTGCGAAGCCGATTCAAGCACGCGCTGCACAACGCGCGCGCCCCCCTGAGCCTGACGGAGGCGGGAGGGGCATGAGCTGTCACGTATGGTGACGTCTATGCAACAAGCTACTTCAAAGCCGCCGCGCAGTTTAGTGCACCGGCCTGCTGCTACCGCGTCGGCGCTCGGCTGCACTTTAGGGACTGAAAGGCAGACCTGGTTGCTGCCAAAGACGATGTCCATGAACTTGTTGAACCCGTGGCGCGCCGCGTAGCGGCGGAAGGGGGCAAGGGTGTCCCGGTCGAGACCGCGGAGGTGGGCCACCTGCTTGAGCAGCTGAAAGAGCGCGTCTGCGAGCAAGTTGTGTCGCGTGACGTTAAGCCCTTGTGTGCAGCGGCGCAGGTGGGCACCCGAGTCCACTGGTCTATGGCACTTGGGGCACCGCGCCGCAGCGGGGGCGGGGCGCTCCACGCCCAGGTGGCGCCGCAGCGTCTCGCGGAATTCCGGCGGGGACATGGTCTCCGCTGGGTCAGTGCTCGGCAATTGCGCCAAGAAACCCATGGCCCCCTTAGAGGCGCCGCTGCGCCACGCCGCGACTGCTTCCAACGCATTTGCTGCTTCAAGCCGACGCAGCTGCGTGGCGGCGAGCGCTGCGTCTAGCACCCGTGATAGCGCCGCTTGACGCCGCGGCAGCACGGCGACCGGCGGGCCCTGGGCAGAGCCTGGCTCGCGCGCCACCGCTGGCGCAGCAGCGCGGCGCGCGCCGGCGCGAGTCCGCATGCCCGGCCCCGCAGCTCCGCCTGCCCGTTGCAGCAGATTGCGCAGCGCCCGCCATGCGCCGTCGTCCTGGCGCCAGTCCTGGTACCAGACCGTGGGCAGGAGCAGTGCGAGGGCCGGGCCGCTGCAGCCTCATCGCTGCCGCTGCGCAGCTGCTGCAGGCAGGTAGCTATCTGGGTGAAGGTGAAGCCATTGCGGGCATGCTCTAGGACGCGGCTGCGTGCCGCGACTGGAAATGCCGCCAGTGCCGGCCCCATGCACTCGAGGGAACGTGCAGCAAATGCGGCACATGCACGGGGCGCCGCGCCCAGCACGCCAAAGCCACCACTCCCCAGCCGCAGATGCACGCGTACCTGCTGATGTACTGGTAGCGTCACTGGGGCCTCGCCACCCCAGTCGGCGCCGCGTACCCATGCCACTGCCACCGCACACAGAGAGGGCGGCGCCGCCGCCGCCGAAACCGCCGGCGGGCCGCGGCAATCGTCACCCGCCGCCGGCGCGCCCTGGTGGGCCGGCGGCGTAAGACCCGCCGATGGCTCCTGCGCCAGCGCGGCCACGGCCGCTAGCGTGATGGCGTCGAAGCGCCGTAGCTCCTCGTGCGTGAGGGATGGCGCTGTATTGCGCGAGACATGCCCTGCGCGGGCGGGGACGGCAAGACGCAGAATGGAGAAGGCAGCCTGCACATCCTCCATTTGCACAAGCTCCGCAACCAGGCGGTCGGTGCCGGGGGCACGAAGGGTCGCCGCCACTTGCGCGCGCACGAAGCCCTCGGTGCCGACCGGCACCCCCATCAGCGTGATGCCGTCGTCACATACTGGTACGGGGACATTGGCGGCGGCAAAGACGGCGGCGGCGCGCTCGCGGGCGCCGCCTGAGGCCGGCACCAGCGCCGCGCATTTCGTGACGTTGACCTGAATGTTGAGCTCGCTCAGCGCCTGTTGTATGAAGCAGAACGCGCAGCCAACGTGGCCGAGCACCGGCGCGTCACAGCTGGGCGTCATGATGGTGAGGTCATCGAGGTAGCCCGGAAGCGCCAGTTGCGGGAACTTGGCGCGGGCAGCCACCATGGTGCCGCGCAGTGCCAGCGCGAACAGCAGCGGCCCCAATGGGTCGCCCTGCTGCACGCCCTGTTGGGAGAGGATGATGGCGGCGTCGGCGTGCCCATCTAGGCCAAATTGTAGCCAAGGGGCCCGGCCAGGGCCGTAGATGTGCTCGACGTAGCCGTACAGGCCAGGCAGATGCTCGGCCACCGCGGTGAGGACTGCCGAGCGCGACAGCGCGTTGAAGGCGTTGCTGCCGTCAATGGCAAGGAGCACGCCGCCGCACTCATGCGTGAGCTGCGCCATGAGCGCCACTCTCTCTGCGCCCCCCCGCGCGCCGACCCCAAACTGGCCAATTGGTTCCAGCAGCGCGGAGACGCGGTCCCGGGTGTCCGTGCAGAAGGTGCGGGCGAACAGGCGGCGGATGGTGTCGCCGCACGCGATGGGGCGCGCCTTCTCGCCCACAGCGCTGAGGCGCGCGGCCGCGTGAAGGCGCCAAAAGGGGGCGGGCAGCGCGGCGCGGGTGGAGTACACCGCGGTACCCAGCCACGCCAGCAGCTCAAGGAGCCAGTCAACCGTGCGCCCCGACGTGTGCGCCGTGTGCCGGACGCACTGCTGGAGGTGGGAGTTGCGCAGCCCAGAGGGACCGGCGGCCGAGCCAGGGTTGGCAGCGAGGATGGCCTTGCGTAGCCCGTCCGCCGTGAATGAAGCGCAGTTGAGTGGTGCCGGCGCCGCCAGCGCCGCCGCCGCCACCAAGCTGCGCGCCCGCGATGCCGCGGCATCCAGCTTCGCAGACGCATCGCCAGCTGGGTGTTTAGCCTGCAGTTTATGCAAGGTAGCGGAGTCGCGGGGGGCAGATGTGTCAGCACCCTCCGCCAGCAGCCGCGCGGCGCGCCCGACGCCGCCCGGCTGCCGCGCCGTCGCCGCCGCGCGCTCCCGCACTGCCGCCGCCGCCTCCGTCATAGACCTAGCGCGGCGCGTGCACGCACGGGCGGCGCCGCGGCGGCAGAAGGCCAGCGCTGTGCGCGTGAGCAGGTCCAGGTCGCCTGCCACGAAGGCCGCAAAACGGTGCGCCCGCGGCAGGGAGCCGTCGGGTACAAGCAGCAGGCACGGCAGCAGATGCAGCAGCTTGCACCATGCACCGGCTGTGGCGGACGCCTGTGCCGCTGCCTCAACCCCGTGTGCCTGCGCTACCGCCGTCTGCGCTTCCCGGAGGCCCGCCAGCGTGGCCGTCAAGGCGGCTGTGAAGTCCGAGCGGTGCTCCAGGCGAATGCAGCGGCCGACCACCAGTTGCTGCTGCAGAACATAGTCAAAGGAGAGGTCGTCAAGCGCTGCGCGCGCGGGCGAGAGCGGCGCCAGCGTCCAGAGCGGAAGCGTGCTGCGCCATGTTGGCCCTGCCGCAGCCACAGCGGCAGCTGCGCGGGCGCCGGGGCCGCGCGCGCCGCCGCTGGCTGTAGAGAGGGGGAGGATGGGGGGCAGAGGCGCGACGCGGGGCCCGTGTGGCCGCTGCGTTGCGGCCGCCCCCCGGGACTTGTACAGGTGGTCGCGCTGGTGCAATTTCGTGCGCACGCACCCTGGCTCGCCGCACGAGGCGCATGCGCAGAGTAGCAGCTCGGGTTCCACGGCGTAGTAGGTGCCCGCGCCGGCTCGGTGGAGAGTCAAACACTCATCGTCGACCGCCTGCATACGCGCGAGAAAGTCGGCAGGCACATTCGGATGCTCGCGGCGCTGGTGATCCGCCAGCGTCGTGGCGATGCGGCGCGCCAGCGCCAGCGACGCCGACGTCTGCGCCGTGAGCGTGTGCGCCTCCCCGTTCCGGCGGAGGCGCGGTTTGGGCACTGGCACCCGAAAGAGGCAGCCAGTGTCATATAAAGGGCAGCGCGGATAGATGGCAGCCGTTGCAGGCTGAGCGGGCGCCGGCACTGCCTCAGGCTGCGCAGGGTCTATGCCCGCCGCGGCAGCCGCTGCTGCAGCAGCAGCTGCCGCAATGGCCGCCGGTGCGGCTCCCCCTGAAGTAGAGTCAGACATCATTATGGTGGATGAGGGGAGCGCCGCACCGGCGGCTTACAGGCCCGAGGCGCCGCCGCCTCCCTCCGGTGCCGGCGGCTGGGCCGTCGAGGTGGAGAGGAAGCGGTCGGCGGCGGACTGACCTTGGGGCAGCCCGCGCGCGGGGCGTGCAGCGGGGGGTTCCGCCGCCGAGCCCGGCGTGCGCTCAGCAGCCGTGCGCTTGCGGCTGGCGCGGGGTGTGCCACTGTCGGACATAAGCGCGCTGCTGTCACTGGCAGGCATGGGGGGCTGCCTACTGCGCGAGGGGGAGGCGCTGCAGTCGCTGCCGTGCCGAGCCGCTGGCGACGATGCGCGCCGACACCGCGAGCGCCCGCGTGAGCAAGAGCGCGGCGGCTGCCGCGGCGCCGCCGCTGCCTCCAGTGCCACCGCGGGGTCCGCTGCCGCGCTTGCGACCGCTGCCGCTGCTGCGCTGGCAGCACCTACAGCAGGCGGCGGCGCGCCCGCCGCCGCCGCGCCTGCCGCCGCCGCGCCCGCCGCCGTTGCCCCGTCCGCCGCCACCGCCGCCGCAGCGCCAGCCGCTGCAGAGCTAGCCTCAAGGTCTCCCGCCACGGGCGTGGTGGCCACCGCGCCGGCGGCGTCCGCCGCCGGCACCGCCACGCTCGCAGCGCGCGCCGCTTCCGCTGTCAGCTGCGCCTCGAGTCGAGCGGTCGCCGCAGCGTTGCGCACCTGCTCTCCTTCGCGCAGGCTCCGTTGCTGCGCCGCCAGCCGCTCCGCACGAACTTGCTCTGCCAGAGACCGGTCGCGATCGGCCTCAGCAGCCCGCTTTCCCGCCTCGGAGGCTGCCAGCAGCTTTGTCAGTGCCTTGACCTGCTGCTGCAGCCCCTTCCGCGCGGTCCTCCCCTCCAGGATGGCCCCCTGCAGCTGCTGAATGCGCTGCTCCTGGCCCAGCTGCGCAGGGTCCGCGTCGGCCGCCGGCGGCGGCGGCGAGGCGCCCGGCGACGCGCTCGCCAGCGCGGGCGTCGAGGCGGCGGCAGCGTCCGTCGCGGCGGCGCCGGTCACCGCCGGCGCTGGGGGGTGCGAGGCGGCGGCGCCGGTGGGCGCATGCTGCGTCGCGGCGGCTGCCGCCGCGGCGGCTGCAGCCGTGGCTACCGCAGGGGCACCGGCGGCTGCGCCAGTGGCGGCGGCTGGCGTGGTGCAGGCCGCGGGGAGCGTGGTGTGCGCGCAGTGCGTTGCCCGGCACTGCTGACCCGGGCGCGTGAAGTGCCGTCGCAGGCAGGACGGGCACGCTGTCAGATTGTCAGGGCCCAGCAGCCGCAGCGCTACTTCCGTGCCGTCCACCGCGCATAGGACCGAGTGCGCGAGTCACCGCGCAACGCCGCGGACCACTGTTAGCTCCCAAACACCCGCGGCGCCTGGCGATGCCGCCGACGCCGGCGCCGCGGATGAGGCCGCACCGTTAATGCCTACTAGTAGCACGCCGCAGGTCTTCAGAGCGCTGGCCAGCAGCAGAAAGGCGGCGGAAGTGCCGCCGCCGCCCGCCCGCAAGCGCACCGGCGCGATGGGCATGCCAGGAGCTGCGAGTGCGGGCGCAAGCAGCATTGCAAGCTGCGCTGCAGACCACGCCGCCGGCGCGCCGCGCACGGTGACCGTGACCGGGGCGCTCATGTCACCAGCGCGGGTGATGCGCAGGCGGAAGCCGCTGAAGCTGAAGTCAGCGGAGTCGCCGACCGTTCCGAGCGCCGCGTCAACGAGCGCGGCCGGCGCCCGCAAGCATAGCGTGCGGAAGTCATCACGAGGCGACAGAGGCCCCAGCGTCTCTGCCCCCTTGAATAGGGACGCAAGTGAGGCAGCGTCTCCAGCGCCGGCCCTCGCCGCGTCGTGCATGTGCGTGAGCGCCGCCGCTAGCAGCTGCTGGCGCCCCCGCGTGAGTCGGGCGCGGCGCTGTGCAGCTGCCGCAGGGGTGCTGCGCTCGCGCTCGTGAGGCTGACGGGCCGGCGCGAGCTCTGCTAACAGTGCGCGGACGCTGGCCGGCAAGGCAGCCAAGTGCTCCTGGGTGTAGCAGGTGACTGGATCCACCGTAAACGAGACTAGGTCTGTGCCGGCTGCCGCCGCCGGCGGCACAAATGGCTGTCCCTCCGCTGTCGGACGGCCCTGCACGCGCGCCGCCATCGCCATGAGGCGGCCCGCAGCGGCTCCACCCTGGCGCCCCACCGCCGCGACAGCGGGGGGCACGAAGAAGTACTGCTCCTGTTCCGCGGCGTGGAACATCTCGCTCGCCTGTTGGTCTAGCTGCCCTGGAGTGAGGGCGGAGGGGGCTGGGGTTGGCGTGTAGCTGCCTCGGGGAGTGAAGTAGGCTCCATCGTGGCCGTGCAGCAGCCGTGCCTCCTCCCGAAGCAGGTTGCTCTTCGCTGTAAGCGACGGGGGTGTTGTCGCAGTTTTGGCGGCTTTGGCCGCCCACGAGGCAGCAGCAGCAGGAGGGGTGGCCGTGCGACCATTTGGGCCAGCTGGCGTGTCGCCAGTCGCCGCTGGCAGCACCACCTCCATCGCTTCGGATGGCATGAAACGACTTGAAGTTGAAATGGGGCGGGCCCTGCCCCGCCCCTGGGACACGGTGGCGGCTGCCCCTCGTGGAGGGTGCCGAGCGTTGGCTGAACAGCAGGCACACAGGGCGGGAGTCACCAACGTGGCGCCAGCAAAATCCACCCCTGCACCACGGTTTTTTTAAGTTGCACTCATGAAGTAGCTGTAGACCATGTGTCAGTGCCCTTGCCCAGCCTGAGGAGTTCAGTTATGGTATCGTACTTGTACCAGGATGAATCAGATACCAATACTGTGTTTCAACAACAACTACTGTGGCGCAGGTACCGAGGAGCGGTGCATGGAGAGCACTTGAGTGCACAACAAGTCTGAACCCAGAAAAAAAAAACTTTCTCATGGCATACTACTAGATCTTCAAACTAGCTTACAGGCACTGGGAAATGACATCTGCAGGCACAGCCGAGCAACAGCCTGAGTCTGTCAGCTCAGGCTGCTGTAACCAAGCAGATTCTCAAGCCAGTACTGCTGCTCACCTTGCTTGTTGGCGAAGCTGATGATATCGCAAAAGTCGCCTGTGTGCGTTCGCAGGCGCTCCACGACGGGCTGCTCTGTGCAACTGATACGATGGCGCTCGGTCCCGTCTTTTGAGACGTCGCCTGTGGCATCGCGATATTCCGTCATGAGGCAGTCCACACTTATGTTGTATGGTGAGCCGTGCCAGTCGCCTCCAAAAGTGCTGTCATCATTTGCTGCCGTGAGGAGGGGGCGGCACACGGTGAAGAAGTGCATGTACACACCGGTGGTGGACGGGTCCCTGCTGTAGCTGACGGCGGGGGACCGACGCGCTAGCACGGTCTTTATGATGTCGAACGCGCAGACACCAATGCAGGCCAGTATCAGGGCCAGGAATGTGATGTTGGCGCATCTGGACCTGGTCCGCTCCGCCCATCCGCGACCCTGAAACCCAAAAAGCAACCGAGCACTTATGCTATAGTGAGGTCAGTCAAGACCCTCAAACTGTTGAAGTTAGATGATAGTTGGTTGTTGGCCTCACTCAGACGCACCAGAAGAGCTCTTGGTTGTTGAAGTTGAGATGGGTGGAGCCGTGCTATTGCACGTTGAGCAGTGATATGACAGTTGAAGTTGGCATGAAGTTGAAGTTTGAATATCACCGTTGAAGTTCAATATCACATCAGGATCAACATCAACTTCAACAAGTGGGTAGTCAGCAGATGCCCCTGACATAGGGCTACAGCATGCCATAACCCAACTTCAATACCAGTTCTGCCCTGGAGACTTTACTACTGGACAAGGGCCTCGGTTGCTTCTTGGCTTTCAGGGTCGCGGATGAGCGGAGCGGATCCTATTAATATGGTCCACTTGCGCGACAGTCCCGCGGGCGGCCAGTCGACTGTCAGGCCATCTGCCAACCCATCGCCGTAGCCTGCGCTGTCGTCTGTCGATTTGTTGCCCCGTTGAAACACCTCCGAGTCCTTGCGCATGGGATAGCCAAACCAGCTGCTGCACTTCATGTTGATGTCTGCGTTGCCAAAGCGCATGCGCATGCGAGAATCAATAAGCTAGAAGATTTTAAAACCTTTAAAGGCACGTGCAGGACAAGCGTACATTCACTATTTAGACCGTGACACGACAGTACATTGCGCTCCCATCGACAGGTGCTCTGTAAGACGGCAACTAGAAGCTACATATGAGTCACCTCAAAGCACCGCATTTGAAACACAATAACAAGCTCTGATATTATTTGTGCCACAGTAATACTGTGCTTTGGCAGTAACTTAAGGTTGAAGTCACAGGCTTGCTTGAGTTTCAACGAAAAAAGTTTGAAGTATTTGTATCCTTTTTACAAATTACATCAGCTTCAGCTGGTTGCATCTCATGCCATGGGCCGGCGGCCGTAAAGGCCTGCGATCGCTTTTGAGCATGTGGCTCGCAGGCCCTGTCGCACGCCTACTTGGACACAAGCCCATTTGTGTGTGGAAGCACTTGCTGCTGGCTGCAGCAGATATATGCTGGGGCTGTGCCTGAGCATGCGGACAAATTCGCGAAATCTTTGAAGCATAGCATGCACATGGACACGAGAGGGAGAGTTTTGATACTTTGCTTACAAGACCGGACAAAGATACTTTGCATCTTCGACCAAGTTGAACGTCGAACTTCACTAACCTGAACTTAAGCTCCGTTCCGCTTCTTGACGAGCTGTGGCTGCAGACCCAGATGGCGAGCTTCTATTGTGTACGTGACGTGTCTAGGTGTGGCATGTCTGGAAAGCGAAACAACGAATGCATCTCATTTGCATTCAATGCGAATATTCTCAGCATTTTCCTTTAGCAAGTAGCAATTTCGTTCATTCATTACTAGTACATTACTAGTACATTAGTCAGTGCCCGGAGGAGCACGCCCTAAAGCTCTTAAGGGCATCGCCCTGGCGCGCTTACGCTCGGCTCTGTCGGCAGCGCCCCACATGGCGTACTCTGGCCGTGTCATGACTCACATGGCAGAATCCAGGGGGGCCCGGGGGGGCACATGGAGGAGGACGTAGGATGCCATTTGGCGCCGTTTGAGTGGTTGTCGTTACGACACTTTCAGACTCATACGACATGTAGATTCCGTACAGCTAGATGCCAACCATCTGGGCTTTTTCGCACCCTGAGCGAGAATTAATAAAAAGTACATTAGCGAGAACTAATAAAAAATACATTAGTGGTTGTCGTTGAGACGCTTTCAGACTGTCACACGACATGTAGATTTCGTACAGCAAGCTTCAAGTTAGATGCCATTCATCTGGGCTTTTTCGCGCCCTGAGCAAGAATTAATAAACAGTACATCCGAGTCGGTTATGGTACATTTAACAGGGAGACATTAGTGTCACTTGCATGGCAAATGTGTCGACAACACGTGGACGCAAATGTTCATCGATACATCGTACAGGTACCAAGACATGGCATGGCACATGCGACAACACCTGGACGCACATTAAAGTTGGCGGCCCGTTCTCGCGGTGCGTCAAGTTGCCAGTGTGCCACGGTACCGCCAGTGATGCAAGCCTTGCCGCACGACCCCATTTGGCGCGCACCATGCAAGCTGTTGATTGAGGTATACACAATGCCCCCGGGCCATCTTGGCTCGTTTTCCGTACGCGGTCGTTGTTGTCGCTGCGGTCATGATGTGCTACGCGGAGTCCGCACCTACATGACACTGGCATCAGCATAATTACAGCATAATTTTGCACGCGGCGCACAAAGAGTTGTGCGATTGCATTCGATTTGATGCCGCCTTGTACTAGTATCAGCACCAGGCCTTTTGCCTCCACATCAATCAATGGCCCAGAGCCTGTACTACGGCATGTGTGTGACGACGCCAATGGAGGCGCTGTCTGCGCTTGCAGGCACACCAGGCGCTTGTTGTGCGTGTTTCACCCTGCCCGCACAGCGAGTGTGGCAATACGGCACCACGAAACATTGCAGCAGCGTCGAGCACGCGGCTGCGTCAAGGTGATTAAATCTCATTTCGTGGTGAAATGGAGTTCTCTTCAATGGACTGAATGCGGACCTGGAGGTGCTGTGCACATGGATGCAACGCTGCGTTACGCATCTAGTTGCCTGCGGTCGATGCATGCGACGCATCCTGGTACCTGTACGACACGGTCTCTCGGTTTCAGCATGAACAGTGTCTGCACAATACAAAACAGAGAAGTGAATGCTGGGCTGCGCTGCAGCACCAGCATCAAGCTCCTATAGTATGCAGGGCGCAGGGCGCTCTAGGTTGCTGCATAGGACGAAAATTCAACCATACAAACACACGGGACAGTCGGCGTCCGTTGGAACCTTCATCGACACCAGTCCACAAGACTTAGTACAGATACCGGAACGCGCTGCTCAGCGACACCTGGGCGCACACTAGCCACACGGCCGGGCCGAAGCTTTCTTGTCCACCAAGCGGAGATCCGCATTTACTGACTTGCCACATGTACATCATTCAGCTGAGCATGTCGTTGGCGCAGGAGCTGGCGGAGCGCATCATAGCGTACACACGCGAAGCGCGAATGCTGAGCTGTGTTGCAGCGCCGGTATCCAAGCTCCCAGGCCGCAGTGCAGACTGGGCTGCTGCGTTGAAGCAGACTATTTAATTGCACAGGCAACCCGGCCTCCCTCGGGCCTTAAAAAATTCAAGTCCACAAGCACTCACTGGATCAGTGGCCGAGTTGCACACTAGCCCATGCCATTGGGCAGAAGGACCTGGCAGTGCTGCGCAGCCTCCCTTGGGACCTTCACAAAACCAAGTCCACGAGTACAGGCACCAAAACGCGCTGCGTCGACGACACCTGGGCGCACACTAGCAACACGGTCGGGCTGAAGCCAAGCGGAGTTCTGCATTTACTGACTCATCGGATGCACTCATCGGATGTCACGGGATCGGTGACCAAGTTGCAAACTAGCCCAGAAGGACCTGGCAGTGCTGCGCGCGGCCGCTGCTCGCGCCGCCGCGCCGCATGCGCGCGGGGTGCCGCGTCGGCGTCAGCGGCACGGCAGCACTGTACACGGGCGGCGGCGCGGCGGCCGCAGAATTCAGATGCGCGCTGTGCTGCACTTCTTGTTGAGGTTCAAGTGTGGCGTCTGCTGTTTTGTCGCTGCTTCGTTGTCGCGGCGGCGGCGGCGGCGGCAGCTTTGTAGTGAAGGGACGAGAGTAGCCAGGCGTCCTATCATCTGCACGAACACCAGCAGCACCACCAGCAGCAGCAGCAGCAGCAGCAGCAGCAGCAGCAGCAGCAGCGGCGGCAGCAGCAGCACGTTAAGTAATCTGCACGCGTGGATGACAGGCCGAAATGATCAAGTGTCAGCATGCGGTCCTTGCGCATTAATGAGGAAGAGTCAGCGCACACGCACGCCGCACCCACAACTTCCAGCATGTCAACGTAACTGTACCGCTGTTGATCACCGCGAGCTGTCGTGTTGGCAGCGCACCCGACTTAGGACTAGGGTTAAAAAAAACGCTGCATGCTTGCTTCAGCTGCGATTCTGGCCTGGGCTCATCCACCACGGTATAGCAGCCTTGCACTACGTAATGGCAGTACAGACAATTGCGATATGCATGCTGTTGTTGGGCCTCCACTCCCTGCCCGTGTGCCTGAGCAATTCCGATTTCGCAACCGCCTTTCTCTGACGATCAGGCCTGTCGTGATACTCCAGTGCTCGTGCCTGCTTCTATTTGCACACTGCATGGCAACAGCGGCGCGTAGCCAGCACGGGCATTGCCTGGCCTGCACGTGCCGTAAAATACTGTATGTAGTTTCATTAATTCTCGCTTAGGGCAGAAACAGTCCCAATGACTTTATGCCAAGCTTGCTACCAGTGTCCAGATACCCTTGTAACAATATTCTAATGCTCTTTAACAATCACTCTAAATGAACGCCATTGCCAAGCAGCATATGCTTCAGCATGTACGTGCAACCACGTGCAAATCTATGATCTTGTGGATATGGTGGCACTGCTTGACTCGTGGCCAATTGTCGCAGCAGCGGCGACCACGGTTGGATCCAATGGGTGTTGGTGGAAGGCATTGGCGGCTAACCACACCTTGTCACCTGCAGCTCTATCATCTTTGACTGGTTTCCATTAATATCATGCATGCTGACAAGGGGTGGTTCTTGTACAAAATCGGCACAAGTACCACCTGAGCACGGTGCGCTGCTTGATTGGCGCTCCCCCTTTAAGTCGACTCACAAAGAGCACGCCCCCCCCCCCCCTCTCCCTTTTTACGCCCAAATCGAAAATAGCGCATCGGGCGTTGCTTAGCGGCAAGACGGTGCGATGGCAGAGGGTATATGAGTAGTGGGGGTTCTGAGGCGGACGAAGCCCTCTCGGAGGCCGTTCTGTAGTTGTCAGTGAGTTAGGGTTAGAATTAGGGTTAGGGTTTGATGGGGTAGATGGCGCATGTGTCACACGCTTGACACAGCACATACGCGAGTTGCATACTTTGTTGTTCACACGGTTTCCGCCCCTCAAGCCCCTCAAGCGGAAGCACATAAAGCACAATTCAGCTTGAGCATCACCTGCGCCGGGTGCGCTGCGGCGCGGTGTGACATGTGCCTCGCCTCACAAAAAGCACGCCCCCCCCCCCCCCCTTTAACGCCAGGATCGAAAATAGCGTCCCGGGCCTTAATCAGCGGCAAGACGGTACGATGGCAAAGGGTATTGATGTACAAATTCAGCAAAAATATCACCTGCACGCGGTGCGCTGCGGCGCGGCGTGACGTCTGCCTCGCGGCCTCGCGCACCGCAGCTGTTGGCGCGGCTGCCGTTGAGCGCTGCTGCTGCAGCCCCACGTGGCTTGAAAGGGGTGCGCGGAGCCTGCGCACAGGTATACATACATGCAGGGTTGGAGTTAGGGTAGGGTCAAGTTAGAATTAGGGCTAGGGCAGAAGGCGGCGTAGCGCTTGAGGTTGTGGTGGATCAGGTGCGCCTGTTGCACTACAGCATGCGATTTCAACATTGACCTGAGCTTGAAAATACATGTGATGTCTACTGTGCATGTCGTGGCGGCAGTCGCACCTACACATGCAGGCACAATTTAAGCTACACGAGTAGACATGTCATGATTTGAACAACGATCTGAGCTACGTGCTTTCCTGTTGAGCGGATAAGATAGGTTTTGCGAGTGTGTGTACAAACTAAATATGTATGTACAAAGCACACTTCAAAGTACGCATGCATGGCAGACTCGTTATGCAGCAGTGCGCGGGAGATAAGATGGGATGGTCATGGGCAGCGGCGGATTGGTAAACTTCAATATCGTCGGCGCCTGTGCGCAGGGCAGGCTTGCGTTACATGTAGTGCATAGCGTGTGGCAAATGGAATGCAACGGCAGCTCTGGCGCATGCTGCTGCGAGGACGTGGCTGGTGATTCTTGCTTGTGTGCGTGTGCTGCTCCCGGATGGCATGGGCGCGTATTTCAAAAAGTACCATACCCATACATACCAGGTTGGCAGCGCTCGGGGCGCGCTCAGCGCGCGTCAGAAGTGCTGCTGTGGCAGCAGCGCTCAATGAGAGGAGAGGTTCACAGCGCGCGTAGGGCCCCTCTGTGGGGGCATCGGTTGCAGGTGTGATGAAAGCACGGAGCCCAGGTCCATGCTCTGCAGTTGTTGATCACCTACAGTCTAGCGTTGGCCACGGTCGCCGCGCCCGGACCATCGCTGAGCACGTTCCAGGTTGAAAACGGTGTCAAAACGCATTTCAAAGTCGTGACACGTTCTGAAATGAGGGTCGGAGTTGAAGTGAGGGTTGGAGTTGCGTGCCAGTTAGGGCTGCACTGAAGGGTCAGCCATCGTGGAGTGCCGCGCCCGGAGAATTATTGCTGAGCACTGGCCTGGCTGGTGACGGTGTGTCATTGCTGAGCAATGGTACCTGGTTGGTAACGGTGGCAAAGCGGGACTGCGCATCGGCGCTGCTGCCGCTGCGGCCCTTGGCACGTCGCAAGCGCACGAGACACGTTCTGTGAAGTTGTGAGAAATTCTGAAGCGTTAGATTTCAGGGAGGGCAACCGTCTAGGTTTAGCAACAGCCACTGAGCACTGATCTGGTTGGGAACGGCGTCGACGCGAGACTGCGCATCGGCGCTGCGGCCGCGCCCTTTGGTAGCAAGTGTCATAGCTGCTGAATGCGGTCAAGGTTTAGGATTATAGAAGCCTTCCACCAATGACCGCGTTCGCCGCTGCTGCGGCGATTGGTCACGAGTCAAATGCGTTCCTCACATCTGGGCATTCATTGGTGAGCACTGATTGGCAACGGCGTCAAAGCGGGACTGCGCATCGGCGCTGCTGCGGCTTCGCCCCTTGGTGACAAATGTTATCACTGCTGAATGTGGTCAGGTTCAGCTTCAGTTATTCAGGATTGACCGCGTTCCTCACATCTGGAGATTCATTGCTGAGCACTGTAGTCTACCTGATTGATGACGGCGTCGAAGCGGGACTGCGCATCGGCGCTGCGGCTGCGCCCTTTGCCGGCACTGCCGGCCCCGTCCGTCAGTGCGAGCAGCTTCGTCTCCAGGCGCCGCGTGTAGGCCTTCAGCGACTGTGGAGAGGGGAAGATGCAGGGGGTGCGCGCGTGGGTGCGGCAAGTGTTGGTACTACAGCAGTCATTATTCTTCTACCATATTATCTATTTATAATATTATAATTAAGCCCATGGGGCGAGTCTTTTATGAGAGCGAAAAAAGGGGGTTGGGGCGCCATTAATATTTGGAGAAAAAAAAGGGTGGGGTGCATTAATGTTTGAGCCATTTTAGCTCATCTAACACCATCATGAGGTGCCAGCATGCTTCTACGCCGCTCCTGAAACCAGTTCAACTTCAGGAAAGCCAGCTGCTGCCTCTCGGAGCCTTTTTGTGGGTTTGGCTACATTGTTGGCTGTCTTTCTGTCTGCTCTGCACGTTGCTGACAGCGCATGTAGGCGCACACATACTGTGGTGATGTAACGTGAGTCACTGAGTGTGCATAGTACACGTACGCAGAGGGTACATGCTGGTTATGGATGCGAGAATAAAAGGGGGGGGGGCACATTTATATGAGCGAAAATCAAAGGTGGGGAGTCATTTTATGAGGGCTCAGAAACTCATAAAAAAACTCGCCCCATGGGCTCAATTATAGATGATACGGTGCAAGTTGCTTGAGAACGAATCAAAAGATCGTAGAGCTTTAGGTGACAAGGGAGGGTTAGCTGCAAGTACCTTCCACCAATAACCGTGGTCGTCGCTGCTGCAGCGATTGGATGTGAGTCAAACAGTACCACCACATCCACTTGGTCAGAAGGACTTCTGTGTTCAAGCTTTTAGCGTTCGAGGCATGGGTGTTCAGTACTGGATGTTGTAAGAGATGATTTACTTCAAAGTAGCAATTACATGCTCATTGCCGTTTGCATGTCAGCGCGAGCAGCTTCGTCTCCAGGCGCCGCGTGTACTCCTTCAGCGACTGTCAAGCGGGCAAGATGCAGGGTAAGATGAGTAGGGGCGTCCCCGCCGTGCTTTAGGCAACTTCAACTTTGAAAATTGTGCTTTCTTGTAGACTTGCCGTTGCAGGGACTGTCGAGCGGGCGAGGTGCAAGGGGGGTTGTTGCAGTGCTCAGCATGGCTAATTTGTGTTGAAGAAAAAGTTGAAGTTACAGAATTGGACAAAAAAGGCGAGCCGCGTGTACTCTTTCAGGGACTGTTGAGCAGGCGCAGGGGGAAGTGCGCGGGTGCGGTGAGTAGGGGCGTCACCGCCGCGCTTCAGGCTACCTCAACTTCAAAATTGTGCTTTCTTGTAGACTTCTCGTCGCAGAGACTGTTGAGCGGGCGAGTCGCAGGGGGGGAGCGTGCGGGTGCGGTAAGTGTTGAAGCATATGGCAGTTGCATGCTCATTGCCGTTTGTACGCTTGACAATTACGGCAGGTACAGTTGCCGGCATGCACACCACGAGGCAGTTCACTTCCAGCAGCACACGACTGGCGTCGGTCTTCTGTTGCATCTGCCACTCTGATGCCTACCTCTGTCGGTGTGGCGCTACAGGCGAGTGAGCAGCAGCTGTTCCGTCGTGTAAGTAGGGGCGTCGCTGTTGCGCTCAAAGCAACACCAACTTCAACCATTGCGCTTCTTGATTTTTTTCTCTCTAGGTCCCGTTGCGGCCGCCAGCACAATTGGCGTTGTCTGCGTGCGTCATGTCTGTGATTCTTTGATTGGCTTTGTCTGCATGCGTCGTCTGTGCTTCAGGCGCTCTCATCCCAGGCATCGGGCGTGAATGGTAGAGCGCGGTTGCGTAAGACATCCACAGCGCATGTAGCTCGCAACAGTTCACTTGCGCTTTTGAAGTTTGTGTATGCCACACCTGCGCGGGGGCAGTAAGCCACATGACCGAAAATATGGTTACGGGGGCTGAGCCTGTGCACCCATGGCTGGCGTTGGCAAAGTAGCGCGTTCACATTCGTCACCTGAGGTCTTTGGGAACACATAAGTATCACGGGCGAGCTTGGCGTCCCCTGTAATGTCTTTGCTGTGCTGCGAGCCGAGAGGATGCGCTCAATCGCACGATTTCTACAGCCAGAGCTCCAACACCGTGAGCGGGGCGCGCCCCCAATCTGAACTTCAATATAAGTGTTATTGTTCACATAACATCACTGCACGATTTCCACATCCAGAGCTGCGACGCTGGCGCCCCCCCCCCCCCCCGTCTCAACTTCAATATGATTATCGAACTTTGCAATGTGAACTGTTGCTCACCAGCCTGCTGCTGAACGCCGCTGGAGGCAGGCCTCAAGGCGACTAAAGCAAAAAAAAGTGGAGAAACGACGACAGGTCATGTGCCCTGCCAGAGTAACTGTTTTGCAGTCCGTCCACCTGTCTTTGAGGGTGCTGCAACTGCTGTAACCGCCAGCATGCAGCGGTGGCGAGCAGGCAATGGCAGTGCCTGCTATCCTGCGCCAATGTGGTTCTCGCTCGATGTACTCTGTACGGCAGCCTACATCTACACTTCAAGTGAGCACTTCAAGTCCCCTCCTCACCTCGGCGTACTGTGTGGCGGCGCAATGGCGGTGAGCAAGCAAACGGCAATGAGCAGGCAAGTGGCTGTGCCTGCTATCGTGTTCCAGCAAGCCGCTCCGCTCTACGTGCTGTGTACGGCGGCCGACATCTACACTTCAAGTTTGCACTTCAAGTCTCTCACCTCCGCGTACTGTGTGGCGGCTGCCGCCTGCTGCTGCAGGTAAGAGCACTGCCTCTCGAGCCGCAGGGCCTGCATCAGATGAAAACATGAAGTGTACGTACACACGCATCAATCGCCTACTTTGAACCTTGAGCCATTACTAAGTACATGCGCGTGCCTATGAGCGCAGCTTACCCAGGCCCCGCCCCCGGAGGGGGGGGGGCCTACCTGGTGGACCACTGAACACCCCGAGCCACCCCACTTTCTACAGAAAAACCCCAGAGTGGGAGCTAGCTTGTCTGCTTTGAATGTTAAGCCATTACTCAGTACATGCATGTGCCAAGACCACTTGCAACAGGAACAAATGAGCGTTGCCTGTCCAGCTGCAGGGCCCTGGGTGGCATGGCACCGAGCTGCAAGCCTGAATGAGCAGCACACATGCTTTACAGAGTTTATGCACATGTGGTAGGTGTGAGCACCGTCGAGCCGCAGGGCCTGCGTCACATGAAGACACGATGTGTCCACATGAATGCACATGAATGCACATGAAAGCGTGATGTGTACATGAACGCACATGAATGCACATGAAAGCATGATGTGTCCACCTGAATGCACATGATTGTACATGAAAGCACGATGTGTACATGAATGCACAGACACAGCAATGTTCAATTAGCATGTACACGCATGTATGCACACAGCATGCAGGCGTACCACAATGGTGTGATCATCCACTCAGATAGAAGAGGGTTGTGTTTATGCAGGCATGGCTTGAAGTTAGGGTTAAGGTTAGGGTAAGCATCGTTGCGGCTGCATGCGCCTCCCTCGGTCACCTAAGCCTAACCTTAACCCCATGAGTGTCAGCATGCATGACCCCGGCCCTAACTAATCGAGACACATGCACACAGTCTTGAAAGTTGTGCAGGTAAGCGCGAACGCACGCAGTGGCGTCGGCAAGCCTCAGCCCAACCCTAACCCTAACCCTAGCCCTAACCCTAACCCTAGGTATCGAGGCGGCACCACATCACACCCCGCGGCGCCGCGCCGCTGCTCGTTGTTGGTTGGAGCTAAACGCGAACAACACGGGCACGATGGTACTTACCTTTAAGCATATGCCTGCGCTTCTGCGACGGCGATTCTACATAGAAACGAATCAAAAGATCGTAGAGCTCTAGACGACAAGGTATGGTCAGCCGCCAATGCCTTCCACCAGTAACTAAACACCGCTGATGTACTATACTCTTGCCCCGCGCTTTCCTTCACTTCGGCATCTGTCTTGTAGGCCTGATTTAATCCACTTGTAGCCACACATACCTCCCTTTCGCAGTGCACGCGCCCCGCGGCGCCGCGCCGCCACTCTATTTGTAGGAGCGAAACATGAACGACATGGGGGCGTAACCGTACGTACTTCCTGCGCATCCGCGGCAACGACGCTACACGCTGACCTTCGTTGTCTCCTTTCTCAGTGAATGTCTGGCACAGCGGCCTTACTTACTTGCTCACGAACCATACGTACGTACCTTCGCTTCCGCGGCGGCGACGCGCGCTCTCGTGCCCAGCGCTTTCTCCTTTCTCGGCAACTGTCTCTTACCTAGGCCTTTCTTGACGCTGGTGAGACCATGTTTACTGATTGATGAACCAGACATGCGTACCTTCGCTTCCGCGGCGGCGGTGCGCGCGCGCCCCACGGCGCCGCGTCACCACTCCTTCCGCAGCAGCTGCGCACGATCTTCCTGCACTTCCGCGGCAGCGACGCTTTATACATACCTTCGCCTCCGCGGCGGCGATGCGCGCGCGCCCCGCGCTTCCTCCTCTCTCGTCAATCATCTTATACACAGGCCTTATCTACTTACTCACGAGCCGTACATACATACGTACCTTCGCTTCCGCCGCGGCGACGCGCGCGCGCCCGGCCCACCCCGCAGCGCCGCGCCACCACTATGGGAGTGAGCAAAAATGACATGGGCGCGTGACGATTCATGGTTCCTGCGCTTTCGTAACCATCGTGCAGGGTTGGCTTATCAAACTACATACCTTAGCTTCCGCGGCAGCGACGCGCGCGCGACCGGCGCGCCCCGCGGCGCCGCGCCATGCGCGCTCCGCCAGCAGGTCGCGGCGCGCGCGCCCGAGCGCCGCCGCGTCACCCGCCGCCGCCGCCGCGCGCGCCGCGTCGCGCCGCCGCGCCGCCTCCGCCGCCCCTAGCAGCGCGCGGTGCAGCGCCGCGGAGTGCTCTGCGGAACGCTCCGTGGATAAGTCGGTGGCAGCGGCGGCGGCGGCGGCGCCGTCGCTGTGCAGCAGCGCTGCGGCGCGGCGCGGAGAGACAGCGGGCGGCGGGACGAGCGCGGTGAGCGGCATGGAACAGAGCGCAGCGGCAGCGTTCAGCGGAACGCTCTGGGGAGAGGTCTGCGGCGGCGGCGGCGGCAGTGGCGACGCCAATGTGGAGCAGTGCTGCGCAGCGGTGCGGAGCGGAGCGCAGCAGCGGCGGCGGCGGCGGCAGCCACGCGTTCTCAGAGACTGGTGGGGAACAAGCTGCGGGGAGGGGACGCTGCGCGGGGGCCGCGGTGCAGCAGCAGCAGCAGCAGCGGCAGCGGCAGCAGCAGCAGTGTGAGCGAAGTGCCGAGCGTGCCATCGTGGCGCATTCCGCTGGCGCAGGCGCAGGCACCACCAGCACTGACACCGCCGGCGTTGCGGCATTGGCGGTGGCAGTTGCGGCGGCGGTTGAGCGTTGACAAGGCCCATCAGTATAATGCTGTTGCGATGGCCTACAGATTGGTCCATGCTGCAAAGTGTACCACGCTGCTAGTGCCATCCAACGACACAGCTGCGGCTGCGGCGACAATATGCACGCCAGGCGCGATCCCTATATTCCCATGATATTACTGTGACCTCGGAATATGCATCCTCAATGCGATGCGCGGAGCAGCGTACAGCCTGGATGAGCGCTGCTGCGCCCTGCACATGCACTAGCCCCCCCTGAACCCCCCCGCCCCCCATCGTTGTGTGACAGGGACCCCCCAGAGCGCCTCCCACAGCAACATCGACGTTACTCTCCGCTGCCGTACAGTCATCATACTCCGCTCGAGCCCTGCCATGCGGGACCATACATTGTCTGGTGTAGCTCCCCCCCCCCCCCCCCCCTCATCGTCATGTGCCAGGACCCCCCAAAGTCATCGAACGATGATCGAGCCCTCCCATGAACGATCATACGTCTGTGTTGTGCAGCTTTCAATGACTTGAGCTCGGCGCACTGCCCGGACCCTAGCATACCTACCCTGGATGTGCGCTGCCGCGGCCGCCGCACGCAGCCCCCCCCCCTTTGCCCCCTTGCCTCTGATCTCGCCCCCCCCCCCCACCTCCCCTCGGCACCCCCCCTTCCCCCCCGACGCCCCCTCACCTCTGACCTGACCTCACCCCCCCCGCCCCGACACACACACGCACACATGGACCTCACATCCGGCTGTCAATTTCAACTGGATGTTGTGAAGTACATGGCTTGTTGTCAGAATGATTGCGCCCTCGCCTTCCCCCTTACCTGCTCGTCGTGGGCCACTTCCCCGCCTTTCACTATCATCCAAAGTACGCAGCTTGTCATGGTACATTTTGCATCCCCAGCACAATGGCCCAAGCAACAAACGTACCCCTACATACCCCTACCTACCTACCTAGGTGTGCCGCCGCGCCCTCAGCCCGCAGCCCCCCGTCCCCCCCTCCCCCATCCCCCTCGTCGTGGGCCAGGACCCCCCGCAGCACCTCCCGCAGCACCGCGGCGTCGCGCTCGGCGGCGTCCGCGCGCGCCGCCTCCGCTGCCGCCAGCGCCGAGAGCCGTGCGCTTCTCGACTGAGCATTGTTGCGCGTCGCCTGCGAGACAGCATCGTGTGAAGCACGTGGCCGTGAGTGAGCGACCTAACTCTTGACGTTAACCTAACTCTATACCGTGATTCAAGCCTACACGCCCCTAATGCCAGCGGCAGCCGCAGCCTCTGCCTCCGCCAGCGCCGAGAGCCGTGCGCTTCTCGGCTGAGCGTTGCTGCGCGCCGCCTGCGAACACGCAACATGCAGAAATGTTGTGCCTCGGTGTATAACCTAGTCCTGACAGTGGCCCTAACTTTAATCCTATACCGAAATGCATGCCACCGCCGCCGCAGCTAGCCGCCGTGCGCTGTTCGGATGCGTGCTGCTGCGTGTCGCCTGCACCGCGTAAAGCGCGTAGAAGTCAAGGGTTAGGGTTAGGGTTAGGGTTTAGTGTATGAGGTCCCTGATGCGTGGCCTAACCCTAGCCCTGACCGCCGCTCCGAATCAAACCCTGGCCCTGCACTGGCGCGCGCGTATCGCATTCGCGCGTGCCCTGACGCGTCTCTGGGCGAGCAGTATAGCGCCTGCTGCAAGCGGACTCGCTGTCTTGTCAAAGAATTTCTGACTTTTCATTTAGCCTGGCCTGGCAAAAAGGGCTACACGTGCATAAACCTGAAGTGGGTCACCAAAATAAGTTTCACACATAGCACTCCACGTGCGCTCAGAACTCATGTCCTGCTATGTGCTCAAGGCCACGCGCTCGAAGTCACCCCAGGCCAGGAGCTGCGCGCTGTTTAGAGTTTTTGTTTTCGTTGCTGCTGCGTGTCGCCTGCGCGCGTGAACTGACGCCGCGGGTGCGGAAGCCCCCGGGTGTATCGCGCCTGCTGCAGGCGGACTCGCTGCCTTGTCGAGCAATGGCGCAATTGTTTGAATCAAATTAGAAAAAAATCAAGCTCCGAACATAGTACTAGAAAACCATAGTGACGCAATGCTCATGTATGTACGCTCAACAACGTTCGCATACTGTGTGCTCAAGGCCATGTGCCCAGACTCACCCCAGGCGGCGATGCCACAGGCAGCGCGGAACGATGCACAACCATACTTATTCGAAGTCGTGTCAACAACCATACTGTTTTTCAAACTTTCAGAGGCTTCAAACACACCTCGAAAAAGTACCAACAAACCATGCTGATGCAGCGCTCCATGTGCGCTCAAATGTACATGTGTTACTATGTGCTCAAGGCTTCACATGTGCCCAGACTCACCCCAGGCGGCGCTGCCCCAGGCAGCGCGCCGCCGCCGCCGGCCAGCGCGGAGCGATGCGCGAAAGGCTCGAATGCAGCACCGCTCAGCTCCCTGGCGGCAGCCGCTGCGTGCGAATGCAGCAGGCGGGCAGGGGGGTGGGGTCAGCAGCATGCATGTTACTTACTTACAAGTATACTGTGGATACGGCAATACTGTTTGACTCGTGGCCAATTGCTGCAGCAGCGGCGACCACGGTCATTGATGGAATGCACTTGCGGCTAACCATCCCTTGTCACCTAGAGCTCTACAATCTTTTGATTCGTTTCCATGAATATATATGATGAGGTCCCGGCTTCCTGTCTGCACAACGCCGGAATTTACATTGTCGAGCATTCTTCACGTTGGGTGCAGAAAACTTTTTTTTTTCAAACGCTTCAATTGGGTTCTCCTCAGCGCAGGCTGCCAGACAAACAACTTTAGGCACTGGTATGATGCGGGCCCGTTGTCAGTCTGAGCGCTGACGGCGTGGTAGGTACGTATGCAGCAAAATTATCGCGTGGAACAGGCGCCAGGGCATTGCGTGGTTCAACTTTGGGTACCAAAGTTGAAGTGAGGCACCACTCCATTTTCAACTGTCTCTGTCCCCCGCCGTGCCAAACACGCAGTACCCGCAACAGGCGCCCAGCTTCGCTTCTGAGATCGTATGTTGCGATATGTATACGTGTACGCACACATACATACATTTCAACGTATATTCTTCGAAGTATATAAGTTTATGTGGGTGTATACCTGCATACCCTGAAGCATCGCGCCGCGGCGGCGGCGGCGCGCCGGTGCCGCGCGCGTCTGCCACGATGCCGCTGCAGTCTATGTCGAATGCCTGCACGCTCGAGGGCAGGGGTTGAGCCGTGATGCAGGGTTTGAGTGTTGACCAAGATGAGGGTTAGGGTTAGCATCAGCAGAGCATCCCGGGAAGTGACAGGCTTGGGTTGAAGATGTCAATTAGGGTATTGCTTTGGGGCTTCAGGTAGTTGAAGTTGCCTGCCACTGCCGCTGCAGTCTATGTCGAATGCCTGCACGCTCGAGGGCAGGGGTTGAGCCGTAATGCAGGGTTTTAATGTTGACCAGGGTTAGGATTAGGGTTGGGATTGGGACAGCATCCCAGTTAGGGTTCGTTGAAGGGTTAGTGGTCGACAGGCTTGGGTTGAAGATGTCAATTGGGATGCTGCTCAGAGCACAAGGAAGTTGAAGTTGCCTGCCACACTGCCGCTGCAGTCTATGTCGAATGCCTGCACGCCCCAGGGCAGGGGTTGCGGAGAAATGCAGGGTAGGACGTAGTAGGCTGGGTCTGGGTTTACTTAATTGAGGTTGGGGTTAGGAGAGTATGCGTGCACGGTTGAAGGCAGGGACTGAGGCGGGCTGCAGGGTTGGATATAGGCTATGGTCAAGTTACGGTTAGGAGAGCAGGCTGGGCGGTGGTCAATAGGCTTGAACTGGAGCTTGCCGTTGAAGTAACCCTAACCCTAACCCTAACCCTAACCCCCTAACCCTAACCCTAGGCAAGCAGGAGGCAGGAACTGAGCGGTTGCCTCGGCAGGAGCGCGCCAGTCAACATCGCCCTATCCCTAACCCTTAACCTAACCCTAACCCTAACCCTAACCCTTAACCTAACCCTGAACCTGACCCTAACCCTGACCCTAACCCCCTGACGTTAAACCTAACCCTGACCATAACCTTAACCCTGTTGGCAGGCTCGACGAACTTTATGACATGCCTTGTGGAAGCTGCGGCGGGGATCGTTATCGTTCACAGTAGAGAGGGGCACTGGCGCACCATTGTCGGCTGACGGTGTGTTACCACGCATGTCCCCCCCCCCTCACCCTAACCCTAACCGTAACCCTAACCCTAACCCTAACGGCGCGGGCCCGGCGAGCTTCGTTGTTAGGGTTAGGGCTTTGGTAAGGCGGGGCGCGTCCACAGCAATATGGGGCACTGGCGCGCTATTGGTCGACTGACGGTGTGTGTACCCCGCATGTCCCTCCATCCCTTTGCATCACGCTGCTGCGCGGCAGCACTCTTGTGGTGCTGCTGGCAACGGAACACGGCAACACATTACTAAATTACGCTGTGCGCTCGTCGCAATGACAGCACCCTCCCTCCCCGTTCTGATGACAACGGCAGAGTGCCGCAGGAAGAGGCCGCTGCTGCAGTCCCGGTGTGTCTACTGGAGCCCTGTGGACTGATGGTGTGTGTACCCCGCATGTTCCCCTTGCTCCCTGTGCATCACGCTGCTGCGCGAGCACTCTTTTGGTGCTGTCAGTAATGGAACACGACAACTGATCACTGACTTGCACTGCGCGCTCGTCGCAGGGGCAACACCCTCCCTCCTCAGGGTTAGGGTTAGATTCAGGAAACTGATCCCAACTTTAAGAGCGCCGCAGGAAAGGCTGCTGCCGCTGTCCCGGTGGGTCTACTCTAGCCCTGCGGCTCTGCCGAGTATTGCGGTTGAAACGCGCGAGTCACTGCATCAGCTTGCATGTACAATGCCCCAACTTTGCCAGGCGGGCAGACACTCGTGTAAGGCGTAGGATTAGGGTTAGGGTTAAGGATAATTTCCCCGCCTCGCAGATCGACTGGGAGTGTGTTGCTGAAAAAAGTGTCAAACAAGCTCGGCGGACCAGAGTCAGAGTCGGAGTCGATCACACATGGTGGAGTGAGCAACACCCCTAACAAATTGCTCCGCTTTATTACCTTTAAATATACCCTGGATGTGCCCCAGTGGACCCGTATAGCAGCTGAATCATCGAAGCGGGTGAGAGACTGATGTGTGTGTCCCCGCTGCCGCAGTCGCTCAAAGGGCAAGCGGTTGTGCGACAGCTTTAAGGTTCGCAGTATGGCAGTGACAAGGTGGTGCAACAACAAGCTTAACAGCACCCACCTGCAGTATACGCGTGGCTTCGTCGAGCGAGACTGCCTGCTGCTCCTGCCGCTGCCAGAGCTGTCCCTCAGCCCCTGCCAGCTCCGCCTGTGGCAGTCAGCAGCAACGGCGTCATGAACAATTTTCACCTATTTTGAACATCGTCTGTTTGGAGTGGTGTTTTGCAACTCAGCTGATATGACATGCGCTTTTGTCAGCAAAGCTTGCTGAACAGCGTCTTTCTGTCTGTACACAACTGCAAAAGCCAACCGATCAGTAACTGATTTTCAACCTCTTAGAAGCCTGCACAACATCAACTTTTTGATCTGACATACTTGAACCCTTATGGTCATCTCAAAAAGGCGTTATTTCTCAATGGCGTTGTACCTCGTAAGACAGCATGACGGAGTCCTCGTTTGCGGCATCGCCGCTCCCAAGGTTGCGGCTCCGTTTTGGTGACCCAAACATGTGCACAGGCAGCAGCTGATGCGAACTGCTGGCAGGGCTACTGCGATCGGCTCATGTCCAGAAGTTGCGTGTCACGAGGCAGCCCGTTTACACATCACATGCTTTCGTTTGAAACTCAACTGCCAGTGAAGTTTTTGGGGTTCGGGATAATGCCCGGATTAATTTGCTGAGCGTACCACACAGCCATAGACACCATGCAGGTGCTGCTGTGGTTGACGCTGGCGGCAACGCTGCTGCAAGCGTGCTGCGCTGAGAACTGCGGAGGTGGCGTCGACGGCCTGCTGAATGATGCGCAGACGGCGTGCTGTCCCAAAAGGTGTGTGATATGGCGAGGTGCACGTCTCGAGAAAGCTGAATGCCTCGTATGCAGCAATGGCATGCGCACAACGACGCCGGGTAGGTGCAGGCAACCGCAACTATAGATCTGCTACGCGTGGTGTTACGAGTTGAGTACGTACTGTCACGAACAGATAATTGCTTGGAAAAGCTTGGCACAACCACGCACAGCGGGGTGCTTTGAGGTGATGGCATCGTTGATTTTGCGCTACTGTGAGGCGCCGATACAACTCGCAAAGGTGTTGGTGTGTCGCGTACCGACATGCCATCACCCTCAACTGTGTATAAGCGTGACCCACCTGCATTATTGAAGTTGGTTTGTTGGGCTCATAAGTGTGTGTGTTGACAGAAATTTGCCTCTTTTTTTTGCCAGGTCGTCGCTATAGACAGCCACTGTTGACGCGTTGCAAGTGGTGCAAGAAGCACACCCGTGCGCAATTTTACTTACGTATATACATGTAGTAGATCTAAATTCCGAAGCGTGCTCTCCACAATCTAGATGATGTTACTTCAAGCTGAGCCGCTCCCATCACGCATACCTGGGCCACATGTGCATAGTGCTGATGCTGCCGTACCCGCTACCGCTTTGCTGTTGACGCAGCTGCAAAAAGTGCGCGACCAAAGGCTGCGCCAAGAGGAAGGGAGGTCAGTGGCCGAACCCCCTTACACAGGTCCCTGCTGCATGTTTCCCCCCGCTGTAGTGCATACCATGACTGTCAGAATAATGGGGGGCGCATGCGCCCGCTTGTTTTGCTACGGGACAGCGCAGTCGTACGTAAAACTGTAAGCGTCGAGACAGAGAGCTCAAACTGGCAATATGCGCCGTGATCGCAGCCGCTGCGCACGCGATGCACAACCTGAAGTTGTCTAACCGTTGACACGCACTGTACTGCTGACGAGGCGGGGGCTGTTTGATAGTGGTCTTTAGGGTCCGTACATGCCTAATTGTGGCTGCAAGGGGGGGGTTTAGGTCTCGGTCGGAGTTTATGGCAACGTCAACATGAAGAAGGTGCTAAAGCCGCACACCAGCCCTGGTGAATGTTCATTCTGCATCTGACTGCCAGTGAATGTACCTGTGCAACTTGTTGCTTCGCGTGCGCAACCCCCCCCCCCGCCTCCTCCCCCTTGACCCCCCCCTCACAGCGCTGGAGCTCGGCAGCAACTGCTGCACGTGACCTTAACCTCACACTTCAGAAAATGATTCTCTACACAGAAATCCTCCCAACAGCTAACAAAAATAACAATCTTATTCGAGATACAGGTGTGTTCGAGATACAGGTGTGTATGTCATTCACCCCCCACCCCCCTTTTCCCCCCATGCCCCCTCGCGCACCACAGGCAGCAAGCGGTGTTGCCCAAACCGCGTCGTGAAGCAGCCGCGCTGCTCCAAGAAGAACGGTCCCAGACATAAATTCCACCAACAGCAAACAAAAGCACCAATCTAATTCGAGATACAGGTGTGTATGTCATTCACCCCCCCTCCCCCTGCGCACCGCCGCCGCAGGCAGCAAGCGGTGTTGCCCGAACCGCGTCGCGAAGCAGCCGCGCTGTTCCAAGAAGAAAAGTCCCGCGCCGTGCCGGCCCGCGCTCTTCAACATTGTCCTGGTCCCCGTTCCCGGCACGGATCCGAAGTACACCAAGTACTTCACCCAGGCGAAGGAGCGCTGGGAGAGCATCATTACGCACGATCTCGTGGGGTATGGGAATGCACCCCCGGGGGGCTGGTTTCAGGACGGCCCGGCGTACACGGAGCCGGTGGATGATCTGGTTATCGCGTACAGCGTGGAAAAGATAGGTGCGTGCACACATTGATATGTATACAGTATGTACGGATGTGTTTTGTGTGCATGTATGTGGGGTACGGGAAGGCGCCCCCGGGGGGGGGGTGGTTTTAGGGATGGCCTCGCGAAGAAGCTGGTGTACACAAAGGTGGCGGATGATCTGGTGATCGCCTACAGCGTCGACAAGATAGGTATGTATATGCACATACATGTACGGTTTGTAAGGAACAGGCATGTACTTCTGTGTACATGTGGGCTGCGGGATGGGGTCGTGGGGGGGGTGCTTTAAGGACGGCCTGGGGAAGAAGCTGGTGTACACGGAGCCGGTGGATGATCTGGTGATCGCCTACACAGGTGGAAAAGACAGGTGCGCGTACGCATGTGTAACCCTAACCCTTAGTCCAAGCATGCCAACCTCCAGTGCTGCATCCGACAGTCCAATGTGCTCCTGCCTCCAGCGCTGCAGCATCCGACGCCATGGTGGCCACACCTGTTGCTCGCGCTCAGGCTGTTGGCGCGAGCGGTGTTTCACAAGCGGATGAGCACTGAAAGAGCTTGAAGATTTCACAGGGAAGGATTCGTCTGGAAGTTCGCCCTAAACTGTTGGCCCTCTATCCCAACGCGGATGTGAATTTGGCTAGTCCCAACCTCCGCAGTTCAAGTAGAGGGCCAACAGTTGGCGTGGAACTTCAAGTTTGTACTGAACCGTTGGCTCTCTTCCGAGACAGATGTGAAGTTGGCTTGTCCCAACCTCCGCAGTTGAAGTAGAGGGCCAACGGTTCAGCGCGAACTTGCAGACAAATTGCCTCTCCGTGAACTTCAAGCTCTTTCGAGCACACCTCCTCTGATTCCGCTTGTGAGACACCGCACAAGAAGGCGGTTTTGTGGTGGTGGCAGCGCTCAACTTTTGTCAGCCTATGATGGCAGCGCTCAGCAGGGGAGACCTGCGGGCCGTGGGGTCGCCGTCGAGACACCGCGAGTTTGTGAAGGTGGCGCCTGAGTAGTTCCTGACAGCAGCGCTCAGCGTGTGGTGGCAACGCTCAACTTGGTCAGGTTACGGCGGCAGGGCTCAGTAGGGGAGAGCTGCAGGGCGTGGACCGCCTCTGCAATGCACTGTGAGAAAGTTCACTCTAGCAGCGCTCAAAGCATCTGAAGCGATGGCAGTTGTTCCGCGTGAGGGCGATTATGGTGCTCGACCTGTGCAACAGCGTGGAGGTCCGCAATCCGATTGTAAGTCTTCAAGAATTAAAATTTTATAACACTCGCTCAAGAAACATCTCGCTGATGTCACTCAAACAGAGTGATCGTCAATGTGCATTGAGACACTTTCAAGCGTTCACAGGCCACACGCCTTGCTGAGCTACTGCATCCGCTGCAGAAGCGCAAGTCATGTGATTTGCCCAAACCTAAGCTCAAAGGCAGACATATCGCTTTACTGCCGTCAGCTGCGACTTTTCCTCGTGACCAAAGCCGGGCATCTTTCTTTGGCAGTGATGTGTGCAAGTGAGCAAATGCTGGGGTAGGTACCAGAATATAGCTACATACAATGGTTTTGACATCTCTGGCGCAAGCTAGGTGTACTGCCATCTGGGCTTTTCGCGCCCTCAGCGAGCATCAACAGTACTTAAGTACATGCGCTGGTGGTGTCTGAGCTATGGGCAGTTTATATAGAGCCTTCTTTCTGAAATCCACACAAGTCTGTGCCGGCCTCCACGCTGCGGCTGCGGTACTGCAAAGCAGCCTTGCCCTACCCCTATCCCTAACCCTAAATGGCAGTAACTTCAAGGATGCTTCACAGCAGGTACCATCAAATTCTTTCCAGTTCTCATGTGTGGCGCGGACAGTGAGAGGACGGTGCGTATTACGTTCCGCACTTCAAAGCGTCTTCAACAGCAGTACCCTTTCCTTCTGTGCGATCCCCGGGCGACGCATGCAGAGGAACAAACTGCAAGATGCCCGCACTTCAAGTGTACTTCAACAGCAGTTTCTTCCGTGCAGATGGCGAGGGGACCGTTCTGGGAATGGCGGGACTGCTCCACGAGAGGCACGACCCGTGAATTTTCCGCGATTGCCCGCACTTCAAGCGTACTTCAACAGCAGTTCCCTTTCTTGCGTGCGGACCCACGCTGATGGCGAGGGGAACGTTCCCGCTCTACGAAAGGAACGATATGTGAATTGCCCGCACTTCAAGCGTGATCCAACAGCGGTAACCTCTTTTTGCAAGCGTACCTCAACAGCAGTGACCTTTTTCATCATCCGCGCTTCCTGGACACACGTGCAGATGGCGAGGGGAACGTTCTGGGAACGGCGGGACCACTCTACGAGAGGAACGATCCCGTCTCCAGGAAGCGCGGCGAAGCAAACCTGCCGCTCTCGGGCACCATGCAGTTTGACATTGCCGACGCCGCGCGCCTCGTGAAGGCGGGCGTGTTCCAGTCCGTCGTGCTGCACGAGATGGGCCACGTCCTAGGTGAGCGCTGCCGCAGACCCTAACCCTAGCATGTATATTGAGCGCCGCCGCAAACCCTAATTTAGCATGGAGTTTGCCAATGTGTCATGCGGTTGGTCAAGGTGGACGTGTTCCAGTACGTCGTGCTGCACGAGATGGGCCACATCCTAGGTGAGCGCTGCTGCACACCCTAACCTAGGTCGTGCTCTACAAGACTGGCCACGTCCTAGTTGAGCGCTGCCGCAGACGCCGCGCGCCTCGTGAAGGCGGGCTTGTTCCAGTCCGTCGTGCTGCACGAGATGGGCCACGTCCTAGGTGAGCGCTGGTGCACGACTCTGTTTTTTTGATGTCCCTGACGTACTGAACCAAAGCCTTGCCGTACAGTATGTTTCAGAATCGGGGCGTTGACGCCAATGTCAAACGTTCGACCCCAATTTCAGTACGCTGCGCTGCATGAGATGGGCCACGTCCTAGGTGAACTGCGGCGTCTACACGCCCGGCAGGAAGAAGGGCCAGTCGCCCACCTGCTCCACGTACACGGCGAAGGCAGTGCTCAGTAATGTTGAAGTTAAACTTACTCCGCTGCGCTGCCGCCGCCGCAGGCATCGGCTCGCTGTGGCCTACACGCAAGTCCAACTGCGGCTTCTACACACGCGGCAAGAAGAAGGGCCAGCCACCCACCTGCTCCACGTATACGGCAAAGGCGGATGGCACGTGTGCAGCGCAGGTCGAGTTCTCCAAGCTGGACCTGGGGCGCGGCAAGCGGTTGAAGATGGGTGAGCAGCGCTGCCTTAGGGGTAGGGCTACAGTTACAGCAGGCTTAGGGTCGGACTACAGTTACAAATATGGTTATGGTAAGGGTTAGGGTTAGGGTTAGCGGACGGCATGCGCTCCACGCAAGCCAAGATCGCCAAGGTGGACTTACAGAAGAGCGCGGCAAGCAGTTGAAGTTGTTTGAGCGCTGCCTCAGGGTTAGGGCAAGGGTTAGGGCTAAGGTAGAGTTAGGTTTGGATTAGGGTTAGCGGACGGCACGTGCTCCGCGCAGGTTGAGTTCTTCAAGCTGGATCTCGGGCGCGGCGAGCGGCTGAAGATGGGTGAGCGCTGCCTTGAGGTTTGGATTAGGGTTAGTTGTCAGGGTTGGGTTAGTGTTAGGGTTAGCGGATGGCATGTAAGTGTTTCAACAAACGAGCAACGCGTGTATACAGACAGCGGAGACTTCGTCGCATCCTCGTCAGATCATGCAAAGACTGGCTGCGAGAGTGAGCTCGGCACGGATGAAACTTAAAGTTGAGGGCAAAATGCTGACGTGGATCACTGTCTGGCTTTTTTTGCGGGGGTAATTTAAAAGCATCAGCGTGCAGGGCGCACTTCAAGTTGAAGCTGCAGTTGCGGCAGGCGTTTTGAAAGCGTCCGATACATTGAGCAACGCAGCCCACCCCGCGCCATGGTATTTCTTCATGGCGATAAGCTGTCAATAAACTCTCTTCATTCTTGAGTCATGCGATAGGCGCGTCTTAACCTTGAAGCTTGATGGCAAACTCCCACGTGAGCATTTGTAGTTTTTGGAAAGAAAATTTACCAGCGCAGGCGTATTCTCTACCCCCTGCGGCAACGTATGCAATACTGGCACGCGCTCTATGCGCCCTGCTAACCTAGGGTTAGGGTTAGGTTTAGGGTTGAGGTTAAACCCTAACACATTCTGCGCAGCGCTGACCGCACACAACCGGCGATGCTTGGAGTACAGCAACAACCTTAGACGTAAGCGCTCCTAAATTTGGAAAGGCCTCCACTGCTAGAGCTGTATCCTGTACCCTCTGCGGCAACGCCTGCAACCCTGCCACACTGCTAACCTAGGGTTAGGGTTAGGGTTAGGGTTAAACCCTAACACATTCTGCACGTGCGCCGCTCCGCTGCCGCAGAGACCAAGGGCGGGCAGGGAACGGCGTGCTCGCACTGGTCAGAGGTGCGTTGCTGCTTGAAGTAATGCAAACTTCAGATCTTGTAGTCATGCGAAGTTCACGCTGGTCAGAAGTGCGTCACCGCTTGCAGTCATGCGAAGTGCGAATGTTGTAGTAATGCGAAGTTTAAATCATCTGTCCAGTCCATGCGCTTCAAGTCGCCGGCACGGCGTACGGGCACTGATCAGAGGTGCGTCGCCGCTTGCAGTACTGCAAACTTCAAATGTTGTAGTAATGTGCAGCTCAAGGTGTCTGTGTTTGAAGTTGCCGGCACGGTGTGCTCGCACGGGTCAGAGGTGCTTCGTTGCTTGTAGTATTGCCAAGTTCGAGTGTGTGTACTATGATATAAGCCGCCAATCGGAGGCGTGCCACAACTTCATGTTCTGTATTGCAATTTTTCAAATGTTTGTGCATGGAGAGTTTGTGTGTGCTGCGCATCTGGTGCCAGCGCCGCAGCGCACGGCGCAGTCAAGTTATTGTCTTCAGGTTATTTCGTAATATGAAGGCTCATGTGCTGTACTACCGTTGGTGGAGCAGATTGAGCACCAGCCTGCGAGGCATGGCACTCACAGGATCAAACCGTCATCCCTGCTGACTGAGCCCAAGCCCCAACCCTCTTTCATGCGGCATGCTTATCGTCATGGCAGATGCGGCGTGCTCAATTGAAACAACAAGTACGCCTTGCCTTGCGCTCCGTTGTGCCTACAAAGACAAATGTTTCAGTAGGTTGCCGAAGCAGCTTCAGTGAAGCTAGTTATTTTGCACTGTTCACATTGTGCAGCGCGGTGAAATTGACCTCGTGTTCAAGGCCTTATGCACTACTAGTAGTGTTAATCAGTGCTACAGCGCTCCGTGTGCGTCAGCGCTCAGCACGAGCGCCGCCGCAGCGCTGCTCCCCGGATCGCCGGCTATCAATAGGAGGCTTAAAAGCCCTTTAAATCAATTTAATAGTTTTGGGAAGCTTTTACATCACCAACAAACCTTATCTTCCATAAACTCATCTCAAAATGACACTTCCCCTGGCCCCTGAAACGACTGGCACCCCGCCCGACTGCTTCTTTTGACTGTAGACGTGCGGTACTCATCCTAGCCCTGAGCAAGAACAACACGCGCTGCAGCAGCGCTCCGCATGCCTCAGCGCTCAGCGCAGCGCTGCTCAGTCGTATCGTTCACCCCTCAAGTGATAACGCCGGTGGCTGCGGCCGCACGCGCATGCATGAATGAATTCACTGCGTCTGCCGTGAATTGATTCGCTGAATTCGCCACGCGCGCTTGTTGTAGTTTCTGCCCCCCAAATCCTGCTGACAACACTGCACGCCCGTGTTTTGCGCGCTGCCGCGTGTGCAGGACCAGCTGTGCAATGAGCTCATGACAGGCAAGTCGACGTGCCGGCAAAATTTCAACTGTGGCAACCTCAACTATTTACTTTGCGCTACTTTGCACGCTTCTGACCAATCAGCCCGCGCACCATACTTCAACAAACTGCCGTATGGACAGTATCACATATGTTTCGTGCAAAAGGCTATGCGAATTGTTTTGCATAGGTCGGCCACTGCCGCGAGAGGGCAGAGTGCACTTCTGCCGACAACGCACCGCAGCAATAAGGCTATGTAAATCAAGCCTTCAGGATTCTGCTCAAAAGTGCATGCTCAGGCCTCGAATAAACATGTTGCAGTGTTGTGTTTCTGTATTACTTGGAGGTGATATATATTGCGTTATCGCTTGAAATCAATACTGTGTGTGTTGTCAGTCTGCTGTTACCGACGCTCTGCTCTACTCCATGCATCTCGGCTCACAGGGACGCTAGACAGCTACAAGAGGAAGCCCCCACTCAGCAAAATCACAATGTGAGTTGCCTCTGTCTGGAGCATGTGTATGTGTGATACAGTTGAACTTTGGATACAGTTGATCTTTGGATGACTTGGTGCGTGAAATCGTACCTCAAGCGACTCAGGGCTTTGAAGTGTTCGTGTTTTGCACCGACAATGTATGGTTGAAGTACCTTCTTCTGTGAAGCACATTGCAAGTATAGACCAAGCGCCCAATCGACAAAATCACAATGTGAGCTGCTCTGCCTGGAGCACCGCCTGCAATGCTGCGGTGCTGTGGAAACTTCAAGTATGAAGTTGCTGGCGAGGCGTCTTCAGGCTGGGGGCCTTTCTTGGACATCCCGCGCATGCGTGGATTCTTGCACTGTTCTGGGCCCTGTTTGCATAGGGTTGCACATTGGAAACTTTCTGTGTGAAGTTGTACCTCAAGTGTGGCTTCAGTGCGTGCGTGCGTCTCCTGCGCGACGTTGTGGAGTTGAAGTACTTGAAGTATTTCTTCCTGTACCTGAAACAAACCTTCTTTCTGACACTGTGATACAAGTAGAGGCCTTGCAGTATGCGTCTTTTGCACCGACAAAATGCTTTTGAAGTATTTCTTCTCTTTAAAGCACCTCAGATGTACATTTGTCGAAGCATCACTACTGCTATCGGCACAATCGATAAGGCAACAGCAAGTGTCAGTACGTAGCTAGCTTCTGCTTGAACGGCAGTGCTTGAGTTGCCCAAACTTTCAACAAGGTGCGCCATGCGCTTCTTCAACTGCCTCGCTGCCTCACTCATGCCCCTGTCCTACTTGCGCCGCCGATGCTGGCACGCATTTCCACATGTACTCTCTACTATCATGCTTCTGTACTTCTTGAAGTACTTGTGTGAAGAATTCTGAACACTTTGACAATGTCATGCTCTTCAACACGCCACTGTGTACAACTCGTGCTGCTTCTGCCGCCGCGAGTTAGGGCTAGGGTGAGGGTTAGGGTTAGCTCTGGCGCCATTCTCACTGCGTTTTGCTGCTGCCGCATTTCGCTGTTTCTGTCTTTCTTGCACACTGCATCTCGTGTTGTTGTTGTTTTCAGCGCCGCGCTGAAAGACCTGGGCTACAAGGTGAGCGCGGAGCGCTTCCACAGAAAAAAAAACCAACGCTAGAAAGCTTGCACAAAAAACTCTCTTGACTACTGTGAACATGGTGGCACTGTTCGGCTCGTGGCCAGTTGCCGCAACAGCGGCGACCACGGTCATTGGTGGAAGGCACTTGCAGCTAATCAGTCCCAACCACACCTTATCACCTAGAGCTCTACGATATATTTTGATTCGTTTCCAAAACACCAAGCCTGTGAACTCGGCTGGCACTGCAGCCGCCACAGGCCATGCTGCACATGTTCAGTAAAAACAATCACATGATGGGGGCGCGAAAATGCTCAAATGACTCATGTCAAGCCTGATACCAGAACCTGCGTGTTTCGTGTTGGTTCTCTCTGAGGGCGCAAAACGCTCACATGACTGATGTCAACCCTACCACCAGAGCTTGCATGTTCCTGGTGGCAGAAAGGCTGATGCGCGTCGATGCTCACAATCAAAGTTGTATACGGGGCGCATCAGACATAGCTGCTGGTGATGCTGCGCGCATCAGCGACTGCGGCTGAGCAGTGCAACTTCAACTATCACCGTCCGCGCACTCCTAAAAAATGATTTCAAAGTAGCCTGAGTGACATAGCAGTACTAGCATGTCGCCCGCATCACTCAATCGCGCTGCCGTAATCGCAGTTTCTGCGCGCACGCACATTTGTCGTCACTTGAACGGCTCCAACTCCCATCGGCGCTGCGCGGCATGTTGCGCAGTGCACCTACACACACACACGCACACACACACACACACACACACATTCTCACCTTCACAATTATAAAACTTCAACTTCAATCATTGCATTGCATGGCCGCGAACGCGCATGCGCGCGCGGAGGTGGACTACAGCCAGGCGTACAACTTCCCGCTGCAGCACCCGCAGCGCGCGACGCCGCGCGATACGTTCTGCAGTGCGTCTTTACACACGCCCACACTTTGTTCAACTTTGGCTCTAAAACTTCAACTTGAACTATCGCATGGCTGCGCACTACAGCCAGGCGGACACGTTCACGCTGCGGTGCGTGCAGCGCGCGGCGCTGCGCGACACATGTTTTACACAGTGCGCCTGCACACACACACACATTTTACTTTCAACGTCCACTTATCCTACGCGCACGCGCAGGTGGACTACAGCCAGGCGGACAAGTTCACGCTGCGGTGCCCGCAGCGCGCGGCGCTGCGCGACATGTACGCGCTCACGGGCGAGCCCTACGGTGTCATGCTGCCCACCACGCCCGTCGTCTTTAGCGGCGCGCTGAATGCGACGGCCACGCTCGTAGACGAAATGTGGTGGTGAGGGATCCGCCGCGGCGCACGTGCGTGCGGGGGGGGGGGGGAGGGGAGGCCTCGTAGACGAAACATGGTGGGGAGGGAGCTGCCCGGGGGGGGGGGGGGGGAGATGAGAGACACGTGGTGGTGAGGGAGGTGCTGGGGCGGGTGGGGGGGATGTGCGCCCGGGTGTTGTTGAGACCACGCATCTCAGTGTCGTATAGGTGGCGAGATGTGTCGTATCGACAACACCTTGGCACACAGGAGCGCCCCCTTGGACCCGGCCCGTTGCCCCGCGCCCCCGCACAGGCAGTTACACCCCCCCCCCCCCCCCCCACCCCGCTTAACGTGCCCCTCTGGGCTGTTGTACTGCGGAAGCACAGGCGGTGGCACTGTTGAAGTTAGGGGGGGGGGGCTTCCGCCGCATGGGGAGAAGGGGGCGGAATTTCATTTCACGTGCGTGCAGCGGCGTGCGCCGTCCAGAGCGAAGGGCGGTGCTTCAACCCGTCATTCGCATGCAGTGCATGCCCCGCTCCCCAGCCCCACCCCACCCCCTTCCCTGAACGCAGGCCGTTGCATCGGCCTCCTCAAAGAGGCAATAAGCTCCTTGCCCGCACGCGCACTCAGCCATGCACGCGCGCATTCGCGCTGTGCGGCCTTCGTTTGGGAGGGCCGCGCGGCGGAATTTTTTGTGCCGACGCCCAGTACCGGGCTGGCGGAGGCAAAAGCATGCAATCAAAGTGTGCCATAAGACCGTCCAATAGGTATTTTCCGGATATCAGCCGCCCCCGCAGTGGGGCTTGTGGGTTCCACGCAGATGTCTCCATTTCGGGGCACTGCCCCCCTGGAGGCTGGCTGCTGTGTGGGTGTGTGTGCGTCTCCGAGTCACCACATTCACAACTTGAAGTTGAGGCTGCACACTGCACGCACGCAGTGGCGCCGGCGCGCTGGCGGCGGCCACTGTTTGGTGCTCTTGTCCACCCATCCCGATTGCGTGTATGGACAGTGATTCCGGGTGGTGCACTCCAGTTTCGTGGCGCACTAGCTGCTGTTGACAGGCAGCGAACACACATGCGCGAACGGACGGCTTTCAAGCTAATTATATGGTGAAACGGCAGATTTCATGTTGACGGGAGCTGGTGGCTAGCGCAGCACATGCGCAGCACCGCTTGGCCGTATTGCTTAGATGCACTTCTAACCCTAAGCCGCAGCTCGCCGCGTGCGGGAGCAGCTGAGCCTGATTTTGGAACACATTTGCACTATTCGAAGTATTCGACATGTGTGCACCACGCACAATGAACCACAGGCCGTTGGCGTCTGTCTTCGCTCTGCTTCCTCTTCCGCTCTTTCTCTCTCTTGGCTGCTTGTGCTGCTGCGTGCGCGCGTCATTATGGCACCCTTGCGTGGCCCTTAAACCGTTGGCAACATACCTGCTTGCCACAGACCATGGGCACCTCGAATGTGTTGCACACTTGCCAAAATTGAGGATTCACGCTTCCTTTCTAAAAGTAACTTTGGTGCAAGCTTCTTCACAGCAGTGGCATCATGCCGTACATGTGGCAAGCTGGGTTGTGCAGTGCTGCCCGGTTTTCGGTTTGTTTGGCAATAAAGGCACGACTCAAATCCAGCTGCATGTGTGTGCCAACAAGTGAGCCATCAGTGAAGTCAGATAGATCCACAAGGTTGTGGGCCAGTGAGCGTGCAAAATTGAGCAACTTGTGTTTTGGCATTGTGAGGACTGCTATATGGCGTGACGGTACAGACACACTCTTTTTCAGCGACTGCTTCTGGTGACAAGCATGTCAGCTGCCTTGGCAACACATGATGGTGGCAGCTCTGTGTGACATTCATTACCAGCGGCGGCGGCAGGTGGCATTGTCTGTCTGGCAGAAAGCGGAGAGACTCGCAGAGCATGTGGCCCAGTGACTTTGCTAGGCGCACTTTCTACATGGACGCATGCTAACGCACACGCGCAAATGCTGAGCCGTGCTCAACACTGCCATGTTGCAGCAGCAGCGTCCAAGAATTTAGGCACAGCATGGGGCGTGTGATGCCGCATCATGACACTACCGGAGCGCTGCCAGTTCTCGCTCAGGGCGCAGCAAAGTCCACATCGTAGATGTCCAGCTTGCTTCCAGGATCTACATGTGTCTTGTTGAAAGTGTCTCAATGCGCAGCAATGATCACCTCTAAGAACATTGCCAAGTAGCATGCCCCCCCACGAACTCCATCTCCCCCCATGGAATCCGCCATGTGTCACCACACAATGAGAGAACACCATGTGGTGCGTTGGCGATCGAGAAGGGCGCACGAGCGCCAGTGCTCTGCTATTGCTAGTTGCCGACCCTCACCCCGCAGGTGACGGTTTTCCGTTGCGCTTGAAATTCGTGGGATATAGCGAAGCAACGCCTTGCGCTGGCACGCCTGACTGACCATCGGACGATTCTTGAGGATGTGGAGCACTGCCGACAGCTGAGCGGATGCGCGCCAGTGCTATGCCTTTCAAGGCAACATGACTGGCTGCTCCGGGCACCGACAACCTGTTTGCATACTCCATAGCAAGCTCCGCCAGCTTCCGCGCCCGAGTGTATACTATTTAGGGTAGTATTGGCCTTTTTGCGGCCTAAGCGCGAGCATCAGATAGAAAGTACTGCAGCCTTTAGTAAAACAAGTCCATACGTACTGCAGCCTTGATCTAATTGCAGCTTCTAGTTGCATTCGAATGCAGTACCCTGAAAGATGTACGCATGCATCATGCGGACCATGGACGTGGCGCACACCGCTATCTCTAAACTGCAACCCTTGCCCGAACACTAATCCACGCGTCGCTCTGCACAGTCCTAGGCAGCAGCTGCACACACCGCTGAGCGGCGATGTCATGAGCATTCCATGAAACATGGCACACAAAAGCAAAGGTAGCCGCGGCCGCAGCTGTTTGTGAACACGTGCACAACACATTGCCATTTAGAGCGCCCATATACGCAACGACGGGAATGGGCCAGACATAGCGCGACGCGCCATGAGAGTCCAGATGAAGGGTATGTATGGTATGGGGATGACGGACCCTGAGCGCTGTCGCCGCAGCGGCTGCGCGGCAGGAGGCGACGCTCCTTCGCAGGAATTCGCTGATGCTCGTGCGGTGAAAAGTTTCGCACCCGCTGTGTAGCGCAGTGCGCGGCGTCTCGAGACCGGCCTCAGAGGCACCGCGCCGCTGCACTCTGCGCGCGTGAACTGCGTGCGCGCGTCGGCGCGCCACGCAATGCCCCCAGACCAGCCACGCCAAAAGCACGGCCTCTGGTGCTCTCGCGAAGCTCCGCATGTGTGGCGTCGCGCTGTCTCTCTCTCTCCTGTTTCTCAGGCTCCGCTTTTAGCTTCTCCGGCCTTGTGCTGAGCGCTGGCGCCAGCCTCCCCGCGAGCGGCAGCCGCACGTGGGCATATACCGCGACCGCCGCTCAAGGTCGGCAACGCTGCCAGGATTGCCGCGTGCGTTGGGGTAGCGGGGCTGCGCGCGACAGCTGCAAACTCACGAGGACTGCAGGCTGCGGAGCGGGCACGGGTGGTTTGCAGGAGTGGAGTGCGCATGCGCGGGTCAGCGTCAGACACACATGGGACTGCACTATGATCATATTGTGAGGCGGCAGATAGGAATGCATGTCCAGATGGGAATGCGCACGCGCAGGTCAGGTTCAGGCACATTGGACTGCACTACGATTATATTGTTGTGAGGCAGAAGATGGGGATGCGCATGCGCGGGTCAGAACCTGACACATATGGCCTCTACAAACCCAAAGTCCGCAAGCACTTGGCAGATGAGTAGCAGCGACCGTTCCACATGATTATAGCGTCAGTGCACCTGCAAGCAGGTCTCAATTTCTCACCTGGCAGTGGCAGCAGCTGCATCCACTCGCAGCGCTTGCGCTGGTTGTCAGTTGAACCTAACCTACCCTAACCCTAACCCTAGAAGCAGGTACTTGAGGTGACAGCAAGCTAGCGAGCTAGCAAGCTAGCATACATTCCACGACGTTTCGCATGTTGTAACTGCAACTGCTCACCTGGCGGTGGCTGTGGCTGCGTCCCGCCGCGGTGCTCGCGGCAGCGCTGGCGCATTTGTACGGGCATCTGCTTTTGCCTGCTGCAAGGGCGGAAATGGCAACAGGCGTATGAAACACAATGGCAACACTGCCAGCTGCTTGGACACCTGCCTATGATAGTGCCACGACAACACATCATTGCTTCTTGTGCATGCAATGTTACTGTGCCAGCCCTGCCTGCTCTCCCCTTCGTGGTGGCAAAAAAAATTTGCTCTGCAAGCACCGCGTGAGCACTGCCACAGCAGAAGCGCCCGCTACAGCATTATTATGACTGCAAGCATGCGAGATGTGGTGATGCCATAGGCCTGCTTCCACAAAGACGCTTCCCCCGGCTAGGTGCTTTAATGAACACGGGTGGTGTAGGAGCAGGCGTTGGGACATGCTTTGATGCATTGCGTTGCTGCGCCTCTTTACCTGAGTTCTGCAGAGGTGGGTTACTGTAAATGTTGTTCCTCACATGCTAGCTTTAGTGTAAACAGACAGCAATAATGGTGAAAATCATGATTGTAGACATGGACAATACATGCCTCGTGTTGATCAATCAGGCTTCTTTGCACCCTGAGTGAGAATTAACCTATTGTACTTCTACTTGAAGTACAACATGTGTGCAGCGTCACCACGTCGTCTCACCTGACCCGGCTTCGCTGCAAAATATGTAAACTACCTCAATTTTGAAGTACAAGTTTAAAGTACCACATGTAATTATGGAGAGTCGCTGCATGACCTCACCTGAGCCGGCTCTGCTGCTTCGCGCGCAAGTTTCACCACCTCCTCCCTGGCACGCATCGCAGAACACAAAGGAGTTAGATTTAGGGTTAGGGTTAGAATTAGGGTTAGGTCAGCTGTACCCTGGCATACACCGCAAGAAAAAATTTCAGGGTTAGCGTGAGGGGTAGGGCAGGGTTTGGCCAGCTCTAGTGGTCTCACTTGCTGCATCGCTTGCAGCAAGCGACGCGAAGGCATTTTCGACGTGCAGTAGGCGACGTTGGTGGTGAGCATGGACATTAGTGCCGCCAAGTAAAGGTATGTGCAGACATAAGAAAAACATGCAACAAGTTTGCACAACCAATACATACATACGCCTACGCCGCATGACAGGCTTGGTTTTGACCAGCTCGCTCAAACTAGTCTCAACTAGCGCTTGTGAACATCTCTCAATGACCGGAACGCTCTCGGAGCCATCTCTCAAAAAGCGCCAACATAGCAAATCGGAGGCCCCTCCTGTCAAACCAGCAATCAATACTCACAAACCCCCCAACGCACACTAGAAGAAAACATGGAACAAGGATGACAAAAAAATGAGAGCGCGCAAGTTACAATTGAAGTTCACGAGGCCCTCCTGTTAATGGCAGCAGAGAATCCGCCGTGATCTCTCCATTAGTACCAACATAGCCAATCAAAGGCCCCCTTCTGTCAAAACAGCAAGGAATATTCACAATCCACCCAAGCCGAATGACAGAGCGCAAAGTTACATTTGAAGTTCGCAGACAGCGCGCGAAGTTACATTTGAAGTTCGCAATCTCGAATGGTCCCGCACCTGTACATTTCCAGCACTTCGTCCTTCAGCTGCAGCTCGGCGCGCAGCGATGCCACCTCCGCTGTGGCAGCCATCAGCTGGCGGTGAGCGTCCTGTTTTCACGGTGTGGACAGCACAGCCGACAAGATTACGTTTACGTCGTATACTTTGAAGTATATGTGATGTATGCGACTTCAGCTGCGGCTCGTCACGGAGCGATGCCACTTCCGCCGGGGCAGCGATCAGCTGGCGGTGAGCGTCCTGTTTTCGCGGTGTGAAAAGCACGGCCAACTAGATTACGCTTTACATTGTATACTTGCAAGCATATGTGACGTGCATGCCTGCGCTCCACCGTGGCAGAGCTGTGTAGCCTTGGGTTAGGTTAGGATTGGGGTTAGGGTTAGGGATAGGGTAGCCTAACCGTAAGTCCAGAGAGGGCAGCGTCTCCATATTTCAAATTGCGGCACCTCCCACAACACATTGCAGCGGGAAGCGTGCGGTCATTTCGATACTGGCGCACAGTGCTCTGTTGTAACTGGCGGCGCCGCAGCGCAGTTCACAAGGTCGTGGCGTAAGGGTTACGGTTCGGGCTGGGAAATTCGCCGCCGGACTGACGATTCAACAAAGCTCGCACAAGCCACCTTCACGAAGTTCAATGACCGGCGGCACCGTTCATGAGGTCTGGTGCTAGGGTTAGGGTTAGGGTTAGGGTTATTAGGCGCCCGCTCAGTGCTTCAACACAATGCGCATGAGCCAAATTCTGAAGCGCTGTGCAATCCTTGTGCCGCGTTTTTTGGGAAGGGAGCCCTGACGCTAGCCCCACCTTTACAGGCTTAGCGGTATGTATATGCTGGCCTATGTGTGCACTGACCCTGACCCAACCCTAGTCCTAACCCTGACCCAGCACCGACGACCAGTTTACGAGCGGACGGCGCGTGCGTACATACATGCCTTCGTGTCCTTCGCTTCAACATTGAAGAAACGAAGGCATGCGCCCACGACCACGGCGTTTTCTTGTTGCTAGCGTCATTCAATACTTGCCCACACGCCCTGCATACAACAGCAAACATTCCCTGCAGGGCCTCTCGCAAAGCGTGCCTGCGGAGCTGTTTTATACCTGCGGGCTGAGCGCTGTGTCATGGTCTACTTCAAGTCCTGGTGTACGCGCTGCAAACTTCAACAGTCGGCTCCGCGGATGCTGCAAAGCGCAAATGCGCTGGCAGACTTTGGTCAACGTCATTCATAAAAAGTCGCAAAACGCATTGTGAGCGTTCGCACAATAGCCCCCAGCCCCCCCCAATGTGAGCGTTCGCACAATAGCCCCCAGCAATTTTCTGCAACCTCAAGCCGCATTTACTTCAACTGTGACGCACCTCATCGCGCGTCGGCCTGTCGGCGATCTTAGCGCTGAGCTCCGCGATCCGCGCGTCGCGGAGAGTCACCTCATGCACCAAACCGGAAACCTGCAGTTGTGGAGACATCACATGGGCGCACAAGCGCAAGCACGCACCATATGTTTAGAGTGAGCACACATGTATGCTTCGAAGCATATATGTATATTTCCATGTTTGTTGGTGCTCTGACATACTTCAAAGTATAGAAGTTTGTAGTTTTCAAGTACTTGAAGTGTATGTGCGCGTCGCGGAGAGTCGCCTCATGCACTAGACCGGAAACCTGTAACACACGGGCGTAATCACATGAGTACAAGCACGCGCCAATTATGTTTAGAGAGATACACACACACACATATATAGAGATATACATACCTGTGTGCTTTGGAGTACCTTGGAGTAAAGTGGGTACTTAGTTTCAAGTAGTTGAAGTGTATATGCGCGTCACGGAGAGTCACCTCGTGCACCAGGCCGGAAACCTGCAATACACGATGCCACCAAAACATTACACGAATTCAAAAGCGAGCACGCGCTGAATATTTTCAGGGTGATGCAAACACGTTACAGAGGTAGATATCTAATGTGTGCTTAGATAGTTTTTTTGAATCAAGTATGACATAGACACACTCTTGGAGTATGCGCATCGCGGACAGTCGCCTCATGCACCAAACCGGAAACCTGCAGTACACGGGGCGTAGGTACATGGTGTGGTGTGCGCCTGAGCATCACCACGCACACGCGCCATTCATGTTTTGAGTGATGCACACTCAAATATATTTGTGGACCTATCATGTATGACATAGAAGCGCTTGATGTGAATGCGTGTACGCATGCACCAGACCGGAAACCTGTGCCACGGGCGCAGTCACATGGACACAAGCGCGCGCCAATAATAGAGCACAAGCCCGCGCCATTCATGTTTGGGGTGATGCACACACACGTACATACATGAGTACTTTGGAGTGCATGACACATCGTCCTGACGACACACACACAAAATCAACACTTTGTGGTGCATACATAGAAGTATACATGTATGCTCAGAGCTTGCACCTAAGTTCAGAACGTCGCGGCCCGTATCTGTGGGCCAACTGAGAACACGCAGAGTACTGCCATGAGCTGACAAGTACCCTGTACCATGCTCTTAGGGCGCAGTGCAGACTAGGCTGCCACACAGGAGAAAGGTGCGCGATTGCATGAGACGCCCGTCATCCCAATAAGAACAGGTCCATACTATCTATACCATACACTACCTATACCATAATATACACTATTTATACCATGCACTACCTATACCATACCTACCCTGTATATTATATATATACGAACATACCTGTGTGCGCCACATGGCGGAGGTCACCTCCAGGTCCTGCTTGCTCCTGCATGCGCCAGACGGCACCAGATGAACATGCACAAGTGAGCGTTTTTTCACGTGTACCACTTCATGTGTACCACTTCGACGATGGCATGTGAGGAATTAACTTGCAAAACTTCAGGCACAGATGACGATTATTGATCCGCCCTTGATCTTTCTTGTATGGTCTCTAGAGAGCTGTGCTGCAAGCAGACAGTCACTGCGGCTCCGCATATGCTGTTTTTTCAAGAAGCACAGGCAATGGGGGTGCAAGTGCGCCTGCATTCTTTCACAAGTGACATGAACGCGCGCTTCCGGTCTCTCCTCACCCGGGGCGACTCCCCCCCCCCCGCCCACCCATATGCACACCACCATATACATACACACATGAGCGACTCAAATCGCAGAGTGACTCCGACTCACTGCTCCGCCAGCGCCGCGAAGGCGCGCTTCAGCTCCGCATTGACGGCATCCACCTGCGCTGAGCGCTGCTGCTCATTGCTGAGCCGTGCCTCCAGTTGTGCCGAGCGCTGCTGCTCATTGCTGAGCCGTGCCTTGACCTGCACTGAGCGCTGCTGCTCATTGCTGAGCCGTGCCTCGAGCTCCGCGCGCGCTGCGGCCATCTGCCCCTCCATGTCGACCCTGTGATCAATGGTTTTAGAAACGTTATAATAGTCAGGATTTGAAAATAGTTCATGGCGGTGTTTCATTGCGAGATGACTGCCCTCCATGTCCACCGTGCGTTCAACAATATAGAACTTTGACAGTCTCCTTCAAGGTTGTGACGTTGTGATTGTTTTTGCTTTAAGAGTTGACAGCATTATGACAGATGATGTCCTCCTATAGTCCCTGGTCATCACTGCTGACCTGAGTGCGCGAAGCGCCTGCGGCTTCGCCTCGTGCCCCGCCACCAGCTGCCGTTCAGTGATCATATATTGCACTTCGACGCAGTATACCCTGTTTCAGTACTTCACAGGTACAATACACATGCATTGAGTGCACATTCCATGAAGAGCCCCAAGCGAAATCAATAAATAATATATTCTGATGGCACTGTTTGACTCGTGGCCAATGACTGCAGCAGCGGCGACCACGGTCATTGGTCAAAGGCACTTGCGGCTAACCATCCTTTGTCGCCTAGAGCTCTACGATCTTTTGATTCGTTTCCATATTAAATATACTTTGAAGCATATTGTATTTATATTGAATATTATCATCGTACTATATTGAATTATTATCATAAATATCATATGTGAACAAAAACACACCAGATCATAGAAAGATATACGGCTTCACAGTGTCCACTTCTGACCTGAGTGCGCGCAGCGCCTGCAGCTTTGCCTCGTGGCCCGCCACCAGCTGCCGCTCCGCAAACGCTGTCACCTCCGCCACACTCGCCTGCGCCGCCTCCGCCTTGCTCTTGGCCCTGCGCGATAGCGGCAGCAGCGAGCAGCGGGTAGTGCCGAGCTCTGCTATGGCTGCAATCTAGACAGCTGCTCAGCAGGCGCTGGGCGGCAGCGGCGCTGTGCAGCTCAGCTCTCATGCTGTTGAGCGCTGCCGTGACTGTGGTGGCACAGCTCAGCGGCATCGATCGCGGAGCGCTGCCGTGACTGCGATGGCATGGCTCAGCATCAATCGCTGAGCGATGCCATGACTGTGATGGCACGGCTCAGCAGCCAGTGCGGCACGCCTGCCACGACTGCGGAGGCACGGCTCAGCGTCCATCTCTGAGCGTTGCCGCAAATTTGATGGCACGGCGCAGCAGAGCGTTCGCTGAGCGCTGCTGCAACTGCGGCGGCACGGCTCAGCATCCATCGCTGAGCGCTGCCATGACTGTGGTGACACGGCGCAGCCAGTGCTGCGCGCGTGCCATGACTGCGGAGGCATGGCTCAGTGCCTGTTGCTGTGCGCTGCCGTGAACATGCCGGCACTGACAGCTGCTCAGCGAGCGAGCTGCGCCTGAAAACCCCAGTCCTGTCGGTGTACTCAGTGAACTGGTGGCGATGCTTCAAAGTTGAAGTACGCCGTGTCCGCCTCCAGGGGACGTGCCTAACCCTAATTCTAACCCTAACCGTAGCAATTCTCATGTTGGCACTATCTGCAGCCAGCTTAGCCGCTGCCAGTGCCTGCGCAGCGCCGCGACTGCTTACTCATACTTCTATATATTTAGTGTTATCAACCCTATGTTCAGGGTAAGCGTTACTAACCCTAACTCTGACCGTAATCCCCAGCGTCGCCCCCCTGCTTGCCCGCTTCGTTGCCCCCCACCCCCCTCGGCCGCCGTCGCCAGCGCAGCGGCCTCACACGTCTACATGTTGGCCAAATGCCAAACGGTATGAAACAAACAGAGGCAGCAGCGCACCTGCGGAGCGCGCTGCGGATACGAGAGATTTCCGCCTGCTGAGCATCTGCCTCCTTTCTGAGCCACGCTGCTTCGCTCTCGCTGGCCTCCACCCTGCCGCCGAGTCGAGCAGCTAGTTCGGTTATCCCACGACGCAGCGACGCCGCCTGCAGCACATGCATAACGTGCAGTGAAGAAGGACTATTCAACTTTTCAAATACAAACTTGAGCTTCATACTTGAAGTATGAGGTTCCCCCAAGCCGCGCGGCCAGTTCGATTATACCGCGCCGCAGCGATGCCGCCTACGGCATGCGCAGAAACAGCATAACGTGGGGTGCAGCGGGAAGATTACTGACCATCTCAACTACAAGCTGGAGGTTCATACTTCAAGTATGAGGTTCATAAGCTTATCTCGTGCCGCAGCGACGCCGCCTGCAGCGCGCGCAGAAGAAAAAAAGAAGATGAAGGTGTGGTGGGAACCCTTCAAACCTTTCAACTACAAACTTGAGGTTCATACTTGAAGTGTGAGGCTCATAAGCTCATCCCGCGCCGCAGCGACGCCGCCTGCCGCACGCGCATAATGTGCAGTGCAGTGGTGCTACTTCAAACACTTCAACTACAAATTTAAGGTTCATTCCTGAAGCATGTGCTTCATACGCTTATCCCGCGCCGCAGCGATGCCGCCTGCCGCGCACGCAGAAAAAGCGTCGTGTGCATTATTTCAAACACTTCAACTGCAAACTTGAATGCCAGGCGAGGCGAAGTGCACTGAGACGAGGGAGCGTCAACTTCGGGGGTCGTCAAGTATGTGGATGTTCAGCATTTGAGCAGGCATGTACGAGCCGAGCGGCCAGTTCGGTTATCCCGCGCCGCAGCGATGCCGCCTGCAGCACGTGCATGACGTGCAGTGCAGTGGGAATATTCAACTTTGCATGTTCATACGTGAAGTATGAGGTTCATACACTTATCCCGCGCCGCAGCGCCGCCGCCTGCCGCACGCGCAGCAGCGCAACATGCAGTGTAATATGATAACATCTCAAACACTTCAACTACAAACATGAGGTTGGCACTGTGAAGCATTATGGTGAAGTAAGGGAGCTGCAGAGACGAGCAACGCAGCTGTGAGCCAAGGAATCAGGGCAAAGTAAACTGCATGTGTGTGTTGTGGTGCGCAGCGACACTGCCTGCAGCGTGAGCACAAGAAAAAAAGCGTGACGTGCCAGTGTATGTAGTGGGACTGCTACAAACGTGAAGTTCACGCTTGAAGTGTGGTGCGGAACTACAGGAGCCGCAGTGTAGAATGCCAGGCAAGGCGCAGCTGCACTGAGATGAAGGATCATCAAACACCAGGTTTATTGGCGTACTTCAAGTATGTGATGATCAGCAATTTGAGTACTTCAAAGTAGGCATGTAGGCCTATAATGTGTCTTGTCTGCTGTGTTCCCCCCCCCCCCCGCATATGTTGCAGCGCCCTCAAGCAACGCTGCAGCCTCGGCTCTCCAGCCGTCATAGCTGCAAAGACTCAGGCCCGGGTTTAGCTCTGCCTCTGCTGCCTTGCCCTCCCCCGCACATGTTTGCCACGACCTCAAGCAATGACAAAGCCTCACATCTCTTTGTCCAACCATCACTGCTGTGGTGATTCAGTCCCGGGGTTACCTCTGCCTCTGCTGCCTTTGCCCGCCCCCGCATGAGCCCCCCCTGCCGCTCCGCCGCGATCGTCTCCTTGACGGCGGCTTTGGCCATCTCCTTCAGCTGCGCCTTCGCCGCGAGTGCCTGCCGCATCGAACAACACAGATTGTGTGAATATGTGCACGATCTACGTAGATTTGTGTGAACATGTGCGTGGCGTCGTTCGGAATGTAAAGTTCCAGAGTGTACTGATAAGACTCCAGATGATGTGCAGCAAATTGCAAAATATAGTCTCCCTGATGGTGGCGTAGACCATTTGCCTGCCGCATTCAATGCACGGTCAATACAGACTCGTGTGAACGTGAGCGTGGCCTCTGGAAGTATGAGACAGAGGCCGACGTTGACGTTGACGTTGTTTCATTGAACGAAAGTCGTGCGCGTGCTGGCCCTGACGGACGGCAGTATTCATCTCCCTGGGCAGCTTTGCAGCGAATGTCAGTGATTGTGTCACATACCTCGAAGTATAGAGCTGAAAGTTGAAATATCATGACAGTTGCATGTTCACTGCACGACAGTTACACTCTACAGCAGTTACACCTGCGGCATTGCGTCACATCCTAAACACCATGACAACTTCATATTCATTGCTGGAGCACGCTGACGGGGCTACGACAGTTACACTTTACAGCAGTTACACCTGCCGGTAGACAGAAGTGCGTCACCTTTGACTATGTAACTTCAAGCTGAAGTACCTGCTCGAGCGCCTGCTCCAGCTCGCCGACGCGCTGCGCAGCCTTGCCCTTCGCCTGCACCTGCGCGCAAAGCGCAAGCGGCGACGTGCCCGACAAATTAGAGGTTTAGGGTTAGGGTTAGAGTTAGCAGACCTTAACACAGCTCACTCAAATGAAATTAGTTGCTCCTCAACAAAGGCCTCTTGGAGGTGAGGCCAGATATACCCTGTGTGTTTCTAGGGTTCAATCCTATGCAGCAAGCTGGTCGGCACTGCGCCCTATCAAGGGTTGCACACTTGACGCTGTGACACAGCCCCGCATTGGCACGGCATCTCAGGTCAACAGATTTGACTTAGTAACCCTAACCCTAACCCTAATCTAACCCTAACCCTAACCCTAACCCTAACCCTAGACCGGTACCACCAGCCTTTAGCACATGAGCGCGAATGACAGTTTGGATGCATTTCTAATGTCCAGAGAGTGCAGGCCTCTGAGCAACGTAACCTGGCCCTTACCCTGGCCCTCGCCATTACTGAACGCGGGTTAAGATTAGGGATTAGCGTTTGGTTGGGGCACTGCGTACAGCCCTGCATCAAAGTGCAGCACAAGATTGTGATAATGACGCTGGTTGATGATCATCACGCATGTTGAGGCTGTGCGCATGCTGAGCACTGGGTTGTGCATACCAGTTGTTGCAGCGTATATTATATGGTGGCACTGTTCGACTCGTGGCCAACAGCTGCAACAGCGGCGACCACGATTATTGGTGGAAGGCATTCAATGTGACGGCTGACCACACCTCACCTAGAGCTCTACTTTTGATTCGCATGCACTCGCAAGCCTCGGGTCTGCTGTTGTTGAACGGTCGACACCTGGACCGTGCCAGCGCACTGATGAAAATCATCACACATGTTGTCGTTGACCTTGCTGGGCACTGTGGTTGTGTAATTATCTACTCCTAACCCTAAACCCTACCCGTAATCCTAACGCCAACCCCAACCGTCAGGCTCCACCAAAGGGCCCTGACACTAGCCGTCGTGTGGAAACAGTCTTGCGGGCCCCTCTTTGCCACGAAGCATTCCATCATGGCGCGCTCTCATACTCTCACACAGTGCGGCCTCTAATGCAGCAGGGTTAGGGTGAGCCATAGGATTAGAGTCACAAGTGGTGCATGTATGCCTTGCAGCACTGAATGAGCTGACACGGCGCTACAGCGAGAACCAGGACAGTCATGTGGCACAACCTGCTTGAGCCACACCACCGCCAGTTCTGCGCACTCTTCCCCCCACGTGATCTATTCCGGTCACCCCCTAAAGCGCAATTTGACCCCGCCCATCAGGTGACGGTACACACAAGGTTCACTCGGAGGCCAGTGCCATGATCAATTCCGGTCACCCCGTGAAGCGCGCCCTGCAGGCCCAACTGCTTTTTGAGCAGTACGGTCCATGCACCCCCCCAAGCGCGCCACGACCCCGCCCCCATCAGGTGCGAGTACACAAAGGGTACACACAGTACGCAATGGGTACACACGCGGTGGCGCCGAAGTTCTAGAATGCAGAAAAATCACAAATAGCAAATTTCATTTGCTCTTTTCCGTTATTTCCTGGAGCACATTATGAAAATGGTCAGCGGTACCGCTCAGGCGAACCCCGCTCTCACCTCCTGCGCCAGTTCCGCATATTTTTCCATAAAGGTTCCGCGCATCTCCCCCAGGACGCGCGTGCGCGTGGCGGCCGCCTCCTGCAGCGCCGCGTGCGCTGCCGCCTCGAAGCTGCGCAAGAAGTCACAAGCTTCAAGTCAAATTTCAATTCTGAGTTGCGGCATAGCAAGCGGCGAAGCCTTGGAGTTGCGCGAGCCACGAGACCGCGAGATGGCACCGAAATTTTTGCGTGCGCCACCGCCTCGAAACTGCGTTGCGGACGTGCAAGTTTTGAGTAATTCCTGAACCTTCGTTGATCTGAGGCGCTGAAAAAAAAAGCGGCGCCGCCGTGAAGCCGCATCGCACACGTCACAGACGCCACGAGTACATGGGCGCTGACTATCAATCTACATGGAGCTGAACTTGAAACTGCATGAGCAGGTGCAAATTTCAAGTCTTAAACTTCAAGTTGAGGCGCTACAAGCAGTGAAGCCTTGCAGTTGCGCGCGCCGCAAAAAAAAGCACGAGCACACACCAAATCTCAGTCTTCATGAGTCGAACTTCAAGTCACCGACAGGCTGGCGCACACCGGCTCGGCAGCATGGAGCGCAGCACGTCATTTGAAGCTGGCAGGGGATTTCCATGCGCAATCCCGACCCTGAACTCAAACCCAAGTGAGAGTGAGGGGCAGAGGCGTCGGCGCTTTACAATGGCCTGTTTGAGGTCGCTGTGATGATAGCGCATCAACTCTGAAAAAGCACTCTCAGCAGCAACTTCAGCAGCGCGCTGTGCATGTGCTGGTAACTCAAACTGGGCAGTGCTCAGCTTCTAAAGCTTCTTCTGACAGAATATTGCTAGTTCCAGTCTGTACCATGCACTGCCAGTGCCGCAATCATAGCTGCTGACTCACTCACTCTTGCACTCGACTCAAGGTTGTGACAGTCAAATTTGAAGTGTGGTCGTTGTGGCCGCTGCACACCATAACTTCAACCATATGCGCTGATTTGCAGCACATCCAGTCTCGGACTGGCAAATCTGCTATCTCTCAGGGACTCAAAGACTCGCTCATTCACTCACTCACTTTGAAAGCAGTGCCTTGTGAGCCGCTAGCGGGATGGTGGCGCCTTGTGCTGCAAGCCGTCTCAGCTCCGCAATTGCTGGGCTGTTGAGCTGCTGCTGCTGCTGCTTCTCATTCGCCGCCTGTGCATGCTCTGGTGCTGACGCTGCCCCCATGCTGCTGCATGCATACGGGCGTACCAACAAACGGCAGTTGAATCCCCACGCACTACAGCGATAGAGCGAAGTCAAGGGGCTTTCAAGTGTATGTTGCAATCGCTCCGTGCCATCATTTCAGAGGCGCAGCAGCTTGAAAGTATGAATACGTGGTCGTGACGGTAGTGCCGTACGTGCCTCATGGCCATATCACATACTGCAATTCCAAGAAGCTGCAATGCGGCCATGCTTCTGATGCTTTGCAGCCGAACGAGTGATAAAAATCGGGGCTAGCATGCCAACATGTCCTAAATGTACAAAATGTTGTTCGGTCGATCTGTTGGTGACCAGCTCGTTCTGTGCTCGTTAAGTTGAAATGCTTGGTGTGCAAGCTCTGTCATGCACGCTGGCCGCAGTGCAAGTGCGCGTCGACGAGCAACATTAGATAACAAACGCAGTCATCTGGTGCAAGAGGCCAATTGTCGTCATGCAGGCCATACAATGAATCTGCCGACAGGGACGAGCTTCCGCGCCTAGACTCAGCGCGCAAAGGCGTCGGAGTGCAACCAAGAAGCAGCGCAGAAGGCCACATGCGAACTTCGTTGCAGGGAACAGCTGTCCGAGTTATTTAGTGAGACATGAGCTCTGCTCAGCAGCTCAGTCGGTCGGTACGCAGAAAAACGAATGCATAGCGTCGGCGGCGCCTTACCACGATGTCCAGCGTCGCGTGCATGGCGAGCTGTGCACAGCATGATGGAAGCCGGAGACGCACGTCGCCACACCTAACACCACACAGCACGCCAGCAGTGCTGTCCTCCGCGCCATCCTCCACGCCAGGAGCTGCCACTGCTGCGCCTGCTAGCTCTTTCCGCCTCTCGCTGTGCCGCGCTCAGGATGGCCCCTCGCGCTACAAGGATTTTTGAAATGCCATTGGCGCGCTCCTTAGTGCGGAGGAAGGAAGTTTGTGGTGAAGTGCGACACTCGCTAATCGCCGGAGTCGGCTACAGGAAGGAGAGGCGCGGGAAGGCGTTCACAGCAAAAGGGTTGAGGCAACGCTGGTGGCGGCGGCAAGGCACGATGAGCATTGCTGTAAGTACAACACTTGAAGTTTCGATGTGTGTGAAGCTCACGCATTTCCACCAGCATCCAATGCCATCTTGATCGGACTACCAATATCATTAAATTATTGATGAAGTTCTCAGTGTCTAACAGCTCCAATCTTAGAGAACGGCACCTGTTTGCCAGACCTTTGTCTTCGGCGGCTGTTCTCTTGCTTGCCCGGGCTTGGGCAACATCATCAACCTATCTCACACAATCAACATCAACTTCAGCAGCCGCTAAAGTTGACACCAGCATCAAACCGCATGCACTGTCAGTCGGGGTTGCTTTTCAAGTGAGGCTTCGGCCAATATGGCGAACCTACAAGCTTTCTGGCACTGCGATCATCTGATTGTCTACGAATGAGTAGAGGTAAGCCAAAAAAACATGCACTGCGCTTTTCGCTTTAAGGCTGCTAAGGGGGCTGTGTGCCATGTTACTCCAGCCCACCGCATGTCATACAAGTGCAACTTTGCTTTGCCGAAGTACTGCGTGCCCTGTTGCTCCGAGCTCCACTGTATGTCATGAAAACGAATCAACAGATCGTAGAGCTTTAGGTGACAAAGGATGGTTAGCCGCAAATACTTCCCGCCAATGACCGTGGTCGCCGCTGCTGCGACAATTGGCCACGACTCAAACAGTGCTGTCATATTTTTCTACAAGCCGCATTAAAATGCGGCTTCGCTTCGCCGAATTGACATGATATCCGCCAGGAGCAACGCTAGCCAAAGTGGCGTAACATCATCAACTGCTGCTGCGCTGTCCAATGGGTTTGGTGACATAGCAATTGAGGCAGCTCGCATGCTGCCAGGTCAGCTTTCATTGGGCAATCGCGGCAGCTGCATGCTGCCAGAACAGCTTCCATTTATGACGCAGCAGCTGAATTGATGACTCGCACTGAGGCCTTGAAGTGACCATAGTCCATGGTGCCAGTACGTGAATGGTGATTGTCAGTGGTAGTGAAAGCGGTTAGCACTTCAAGTTGGCTTAGTTCCACTGGCATTACTGGGTTAGCATGAAGGTGCAGGCTCGTTCAGGCTGAGCATCACAGCACAGCTTTCCAGGAGCTTTCCCGCGCTGCACTATGCGCACTGGGATCAGCAACAGGGTTAGGTTTCCGCTAACCCTAGCTCATGCGCGTTTCATTAGCCTTCAATCGCGCTGGACTCTGGACAACAGAGTTCCTGCATTGCGTGTACAGTTATTGCGAAGTGTAAGAATGCGAGCTCAGACGCATGTCGTGGGTCTTCACTCGTGCACCCGCCGCCACATGGCCAGTTGCAGCCAGAGAACGCCTGTGAATGTGTCGGTGCACACGTGAGAATCAACCATCATTAGTGCAAGACGACAATGGCATGCGGTCTCGCGATGCGCGTTCACACAATGCGCGCACTGCGGTGAGGGTTAGGTTAGGCTCTAACCCTAATTCTAGCCCTAACAGGTCCACGACGCTATTCCTAGTCCGTTGCAACTCATGACTGAAGCACTCTACGCCCACCGCATCCCTTAGTTGCAGTCTGTTGCGGCCGGCCACTACCCCCTCAATTGTCAATGCACGTGCCGCTGCCCTGGCTCCTAGGAGTAGGGTTAGGGTCAGGCAGGGACACACTTGATCTCTGTTGGAGCATATGGAAGTTACATGCTCATTGCTGTTGGCATGCTTGACGGTTACGGCAGTTACACTTGCCGGCACACAAATCACGATACACTCACCTCTAGCAGCGCACAATTGGCGTCGGTCTTCCGTTGCGTTGGTCACCTCGATGTCTACCTCTGTCGGTGTGGACCGACCGTCTGGTGAGCAGCCGCTTTCTATGTTGCAACAATCTGCTGCCCCAGCTCTGCAACAGTACCCTACATACCTATCTACATTGCAAGCGTCTCATGGCGCGTGCTGCTGCCCTGGCACTGTGTCGCAGGGACACAAAGATCATGTGTGCGAGGCAGCAGTCTCATAGCGGATGACTGAAGCACGGTACGCCCACCACACTTCTCACTTGCAGTCTGCTGCGTTCAGCCACCGCCTCGCGGCACACGCCACCACCCTGGCTCCTAGGGGTAGGGTTAGGGTTAAGCAGTGCCGCACTCCACCTCATGGCACATGCTGCTGCCCTGGCTCTGTGCCGCAGGAATACTTAGGTTAGGGTTAGGGTTAGACCACGCATATGAGACAGCGGTTCCGTTGAAAGATGCCAAAAAGCGTGAATTGTGGCTCTTCCGCAATCATAAAAAGCCAGCAATCATAAGTGCAAGACGACAATGATGTGCCGTCTCAGGGTTAGGGTTAGCTGCCCTCGTAGGTCTGGGGTGTGCTAATCCTAACCCAACGCTAACCCTAACCCCGGAACATGCATCAAGTGCTCACGCATAGTGTGTAATCATTCACATGCCGCTGCTCTGGTTCTGTGCCGCAGGGATACGAAGATCGCGTGTACGAGACAGCGGTCTCGTTGAAAATGAAAAAAAAAAAGAGAACTGTGGCTCTTCCGCAGTCATGAAAAATCAGCTGTCACAGGGTGAAGGTTAGCTACCCCACTCAGGTCTGGAGTTAGCCCTAACCTAACCCTGGCCCTAACCCCGGGACATGCATCAAGTGCTCACGCATAGACCAGTGTATATTCATCCACATGCCGCCGCTCTGGCTCTGTGCCGCAGGGATACGAAGATCACGTGTACGAGACGGCGGTCTCGTTAAAGGATGCCAAAAAACGGGAACTGTGGCTCTTTCGCGTGCCCAAGAATGTCGATCTGGACTCCCTCGAGGGGCTGACGATAGAGCTGCCGGCGGCCGCGCGCACCGGCGCAGCGGTCCAGTGCAAGAGCAAAGAGTAAGTATGAGCTGCGCCACGCATAGTTCAAAAGTAGTGTCCTTCTGTAGTGTTTACAAGTCAGGCGATACCTATGTTGCGAGCTGCGATGTTAGCCGCGGCGCGACTGCGGTGATGATTTAAATTCTTGAAAGCGATTGAGCTGCCGGCGGCGGCGCGCGCCGGCGCAGCGGTCCAGTGCAAGAGCAAACAGTAAGTATGAGCTGCACCACCTTAGTCTGAAGCATTTGCACACAAGCCACAACGACGAAGTATGCACAAATGACGATGACAGCGTTGCTGGGCAGTGCGATGTGAGCCGCGGCGCGACTGGCGCTGACGATTTGAGCGATTGAGCTGCCGGCGGTGGCGCGCGCTGCCGCGGCGGTCCGGTGCAAGAGCAAACAGTACGTACATATGAGCCGTGCCATGCAGTTTGGGAGCCCTTCTGAAGCTTTTGCAAACGTCGACAGGGTCACTATGTGAAGCACTGCGACATGAGTCGCAGCACGACAGCCACCGACAGTGAAGCTGCAGGCGGCACCACGTACGATGCTCAACTCGCCTAATTCTGCTTGCCGTGACCCTAACCCCAACCCTTCCCTCAACCCGCGCGCCAGACCCTGACCCTAACCCTGAACCTGAGTCAAGAGGGAACGTTGAGAGTGAATCGCAACACAGCGTTGTAAGTCACTTACTATATGCTTGCTACCTCAATTCTAACCGCAACGACGCCTCTAAGCTAACGCTAACTCTCTAACTCTGAACATGCACACCCTGTCACGCCATCGCAAACTCCAGGTGACTGCATCGGCAGGCCGTAGGTAGGGTTGCCAAAACCGTACCTATTTTACAAATATACTCCATATATCGTACCGTAATTTGAACATAAACTCCTGCCTATTGAGGTTTTCGAGAACTTTGATACCATTTTTGCATCTGGCACAGTAAACCCGAAGATAAACCTCAGGGCACCCGAAGCTGTGGTCAAGATCAGCATCGTTTACGCTACAAATACCGTTGACCGTATTTTTCAATAATACCGTTTTGGCAACCCTAGCCGTAGGTAATTCAACCGCCGTGTTGTCGCAAACCGCTTGATGTCGCGTGCGCGCAGCTGCGGATGACTCATCGCTGTACGCGCGCTCTTCCTGCGATCCGTTGTCAAATGTCAGGTCATCAGTTATGTAAACACCGAGCTGCAATGCGCGTATTGTCGCGTGCGCGCAGCTGCAGATGACTCATCTCTGTGCGCCCGCCTCACGTTTTCCGGATTTGGCAGGCTGTCGATGATTCTCGCGGATCCCGCGGAGCACAGGGGCAAGCGCGCGCTGTTCACATCGGACAAGGTACATTTGTACTCTCAGTGTACTCATTCAGTGACGTACAAGGTACATTTGTACTCCCAGTGTACTCATTCAAAGTGAAGCGCGCCCTCTTCACATCGGATAAGGTACGTGTGTACCTCCAGTGTACTCATTCACGTGACATGCGTTGGACATTCACTGTGCAGAATTGTACACACACATTTCCCGTTAACCTCTCAAAATTCTGCACCCGCGGAGCAAAGATGCAAGCGCCCGGAATCAGTAAATGTGTACATCCAGTCTTCATTTTCATTTTGTAATCTCGCTCTACTACTGTTGTAGCTTTGACCCTCTCTCGTCTCCATGCGCTCCATTCAACTCACTGTGCACACGTAGATAGACGCAAACCAATCTTGCTGTCATCTTCTCTCCCCCCCCCGCCCGTGCCCTTCTTAAACCCCTTCCGGTTTCCAGATGCACTTGACTCATGGGGTGTACTAGATCGATACTTACCAAACCTCGCTCTCATTATTTCTGTCCGCCCCTTTGCCCCTTTTTCACCCCTTCCGGTTTCCAGATGCTCGACGACGATGAGACCCCCGCGCTGGGGGTCGCGCAGCCGTTCGCGCTGCAGCTGAGCGTTGTGGCCGCAGCAACGCTCAACGCTGCGCACGACGACGCAGGCTCCGACAGCGATGATGTGCAAGACGCGGTTACCTTTGATACGCGGCAATCGAGCGAAGGTACGTAGTGGTGTGAGCCCAAATGTTGTTGGTACAGTGCATCTAGGTACAATGTCGTACGGTGTTGTCGATGCAGCGCATCTCGCTGCAGTGTCGCACAGGTACCTAGACGCGTTTTGTCGACACCGCTGCAGCTGAGCGTTGTGGCTGCAGCAACGCTCAGCGCTGCGCACGACGGCGCAGGCTCCGACAGCGACGCGCAAGAGGCGGTCACGTTTGATACGCGGCAATCGAGCGAAGGTAGATGATGCTATGGCTGCATGATTGTCAGACACGTGACCCGTATCGCGGCAATCGAGCGAAGGTGAATTGAGCTATGGCTGCATGATTGTCAGACACGAGACACCCGGGGGCTGCTCCTGTGTAGACCAGGGCGGAAGGGCGAAGTCATTGCTCAGCACAAACCCCCTCCCCCCTGCTGATCGCTGCTTCCTCAGGTCAAAAGGAGCGCTTAGCTGTACATCTGCAGTTACGGTTGAAGTCGCTGTAACATCACCATGCGACTCCTCTCTTTTTTTGAAGAACGTTGCTGCCTGCATGCCTGCTTCCACAGTGGAAGCCGATGAAGTATGGGTGAAGTGATTGCTGAGGCATCGCCCTTGCGTTCCCCCCCGCGTGCGCTGTAATGATTGCTGCTGGCTTGGATCCAAAAGAGCCTCAACTGCATGTCTGGTTACAGTTGAAGTGGCTAGAACACCACCATGCGACTCCCTCCCCATGGTGATCTGCACGTCTGCAGTTACAGAATTGCTGAAACTTCACCATGTGACTCCCCTCTTTGTGTTGCTTCACTGCTGCTTCAGGCCAGAAGGAGCTGGCAGCGCTCGGCTGGGTGGAGCCCTACTCAGGCCTGCCACAAGCTGAGGGCATGCGGGTACGTCATAGATACCGTAGGTATTGGGGTATGGGCGAGTACCCGTGCGAGTGCCCAGGTGCTGTCGATGCAACGCATCTCAGTACTTGTACAACACGCATCTCGGTACCTGTACGCCACTCGTGTTATCGATGCAACGCATCTCATGAAAGGTACTGAGATGCGTTGCGTCGACAACACCTGTACAGGTCTCAGAGTACTTGTGATCATTAGTACCAGGGTGTGGGCAAGGGGAGGTACCATGGGTATTGGGGTGTGTGGGCACGGGGAGGGGGGGGAAGGCACTGTGACTGCACTCTAAGCGTTGGTTTTGGAGTGTTCATGGTAATGCGTGGAGCCCTACTCGGGCCTGCCACAGGCCGAGGGCATGCGGGTGTCATGGGTACCTAGGTATTGGGGTATGGGCAAGGGGAGGTACCGCAGGTATTGGGGTGTGGGCACGGGGACGGGGGGGCGGGGGGCCCTGGTGGCTGTACTCTTGTGTTTACACAGATTTGTGGACTGTGAATGACAACACCTTGAAATGCATACTGCGAAAGATAGAGGCATGAAGCTGACATTTGGCGTTGGTGATGCTGGATTTTGAAGGAGTGTGAAAGCTCCACTCGAGCTGATCTGCACTGCCGCAAGCAGCGGTCTGCATACTCTAACCCTAACCCTGATCCTAACCCTAACCCTAAACCCTAAGTATACTCTGAAGAGACCAAGCCAGGCGGAAGGAAGTGTGCAACTCTACACTGATTCTACTGAAGATGCAGAACAACGTTGGATAGGATCGCAAGATAGTTCGTACTCAATGCATAGTCTGAAATGCACATTTTTGGGAATGCATCTGGCAAGAGGCGAATGCGTTGACGGTGTATTGCTGCTGCATCGTTGCTGTACTTCTCAGGTCCTCTGGCACTCTGTACATCTCTAGTCTACATATTTACCGCAGTTTCATGCACAAAAAAAATCATAGTATGATGGAAACGCGCCTTTGATCTTAAAGATGCGCAGCTGACACAACCGATTGGGTGCATGCACTCCGCGCAGGTGCGCTTCCTGCCATGCGAATGCATTGACAGCGTACTTCTCAGGTCCTCCTCTGGCGCAGCTCTACACATTCACCACAATCTCATGCAGGTTTCATGAAAACATGTTGTCATGAATGATGGGAAACGCACTTTTGGTCTGGGACAAACATTTCAAAGAATGCGCGCCTGACACTACCGCATGGGTTGCGCGCGTGCGCGGCGCAGGTGCGCTTCCTGCCAGCGGGCGCGCGCACAGCGGTCGCGACCGCGACCGACGGCGGCAGCGCTCAGCCAGCCGCCGAGAACGGCGCCAAGGTGCACAAGAAAGAGAAGAAGACGAAGAAGCACGCCTCCTCCTCCTCCTCTAAGAGCAAGCACAGAGACCACGCGTCTGATGACGAGGGGGGGCGTGCGGGGGCGGCGAAGGACAAGGGCGACGGCGCCAAGGCCAAGCGCCGCCATTCGGAGGGCGGCCACAAGGCGAAGAAGCGGCGAGAGCACTAATAGGACGCTTCGAGCAGATACACCTCCAAAAGCAAAAGGTGTTGTGTTTGTCGTGTTGCACCTCATCGTGTGCGCAGTCTGCACGGCACGGAGGCATGAATGGTTGCTCATCGTGTGCGTTTTCTGCATGGCATGGATGGGTGCATGTTTGCTGCGCCCATCTGTGAAGTCTTTGGGTGCGCTTGATATTGCAGTTGACGCAGGCAGGCGCTGATGGCGAAGCGGCGCGCGTGGTTTTGCCAAGCAGAGGGCGGGCAGGACAGGGTCACGTTATAGTGTCAGCACAAGAACCATTCGCAGATCAATCAGTTCACGTACTTGCCTTCTACTGCATACAGTGTTGTGCATCGGAGCATACTATCAGTGCACTGCAACTGCAGCAGCGCCATCGTTCTGCGCGTTCAAGCAACGGATCAACAGTGTACTCTTTGTTGATTCTCGCTCAGGGCGCGAGAAAGCCCAGATGGTAAGATGTTCAGCTTGCTACCAGAATCTGCATGTGGTTCTTGTGAAAGCTTGACGGTGGTTTTTGATGCGCATTGACGATCATTTCTACGCGACATCCAGGTGGCACCTTGTACCCCGATGCGAATCCGCATCCTCCCTGCTGCGGCCTGAAACCACTGGCAGCCTACCTACCTACTCTAGTCGATCGCGTCCAAGAACCAGCACCGCCTTCCAAATTTGAGGCTGCCTCTCAAGTCTCTGCCCGTCACGTCACCTGCAACGGCTGGCACACTTCTCGGTCCCAAGGCAAAAGGTGCAGACGCACTGTTCACGAAGGCGGGCCAAGGGTAAGCAATCATGACAGGGCGGGGGGGCTTTCACGCCCCACCGTTCCCCGCCCCCACACCGGTCGTGTCGGTGCCTGTTCTGAGAGGTGCCCTCACCTTTGCATGTAAGTCAGTGCCATCATACACAGTGGCAGTGGAGGCTCCTCCGCTTTAGGTTCAACTGTGCACGTTGCTGGGTTTTCTTTCGGCAACGCCTCCTCAGTGCAATGCCGCCTTAAGGGCGCTCTGCATAGAACAACGCAGCGTCGTGTCCAGGCGCTCACCGCGGGGCTGCTCAAGGGCAGCGAGGGTACGGTATCCGAGGAGTGTGTAGCTAGGGTTAAGACCCGGCAAGCTGAAGTTGAGAAAGAAAAATTGTATGTAAAAACGAAGCACGTGCTCTCGCTCTGAACCAGGTAACGCAGCCAGCACGTCGACGTAGTTCGAACCGGCATGGTAAGTCCTGTTGACGCTGGCGCAACGGAGGCTGCATCCGCGTGGGCAAGTAGACTTAATTGAAACTGAGGCCTCCTTGATATCGTGCTGGCAGGGTGTGTGCCACAGCACGCAGGCGCAAAGCTAGGTTCGTGGATGCATCGTGAATGGCTGATGGCGCCATCAACCATCAGCTAGGTGGTGGCGGCAGGAGACCCAAGAGCATGCCGCAGCAGCAGCAGGTACGTACACAGCTTCTGCTGCAAGAAGTCTTCGGAAGCTGCGCTTGATTAACACGGTGTTCATCACTCCAAGCAGTTCGGTGGCGGTGCATGTAATGTGCAGGAGCTTGCTGATCGGCAGCCTCGATGTAGTTGTTACTGCAGCCGACACCACCTGCGCCGGAGTGCAATACATGAAGTTGATGTTTTACGAAGTTCTCGTTTTTGATGTCAACATCAAAACATCTGTTTGCATCCACTGCCAACACGCCAGCACCAGCAGCGCGGGCCCTCCCACAATGGCGTCGGTGGCGGCGGCGGAGGCGGCTTGGGCAGCTTCGACTCCGCTCTGGGGGGGATGGGGGGGGGGATGGGCATGGGGGGGACAGTCTATCTTTGCTGGGACTGGGCGGTTTCAACTCGCACCCTCAACAGGTACGTAACCTTATAAACTGTCATATAACTCGCTTTGAGCTCATAGGATGCGCTCGAGAGAGAAAAAGTGCGCCGTTACCACGAGTGCCCGCTAGTACTGGTCAAACAGCAACCGCTTGAGCACACGGCGCCTGTGGCGGGAGCGCTTGCGGCGAGCCGCAGCCGCTGGCCGCTGCCGGCGCATGCAGTCCCTTGCAGGCGGGCGGCAGGTACCCTTGAGCCTCGCACTGAACTTTAAGTGTCTGTCAGCTGCAACTTGTGACGTGCATCATGGGTAGTTTGCCGCTGGCCTCCAGCCCGCTGCAGCAGCGACGCGCGGCCGCAGTTTTGTCACGGATCACAGGCACGCGATGGCGCGCTGTTGCTCCAGCTTGCCGCAGCGTGCTTTGGCTATATATACCTGTGGTTTTATTGCTTAGGGCGCGAAAAAGCCCATGTTGTAGGTGTGTCCAGCTTGCTACCAGAATCTACATGTGCCTTGTGAAGCCTTGAAAGTGTCTCAATGCGCAGTGACGATCACCCCTGAACGATACCGCCAGATGGCATCTTCCCCCCCCTTCAGATAAGTCCTCGTCCACTTGCCCCCCCCCGCCCCCCTCTAAGTCCTTGTCCTTTTGCCGCGGGGCCTGTTCTTCGAAGTATAGTGTACTGATGTACATGCATTGGAAAACATCACGCTGGTTCTGTGGCAACGCTCAGCGCTCATGGTGACGCTTCAGCAACCACATGTGCACGTCAACGGCGCTCTCTGCTGCCCCCCCCCCCCTTGCGCGCGACGCAGCGGCACGGGGCCAATGTAGCTGCAGCCACGCCGCTGCGCAAATTGCCATCCTTTGCACGCGCCGCCTTCGATGTAAGCTCAATTGCAAACCTCAACTCTCAGCTGCAACTTCCGCAAACCTCAAGTCTCAGATGCAACTTCCGCCATCCCTTCCCGCCTGCAGCCCCTACGCCTCGAGCACAGCAAGCTGGGCACGGGGGCGGCGTGGCGCTCATAATGTGCGCCTGCTAATCAGCCAGGCTTTCGCACTCACTGCCTCTGGCGCTGAGAACCGCATTGCGCGCCCCAAGTCTGAACTGCAACTTCCTTGCTGCTGCGCCCCCCCCCCCCCCCTCCCCCGCGCCGCGGGCGTGCGCTTCCCGCTGGTCACGCGCGGCTGCGCGCTTAGGGTTAGGGTTAGGGTCAGGATTAGGATTAGGGTTCGCCGCCGTTGGCGCACACCGCCCCTCCGCCACACAGAACCGCGCACACATTGATGCGCCTGACGCACAACTTCAACCCCCCCTCCCCCCTGCCCCCCCCCCGCAGCCCCTCCCCCTCGCGCAGATCCAGCCGGGCATGGGGGGCATGGGCCCCATGCAAGGCGGCGGCGCGCACAACATGATGGGCCTGGGGGGGGGCTGATGCCAGGCGGGATGGGCCAGGGGGGTCTGGGCGGCCTCCCGGGCTTAGGCGCGGATCTGGGGGGGGGTCTTGGGGGCGGGCTGGGGGGTCTAGGGGGCATGTCGGGGGGTATGCCCGGGGGGATGCCGCAGGGGGCGGGCGGGGGCGGGCGCGGAGGCGGCCAGCAGCAGTCTCAGGTGCGCAGCGCCGCTGCGCGGATGCGCTCACCCATCAATGCCGTAGTACACTGCATGGCAATGTCAGAAGTGCAGTCATTGGTAGGTGTAGTTTTGTTGCAACTGCTACGCGACTGCGCGGGGGGGGATGCCGCAGGGGGCGGGCGCGGCGGCGGGCAGCAGTTTCAGGTGCACAGCGCTGATGCGCAGATGCAACCGCAACTCACGGTCATGGAAACAAGTCAAAAGTTAGTAGAGCGCGAGGTGACAAGGTGTGGTCAGGCGCAAGGGCCCTCCGCCGATGACCGTGGCCGCCGCTGCTGCGGCAATCGGCCACGCATCAAACTGTGCCGCCATATCCGCAGGAGCCAAAAGACTCTTGAATGTGTGCAAGCTTCTTAGCGAGCGCTGCTGTGCAGATGCGCTCACAGAGTCGCATGTATGAGAGTTGCAGTACGCGGCGGCAGTTGAGACGTTCATTGCGACTGCGCAATTGCGCACAACTCAAAAGGCAGCGGCCAGCAGCGGTCTCAGTTGCGGAGCGCCGCTGCGCGGATATATTCGTTCAGAAAGTGTCGCACATCACAGTTGCAGTACGCGACGGCAGTTGAGGTTTTCATTTCCGACTGCGCACATGCGTGCACAACTCGTGCGGCGGCAGCCAGCAGCAGTCTCAGGTGCGGAGCGCCGCTGCGCGGACGCAATCGCAAAGTACGCTGCATAACAATATCGGAGTTGCAGTCATTACATAGTGGTTGTTGTTTCGATACGACTGCTGCGCGACTGCGCACAACTGGTATACGCACATCAAGTTGAAGTACACTGAGTTGCAGTCATTGGTAGCTAAAGTTTTCGTGCCAGCTGCGCGGCTGCGCACCACTCATGCACACATCAAGTTGAAGTACGTTGTGGTTGAAGTCATGCGCGGCAGCGCACGCTGCCGATCCGCCATGCTGGCTGGCTGCGCCGAGGCCGCCGCAGCGCGTGCAGAGGCGTGCACACACTTGAAGTACCCGTCTTGGGGAGTACTTGTGCGCAACGCATGAGGCACATGCATGCGTGAGCGCCAGCGCGGATACATACCCTAGGCGTAATACGCTACTGGTGTGGCAACAGAGGGCAAGCAGCGCTCAGCATGCGCGCTTGGGGGCATGTAGGTAGTCGACGGCAGGGTACACGCACGCGTAGCGCCAGCGTTCTGTACGTGCAGTCGGCATGCATGCTGGCGGTCTGGCAGTGCTGGGCATGCAGTGCTGTGATCAAACGCGCAAAGCAGCAGCCCCCTTGTAGCACAATGGGCGGGCCGAGAGTCGACACTCAGGATCAGGGTTGGGGTTAGGGTGGGGTGCGCGCGCTGCGGCGGCGGCGGCGGCAGCGGCAGCTTTGCTGCAGCAGGGCGGGTCTGGCCAGGCAGCACGCATCGTGCGGCAGCGCAGGCAACGCCTGTACAGCATAGTGGGCAGGGTGCGCGTCGGCGTCTAGGGTTAGGGTTGGGGGGTAAGGTTCTGGTGTGTGCGGCGCGGCGGCGGCAGTGCTGCTGAAGCAGGGAGCGAACGAGCGTAGCACAATGGGTATGGTGCGTGTGGTGGGTGCAGGGTTAGGGTTAGGGTTAGGGTTAGTAACCCTAACCCTAGGTGTACACGCTGTGGCGGCAGTGCCGCCGAAGTAGGGCGTCCCATTGAGGCACCGAGCTCCGCGCCAACTTTTCAAAGTTAAACTTCTAACCCAGGGTCTGACCGTTGACCCCACGCCTCCGCCGCAGCTGCAGCAGCAGCAGCAGATAATAACGGCTCGCGCGACAACTCCTCCTCGCGCGTATACGCAGCAGCAGCAGCAGGTGATGATGGTGGGCGCTGCGGCGCACAGTGATGTCGTACCTCAAGTACAATGCACGAGCGTAACCATCCCCTGACACCGAAAGACCAATCGTTCGCTAGCCGCCAACCCCTCCGCACGTGCCGCGGCTGCAGCAGCAGCAGATGATGATGATAATGGCGGGCGCCGCGGCCGCGCACATGAGTCTCACAAACTTGTATTGCTTCATTCACAGTGATGTCACACCACATTTGAGCATCATCAACGCCTTTGCATCGCCGCAGCTGCAGCAGCAGCAGCAGCAGATGATGATGGCGGGCGCCGCGGCCGCGCGCCAACACCAGCAGGCCATGATGGTCGCGGCGGCGCGCCAGGCGGCGACACTGGGGGGACTCGGACCCCCCCCCTCCGGCCCCCGGGGGGCGGGGGACCCCCAATAGGGGGCCCCGCTGCCGCTGCCGCCGCCGGCATCGCGCCGTCGCCGCACTTCCGCGCCGCGCTGTCGCCGCAGTTCCGCCCGGGCGCGCTGCCGTCGCCGGCAGCGTACGCGCCGCCAGGCAGCTCGCCGCTGACGCGCGGCGGCGGCGGCGGCGGCGGCGGCGCGACGCCGCCGTTCCGCGCGGGCTACCAGCTGCCTCCCATGGTGAGTGTGAGGAATAGTTACCGTTGCAGCATGTAGGCGTGGCAGTAGGCGTAGCGGCCCCGGCTTTGGTTCGTCAGAAGTGGTTTTGGATGCGTGCGTGCGCAGCTCGCCGCTGGCGCGCGGCCGCCGCCGCGGCGCCGCGCCGTTCCGCGCGGTTCACCAGCTGCCCATGGCGAGTGTAACGGGGAGGCGCCGCTGCAGGAGGTGTAGCGGCCGCATTTTTGATCTTCAACATTGGTCTTTGAATGCACGCATGTGCGGCGGTGGCGGCGGCAGCAGCGCAGCGCTGCCGTTCCGCGCGGGCTGCCAGCTGCCCATGCTGTGTTCGGCCGCAGCGCCGCTGCCCCCACGCAGGGCGGCAATGCGGCTGCGCGCAGCGTGCCCCCTGGCAGCTCGCGCATCGGCCATGTTACAGTCCACGCTCGCAAACGGTACATCAAAGCGCGAGACACGTTTGAGGTGTTCACAAAGGCGCATGGTGTTTCTGGTTGCAAGCCCATGGACACCAACCAGCTGCGCTTGGGGTTAGGGTTAGGGTTAGGTCGCGCCATGTCCGCGGTCGGCAACAGATACACACACACACACCACGCCGCGTGCTCGGGGCTCAACGGTACGGGCTTCGTCCGGCTGCGCCGCCGCGGCTGCGGACGCAGGGCTATAGTCAGCAGACGGCTGTCCTGGTGTGCTGGCGGCAGCGCGCGCCGCAGTCGGCAACACACGACGAATACATAATACGTCCCCCATGTGCTCTTGGCTCACCTGTACCTGGTGCATCCGGCTGCAACGCCGCCGCTGCAACGCCGCCGCTGCGGCGCAGGGCTGCAGTCGACAGGCGGCCGTCATATCATAGCAGTAGCGTGACCAGTACATACATGCCCTTGCAAGCGTAGTGTGACCGTTTACGCCTGCGCGACACGCCGCGTGCGCTCTAAGCTCAACTGTACATGCTTGGTCCGCCTGCACCGCCGCGGCTGCGACGCAGGGCTATCTATAATCAGCGCGCGGCCGTCATACCAGTACCTGTGACTAGTACATACTTAAAGTACATGCCCTTGCTCAAGCGTGGTCGCGACCGGCACCGCCTGCGCGACACGTCGCGTGCGTCAAGCTCAACTTCACATGCTTCGTCCGCTGCGACGCAGGGCTACAGTCAGCACGCGGCCGCCCTGGCGCGCTGCCGGCAGTGAGCGCTGCGGCCACAAGGAGCGCGACTAATGCATACTTACCCCCCACGTGCTCTCGGCTCAACTGAACTTGGCCCGTCCGGCTGCAGCGCCGTGGCTGCAACGCCCTGGCCGCACCGCAGGGCTACAGTCAGCACGCAGCTGCCCCGGCGCGCTCGCAGCACTTCCCTGGGTAGCAGCGCGCGCGTCCGCCGTGATATTCGCCCTCGCACACAAGCAAGTACCCGCGCAACTCGCGATGTTCGCGGTCTGAGCACGCGCACACGCACCGCGCCACGTGCTCCGGGCTCAACTGTACATGCTTTGTCCGCCTGCAACGTGCGCAACGCAGGGCTACAGTCAGCACGCGGCCGCCCTGGCGCGCTCGCAGCAGTTCCACCGGGCGCTCGCGAATCAGCGGCAGGCGACGCTGTCGCAGCAGCGGCTGCTGGCCATGGGCGGCAGCGGCGGCGGCGGCAGCGGCGGCAGCGGCGGCGGTATCCCCGGCGGTCCCGGCCCCCCACAGCAGGTGCGCAGGCAGCGCTGCTGTGTGGTGTGGTTACTTTTTCAGCTTGAATTCTTTGAAATGTGATTTAAGGTATGCAGCGCAGCGCGCTGGTGCAGCAGCAGCAGCAGCTGGCCACCGGCAGCGCCGGCGGCAGCGGCGGCGGCAGCGGCGCTTTTGCGCTTGAGTTGCTGCTTGCGGGGGGCCCGTGGTGCTGTTGTTGTCCGGGCAAGCGGCACCGTGACGCCTTGCGTCGGCTGCAGCAGCGCGCAGCTGCTTCACTGCGCGCTGCGTCGCGTCAACATCGGACGCTGGCGATTGACAAGAGTCATCGTGGATACGCCTGTTCATACAAAGTGGTCGCGCAGCCGCGCAATGCCGGTGGGTGAGAGGCTGAGCCCGAGTTACGGCTAGGGTTAGGGTCAGGCTTTGCGTGCGGCGATTGTCCCCGAGGCAGCGGCGGGGACCCCCAGCACGCTGCTGTGCCAACCTAGTTACTGCAGATCACGCCTCACTACATACATACCCTCGTGCCACTCGGGTCAATGGCGTGAATCGATTTCCAGCTGGCACCGATAGCTGGGATCATGCACATTGTGCATGCTCTGCCGTCCACCCCATCACAACAGCCACCGCAGCAGCGCAGTAGCAGCAGCAGCGGCAGCAGCGGCGCCTCAGCCCTGCTGCGCGAACCCACTGCAAATCATGCCGCGCAGAGCAGCCCATTCACCTCACGCTTCGCTCGTGCCCCCCCTACCCCCCCCCCCCCCCCCTTTGCAGCAGCAGCAGCAGCAGCCGCCTTCGCAGCAGCAGCAGCAGCAACCGCCGCCGCAGCAACCGCCGCCGCCGCTGCAGCAGCAGCAGCAGCAGCAGCAGCAGCACCCCAGCGCTCAGGACCCCGCGGCACTCATGGCCATGAGCATCGGCGCGCCGAACCCCGTGCAGTACGCACCGGGGGGGTGGCAGTCGGACGCTGATGTGCAGGAGCGGAGGCGCATGCTGGCGCGCATGTGAGCATACCTACCTACCTTGTTTTAGTTGTTTTAGGGGTTTGCGTTAGGGTTAGCGTTAGGGTTTGGTGGCAGTCGGATGCGGACGTGCAGGAGCGGCGGCGCATGCTGGCGCATATGTGAGCATACCGACCTGCTACCTTGTTTTAGGGTTTTGCGTTAGGGTTAGCATTAGGGTTTGGTGGCAGTCGGATGCGGACGTGCATGAGCGGCGGCGCATGCTGGCGCGCATGTGAGCATACCTACCTACCTTGTTTTAGGGGTTTGCGTTAGGGTTAGCATTAGGGTTTGGTGGCAGTCGGATGCGGACGTGCAGGAGCGGCGGCGCATGCTGGCGCGCATGTGAGCATACCTACCTACCTTGTTTTATGGGTTTGCGTTAGGGTTAGCATTAGGGTTTGGTGGCAGTCGGATGCGGACGTGCAGGAGCGGCGGCGCATGCTGGCGCGTATGTGAGCATACCGACCTGCTACCTTGTTTTAGGGTTTTGCGTTAGGGTTAGCATTAGGGTTTGGTGGCAGTCGGATGCGGACGTGCATGAGCGGCGGCGAATGCTGGCGCGCATGTGAGCATACCTACCTACCTTGTTTTAGGGGTTTGCGTTAGGGTTAGCATTAGGGTTTGGTGGCAGTCGGATGCGGACGTGCAGGAGCGGCGGCGCATGCTGGCGCGCATGTGAGCATACCTACCCACCTTGTTTTATGGGTTTGCGTTAGGGTTAGCATTAGGGTTTGGTGGCAGTCGGAGGCCGATGTGCAGGAGCGGCGACACGTGCTGGCGCGCATGTGGGCTGGGGTTAGGGTTGGCGTCAGGTTTCCCTACCTGCTTCGTAGTGCGATACTTACAATGCCTTGTTGTAGGGTTAGCGCTTGAGTTAGGGTTAGGTTTCCCTACGCGCTTTGGAGCGCGTCCTCGTAGCGTAGGGTTAGGGTTTGGGTTAGGGTTAGGGTTTGGTTTTCCTACACATGCTCCTTTAAGAGGGTTGGGATATGAGTTTAGGGCTACGGCCTACATGAGTGGCAAGTGGCCGCCAACTGAACAGGAGCGGCGGCACACGCCGGCGCGCATGTGAGCATACCTACATACCTTGTTGCATGTATTCAGAAGGTCTAGGGTGAGGGTATCGTCACAAGCATTAGGTTTAGGGTTTGGTGGCACACATGCTGCAATATGAATAGCATTTGTGGCCCTATCGGCCTGAGAGCCATTGAATGATACCAGCATGTACTGACTCCCCACCTCCGTACGTGCCCCCCCCCCCCCCCCCCCCCTCCCCCCCGCCCTGTGTCTGCATGGGCACAATGATACCAGCATACCCTGACTTGACCCCTACCTACATGCCTACCCCCCCTTGCCCCCCTGCGCAACAACAGCTACCAGGTGCTGCATGGGCGCAAGCCGCGCGCGAAGCCGGAGTGGCTGCGCAAGCTGCCGCAAATGGCGACGATGCTCGAGGAGAGCCTTTACAAGACGGCGACGTCGTTCGCAGACGTGAGTACTGTTATGTTGTTGTCATCACGTCAGTACCTGTAGACTACCGGGAAGTGTACCTTAAGAGTACATCACACGACGACGTCTTTTGCAGACGTGAGTGCCGTGATGTTGGTGGATTACAGTGATTATCATCAGCGCCAAGTAGTCTACTGAGACGTGTACCTTACGACAATCTAGTATGTGTGACGCGTATGCTTACACGAGCCTGTGCACGGCGCCGGCGTCTTTCGCAGATGTGAGTAGTATCATGGTATTGTCATCTCAGCAGTACGTGTAATGAGAATTGTAAAATGGCGATGTCTTTGGCAGACAGTAGTGCCATTATGTTATTTGCACCACATCAGTACGTGTACTGGAGGTGTACCTTAAGAGTACAAGACGGCGACGTCGTTGGCAGACGTGAGTGCCATGATGTTAGCTTTGACGTATACTTCGAAGTATGTTTTACTCATCACGTCAGTGCATGTACTGGGAAGCGTCTTGAGATCGCACGGAGAGCATGTCATACTTTGACCTTGTATATCATAATTATCGCATCAGTGCATGTACTGGGAAGTGTCTTGAGAGCTCGAGGTGAGCCTGTACAAGGCGGCGTCGTCGTTCGCAGACGTAACTTCCGTGATGTCATTACCACATCAGTACACAAACCGGGCCAGTAGATGGCTTGTCTTGTGAGTGTTTGTGCATGCTCAAGATATCCCAGCGGGGGAAGCATGCACGAGCTCATAGGAGCATACGTGTTGTGTACGATGTGGTGCCTGATAGAATAGGGTTAGGGTTACGGTTGGGGTTAGGATTAGGGTTACCTGACCCTAACCCCAACCCTACCCCTCCAGCGGAAGTAAATACAGTACATGTGGGTTTCTGCCTCTCAACGGAAGTAAGCACAGTACATGTACATGTACTGGGGTGTGTACCTTATGATCATGTTGCACGTTCGACGTGTATGCGCATTGATGCTTTGATGCGATTTTCTCTATGACCACGTACGTACGTATGACAGCCTGTACGCATGGCAGCGTCTTTTGCAGATGTGTGAGAATCTGCCGTCAGGACTTGAATTTCAGTCTTGGGTGCTGAATATACTGTACAGTCATGATGGGAAACATTCTCCCTCGGTTGCCAGCCCGCGAACACCGCTGCATGGGTGGCAAACACATGGCATACATGCATACATACCGTATATGAATGCGTGCCACGCGCCTCGGTCGCTGCGGCATCGCTGAACAGAGCTGTAGCCACACCAAGGTCAACTGCCGCTTTGTGAAGACGGCATGAAACTGGAGTTTTCGTGACGCTGTTGAGCCCCCCCCCCCCCCCCCCCCCTTTGTGTGCTGCTCACTGCTGCGTGCCCCTGCCAGCTGCTGTTACTCTATCGAGGTCACGCTCAGGCGCAGGCTACTCCCACCCCTGAATACATACATACCCCTGACTGGGTACAAACGCGCCTCAGCCGCCGCGGCTGTGCCGCGCAACGTCATTGAACAGAGCTTTATTCGTATGAAGGTCACTGCCTCTTTGTGGAGAATATGACGCTGTCGATCCCCCCCCCCCTGCTGTGCCCCCCCCCCCCGCCCTGCGTGCTGCTCGCTGCTGCTCTCGCCGCAGTACACGAACGAGGGCACGCTGAAGGACAGGCTGCAGAAGCTGGCGCTGAGCATCGGGGCGCAGGTAACGCGTTTTTCGACAACTCTCGTGCATCACCGTTCTTCTTAGCCTGTAGCAGGTACCGTAGAGTACCGGGTAAACAGCCCCCTAGCGGTAAACAGCCCCTGCGCTGTAAAAGACCCGGGGGTCTTATGGCACCAGGGGGTCACTGCCACCTTGAGCCCCCCTACATGGTAAAAGACCCGGGGGTCGTTTGCCACGTGATGCTTTTGTCATTAGCTATATTCATGTCACTACAATTCTGCTCAAAGTACTATAAATGACGTGTGTTGACGGGTGTGTATGTTTCATCACTGGGCCGCAGCACGTGCTGCCCTGAATTGCAGACATGTCATACTTTATATGTCGTCTAAACATCGGCCTGCAAACCTCAACTCAACTCAACCCCTCTTCAAGTTGTTCTTGAAGTTTTGATTTCGATGGAAAAAAGCGAAAGGAGTCCACGCCACGATGGACCCGACCTCACGATTATACTGTAGGCTATCTGAGTTGCAGCCTTTGCTTGACCTGTCAGGCATGCGCCCGAGGGCCATCCATTGTGTCATCACGAGAATAATGCCGGCGCCTTTCTGTGAGCAACAGGACTGCAGTACGTAGCGTGCTGGTCCTCACGGCAGGCACACGCGTAAATCCCTTGAAAATGAAAGCGCAGCGCTGCAATCTATGCTGTGAGTACTGTCTGCGGAGATGCAATCGGTTAACAGCCCGTGCATGGCAAACAGCCTGGGTGTTTTGCCAGGCGCAGCTTGCCAGCGCGCATCTGTGCCAGCTTAAGCCCCCTCTTGGTAAACGCCCCCTGCGCTGTAAACGACCCCTGGGTCTATGGCACCAGAGCCCTCTGCCAGCCGGGACCCGGGGGTCGGTATTCAAGTGCTTCAGGCTTAAGCACATGTACTGCATCTGATGGTCAGCTCCAACAGCCCGAGCAGCAGCCGCCCGCATGCTTGTCCGCAGTGTTCCGCTGCCACCGTCGCTTTTAATCAGGGTTAGGGTTAGGGCTAGGTGCCACAGTCGACCCTGTTGATGGCGGCATAGCGCGCGCCCCCCCCCCCCCTGCTGGCCTTTGCTGAGCGCTGCCACTCTTTGCACCGCGTTACCGCCGCTCTCCACGCGCGCGCGCGCGCAGCAAGCGACGCAGCAGCGGCGCGCGGCAGCGGGCCTCACGGGCGTCAACGTGCGCGTCAGCATCACCGGCGGCGGCAGCGGCGGCGGCGGCAGCGGCAGGGCGCAGCCGGGCGGCAGCGCTCAACCGCAGGGCGCGCAGGCAGCGGCGGCGGCGGCGGCTGCGATGCCGCCGCCTGACGCCAGCGCCGGCTCCGCGCAACAGCAGGTATGCATGTATGTGGGCGTGTGCTACTGCTGAGCGCTGGCCCCACTTTCATCTTTTTTTTCTCTCGCTTCCGGTGCCACCAACCGAGGTGGAAAGAGGGCCAGTGACAGCCATGGCGACCATCGGAAGGTATCGACAGCGACAGTAGACACCAAGGCGGCTCAAGCAGAAACAAAAGCAACGCCAACCGAGCCTTGCCGTGTGCAGTTAGACGTGGGCGCGCTGCAGTCCATTTGGCTCCACGCAACGGAAGGTATGAATGTATGTAGGCGTTTGCTGTTGCTGAGCGCTGGCAGCCCCACTTTATCTTATTCTTCTCACTCTGAACACCATCAGCTGGCGCATGGAAAGAGGGCAAGTAACGTGTATGACGATCACTGGAAGCCATCAACAACGTCGTGGACAGAACGTGCTGTGTGTACGCTAACCCTAACCCTAGCCCTAATTTGACCCTACATCACGCCTCCTTCATTTGTCTTGATGGCGGCAGACCTGCTTTATCTGAAACACACGCTGCTGGCAACGCGCGCTTAAACACGCGCCGGCTTTGTGCGCGCAGGGTACTGCCAGCGACTCTGAGATGTGCGCGCTCCCTTCCTGAGTGTCGACGGCAGACCATCCTACACACGCTTCCTCAGAGGAGTACTTTGAAACACACGTGTTGGCTGCACGTGTCGACACTCGTGCGTACGGTGCACTCGGGCAGGGCCTTCCTGACGCTAACCTCACCCTCACGCACGCCTCTTTTACCAGCCTCGATGGCGGCAGACCTGCCCTGCTCCTATACCTCACCAGAAGTACCCACATCTGAAGTATGCACGCATTGCACGCTTGTAACTTGTGCTATCATACGTTGAAGTGTGTGTGCATTGGCTACTGGTAACGTGTGCTTTTATGCGCGACGACTTCGTGTGTGCGCAGGGTATGGCCAGCGACTTTGAGAGGCGCGCCTCCTTCTCCAGCCTCGACAGCGGCGGCGGCGCGGCGGCAGCGGCAGCGGCGGGCCCGTCCGCAGCGCCGGCGGCGGCAGCGCCCGCGAGCGACGCGCGCAGCAGCACCCCCGCTGGACAGGTTAGTTGGCTCTCTTCCCCCCTTTCCCCTGTTAGCGCTCTTTCCCCGTGCTCGCCATAGAGTGCGTGCTCTGGCAGATTTGTGTTCCAGGGCGAGCTCTCGCAGGCTCACTTTCACAGCGGATCAGGGTTAGAGTGCACGCAGCAGCACCCCCGCTGGACAGGTTAGCGCTCTTTTCCCCTTTGTGCTTGCCATGAAGAACCGCATGCTCTCGCATACTTTTTGTTCAGGGCGAACTCTCGTTGTCAGAGCGATTTAGGGTGAGGGTTAGGGTTAGGGCAGACTCACTTCCACAGCGCATTAGCTTAAAGGTAAGGGTGCGCGCAGCAGCACCGCCGTTGGACAGGTTAGCGCCCTTGTACCCCCCACGCCTGCCGGCCGAGAAGTAACGCGTGCTCTAGCAGACTCGTGTCATTTCCAGGCAAAGCGCGCAGCAGCGACGCTGTTCAACAGTACGTATTGCACGCCCTGGTGATGCTCACGTGCTGGAGCGTCACCACTAGCATCATACCGCTAGTAGCGCGCTTCTGCCTGCTGAACACGGTGGCGATGCTCAGGTGCTGGAGCAACACCACTTGCGTGCGCGCATGGCCTCCGCGCATTGTCATGTACCACGAAAATTATACCGCTAATAGCGCGCTTCTGTTTGCTTGACATGGTGGTGATGCTCAGGTGCTGGAGCGGTCGCGCTCGGCGGGGCCGACGCCCGAGGCTGCCAGACAGCAGGAGGTGAGAATTCTGTCTCTCTCTCTCTCTCTCTCTTCCTCGGCCGTACAACGCGACCTGAGGGTTAGGGTTAGGGTTAGGGTTTTTAGGGTTAGGGTTAAAGTTAGGCTGTAGCACACCGTACACATGGACATTGACGGCGCAGGAGTGAGCTTCTGTCTCTTGACTACAGAGTCCACGAGGACTCTGGGCACGGTATCGCAAAGTTCGTATGCTATCACTGCCTCAACCACTGATCATGCAGCACCGATGCTGACTCTACGTACAGTACCTGTGTCAAATTCGACGGCGATACCTCGGGAGGACTCGAGCGGCGGAGCACCTAATACTTCAAATATACGATACCACTGCTGTTTGCGCTGTCGACCTCTCACTCGCCGCGCCGCCGCCGCCCCCGCTGCCGTCGACGCCGTCGTGTCGGCAGCAGGAGTCCGCGGATCGCTCCGCAGACCGCTCCTCAACTGCCAGCGCCGGTCCAATGGACGTCGCCGACGACAAGCCCCCCAAGGGGGGGGCGCGCCACGCCCACCATAAGGGGGTATTGGGGGGGCAGTCTGGGGGGGGCGGCGGCGGCAGCGGCGGCGGCGGCAGCGGCAGCGGCGCCGGCGGCGGCGGCGGCGCGAGTCAAACGGAGGACGATACCGACGAGCTCGCGAAGCTGCTGCTGCATCCGGAGGCGCTGGATAGCCACGATGACAACGCTGGCGGCGGCGGCGGCGGCGGCGGCGGCGGCGGCGGTGGCGGCAGCGGCGGCGGCGGCGGCGGAGAGCCACGGCACATGCTGGTGCCGAAGCGCGAGCCGACGCCGCAGCAGCAGCAGCGGCAGCCGACGCCCTCGCAGCAGCAGCAGCGCCAGCCCACGCCGTCGCAGCGGCAGGCGACGCCGGGCCTGCAGGTGAGCGTCGCTGACGAGCAGCTTTTGAAGTTGAAATTGAAGTTTTTCCTCTGTCGAAGGCGCGGTTCTGGGGGTCATGTAGAGGTAGCGGCAAGTGGAAACTGAAGATCTTGTTGCTCATTTGAAGGCGCGGTACCGAGGACATAGAAGTATAGAGGTAGCGGCAGGCTGCGTGTGCCGGGCCTGCAGGCAAGTGCTGCCGTGCCGAGCGGTGCTAAGGCAGCACTTTCCACCCCCTCGAGGGCGCGAATGGGGGGATTACGCAAGTAGCGGCAGGCTGTCAGTGCGAGGCCTGCGGACGACAACGAACCATGTGCTCCAGCATCTCCACTTGCTGTAGTGGCGGACAGCGCAGACAACGCTTCATGCACGTACCTTGTTGGACTTGCGTCCCTGCGTGCGGCGCTGCGCATGCAGCGGCTGTGCTTGCCCTAATCCCAGGGTTTGGGGCGCGGGGGGGGGGGGGCATGAACGATGTGCCTCAACATCTCCACTTGCAGTGGCGGTGGACGGCACATTGAGGGGTTCCAAACAAAATCATGCATGCATACATACCCTATTGGCATACATGCATACATACCCTATTGGCGTGTGCCGCGCGCGCTCCAAGCGGCGCAGCCGGCCAGGCCGGGAGGACTAGTCGCGGACCGCGCGTTGCTGTGTATATGTGAACCTCAAGCATCTGGCCTGTAGCCTGCTGAATATCCCTGCTTTAGTCACCGCTTCACGCTACGACCGCTTGCTGACGTCCGGGAGCGGGCTGCCGCGACAGTATGCTTGCGCATCCATTCATGAATTTGTGTGCAAGTGTTCATGAATCCAATCATTCAAGTAGGAGGCGGCAGCGGCCGCCGCGCGCACGCACGCCTCCGCATGAACAGGCTGTTTTGTCCCCCTCTTGGAGAACTCTTCAGGGGAGTTGCTGCTCAGCCGCTCCCTTGTGGTCTGCCGCAAAGCGGCAAGCAGGAATCTTCAACTTGAAGTAAGATCATCGGCCCTCTTGAGCGGCCAGCGGCAGCCGCCGAAGCACGACGCGCAGTCGATTGCGTGGCGCGGCGCGGCTCGCAGCGCGGAGAGGTGGAGCGCAGGGGCACCGAACTTCAAGTGGTGACGCAGACAGCTCAACCTCTGACGACAATCATCTCTTGCCATATCGCGACTTCCTGGCACGCCGGCGAAGGCGGCTGCCGAACAAGCAGCAGAAGCAGCAACTAAAGCCATCTCTGTTAGGGGGTGAGGGGGGCGGTGGGAGGGGGGGGTAGGGCTGGTGATTGGCCGGGGAGGGGGGGGGGTCGTAAAATCACATATCCTCAAGTTGCACTGATGAATTCATGAACACACTCAGAACCCCCCCCGGGGCGCACGAGCGAGGCATGAACGCGCGTTTGCACTTGAACCTTGGCCCCGTGATCACACCATCAGGGGTTGCTGCCAGTCAAGCAGCAGCAGCAGCGGCCGCTGTCCGTGGGGCTAGAGATGGGGATGGCGGGGAGCCTGTTCGGGATGGGGGGGGCGGGCGGGGGCGGGGGCGGCATGCCCCCCCTGCCGTCCCCCCTAGACGCAGGAGCCCTCGGCGCCGATATGCAGGTGCACCCCCCCTCCCCCCCTCTCCGCCGCCGCTGCGCGCTGCCAACCTTGCCTGCCGCCAATGCTGGCGCACTGCCCCCTGCCTTATTCACTTTGAAGTGCATCATTGTACGCGCCCACTTGTGCAGACATGGGTTTTGTGGCTCACGACTTGTGACTCACTCAGGGGGTTAGCGGCGAGCCTCGCAGTGTGTGGGGGGGGGGAAGGCCCTCACGCCTCCACACACTTCAAAGTATGTAGTTTACTTCATGTTGAAGTATGCAGTTGGCACATGGTGGGGGCTTGCACCTCTGCAGGCGTGTCGAACACGCCTGACCACTCGCCGCTGCGCTGCGCAAACATCCGAACGGCGATGCGGAGGATAGGTAGGTATGAGTGCGTGCTCGGGCCTGGGCGCTGTGCACACCGCGGAGCGTCACTCCTGCCGCCTCGTGTCTCACCTCTTGCGGCTGCGCTGCGCAAAATCCTGATGACGACGCGAAGGGCAGGTATGGATATGCGCTTTGGGCCGTCCGCTGAGCGCTGCGCACGCGTCGTCAGCACGCGAGGAGCGTCGCTCCCCGCAGCGCCACGTCAGCACACTCGGAGAGATGCGACGCTGCAGTGTTGGCTCACGGCCAGGGTAAGGCGGCGCCGCCGTCGCACATGTTCCATCGCGTTCAAGTTTAGGGTGCTACCTGCCTCAATTGAGCGCTGTCACGTGGCGCCCACATTATGCGAGTGTTCTCTCTCCACTCTCCCGCTTCGGCAGGCGGTGCCGCTGCACACTTCGAAATCGCATAAATTAAAGTGCTACATACCTCATTTGAGCGCTGTCACGCGGTCCCCGGCTCACGCACAATTACAATGCGCGCGTGTCCCCTCCCCTCCGCTCGCCCCCCTCGGCAGGCGGCGCACGACGCACATGTCGAAATCGCTTGGTTTACGGCGCTACATATCTCAATTGAGCGCTGTCACGTGGTGCTTGGCTCACGCTCAAACCCCTGCGCGTGTCCCCCCCCCGCTCGCCCCCCCCCCCCTCGGCAGGCGGTGCGCGAGGCGAGCGTCCAGCAGAACCCCGAGCGGCGCGCGCAGGTGAGCGCTGCCGCCGCACTCGCTGAGCGCTGTCACATGCACCGAGCGCTGCCACATGTCGAGCGCTGCTGCGCACTCTCTGAGCGCTGCCACGTGTTGAGCGCTGCCACATGTTGAGCGCTGTCACATGGCGCACCCTAACCCCAACCCCAAACGCTGCCAGCGATGCTGAGCGCTGCCGGCATGACGAGGGCTAGGGACTGGGTTAGGGTTAGGGTTAGCTCCATCAGAGCGCTGCTGCGTGCTGCCAGCCGCACGCAGCGCCGCTGTGACAGAAAAACCGCCAACCCCTAGAGTTCCGGAGCATCTGCAGCAGCAATGCCGAGACCATGTCTCTGACTGAGCAGAAGCGTCCCGAACACTGACGAAGCAGACGCCCACGCGCTGCTGCCACATACACACACACACACACACACACACACACACACACACACACACACACACTGAGTGCGCTGCCCCCTGGCGCTCTGCCGCATTTGCACCGAGCGCCACTGCGTGCGCGCGCGCTCACGGGCACTTCTTTCCCCTCCCTGCGATCGCCCGGGGCAGGTGCTGCAGCAGCAGCAGCAACAGGCGCCCCAACTTCTACGCTCGATGCATAAAGGTTTTCGCACCACCTGGGGCTTGTCCTGTAAGGGTCCCCCCCCTCCCTGATCCTAGGCACAACCACTTGCCTCATAATCGCTTCTCCCTCGTTCTTCCAATCGCCTACTTCGCAGGTGCTGCGGCAGCAGCAGCAGCGCCTGCTGCTGCTGCGCCACGCCAGCAAGTGCGTGCTGGAGGCGCCGTGCGCGGTGACGCCGCACTGCGCCGCCATGAAGAAGCTGTGGCGCCACATTGCTGAGTGCAAGGACCAGAAGTGCCCCATGCCGCACTGCGTGAGCTCCAGGTGCGTCAACTTACATGTTGAGGCAACTGTACATGTCCAAGTAGCACTGCGTCAGCTCCAGGTGCGTCCACCACTTTCTGTGAAGTTACATGTTAAAGGAAAAAGGGGGCCACTACATTTGCACAGTGTAAGGACCGGGCGCCGCACTGCGTCAGCTCCAGGTGCGTCCACCAGTCTTTTGAAGTTACCTGTTGAAGTAAGAAGGGTCGCGTAGTGCAAGGACTTAAAGTGCCCGACTGCGTGAGCTCCAGGTGCGTCTGCTGCGCGCATCTGACCTCGCACGTCGAAGCAGTAAACGAGGCAGCGGCCGCCACATTGATAGGACCCAAGTGCCCGGTATAGCACGACATGAGTCCTCCGGCAAAATTTGACTCCTTCACTTGAAGCTCAACCTAGAATTTGAACAATACGTGTTCACAGCCATTATTACTACTGTAGGGGTGCGGCAGGTAGCAGTCAATGTTGCGGGAAAGGCAGCGCATATCGCGGTGGCGTGAAGCAGCAGCTTTGGCACCACATTGCAGAGTGTATAAATTTGAAGTGTGCCACCCTTTTCTTTGAATGTCTTTGCACAGTGATGTTCCTCTGCGCATCTTTGAGCACCTTTTGCTGAATTTTGCTTTCGTGTCTTCTACTTAGCCTCGCCTGTCCCTGTCTCCGCCCCCTGTGCGCAGATGCGTGCTGTGGCACTACCACCGCCAATTCCACTCCACCCCTAGCTCAAATCTAACCCCTCACTGACCCTAAACCCAACGCCTGACTTATCATCCCTAATTCCACTCTAACCCTAGCCTTTACCCCCAACTGACCCTGATAAACTGTTTCTTTTCCCGCCCGCCATGCGCAGATGCGTGCTGTGACACTACCACTACAGGTCAATTTTCGTATGCTAGTACGAAGAGTAACAGAAGGAGAAAGCCGCCTGTGCACGATGATGGTCCTCTGCGCGTCTTGTGTTACCATCCTACATTTTTGCTTTGTGTCGTCATTCAAGCCACCCTGCCCTACCCCTAACCCTAACCCTGACCCTAACTTAGCCTCACCCGTCCCTAATCTTACCCCCCATGCGCAGGTACGTGCTGGCGCTATCACCACAACTCAATTTTCGTATGTTAGTAGAGCCCTACGATATTTTGGTTCGTCTTGCGCTAATACGAAGACTAACAGAGGAGAAAGCCGCTGCTTCACGGTGATGTGCCTCTGCGCATCTTTGGGTACCACTCCTTCCTTGCACAGAATTGCTTTCTTGTGTCATCTTCAAGTCAAGCACCGAACCCTAACCCTACTCCTGCCTCACCTGTCCCTCACCCCCCATGCGCAGATGTGTGCTGTGGCACTACCACCGCTGCAAGGACGCAGCGTGCCCCGTGTGCGGCCCCGTCAGAGACGCCATACAGGTACGTCGCCACTGACAAATTCAGAGTTGAAGTTATGCCTGACGCTCTGAGCAACATTGGACGCTGCTAAGCGAGTGCCGTGTCACACACGACTCTGACTCTGACTCTCTGAGCTGCGAGGACACTTTGTGCGCCGTGTGCGGCCCTGGCAGAGACACCGCACAGTTGCGTAACGCACTTCAACTGTGGTGATGCTCGCCGCTCGTCCTTGACACCGCGCGGCGCGTGTCTGGCACACGGAAATCAGGCGGAGGTATGTAACTGTATGTAAGTGTGCGGCTGCCCACCCGCAGAGCTGTCATAAAAGCTGCACAAACTCCATGATACATACCGTACGAGGCGCCAAGCGGGTACGCCATGCACCCATGGCGCCCAGCCTTCATTCTTCGCGCCGCGGCGCTTTTCTGGCAAAGCATAGGGGTTGGGGTTAGGGTTACGGTTACATGACTGCGCGGCTAGTTGGGAGCATACACTTGACATGCCTTGTGCACCACAACACACCGCACCGCGTCGGCGCTGCTTAATGACGCGCGCGCAATGCGCTCCGCACCCCCCCCCCCCCCCCTCCTGTGCAGAATAACATTGAAAAGGCCAAGCGGGGGGAGTTGCCGTCCATGAAGTCGCTGCGCCGTCGCTCGCAGCGGCAGTGCTCCCCACACACCGCCCCCCCTCTTGGCCCTGCCTAACGCCGCCCTCCGCAATCCCCCCCCCCCCCCCCCATGCAGAAATAAATCCTAACAAGCCCCCGCCCCCTCCCCTCCCCTTCCCCCCCCCCCCTCCAGGAAAACGTCGATAAGGCCAAGCAGGGGCAGCTGTCGTTCATGAAGTCGCTGCCATCGCTGTCGGCGATGGACCCGCTGCAGGCTCTTGCTCAGGGCGGCGATCTCGCCATGGCGGCGGCGGCGGCGCAGTACCAGGCGGCGGTCGGCGGCGCTGGCGGCAGCGGCGGCGCGCTCATGCAGCAGGCCATGATGATGCAGGTGGGTGCCGTGCAGAAAGTGCCTGTCTGGGCTGTGTCACAGTAGCATATATCTTCGTGGTTGCAGAGGTGCTGGTATGTGTGCTGGCAGTGGCGGCAGAGGCGGCGGTCGGCGGCAGCGACGGCGCGCTAATGCAGCAGGCCATGATGATGCAGGTGCGGAGACTTTCGTGCTGAAGTAGCAGTTTGTTGCTGTCGGCGCGCGTATGTCTTGACACGACACAGAGTCTGTGAACTTCATTATTGAAGTTGCTGATATTGCGTGTGCTGCAATAGCGGCAGCGGTGCAGTACCAGGCGGCGGTCGGCAGCGGCAGCGGCGGCGCGCTAATGCAGCAGGCCATGATGATGCCGGTGTAGAGACTTCCGTGTAGTACCAACTGCCTGTGTCAGCACGGACCTGTCTGCTTTGTTGAGAATGAGCGGAGTCAATTACCTTAATGTGTACTGGCAGTGGAGGCGGAGGCAGCGGTCGGCGGCAGCGGCAGCGCGCTAATGCAGCGGGCCATGATGATGCAGGTGCGGAGACTTCTGTGTAGCAGTTTGTTGCTGTCGGCGCGCGTGCGTCTGAACACAGTCTGTGAACTTTCTCAGTGAAGTTGCTGATACGGGTGCTGGCATTGCGGCGGAGGCACCAGGCGGCGGTTGGCGGCAGCAGCAGCGCGTCATGCAGCAGGCCATGATGATGCAGGTGCAGAGACTTCCTGTTGCTGTCGGCGCGCGTGCGTCGTCACGAGGCAGAATCTATAAAGTTCAATTGAAGTTGCTAACAAAGTGTGTGTGCTGGCAATGGCAGCGGCGGCGCGCTCATGCAGCAGGCCATGATGATGCAGGGTTTTTGTGCAGAAATCTGCTGCCTGTTGGGGCTGTGTCAGCATGGATTTGTCTGCTTGGTGGGTGATGCTCAGAGTGGTGAGGAGCGATGCCGCAGCGCTAACCCTACCCTAACATTAACTCCTCACCTAACCCTTACCTTTGTGTCCCACGCTCACTGCTTGCGTTTTGACTGCATCCCCTCGTGCTCTTGGGTTCCGAAGTCGCAGCAACAGCAGCAGGCAGCGCGCATGCAAGCGCAGCAGCAGCGGCGGCGGCAGCAGCAGCGGCAGTGGAGCAGTGCTGCAGCGCTTCGGTTCCCTTGCTCACTGCGTGTGTTTGTAAAATTTCACGTTTAACTTCATTTCCTCGTGCACTCATGTTGCTACGTCGCAGCAACAGCAGCAGGCGGCGCGCATGCAGATGGCACAGGCGATGGCACAGCAACAGCAGCAGCAGCAGGGCGCGGGCGGCGGCGGCGCCGGCGGCAGCAGCGCCGGCATGCAGGCCATGTTCAAGAGCTTCCAGCAGGGGCTGGGGGCGGGCCTCGGGCCTATGCAGCAGGTGACTCTCCCTTGACTTAACAATTAGGGTTAGTGTTAGGGTCAGAATGTGGTACTGGTAGCCAGGCATGCAAGCCATGTTCAAGAGCTTTTAATGCAGCAGACAACTCTCACGTGACTCAACAACAATCAGGGTTAGGGCTACGGTGAGAATGTGGTACTGGTAGCTAGGCACGAAGCTGGTGATGACGCCCGCTGCTGTTGCCGTGTGGCAGTGGCGGGAAGCTGCGCCGTTGTTTGAAGCGGTTGCGTCGAATGTGGAACGGTTCAACTTCAACTTGCACTGCTCCTTCAACATCAACTGATAGGGCGCTTGCAGCTCTCTCTGCGCCTCGCGATTCCTGGGCGCTTCTGAACTCTGTGTAGTTGCTTTATTGTTGTGGAAGCATCGTGCAGGCCCTAGGCCCCAGGCCTAGGGTTACGTCAGCCACTAACCCTAACTTTCACGTAACCCTAACCCTGCGCTAAGGGCTTGCTGAGCACTTCAAAATTTCTGCGTGGTCGCTGTATATTTGTGGAAAGCATCGTGCGGGCCCTGTGCTAAAGGTTAGGATTGCATTAGGTTGCCCCAGTCCTAACCTGACCCTGACCCTTCGCTAAGGTTTCGGGGCGCTTTTAAATCTTCGTGTCGCCGTCACGTTATATTTGAGTGGAAGCATCGCACAGGCCCTATGCAAATGGCTAGGGTTTCCGTCAGCTAGTAACCCCAATTCTGACATAACCCTGACCCCATGCTAAGGGCTTGCTCAGCACTGACAAGTGGGAGCGTCACCTCCCTCTCCTACATGTGTTTTAATGAGTTTCTCTTGTATGGGACCCGGTGGTGGGCTGTCTCCTCAGTGGCCAGTGGGCCTCTTGTGAGCCGAAAGGCCTCGTGTTGCGACATTTTAAGTTAGAATAAACACTCTCAATCATCAGAGTGTACTCACGACCTGCGTCGGTGGAAGCATCGTGCAGCTGCTCAACTGCCTGAAGTCGTTTTGATACTTTTGGAATAGTGCATTGTGCACTGCTCCGTCAGCCGACGGCGAGCATAGCTCTCTCTCTGCGCCGTCTCTTCACTTCAACTTGAAGTACACGACACAACGTTTGAAACAGCAAAGGTGACGTGGGAGATGCCCTGTTTCAGCGGTGTGTTCGCAGCTGTGCGCCACCGCCGCTCCCTAGGGTTAGGGTCAGGATTACCTCACGCAACCCTAACCCTAGCGGCACATTTTGTAACCGCCACTGCTGCTGCATGTCCTCTGTGCAATCCAAGGGCGCCTCATCCTAACCCAGCGGCAAATTTTATAACTGCCCCACTGCTGCTGTCATGTCTTCTGCGCAATCTCAGGGCGCCGGAGGCGGCGGCGGCGGCGGCATCGGCGGCTTCCCCACGCAGCAGCAGAACTTCCAGCAGATGCTGACGGGCCAGAGCGACGGCGGCGGCGGCGGCGGCAGCAGCGGCGGCGGCGGCGGCAGCAGCGACGGCGACGCTCAGCAGTCTACGCAGGCCGCGGCGCAGCAGCAGCTCATGCAGGCGAGTTCTGCTGTCGCGCGGCTTGCTCACCTCTTGCGCTTATGTAGGGTTAGGGCCGGGGTTAGGGTTAGGGCTAACCCTAGGTTCAGGGTTAGGGTTTGAGCCAGGTCCTCTTTAGCTCTCCAACAGGCGGCGTCCCTGGGAGTTGGACCTTTGAGCACATGGTTTCTTATTGGTGTGATGTTCACAGGGGTCCCGCCGCTCCCCCCCAAGGTTAGGGTTAGGGTTACGGTGCGAGCGCACACAAACCTCTGCGTCTTGTGAATAGCGTTCGTGTCATCTGTCGATACCCTAACCCTAGCCCTGAGCATGCTGGCAAGTGGCAACGCTCAGCGGTGCTGCGGCAAGCATCGCACAGACGCTCGCCTGTAACTGAATTATACAGTTCCCTCCGCAATGACTACTCTCCTGTGTTGTGAATAGATGCACGAACTGCTTCAACGTTGATGTTGAAGTCTGCCGACTGGGAATAATGGGTGCGGAACCCGGACTTCTTTGGTGAAACAGGCGGCGATGCAGCAGCAGACGCAGCTGCGCGCAACGTGCAATGGGGTTAGGGTTAGGGTTAGGGTTAGGGTTAGGGTTATTTAGGTGAGCGAACAGCGCAGGCACTCATCCGCTGCCGCTGAGAAACCCTCACTGACAATCCAAGTTTCGCATTTGTAAAAAGGTTGCGTAATCCGTCAACATATAACAACATGATTTCACGACAGAACTGGGAAACAACGGGCTCGAACCGCTTACTTGCTTCGATGTAACAGGCGGCACGCAGCAGCAGGCGCAGCTGCAGCAGCTCCACTTCCGCGACCAGTTCCAGCTTTGAATAGATGTGTAAAATCTAAATTAGCTTCTTCTCATTCAAGTACTTGATTATCAAAAATCACAAAGCGGGGAAATATGACGGGTGAAATCGCTGCCTTCGTTGGTTTCACAGGCGGCAATGCAGCAGCAGGCGCGCAGCTGCGGCAGTTCCACTTCCGCGACCTAGTTCCAGCAGCCAATGACTATTCTTCTGTGTTTTGAGTAGATGTGTACACTGCAAATGATATAGAAGTATAAGAGTTCACAAAGCGGAAAAATAACGGGCGCAAATCGCTCACTTCTCCCCTACAACAGGCGGCGATGCAGCAGCAGGCGCAGCTGCGGCAGTTACACTTCAGCGACCAGTTCCAGCTCTGAATAGACGGGTAAACTGTCAATTGTTTCAAAAGAAGGTCGCAAAGCGAACAAATGACAGGTGCAAATTGCTGCCTTCTTCCGTACATTAGGCGGCGATGCAGCAGCAGGCGCAGCTGCGGCAGTTACATTTCCGCGACCAGCTCCAGCAGCAGCTGCATGGGACAATAAGAATCGACTGAATAGAAATTAACGGGTCGTTGAAACACTAGCTGCACTCACGCTGCGCCGCTGCACGCTGCGCGATGCAGGCGGCGATGCAGCAGCAGGCGCAGCTACGGCAGCTCCACTTCCGCGACCAGTTCCAGCAGCAGCAGGCCGCGCTTGAGGCCAAAATGCAGGGGCAGCGCCCCCCCAGCGGTCCCCCCCTTGAGGGGGGGCAGGAGGGGGGGCGGGGGCTGGCGTTTGGGGGCTTTGGGGGACGCGGCAGCAGCGGCGGCGGTGCGGATCAGGTGAGAAAGCGGTTCAAGCCAGGCTCATGCTTTTCGCGGAAGCTCAAGTACTTTGGTGTCCGGGGGGGCGAGCGGTTTTGCAGTAACCCAACGCCTACCCCCTGTAACCCCTTGACCCCACTGCGTGCACCCATTCTGCCTCGTACCCGAAGCGCTGCGCTTTTCGGCAGCGCAGCAAGAGATGAATGCAGGCTTTGGGACCCAAGAGCGGGGGCCACTGGAGTTGGGGTCTCCTGCAGGAATGAGGTGCTAGGTGAACACGACTCTTTCACAACGCCAGCAGAGCCGCCCAACCCTAACCCTGGCCCTAAGGGGGGCGGCGGGCGCCATGAGGGGCGCCGATGCCGCAAGCTGGGGGGCATCCGAGGCGCCATGAGGGGGTTGGTGTTGTACATATGGCGGGGGGATCTGGATCTCATACCCCTGCATCTCTCCTGACTCTTGCTCTAACACTAACACAACGCGTGTGCAATTAAAAAACTGATCTAACCCCCGTACCCCTACATGTCCCCTTAAATCATCCTTGCCTTGATTACAATGCCTGCAGAGCTGGGGCGCCATGAGTGGCGCCGACGCCTCGAGCGAGGGGGGCGACGGGGGCGGCGACGGCGATCTCGACGACCGCATGGGCCGCACGGGGCCCGAGGAGGCGTCGCTGATAAGCATGAAGCGGCGGCGGCTGACGGTTTCGGACCCCGCGCTGCAGAACTCATTGGAGGTGGGTGGTATATCAGTGCTCAGCCACGCTTGTACTTCAACATACACTTTCCCGTCACGTTGGGAATTATGGGTTGTCAGCAAGGCAAGGCACATTGCTGATAGGCATGAAGCGGCGGCGGCTGACGGTTTCGGACCCCGCGCTGCAGAACTCATTGGAGGTGGGTGGTATATCAGTGCTCAGCCACGCGTGTACTTCAACATACGCTTTCCCGTCACGTTGGGAATTATGGGTTGTCAGCAAGGCAAGGCACATTGCTGATAGGCATGAAGCGGCGGCGGCTGACGGTTTCGGACCCCGCGCTGCAGTCGCAGGGTTCCATGGAGGTGGGTAGGTGGTATATCAGTGCTCAGCACTGCTCCACACTGATTAATTATACTAGTTTCTAGGGTATGTAGACTATATGTATCAGGTCTGGGCGTCACCAGGCGTCGCTGATAGGCATGAAGCGGCGGCGGCTGACGGTTTCGGACCCCGCGTTGCAGTCGCAGGGCTCCATGCAGGTGGGTGGGCGGCACCAATGCTCAGCACCTTTGAATCCTCATGGGGTATGTATAGGTATCAGGGGCGGCAGACGCTGTCGGAGCCCTCGCTGCGGTTGCAGAGCTCCAGTGCTCAGCAGTGGTTGCATCACAGCAGTTTAGGGTATGTATAGGTATCAGGTTTGGGCGTCGTGCGCGGGGGCTCAGCGCTCGTCACTCCAGTCACTCTAGTCGCTTTACAGCAGGTTAGGGTATGCATGTATATATATCTCAGGGATGGACGCCACGGGTAATAATGAAGGCGTTGTTGACGACATGTTGCGGGCGGCACATGTCAACGGGAATGTGTGGCAACTCAGCCTGACCCTAGTCGAGCCCTTGACGCCGGACCGCAGACAACGCACTCACGCTCACCGTACCCCCCGCACCGTCCGCGGTTACGGACGTAACCGCCGCTGTAACAGCAGGCCAAGTCCTGCCTAACCCAAGTGGAGCCCTTCACCCCCGTGCACAACGCACTCGCACGCACTGTACCCCCCGCGCCGTCCGCGGTTACGGACGTAACTGCCGCCGGCGCAACAGCAGGTGCCGGGCACGCGCACGCGCTGCAGCGCTCCGAAACCACGCGCGACGCCGCTGCGGTGCCGCCGCTGCGTCAGACCAGGTGCTGCGGCAGAGTTTAGCGTAGGGCTAAGTTTAGCCTGGGGCTCAGCCCTAACCCTAGTCGAGCCCTCCACGCCCGCGCAGACAACGCGCACTCACGCTCACTGTACCCCCCGCACCGTCCGCGGTCACGGACGTAACCGCTGCCGCCGCAACAGGCCAACTCCTGCCTAGGGCTCAGCCTAACCCTAGTCGAGCCCTTCACACTCGAACAGACGACACGCACTCACACGCACCGTACCCGTACCCCCCGCACCGTCCGCGGTTACGGACGTAACCGCCGCCGTAACAGCAGGTCCCCGGCACGCGCACGCGCTCCGCCTCGAGCGCGCGCCGCACCAGCAGCGCCAGCAACGTGCTGGACACCCCAGGGTCACCGACCGGCGACTGGGGCAGCGGCGGTAGCGGCGGCGGCAGCAGCGGCGGCGGCAGCGGCGCCGGGCGCCTGTCGACGTCGCCCTTCTCCGCCGTCGCGGCGGCGGCGGCGGCGACGGTGGCGTCAGCGGCGACGGCGGCGGCGGCGGGCGCGTGCGGCGGCGGCGGCGGCAGCGGCATCGTGGGCGGCGGCCGCGTCGCGAGCACGGCCGCGGCGCGGCGGCTGCACGCCGTCCCTCCGGAGGTATGTATGTATGGTAGACCAGGCGGTGTACATGCCCTAACCCTAACCCTCGTGAAGCACGCAAATAAAAATCGAAGGACCTGTACGCCGTCCCGCCGGAGGTATGCATGTATGGTACACCAGGCGTTGTTTACACCCTGACCCCAACTCTCTACACTCATGAAGCACACAAAACAACATCAAAGAGCACCGGCGCGGCGCGGCGGTTGCACGCCGTCCCGCCGGACGTATGTATGGTACCAGGCGTTGTACATACCTTAAGGCTCACTTCAAAAGTTGTCGGACGCGTCAGAGCCGTCTTTTGCTGCGGCGCGGTGACTGGTTGCTGTGCAGCTTGAGGTGCGTGCCCATCGAAGCGTAAAGCTCAATACTGCTTTGCGTTGCTGTGCGGTGGCTACACTGCGTGACGCCATGAATCTGTATAGTACCAGCCCTCACTGCAGCTCATCAGGCAGGGTGAATCTGCATTCGTGGGCGAAGCAAAAGGTTGTCGCGCGTTGCTGGAGAACGGTTTGCACTCGGCAGCAAGCGGACTGCGCAGCTGCGGTCAGCGACGCTTGGGCAAACTTCCATACTTGAAGTTCACAACAGTGCTTTTCTTTTCTTTCATAGACCCTCTGACCGCACCCTGCGCGGCAGGACGCGGCGGCGGGAGGGCGCGGCCACGGCAGCTAGCGCAAACTTCTTTACTTGAAATTCATTTCAGAAACTGTTACTTGAAGTTCATGCAACCTGGATTTTAACCGCAGGATGCGGCAGCGGGAGGGGGGGGGGGCGCGGCCGCGGCAGCAAGCGCGGCGCGCCGGGCAACGACGGCGGGCGGCGGCAAACTTCCATACTTGAAGTTCATACAAGCCTTCTATTGCTCTCACAGACCCACCACATCCAATTGCACACTGGGCGGCAGTGCGCGGCGGCGGGGGGCGCCGCTAGCTCTGCCTTCAACCTGATGTGCTGCCGCATCCAAAGCCCTTTTGATGCCCGGCCGCTCACCGTTCTTGAAGTTCATACGAGTCTGCCTTTTTGTTTGTCTCAGGATGCGGCGGCGGGGGGGCGCGGCCGCGGCAGCAAGCGCGGCGCGCCGGGCGCCAACGGCGGCGGCGGCAGCGCGCAGCAGCGCTCAGCGACCCCCGCAGCAGGGGACGCAGCGGCGGCGGCGGGGGAGGCCGCCTCGCTGCTCAGCACCTTCACGGAGGAGCAAGTGCGCGAGCACCTGACGTCGCTGCGCATGGGGCTCGCCACCACGCCTACCAAGGTCAAGCAGCGCTGCCTGCCGCTGCTCAAGAACCTGATGGACCACGAGTATGGGTGCGTACATGTTCAAGTACTTGAAGTTATCATGATTGTCCGACTCAACGCCGCGCAGCGCTGCCTGTCGCTGCTCAAGAACCTGATGGAACACGATCACGGGTGCGTGCTGGAGCGCATTGGGGGTGACGTGCCGCAGTTAAAGTACTCGTTGAAGTCGTCATGATTTTCCGGCTTAAAGTCAAGCAGCGTCTGCTCTGCGGCTGCTCAAGAACCTGATGGACCACGAGTATGGGTGCGTACGTGGGTGTGACGTGCCGCAATTCAAGTACTTGAAGTTATCATGATGTAAGCATGGGGCTCGCGACGACGCCTACCAAGTTCAAGCAGCGCTGCCTGCCGCTGCTCAAGAACCTGATGGACGACGAGTACGGGTGCGTACTGTAGCGCGTGGGGGCGATGTGTCGCGTGGCTGACATGTTCACGTACTTGAAGTTTTCATGATTTTTCTGTTCTGAGTCGACTCAGCTCCGAGCAGCGCTGCTCAAGAGCCTGATGGACTACGAGTACGGTACGTGGGTGTGACATGCCGCAGCTCCCATGTTCGATTAGTTGAAATTATTGTGATTGTGTTTGACTCAGAGTCAAGCAGCGCTGCCTGCCGCTGCTCAATTTTGACTCAGAGTCAAGCAGCGCTGCCTGCCGCTGCTCAAGAACCTGATGGACCACGAATACGAGTGCGTGAGTGTGACGTGCCGCGCGGCTCCCATGTGCAACTACTTGAAGTGCACATCAATATGTGTTTCACTGACCAAGGTCAAGCAGCACTGCCTGCCGCTGCTCAGAAGAGTACGGGTGCGTGGGTGTGACGTGCCGCAGTTCAAGTACTTGAAGTTGTCATCGCTTTTGCTGACTCAGAGTCAAGCAGCGCTGCCTGCTCTGCCGTATCCACCGTCCCTATACAAACACAGGTGGATCTTCAGCCAGCCGGTGGACCCTGTGGAGCTCAACCTGCCGGACTACCTTGTTGTCATCCGCAAGCCCATGGACCTAGGTGAGGGGGGGGGGCGCATGACTAGAGAATAGCATTAGCATTAGTGCTTAAGGGCAGGCCTGGGGGGTCCAGCCTAAGGTTAGGCTACCTCATCGTCATCCGCAAGCCCATGGACCTAGGTGAGGGGGGGGGGGGGGGGGGGGGCACACGACTAGGATATCAGGGGTAGAGTTATCGTCAAGGATCAGGGCTGGGGGGCTTGAGGTGGGGTGGATTAAGCAGGTTGAACAGGGCTGGGTTCAGGTTTGAGTACGTGTTGAGCTACCGCATTATCAGCCGCAAGCCCATGGACCTAGGTGAGAGGGGGGGGGGAGGGGGGGGCACACGACTGTGATACCTGAGGGGTAGAATTATCGTCTAGGGTCAGGGCTGGGGGGCTTATGGTGGGGTGGCTTAAGCAGGTTGAGACAGGGCTACGTTCAGGTTTGAGTACGTGTTGAGCTACCGCATTATCAGCCGCAAGCCCATGGACCTAGGTGAGGGGAGTGGGGGTGCCTGGCGAGGACCTAGGGTAAGACTAACGTTTGGGGCACGGCTGGGGGTTTAAGACTGGGGGGTGCGGGTGTTGAATCAGGGCTAGGCTACCTCATTGTCATCCGCAAGCCCATGGACTTAAATGAGGGGGCATGATCAGGAAGTAGGGTTAGCATTTAGGTTTAGGGCTGGATTTGAACCACAGCTAGGCTACCTCTGAGTCACTGTCAGCTCATGGAACGTAGAAGAAGAGGTCGCACAACCTGTAACCTTTTCCTCAACTTTGAAGTTGGGTGTGCTGGGCCCTCACTGTGGCCGCAGCACCATCAAGAAGCGCCTTAATGCGACCGCATTTGCTACCACTGTGGCCACAGGCACCATCATAGAAGCGCCTGTACCTTCACTTCAACCTTGAAGTTTGGTGTGCTGTGCATGTGGTCACGGGCACGGCTACAATCACTTCAACTCTGGATTTTGGTATGCTGTATGCTGCTATGCTGTCGTGGTCGCAGGCACTATCATGAAGCGCCTGGAGGGGCACGGCTACCTTCACTTCAACTTTGAAGTTTGGTGCACTGTGCATTGTGGTCGCACGGCTACATTCACTTCAACTTTGAAGTTTGGTATGCTGTGCACTGTTGTCGCAGGCACCATCAAGAAGCGCCAGGAGGGGCACGGCTACCTTCACTTTAAAGTTGAAGTTTGGTGTGCTGTGCATTGTGGTCGCAGGCACGGCTACATTCACTTCAACTTTGGGGTTTGGTATGCTGTGCTTTGTTGTCGCAGGCACTATCAAGAAGCGATTGGAGGGGCATGGCTACCGCGCTTTTGATGAATTTGCAGCGGACTGCCGGCTCACTTTCGACAACGCCATTGCGTACAACGAAGACGGATCTGAGGTAAGAAGTGCGCACGGTACCCCTAGTACTGATGGCTGATTTTAGTCATCATTTTACTTAATGACGAGTCCCTTTTCTTTATAAAGAGCTGCCGGCTCACGTTGGTGTTGGACAACGCCATTGCGCGCAGCGATGGCGGACCAGAGGTGCAATAACAGAATGCATCCGGACAGAATGATACATTCTAGTATTGCCGATACTTGTACATAGCATTAGCATTGATGGCTGATGTTTGACAACGCCACCATACATGAGTAACACACGCGCACTCAGAGACTCAGAGGATATTGCAATACGCTTGCGTCTAAAGCATCTGCTTTGAAGCATGTGTGAGAACCTCCACAGCATGTTTGCGTACAGTTTGAAGGAGTGCACACATTGGCACGAGCACACGTAGTATGTATGATGATACCTTTAAGGCATACGCTCTGAGGTGTTCAAGGCCGTTTTCCCTGTGTAATGCTGTACTTCACGAGTACGGCATGCTGACCCCCCCCCCTCCCCCCCCCCACCCCCACCCACCCCGTTCAGGTGCACCGCATTGCGTGCGACTTTAAAGCGAGCTTCCAGGCGGAGTACGACAAGCTCTTGGAGGAGGTACGCTCACTGATATGCACAATAGTATACTTCAAGTACTTGAAGTATTTCGAGTGAAAGACAGGGGTTGCGGACCACCATGAGAAGTTCCGAAGATAAGGGTCGAAGAATTGCATATTGTAGGTTGTCACATGGTATTATTCAGATACTTCGCACACTTCGTACATTGATTGAAATGGGGAACAGGCCTCGGAGTGTGTACTTTTTGCGAAGAGTCCAGGGGGAGGAAGCAGCACGTGCATCACTTCTTGACTGGTACCGCCCAGCAAGTGCAGGCACGTAGCTGCAGCGGAGTACTAGCTGGTAGGCCAGCCTAGAGAGCAGTAATGCACGGCGTGAAATATAGGGCTTTGGAACCATGATAATATCTGAAGATAAGGATTGTAGTATAGTATAGGTTGTTGCGTGGTTTTATCAACAGCAACTCATGGCCTGCTAACTGTCAACCTCTACACCACCACCGCACCTTGGTTAGGAGCAGCTGTGACAGTTCAACTTAGGGTCAGGGTTTGGGTTGGAGTAAGTGTCAGGGGTACCCGTCGGAAGTCGCTAAGGCCCCCATGAAACAGCCTGTCATGACGCTCTTGCACCAAATGCCACCGTGATTGCATTATGCGCGCCATGTGCCCGGGTGTGTACAAAGCTATCTTCTTTCTTTTAACGTCAAAGAAGTATACATGTGCAAGCTGCCCCGCCCAGATTGCAACGTGAGCCCAATCCAGAGGCGTGCCCCTTGTACATACAGCTTTTGACAATAATTGTTTTTTAACTCTTTTATCAGTGTATACGTTTAAAAACACTTGTACAGAAACAGTTGTACAGAAATGCATACTCAAGGTGCAAGCCCCCCCTCCCCCCCCCCCCCCCCCCCCCTCCGGACTGCGCAAGAGGACAGGGCACGGGAGTCCAATCCAGAGGTGTAGCTGCTGTACATGCAGCTTCTGAAAGTTATTTTTCTACCTTGTTCATCAATATGTATTGATGAGTAATATATCAACATACTTTGAACAAGAGCACAGCAATGTATGCTCATTGTGACCCCCCCCCTTCCCCCCCCCCCCCCCCCCCCCCTCCCCCCCAGATTGCGCAAGAGGACAGGGCGCGCGAGTCCAACCCAGAGGCGTGCCCCCTGTGCTCCCACGAGCGGCTCACGTTCGAGCCCTCCGTGTACTACTGCAACGGCACCAGCTGCGGCGGGCAGCGCATACGCCGCAACCAGTTCTTCTACGTCGGCGGCAACAACCAGTACCACCGCTGCCAGCAGGTACTTTCAAAAGCATGCAATTTGCGTGTCCAAATCAAAATGCTTTGTTGTAGAACGCTCTGCAAATTTCATCAGAAGTGCAACTGCGAAGTATAAGTACATGTATACATCTTACGGCAGCCATTTCTTCTACGTCGGCGGCAACAACCAGTACCACCGCTGCCAGCAGGCATTGATCATGTGCAAAAATGTTAAAGGCCTTGTTTGTAGGGCGGTTAACAAGATATATCAGAAGTTCAACTGCAAAGTAAAAGTCCACGTCCTACGCATACGCCGCAACCAGTGCTTCTACGTCGGCGGCAGCGACCAGTACCACCGCTGCCAGCAGGTATGGAGCTCGCGCACCCAAATTGAGCGCCTTGTAGTAGGCCAGTGCTGATGATGCAGCGGTTGTCTAGAGCATGGTGTGCAAGCTGCCAGACTGTAAAAAAAAACTGCCAGAACTGTGCATTGCAGGCATGGGACTGCACAGGTGCTGGTGCGTGCAACAAGCTGGACCCTAACCCTAACCCTAACCCTGAAGACAAGACATCAACAGCAACTGCTTGCGCCGTCTGCAACATATGTTGAAAGTGCGACTGCAAAGTATAGTCTACCGCAAGTGCATGTGCACGCATGGTCCTGCGTGCTTCGCACGTAAAGTGCAACGCGTACGATGAGTCTGTCCAGCGGCAAGTGCAACTGCCGTAACTGTCAAGCGTGCAGAACGGCTATGAGCACGTAACCGCCCTATGCTTTAACATGATGCTTTTTGCGTTCGTCAACCCTCCTCCTTCTGTTCATCACTCAGTGCTCGTCCGGAGCGTCCGGTGGCAACTTGCTGCAGCACTGTTGCATTGACTTCAATGAAGACCATGTTGCACGGGTTAACCCCATCCCCACACCTACCCCTAGTATTGCTCGTAGCCTACCTTAACCCGCCACACCCTCAATCAGTGCTCACCTGCCCCCCCCCCCCCTCTTGCTGGCTGCTTGTGGTCTTTGCCAAGCTGTGACATAGCTTCACGCGTTCTGCAACGCTCAGCCGGGAGCCCCCTCCCCCCCCCCCCCTCCCCCCATTTCCCCCCTGGCTGCTCGCTGCTGCAGTGCTACAATGACCTTGACGACGACGAGGACATACAGCTCATCAATCAACCTAAGGGTTAGGGTTAGGGTTAAGCTAAGCGCAGATGAACTTCACCTGAAGCCCATTGCAACCAGTCAGCTTTCACACTGGAGCCCCCCCTCCCCCCCGTTTTCCCCCCTGGTTGCTCGCTGCTGCAGTGCTACAACGACCTCGACGACGACGAGGTCATACAATCAACACAATCCCCAGTACAACCAGCCCCCTCTGTGTTTCATCATGATAGCACAGATCACCCCTCACCTAACGTCCATTACAACCAGTCAGCTTTCACAGTCCCCCATTATCCCCCTTGCTGCTCGCTGCTGCAGTGCTACAACGACCTTGATGATGACAAGGTCATACAGCTGTTCATCGATCAACCGAAAGGTTGCGGTTCAGCTTAAGCTGAGCGCAGATTACTCTACCTGACGCCCATTGCAACCAATCAGCTTTCACACTGGACCCCCCTGTTCCCCCCTGTCCCCCTATCCCCCCTTCCTTGCTGCTCACTGCTGCAGTGCTACAACGACCTCGACGACGACGAGATCATACAGCTGCTGGACGCCACGCTGCGCAAGTCGGACCTCGTGAAGAAGAAGAACAACGAGGTGCGTGGCACGTTGTTGGTTACGGCTGTGCGCAACAGCTGCATAATAGCAGTTGGCGAGGGCCCTCTGCCACCGAGGAGTCTGTGGTTGTCCCCCTCACCGCCGGTGCTCATATCCCGGCTGCAACGACTGAGGAGCAAACTGCTTGCGCAAAAGTGGTGCCGGGTACATGTGTGCGCAACAGCGCGCAAAAGTGGTGTCGGTGACAGGTGTGCGTAACAGCTGTGTAATAGCGCTCCGCCAGAGCCCTCGGCCGCTAAAGATTCCGTCGTTTTGCCATTCATCGCTGGTGCATCATGCGACGATTAAGATGTGCCGTCAGTTACGGCTGCGTAACGGCTGTGTAACAGCGCTCCGCCAGAGCTCTCGGCCGCTGAAGATTCCGTGGTTTTTGCCATTCATCGCTGGTGCATCGCGCCCCGGGCGCCACCGCCGATGAACAAGATGTGCCGTCAGTTACGGTTTCGTAACGGCTGCGTACTAGCAGCCTGCGATACTTTATTGTACAACACGATGCGCTCGAGCTGGGGCAGCACGCTGTGCCGATGCGATAATGCAGGGGCAAACAGAGCATCATAGACCAAACCACTGACGCGCATTGCGGCGCTCATGTGCGATTGCGGGATTTTGAAAAGCTGGGCAGCAGCAGCGTTCAGGACTGGTGCGATGCGCTACACATGACTCAACGGTGAGGGTTAGGGTTGGGGTTAGGGTGAGGGCAAGGTGCAGCCGGGCTTCACTGTTACTGCGGTTCGTGAGAGTTCCCGTCGCTTTGGCTGCCGCAGCAGTTGACCGCAGCGCGATGCGTACATGCGACAATAATTGCACTTGATGTGCGCGGACCTCAAGTTCAAGCTCCGACAGCACACACCTCAAACGCTACCATTGGGCAGCTGGTGTAACTTCAACCCTTGAACACTTGCCGTGCTCGCAAACTCATCTTTCTTTTGAGGAGCCCTGGGTGCGGTGCAACGCGTGCTCGCGCTGGATCCGCCAGATCTGCGCGCTGTTCAACTTCAATTGCTGATAGCAAGCTCAGACCTCCTTGAACACCAGCCCTCACAAACGTCTTGCCGCCACAGGAGTTCGAAGAGGCGTGGGTGCAGTGCGACGCGTCTCGCGCTGGGTCCGCCAGATCTGCGCGCTGTTCAACTTCAACCCCTGACAGCACTTTCGAACCCTACGATTGCGAGGCTGCTTTCACTTCAACACCACCTCTGCTCGTAAATTTATTGCTATCGCAGGAGTTCGAGGAGCCGTGGGTGCAGTGCGACGCGTGCTCGCGCTGGGTCCACCAGATCTGCGCGCTGTTCAACGGGCGCCGCAACCAGAGCGCCAACACGTATGTGTGCCCCACGTGCATGCTGGCGCGGCGCGCCAAAGGTGCGTCACCCCTTGAAGTTGTGTATAATTTTGTGCCAACACGAATGCTTTGGCGCGTCACCCTTAGAAGTCGTGTCTACTTTGTTTACACACGTAAGTGTGCCCCACGTGTGCGCTGGCGCGGCGCGGCGCGCCAAATGTGTGTCACCCCTTGAAGTTGTGCGTGCGTTCAGTGTGTTGCATCTCCAGGACAATCGCAGCACTTTTTCGTTTACGACAATAGTATAGTTATAAGAGACCCGTACCCTGATTCCGGGGCATGACCTATGTGAGGGCGGTCGGTTAGGGTTGGCTAATTCTAACCTGCGAGCATGTGGTGCTGCGCGTGATGTACTCCACAGCAGGCGACAGCGAAACGCGTTCCAGTCGCCTCAGATTCATTTGTGCTTGCCTACCGAGCGCCTCACCCCAACGTGGGTGCTAGAGGCGAAGAACCATTTTTCAGGGCGAGGCCTCTCGGGTTCGACAGCAGCGTTGATGCACACGACTCCTGCTAGAGGCGCTGCGCTGCGTTGCTACTGCCACGGTGCCGACGATAACCATTCATGCTAGCTACTGCCTGGCCCCGCGTCGCCGGTGTGCCTTGCAGCGCGCGCGGTGATCACTTTTTCAAGAAAACTGAAAAAGTTGCGCACGCTGAAAACTTATCAACTCCGCTGAAACACCATGGTTCTCAGCGCTGGTGGGCTTGATGGATAGCCCCTGCTGCACTCAATAAAAGTATGTATGGGCTTGACGAGACGCCATCGCCATCGTGGGCCTACCTCAGGAAGAACATAGTTTTTATTCCTGTTTTTGACCCGTTCGTGAGGTGGTGGGCTTTTTAGGCCGAACGGATACATAGCATTGTAGCCCTTGGTGCATACATGAGTTCTTGGTAAGAAACCTATAGCCAACTCCTCAACTGTGATGAGTTGATGCCTTTGGCGCAAATCAATAGCATTCGGTGCAAAAGACCGCGCGCGCGCTCGCGGAACCCGACTCGTGGTGCCCCGGAATTAGGGTACGGGTCCCATAAGTGTATGTAAAGTGCATGCTGGCGCAGCGCGCCAAAGGTGCGTCACCCCTTGAAGTTGTGTGTGTACCTGCGTCATAATTGTTGATGGTGACCTTGCGGAAAGGCCCAGGTGGGTGATGACAAGTGATGCTACCAGGATCTGTGACTTTGAAGCAGGCATTCTTGATCTTGTTGTGACGGACATCGTAGTCACTGTGCAACCCGCAGTGGGCTGACATGTTTTTTGCAAGCGTGGTGAAATAGTGTGTGTGCACACATGTATGTACACACACTCACGTCTCCACACTTTTTCATGGTCTTGCATCTCACGCGACGTGCCACATTGACGACGTTGCGCGTTGCAGGCGAAGGCGCGCCGCGCTCAATAATCATACTTCCAAGTACTCCAGAGTGCAGCATATGTATACATGTATGTACACACACTCACGTATGCACACTTTTTCATTGCGCGCGTTGCAGGCGAAGGCGCGCCGCGCGCCGCGCTCGCGCGCGCGGCGGGCGCCGCAGACTACCCGCACACGCAGTGCAGCGAGTACCTGGAGCGGCGCGTGCAGGTGAGCCCCTGCCGAGCGCTGCTTCGTAGTCTCAAACTTGAAGTACTCCAGTATAACGTGTGTGAATGAGTTTGCCGGAGTAATGATACTGGTGCACGGCGGCACAGCGAGCACTCAGGAGGGTTGGGGGGAGGCCCAACCCTAACGTAACCCTTATCCTAACGCTGACTTGCAAGGGCGCGTGCAGGTGGGTCGGCTTCTGCGTCGTGGCAGCGCTCATAGCGAAGTACTCGAGGTACTGGAATGATTTCAGGGCGTAGCAAGTTAATGTTGCTGCTCTGGAATGCTTCCAAAGTTCAAGATGTTACAGTGTAGATGCCCGCACGCGCAGTGCAGCGAGTACCTGGAAGGGCGCATGCAAGTGAGCCCTGCCGAGCGCTGCTGCGTAGTCTTGAAAGCACTTCACAAGTATTTCAGTACAGCGCGTGTTTGTGCGTTTGGTGAAATACCTGTGCGCAGTGGCACAGCGAGCACTTGGAAGGGCTACGGTCAGCCCTGAACGTAACCTACACCTACTGTTGATGCTTGTCGTGTAGCGAGGCGTGGAAGTGCGCGTGCGGGTGAGCCCCTGCCAAGCGCTGCTCCAAAGTCTCACAGGCACTGGAGATTCTTGATATAAAACATAGCCTGTGTTGGAGGTTGTCGGAGTACTGGTACTGGCTCACGAAGCGCGGGCGCAAGGGGGGGGGGCTTCCGCCCTAGCACTTCACGTATACTTCAAGTTGAAGTTGTCAGACTGCGCGCACGTGCAGCTCGGCGAGGCCTTGTAAACTGTGCGTGCAAGTGCGCCTGCGCATCTGGCGCGCTTCAAAGGCCGGTTGCAAGCGCCTTGAGATTACTGCAGCGGCGTTCAGCAGCATTTTGCTGTGTTTAGGTACATGTTGGTCTGACCGTCATTCAACAATTTAGATGCCTTATTATGAACGCTCTTGGCTGCTCTCATGGTCAGAGTTGCTGTTCTGCTGAACGTATCATATGTGTATGTTTTTGCTACCTACCAGCTAGTACTCTGCACAGCTGTGTGCCAACATAGTCTTGCTGGTCGGTGCCAAGCAAGGAGTGATGCGGATGCTCCTGCAGTCGCTTCGCAGAACTTCACACTCTCAAGGCCTGTTCCCAATGCGTGTTTACCATGCAACCCCCCAGATGTGCCTGGAGGAGGAGTACATGCGCATTGCGCGTGAGACGCGCGTGCCGGTACAGGACGTCGAACGCGTGGCACCGCTCTTCATCAGACAGGTGACTTGCCCACTGTTGAAGTCGCTGTCGTTGTAGTTTTTGAAAAGTGCTAACATCAGCGTAAATTCACAATCACCAACAAACTTGAAGTTGAAGTTGGTGCGCGAGACGCGCGTGCCGGGACAAGACGTCGAACGCGCGGTGCCGCTCTTCATCAGACAGGTGACTTGCAGTTTTGATTCCTACAACAGCCGGCCTGAACGTGAGAGGAACGTGAAATCCACAGAGGGTTAGGGTTTGCCCCTCTTTCAGAACCACACAGAATGGCCCAGCTTTGTGTAGAAGCACTTTTGACTGCCTCGCTCAGGGCGCGAACAGGCCCAGATGATTGTTGTTGAGCTTTTTACCAGGATCTACATGTGTCCTGTGACGAAATATCTCAATGCGCATTGACGATCACTTTTGTATGACATCGCCGAATGTGTGCGAGTACTTGTACGGCAAACCGTTTGCACACTAGCCCAGTCATGTTCGCCGCTGTTCCTCCCCCTCTCCACCCCCCCACCCCCCACCCCATCGCCCCCCCTGCCAGACCCCCCCCCCTCCCGCCCCTCATTGTCCAGGTCTCAGATGTGGACCGGTCACATGCGGTGCGCGACAGGCTCAAGGAAGCGTACGGCGGGGGGCGCGGCGGCTATCCCTCGGCAAACATAAATGTTTTTCACCTGACCCCTCTCCCCCCGACCCTCAAGGTTTCCACTCAAACTACACCCCCCCCCCCCCCCCCCCCACCCCGCCTCGGCTCTCCTCAGGTCTCGAATGTGGACCGATCCCACGCGGTGCGGGACAGGTTCAAGGAGGCGTACGGCGGGGGGCGCGGCGGCTACCCCTCCGAGTTCCCCTGCCGCAGCAAGTGCATCGTCCTGTTCCAGCGCCTCGACGGCGTTGACGTCATCCTCTTCGGCATGTACGTGTACGAGTACGGGCACCGCTGCCCGCCGCCGAACCAGCGCCGCGTGTACATCAGCTACCTCGACAGCGTCAACTTCTTCGCGCCGCGGCGCTACCGCACGCTCGGTGAGTGACGCCGATTTGCGCTTTGTGTTTCGGTGTGAGGCTCAAGGCAAGATGTGACAGCACTGGAAGCGTACATGCCGTTATTGGTATGTATTTGTTAATGCAACTGTGCACTGCTGCCTCAACAGCGTCAACTTCTTCGCGCCGCAGCGCTACCGCACGCTCGGTGAGCCCTGCTCTTGCACGTTTTTCAGTTAGGGTCTGAGTGGGGTCCGTCAGTACAACTTGCGTTGCGTTGTCCTTGTGAGTGTGAGTGTACTGGTGAAACTATGGGCCTGCTGCCGCAACAGCGTCAACTGCTTTGCGCCGCGGCGGTACCGCACGCTCGGTGAATGGCTGATGGCCGCTTTTTTTTAAGCTAGGGTTTGGGTAGGGTTGGCCAGTACGTTCGGGCGAGGGTTACCAATAGGGTTACGGTTAGGGCGGCAGTGCTCAATGCGTACGCCACGTCATCAAGGGTTGTGTACAACAGCTACCTCGACAGCGTCAACTTCTTCGCGCCGCGGCGGTACCGCACGCTCGGTGAGTGGCTGGCGACTTGGGTAGGGTTTAGGGTTAATAATCAGGTTGCCAAGACTTACGGCACTTTTTTCTGTTTTTTGCGGTATTCTTGTGAACATGCACGCATGCAGCTGTGAGCACTGTTGCTTCGACAGCGTCACAGACTGTTGACACCCAGGTGCCATGAGATCGTGGTGGCGTACCAGCTACCTCTCCACTCGTGCTGCCCAGTCCTACTTCGCATCCCAGCACGCATCACAGCAGATGCAAGCAAAACTTCAATGGTCGTTGGTGCTCAGCTGCTCCTCCATCTTCAACGTGCGCTGCCGCAGTCCACCACGGGATCCTGGTGGCGCGGACCTAGATATAACCTGGTCCTGACCCCAACTTGCCTACCAGAACACACACTGCGCGAGATGCCAAATACTCTCAGATTATTGATGTTCAGTTGCGTCTCCACCCGTGCTGCGCAGTCTACCACCACGAGATCCCGGTGGCGCACCTTGATATAATCTAACCCTAACCCTAGGGCCCCAACTTGCATGCCAGCGCACACCGCGCAAGATGCAAATAAACTCACAGATTTTTGACACCCAGCTACGCAAGCTGCAAATAAAGTCACAGACTATTGACACCCAGTAACCTCACAGATTATTGACACCCAGCTTCGCAGGTTGCAAATAAACTCACAGACTATCGACACTCAGCTGCCTCTCCAACTTGAACTTGAATTACCGCAGTCTACCACGAGATCCTGGTGGCGTACCTGGGCTACGTGCAGCGGCGCGGCTTCCACACGGCGCACATCTGGGCGTGCCCGCCCCTGAAGGGTGACGACTACATACTCTTCTGCCACCCCGAAGACCAACGGACCCCCAAGGACGACCGCCTGCAGCAGTGGTGAGCCCCCCCTCACTTTGAAAGCATGAGCAGACAATTCGAGTGTATGCGCTCGGCCGACGTACGTCGTTTGTGCGGGCCAGGGCGTGCGCGACAGCAGGCCTACGTCCAAGCCGTCACCACCCTGAACGGCAACGTCTTCTGATCACCGCACCCTGACGAACTCTGTTGCAGCGCGACTGAACCCCTCATCAAGTATACATGAACTCCTTCTGAACTCCAAATGAACTCTTCTTGAACCCGCAGGTACGTAGACACTCCTACTGAACTCCAGTGCACCGCATTTGAACCGTCCGTGACCTGTTTCTGAACTGTTCTGAACTGTTGTTGGACTCCTCACTGGAATGAATTCTGAATTTGCAGGTATGTGGACATGCTGCGGCGCGCGCGGCAGTAGGGCTACGTCCAATCGGTCACCAACCTCTACGACGACGTCTTCTGTACTGTCACTGCACCCCTGATGAACTCTATGAACTGCCACTGAACCTTGCATGAATTACGCATGAACTCCTCCTGAACCCGCAGGTATGTGGACATGCTGCGGCGCGCGCGGCAGCAGGGCTACGTGCAGTCTGTCACCAACCTGTACGACGACGTGTTCTGCACCGGCAGCAGCCCCGACGCGACGGCGCTGCCCTACATGGAGGGCGACTACTGGGTCGGCGAGGCCGAGAATATCCTCAAGGACTTGGTGAGATAAATTCATCAATAATTGACCTTTACTTTGATTCAAGTTGGATTTTATCATCATAGTCGAGGTTAGGTCAGGTTCACCACGCTGAGACCGTGCTGCCGTACATGGGGGGCGACTATTGGGTTGGCGAGGCCGAGAATATACTCAAGGACTTGGTGAGCGATGTTGTTTTGAAGTGCAGCTTCATCATCATGGTGAAGGTTGGGTTTTGGGTCAGAGCTGGGGCTAGGGTTAGGGTTAGGGTCAGCGCCCTGACGTGACCGCGCTGCCGTACATGGAGGGCGACTACTGGGTCAGCGAGGCCAAGAATATACTCAAGGACTTGGTGAGCCATCAAGTCATGCTGTTTTGTAATTGATTGAAGTTGATTTTTTTATCAAGGCGGAGGCCAAGGTTACATTTTGGAGTCTAGCTCATCAGCACGATCAAGGCTGAATAAAGCATTCGGGGACGTGGTGAGCAATCCAGTCATGCTGTTGTGTTATTTGATCGAAGCGTATCTTTATCAGGTCGAGGTCAAGGTCAGGGTTAGGGTTGGGCTTAGAGTTAGCTGCCGTACATGGGTGGAGGGCGACTACTGGGTTGGCGAGGCTGAGAATATACTCAAGAACTTGGTCAGGGAGAAATTGATGCTGTTGTGCTTTTTGGTTGAAGTTGAATTTCATCATCAGCGTTGAGGTCAAGGTTAGGTTAGATGTGAGATAGGGTTGGCTGCCCTACATGGAGCGCGACTCCTGCGAGGGTTGGTGAGAGAGAGATGCATCAATAATTGATGTTTATTCGTTGAAGTCTAGTTCATCAGCACTTGAATGCGCCCCTGGTGGTCTAGACTGCTGCAAGTGACCGGTCAGGGACACGCCACAGGCAGAGCAGCGAGCGAAGACTGTAGAGAGTCGAGCTACTGAGAACGTGAAGTGAACAGAGGTACCTTGAAGTAGATGGGCAAACAGAGCACGCTCTGAGAAGGAATCGCACTTTTGAGACCAACATGGACAAACAAAAAACAGAAAGTGCGGGGAGGCTCAGAACCATCTGTACAAAGTGCTGTGACACTAACTGTAGCCAATGCTGACCTAATCACCAGCAGACCTATGAGAGCCTGCTATTCCAACATGAACGCCACGCAGCTCAAGGTTACTGTATATGATGGCGATTAAGACCCCTACATGGTTTAGGGTAGGGGATGGTGAGTAAGAGAGGGGTTCACGACCATGTCATAGGCACTGGGCAGAAAACGAATGCTAAGACGGGGGGTACATGGAATAACCCCCCCCCCCCATGTGTAAACATGCACACAGCGCCCATCATGCCTCACTCAAACCGAGTGAGACGCCCGTATACCATAATTCATGCAACAAGAAGCTGAGTTGCATTGTGTACCTAAGGTCCAGGCACTTGATACACCCACACATCTAGTCTGGTGTAACTCAACTCATCAAGTTCTACTTCAAGTAACCATTGAAGTTGAAAGTTTTTGTCGAAAGTTTGTGGGTGTGCAGTCTGTCAGAGAGAGGCATAACGAGAGGCGTCGTGGCGGTGGCACTGCTACTGCTCACGACATGCGCGGGCTTCTTGCACTGCATGTGTCACTGCTGTCCATCTGCTGCAGGCATTGCAGCCTGCAGGATGGTCGCAGTCAGAATGAGGGGCAAATCGCAGAGAACATTCACGCACTCCATAGGCGACAGCGTGCACAGACCGATCAGTTCTGTCGGTTTTCTGCCATAACTTGAATCTAGCCATCGTCTGGCGTAAAGCTTGGTGCGTTGCGTATTTGGACCCCGGCTTAATGCCCATGACCCTGTGCATGTGACGCATCTCGTCGTGCCGAACACGCTAAGCCGGGGGGTACATGGTATAAGACGGGCTCCCCTAGCATTATGCGACACATTCGGCCCCAAAATTGCTAGACGGGGGGTCTTAATCGCCATCATATACGGTATTTCAAGTGATGACGTGCCATGCACATGCACGCTTCCAAAACGGGACACGCTCGTGGACCACGGCGAGAACTTCAACTGAACTTCAACTCGCCACCTGCAGAACTACACGTCACCCTGCCTGTAACTTACAAATATGATGGGTGCGTCCACCTGCCGGTGCAACTTCAAGTCTTGCCCCGCCCCCCCCCCCCCCAAAGACTTGCCCCCCCCCCCCCCCCCCCCCCCCCGGCCCCCCTCAATGCCATGATACCGCTCATGTACATGCATATACGCTCTGGCGCGCACCTCACGTGCTCCAGTTGCTGTGCACACACGCACCCCTGCTGGTCTAGACTTCTCGCAGCTCAAGACTTCAATCTGCTGGTGTAACTTCCGCAGGCGGAAGGCGGCGACGCGATGCTGGCCAACGGCGCCGCCGACGGCAACAGCCACAAGTCCAAGTCCAAGTCGGGGTCCTCCCCGGGCCGAGGCCACCAGCGGCGGCACAAGGCAGGCGAGGGGGGCGCGGGGGGGGGCAAGCTGCCCCCGTGGCACCAGGGGTGGGACCCATTTATGGTACGCGCGGCAGGAAATGTTATCGTTGTTAGTGTGTAACTGATCATGCCTGTCGTGGCGAGCTGCCCCCGTGGACAAGGTGTGGGACCCATTCATGGTATGCGCGGCAGCAAAGTTTGCCGAGTGCAACTGTTGTGACCTGAATTTTGCAACCGATTTGTCAAGCTCCCTTTTACACGCTGTGGCACCAGGGTTGGGACCCATTCATGGTACGCGCATGCAGATTCCCTGTGTGTAACTGTTTTTGTAATTGATGTCTGTCGTGCACGCTCACCACCACGGCGCCAGAGTGGTATCTCATCGTGGTATACCGTATGCACTATGGATGCTCTCGGGTGCTTCTGACTGAATCTGGCAACTGATTAGGGGTACGGGTTGGGTGGACACCATGGATGGCACCAGGGGGCGGGAGCCATTTCTGAATGGCACCAGGGGGCGAGAGCCACTTGTGAAAGTCACCGCATATACTTCTCTGAGTGTGCAACTGCCGCAATAAGGGAGTTCAAGCGTGCGTGCACGCGCCTCCCACAGCGCTAGCCCTGCCTCTGCAGGGTCAGGTTGCGGCGGCGGTGCACACGCGTACAAAGCAGGGTCATCTTGTGCACTTTTTAGTTTAGTATTTTCGCCCAGGGCGCGAGAAAAAGCCCAGATGATTGATGATATCAAAGCTTGTAGCACAGATCTACATGTCACGTGACGATCTGAAAGTGCCTCAACGACAACCACATTTAAACGAAGTCGCCAAAAGGCACCCCCCCCCCCCCCACTACATCCTCCTCCACCTGTCCGCTCCCTTGTGTGCATCACCTCTGTACACTGTCTGCACGGGCTCGCACACTCTGGGTCAGTAGCCCTCACCCTAGTTCCTGCATGTGACGAAGGCAACAACATCGCGGCGTTTGCGCGTGTTTGGTCACTGCTGCCGGGTGGGTCACTAAGTGTGCCTAGGGTTAGGGTTAGGGTTAGGCACCATACGTGCCTATCCATCACTCGTGCCCCTGCGGGCGCCGTGAGAGGCCACAGGAGCTACCTGTAAGGCACTGTGCAGAACTGCAAAGCTGCCCGCGTGCACACTGCCGCCGCCAGTTGCAAGTACACCACTTGAAGTGCCCCCCCCCCCCCCGGCCCCCTCTAGACACACGCACGCGCTTGCAACCGCCGCTGTAGTACCCGTCCCACCTTTTTTTGTTTTTGTTTGTTTTGCACTGCCCGGAGCCCATACAGACAGCTTTAGAGGCGTGCCTGCCTGGCACCACAAAAACAAATACATCATTGCCCGCATGCGCTGCCGCTGACCCCCCCCCCCCCCCCCCTTTTACCTATTTGCAATACATACCTACCCCAGTCGCGCCTCGGCCTGTGCCTGGAGCCCATGAAGGAGAGCTTCATCGTTGCCAAGCTGCTGCCGCCGGCGTTTGCGGCGGCGTGCGCGCAGCGCCTGCGACGGGAGGTTGCGATGGACCGCCAGGCCGAGGCTCAGGGCGCGCGCAAGCCCATTCACGTGAGTGCCTAGGGTTAGAATCACGCTTAGAATTACAAGGGCAACGATGCAGGACCGCATACGATGAATAACGCCTTCCAATTATATTACGCAGCGCCTGCGACGCGAGGTCGCGATGGACCGCCAGGCCGAGGCTCAGGGGGCGCGCAAGCCCATTCACGTGAGTGCCTCAGGGGGCAGAGTTTTTATTAATAGTGTCACGGTTGACGCGGTTGAATAGCAGTAATAATGATAAGTAGGTATGAATGCGGCGTGCGCGCAGCGGCTGCGACGCGAAGTCGCGATGGACCGTCAGGCGGAGTCTCAGGGGGCGCGCAAGCCCATTCACGTGAGTGCCTAGGGTTGAGGTAGTTAGGATGAGGGAAAGACACAAGGGGCTCAGGGTGCCTAGAATTAGGGGTAGACAGGGTTACGATTATGAGGGGCAACGGCACCAGAGGCTTAGTATGAAACCTTGGGTTGTGCGTAATTTTATGCTATGTTGGTCTAGATGGGATGTGGGTTAGCATGACATTTATGGTTAGGGCTAGTCTAGGGCTCAGGGGGCGCGCAAGGCCATTCACGTGAGTGCCTAGGGTTAGAGTGGGGGTTGAATTTGTATGATTAGGGTCACGCGTTACACTTGAGGTAACGCGTGCTCGTGGTATCTCACTAGATGCTTCTGCTCAAAGACAGGAGTGCGATGAGGCAGGGTCAGAACCTCATGCAATAATGCCGATACCTGTGAATCAGCATCAGGTCTGCATACAACAAGCACCACCTTCAAATTGATACTTCTGGGAAGTAAACGCTTGAACTTGCAAATCAGAACGCTCTTGAGGTGACGCACTTGAGGTTTGAGAGGTGACGCACTTGAGGTTTGATGCGTAACGTGACCGCACTTGTGCCATCGTGTGCTTCTATTTAAAACGCAGGAGCACAACGAGACAGAAGATCTGGGCCCCATACTGGAGACGAATTTCTTTGACAAATATGATACTTAAACAAAAAAAGAACTTGAACTTGCAAATCAGAACGCGCATTTGAGCGTGATGCATAACAAGAGCACGCTGCCTCTATTTGACACAGGAGCACGACGAGACGGAAGATCTGGACCCGATACTGGAGACGGATTTCTTTGACACGCGGCAGGCCTTTCTCAACCTGTGCCAGGGCAACCACTACCAGTTCGACCAGCTGCGGCGCGCCAAGCACTCCAGCATGATGGTGAGCGCTGCCACCACAAATCATGCCGCACACACCAGCAGATGTAGTTGCTACACTGTACTTTAAAGTACGAAGTATATAATTTGGATTACAAGTGGCCACCAAGCACTTCAGCATGATGGTGAGCGCTGCCATCACAATACATGCCGCGCATACCATTAAATTCACTGAGCATGCCATTACTCTTACTGATTTACTTCTGCGTGAGAAATTACTTCTGCTTCTGGGGCGGAAACCCTTTGAAAAAAAGCAGAATATGCAACTCATGTACACACGTACAGTAAATGCACTTGTCACACTGTATGTGTGTGTTGTTATATGCGACCAGCTGCGGCGCGCCAAGCACTCCAGCATGATGGTGAGCGCTGCCACCGCAAATGATGATTACCCTGACCCTACCAATGCTCACCCCGACCCTCACCCCAACCTGCCGCCCCCGGGTCCTCTACCACCTGCGCAATCCCAACGTCCCCAAGTTCACTTACGTCACCCTTACCCTAGTTGATAACCCTAACCCTAATGAATGCGAACCCTAACCCTAAACCTTACTTAACCTTCCGCCCTCAGGTCCTGTACCACCTGCGCAACCCGGACGTCCCCAAGTTCACTCATTTCACCCCTATTGTACGCTGGTTGATAACTGCAACCCTTACCGATCTCAACGCTTACCTAAGCCTACTTTCCGCCCTCAGGTTCTCTACCACCTGCACAACCTGGACGTCCCCAACTTCACTTATGTCACCCGTTTTCAAAGTGTACCCTGGTTGATAAGATAACCCTTCCCCTAACCAATGCTAACCGTAACCTAACCCTACTTTCCGCCCTCAGGTCCTCTACCACCTGCACAATCCGGAGGTCCCCAAGTTCACGGTGTCGTGCAGCGCGTGTGCTCAGGACATCGTCGCCGGCGTGCGCTTCCACTGCCGTGAGTGCCTCACACTTCAAAGTTGCAGTTTGTACTTGTCGAATTGTGCAGCGTTGTTGCATGAGAATCGGAGCATGCACATGTAGTCTGAAGCTCATGTGTACATTCGGCAAGCAATGCACACAATGCTGCGTACGAATGGCTTAGGGTTAGGGTTAGGGTTAGGGTTACGGTAAACACACTGAACGCTGTTCCTCACACCGAGTCGCAAGTCGCGCGTGTGCGCTTCCTAAGGTTAGGGTAAGGGTTAGGGTTAGGGCTAGGTAAGTGCCTTCCTGTACATTTACTCTGAAATGCTTTCAGGTACAATCACCTCACAGCAAGGGCGCTCCCTGGGAGCAGCCAAAGTGGCACTCAGAAAAAGTGCGATTTGGGCTGTTGAGTCTTTCATTACGGGTCACGCAAGGGCCGATGAACAGCGCCCGACTGTACGCGTTGCCATTATTGTACCTCGTTCTTGTCTTGGCCTTCAAGATTAAAATGCAGCCTGCCTGCCTCTGATGGCTGGATGCTAGGTGTTGGGGTTAGGGTTAGGGTTAACCCTAAGGGGTTAAAATTCAGATTAGGGCTAGGTCTGCACGCGTGCCGCTCAGAAGAGGCGCGATTTGAGCTGTCGAGTCTCTCACCAGGGAGTGCACGGAAGAGCCAATGGACAGCACCCGGCTGTACGCATTGCCACCTGTGTACACCGCTCTTCTTGTCTTGCAGTTAGGGTGATGTAGGGTTGGGGTGCGGCCCGCCTGCCTTTAGGGTTAGTTCAGAATTAGCACGCGTTCCTCGTGACTCCTGCTGTCACCTCTGAACGAACTGCATGTAAATTCGATACATGGCGTCAAAACTGCGTATCTTCCCATCCATTTGAGGGAGTGACTCGCTTTTCGGGGCTTAAAGGACTAGAGTGCGCCTCGGCCAGCACTATCACGTCGCTTGCCCTAACCCTAACCCTAACTTTGCGGACTGGCAGCAGTCATGCAGGTCGCCGGCGTCAGATCAGCTTCGTCGAGCAATGTGCGCAGCTCAAAAGCATGGGCTGCAACTTCAAGCAATGCAACTCTAATGACTACTTTCAATGATTCAGTCATTTCAACTGATTGCCTTCGTGTGAACTGTGATTGGTGCCACTGCAGTGACGTGCTCGTTCGACCTCTGCCGGAGCTGCAACGAGCGGGTCGGCCAGCAACATCCGCACCCCCTCAAGGTGCGCTTACCCGAGGAGTAGGGTTAGGATTAGTTGTATGAGAATCAGGGGTGAGGGTCAGGGTGAGGGTTAGAGTTAGGATTAGGGTCAACACAACGAGCGGGTCGGCCAGCAACATTCGCACCCCCTCAAGGTGCGCTAACCCTCGTTACGGTTAGGATTATCGCTAACCCTAGAGGTACGGTTAGGATTATAATTAGGGTTAGGGGTAAGGCTTAGAGTTCGGGTTAAGGTTGAGACCACATTGCGTCGACAGCAACATCCGCGCCCGTCAAGGTGCGCGAACCCTAGGGTTAGGTTGTGTTTAGAGCGAGGATTAGTGTTAACCTTTACCCCTTCACCCACCTTGACGATTGCTTCAATACTGAATGGGGTAACAGGCGATGAGTTCAGCAGCTGAGCTTTGCTTACGGAGATTCAGCTGCAGCGAGGTCCTTTGGTTATGGTCCCTCATGCTGCGTAAGCTCTGCGCGCATCGCTGCGTCCGCATACTCGTTGCCTCCACGGGCCGTATAGCACATGACCAAGGCACATATCGAGGGCAGAACAGAAGTGTGAAGCTGTTGACTCTTCGTGCAGAGCTTCATGCCATCTGCCCCTCCCAGTACTTCAAGTGCTCCTGGTGGCACGGACACTTGCTGCAGTCGCTGCTTGTGGACAAAAGGGAGCGCAGCCTCGAACCCCAATCGCGAATTGACGAAGTCTGATGTCATCGTCAGCGTACAGCCCATAGCGCCTGCACAAGTTTCATTCTCACTTCTGCAATCAATGCCGCTTCTTGTTAGTTCAAGTCGTAGATTGTGGCTTAAACATCCGTGCAGAGAGCTTGCAGGCGCCTGTAACCTGCCGCAAATCAGTGATTCAACTTGAGCCCCTGCGCGAGCGCCGCCGTGGATTTCAAGAGCAAACTGGTGTTGCATGCTGCGGCGATTCCGGGCCTCGCTAGCCATTCCGCGACGCACCGCTGCAGTAACACCGAGTGGCTGGTGATAGTCATGTACTCACAATAACATAACGCGCATGTTGTCATCATCGTACGGTGTCACAACTGTCTGCACCAACCGCGTCTGATTCCTGCGATCATCACCCTTAAGGGTACGTGAAGTTGTGTGGCTCAACCCTCAATTACTGCCTTTGCACGCAGCCGCTGTCTATGGACACCAAGGCGAGCGCTGCCTCGAAGCTCACGCCGCAACAGCGCGCCGCGCAGCAGCAGCAAGTGCAGGAGACCACAAACGTGAGTGACTCAAACTCTAAGTGGAACTTTGAGTTGAACTTGAGTGACTCGTGCTCCGATACTGATGCAGCGCGCCGCGCAGCAGCAGCAAGTGCTGGAGGCCATGAACGTGAGTGACTCAAACTCTAAGTTAGACTTTAAGTTCAACTTGAGTGACTCGTACTCCGATACTGATGCAGCGCGCCGCGCAGCAGCAGCAAACGCTGGAGACCACAAACATGAGAGACCCAGACTCTCGGAGTGACTCAGCACAGTGGTGCAATTCATTGCCACCCGCCATTGTGTGCGTGTGTGTGTCATCTTCGTCGCTGTGCGTATTGAGGTGAAAGTGTTCAACCTGTTTCTCTCAGCGCATTGCCTTTTTTTCGTCAGCGGAGCGTCTTTTCTGTGTATTTTCTTCGTCAGCCTGCGCTTGCGTGCGTCTGTATGCGTCGCAGCCCAACTCGCGTGACCGTGGTACAGGTACAGCGAAGATCAAGTGAAGTGCGCGTATTTAGCGCGCGGCATTGCGCGTGTCCTGCTTCGGCACTAACCCTAACCCTTACCCTAACCCTGATTTTCAGAAGATTAGGGTCAGGATCAGCATCGAGTTGGGCAACCGCCTGTGATCGTCAAGTGTGTGCGGAAACCGTTTTGACATCCTATGCCCCAACGCCTCACGTGTTCAGCATGTAATCTTCAAGTGCATGCGGGCTGCTTTAACCCCTAACCGTAACCATCCAATGCCCTTGTGTGCAGTCCGCCTCGCCACAGCAGTGCTCCACACCTCGCGCACGCATGTGTTCATATATCCGTGTGTGATTCTCTGTCACGTACTTCTACCCACCTCTAAACCTCACGTGGCCCGCTCATGGTGCGCCAAGCATCCCTGATGTCCGATGCCTATGTGCGTCGTCTTTGCCTCTGCACCTCGTGCTCCCCGCGCCACACATATATGAATTTTTGTACTTCGAAGTATCTGTATGTGGTCCACTGTTACCGCCTCACGCGGCGCGTGCGTAGAGCGCGAAGCATTCTTGACGTCCGATGCCCGTGGGTGCGTTCGCCTTGCTGCAGCTGGTCCTTAACCCCTCCCACATACGTGTATTTATGGATCGGTTATGTGATTCACTGTCATTCAACCCGACCTAACGTCAACCCTATTCCTGATTCTCACGCGGCCCGCGCATAGTGCGCCAACCACCGCTCACGTCCGATGCCCTGGTGTGCCGTTGCTTGCGCTGCAGCTGGTCCTTCACGCCTCGGAGTGCAACGGCGACTGCGGCAGCGAGGGCTGCGCGCGCATACGCGGCTTCCTCGAGCACTTTAGCACATGCAAGGTAAGTTATACTTCAAAGTGTATGTACTTCTATGTAGTAGAAGTATGTTGTATCTGAAGCAGATAATGGCAGCACACGTTGAGGTTCGGAGTTGAGGTGTGGGGACACATCTGAAAAGTAGTAGCCCACTCCGCTGCCGCATACGTGGCTTTCTTGAGCACTTAAGCACGTGAATGGCTGACAATCAGGAAGCACGGGTCAAGATTTGGTCACAATGTGCTGGGAAAATGGAGTTTAAGGCAGTGGTTGAACTTGTCTGCAGCACACGTCAGCACGTGCAATGCAATGCAAACATTGGATGGAGGTATGCATGAGGCGCGATGTGGGGCTCGCTTTACCCTAGCCCTACCTGCAGCGCCACTTCAAGATTGCTCGTTGACGATGGAAAGCCTGCCTGGCCTGTACCTGAAACCTGCTCATGTTAACCCTAACCCTAGCCCCTGCCCTTGCGAGACGATTGCTAATGAAATTGCGGCGCTGCTCCTCCAATGCACGCGCGTGCAGGTTCAGTGGCAGAACGGCTGCGCGCTGTGCCGCCGCGTCTGGGCGCTGCTGCAGCTGCACGCGACGCGCTGCACGCGCGACAACTGCAAGGTGCGTCGCCGCTTGCAGTTTCTGCGCCGCTGTCTGACGCTTGGCGATTGGTTTGAGCAGCTGTGCATGTGCATGCACTGCCGGGATGAGCATTCGGCTTGCTGCCACAGAGCAACTGTGCCGCTGGCTGGCGTGGCGATTGGATTTTGCAGCTGTGCCTTTGCAGCTGTGCCTTTGCGTACACTTGCGGGGTGTGCGCGTGGCTTGCCATTATCTGTACTGTTGGCGCGGAGCGTATGCATGTATGCGCAGCGCATGCCATCAGGACCATGCGTGGAGGTGCACCACCGCTCGCGGTCAGTATCTCTTTGCCGGTCAAAAGCACCTCTTCTTACCGCATTGGATCGTGGCTGTGGTGATATCTCAATGGTCTGATGATTCGGCACCTGTGTGGGCGCCTGGATGGAAGGCCGGCCGCGTGTGCATTTATGTGCCACTGGTGCCTGGCAGTCGGAACTTGCGTGCACGTGTATGTGATACCCGAGCGTGTGCGCACGCTCGCTGTGACGGCGCTGGCTCGCGTCTGTGACGCCGATAGCATGTCCCCAAGCGCAGCTGCGCATCATGTTGCGCCGCCTCCGCATGCTGTCTCTGCTGTACTTGCATAGTCTCCTGGCACCACCACGAATAGTCTCCGCAATCTTTGTTGCTGCTAAACAACGCAGCGAAACGTCTTGGCGTTGCGTTGTGTCACCGGCTCTGAAGGAGCACCTCCAGCGCCCGTTCGCACCAACAGAGCGCTGCTGCTGCTGCTGCCGCCGTCCTTTTGATGCGCGCAATCCACAGCACCATGCAACTACTACCACGGCGCTAACTGTACTAACTTCAACATGTTACTCTCGCTGCCGCGCGTGACACCCCTCCCCCCCCACACCGCAGGTGCTCAAGTGCCACCAGCTCAAGGAGCACCTCCAGCGCCTCGCGCGGCAGCAGGCGGCGTTCGCCGACCGACGCCGTGCCGCCATGAATCAGCAGTACCTGCAGCGCCCGGCGCCGCAGGAGCAGCAGCCGTCGCCGCCGCTGCCGCCGCAGCCGCCGCCGCCGCCGCAGCAGCAGCAGCAGCGGCAGCAGCACAGCGGCGGCGGCGGCAGCAATGGCGGCGGCGGCGGCAAGGCTGGCGGCAGCGGCGGCGGCGGCGGCGGCATGTACCCTGGCATGGTAGTTTCGTTATAACGCGCAGCGCGCGAGGTTGCTCAGGGCGCATGGCGCCGCCGCTCCGGTCGCGGCGTGCGCGCGCTCTGAGTGCATGAGAGCACTGTGGCATCGCTCCGCATCAGCCGCTGCTCCAGCTGCGCCTGTGGTCTCTGCTGCACTGGCGGCAGCGCTCTTAAGGCGCGCGCCACGCTCGTGCAGCAGCGCACGAGGTGACACCGCCACCGCCGCCGCCGCGGCGCCGCGCAGCATCACGCAAGTCATGGCCGCCGCTGCTGCTGCTGCTGCCGCGACGCCGCACAGCATCATGCATGTCAAGGCCGCTGCTGCTGCTGCTGCCGCGGCGCCGCTCAGCATCACGCAAGTCACGGCCGCTGCTGCTGCCGCGGCCGCTACTGCCGCTGCTGCTGCCCATGCTGCCTCTGGCCCTGTGCGGGGAAGCGCACGGCCGCAGCGCCCTGCCACCACGGTGGAAGGAAGCGACGGCTGCGCTGCTCCGCAGAGTTGAAACCGCTGAGCATTGCCACTGTGCTGAGCACCTGTGATGATTGTCCCCACGCGCTGCCGCCGGCGCCAGCGCCGCCACTGCAGAAGCGGGGCGCACCCGCCATGCATTCTGTCGATACACGTACTCGCCATCGCGCAGTGAGCGCAGCGCCGACATGCGTATCACAGTTTTCTATTATCCCTTCCGATTCAGCAGCAGTGTCCCCCCCCAAGAGGGGGATATTTGGCCGCAACAGAACGCGCGGGGGGGGGGGGGGGGGGGGTAGGTTGATGCACCATGGTCCATTTCTGTTGTCGATGCCCCTGATTTGGAACTAGAGCGGGTGGGGCGGCCACTGTCGAATGGTATTGTTCAGTGCCGGGTGGCACTGCCTGCTAAGTGGTCTGAGGGGAGGAAAATACCAGCGCTATCCCGCTGCGCGCGCATTATCAGCGCTGGTGCAACAAAGACACTGCTGCTGCCGTCAGGCAGCGGCGCCTCCTACAGCTGCGATACAGACAATGACAAGATTGTTAGTACATCAGTGGCCTGCGCCTGCTCTTGTGTGCCTGCATTGCCAGCATTCCCACCCTCATGATCATGTGTGTTCCTCTTTGCCGGTGTGTCTTGCAAAGCAGCATTGTCTGTATGGTGTCGATTCGTGACGACACAACCTCAAGACCTTCATTATTTTTGCGCATCATCTGAGCGTGTTCGCGCCCCGCAAGCACGACGTGAAATCCAAGTGGCTGACATCAAGTGTACTTGGTAGAGTACAAAAAGCTGGTGATTCAGAATCAGATGTGATGGAACCGGCATTCGCCCATCACCTGGCCAAGGTGTTCACGACGCTGCTTGTTGAGCCCGAACTGCTGCCGGAGCAATCGCAACGGCTTCTCCGCGCCGCGGCCCTCTCAGGCATAGGACAGAAGCGGCGTCCGATCGCCTGCTCCAGTGTCTGGCGCAGACTCCTCGGGTCCACAGCGGCATGGAGTGTCAAGGGCAAGATATCGGGGCTGCTGGCCTCCATGTCGCAGTTTGGCGTAGGATGGTTCTGGCGTCGAGCATGTGGCAGCGCGCGCGCGCGTGTGGCACGAGCTGTATGGCACCACAATCCAGTTGGACTGTGAGAACGCATTCAACAGTGTGGATCGCGCCGCCATTGTGCGGGGGCTTGTGCTCTTCTGTCCGGAGCTGCTCCCGCACTTTGAGTCCGTATACTGTGGTGACACTGCCCCAGAGATGCGAGTGGAGCTGAACGGTGAAGCTCGCATTATCTGCTCCCACCTAGGGTGCCAGCAAGGGGACCCTCTAGGGCCGCTGTACTTTGCAGTGGCAGCGGCCTTCCTACTCTTCTACCCTGATGGAGTGAATGCGACGCCCGGCAGTATGCCGGCCTGCGGCCACAGCACAGCGGAACCGCCAGCCCCGCACTGCGCTTTTCCTGGATGACCTCAACGTGCTGCAATGCCTATTTCGACGATGCAGGCCGCTGGGGTGGCAGAGGTGATCCGCCGGCTGGCGGCAGGGGGCCTACGCGTTCGACCAGACAAGTCGCTGGCCATCGCCATGCGCGGCACAGTGTTCGATGAAGCGGCCAGAGCACGCCTGCGCGCCCTTGACATACCGTTTGTGGACGCCACCATGCCAGAATCCAGTCAGGGCTTTACGTCGGTCGGGGTACCGGTAGGGCACCCAGCCCTATGTGCATGCTGCCATGAGCAAGCATCTTGTTGACGCAGGGACATGGCGATTGTCGTGGCAGCTAGCTGGAATGGCGCGGCATCACCTAAAGGCAGCACAGTTCATTCTGCGCAGGTCACTGACGAAGCGCATGGGCTTCTTAGCTCGGGTCGTTGACACGGCTTTGAGTGAGACATGGTTGCACGCGTTTGACGGGTTCTGTGCATGGACGCTCGAACGCATGCTGCACCTGCACGGCTGCGCTACCGCGGCAGCCATGAAGTCACACCTGCTGGCCGCCTGCACTGCTGGTGACAATGAGGAAGCCAGCAGTGGCAGCGTGCTGGTATTGCCGCGCTTGGGCCCGCCAGAACTCACGGACATCGCAGTGCCACTGCGGGCGTCACGGTTGCCGGAGCGACGAGGCGGTCTGGGCATGCCGCTTTTGGGGCTACTGGCACCAGCCGCATACACGGCCCAGGCATGCACAACACTGCGGCCGGCAATAATTCATGCCACTGTGGCGGCAGGGGCCCTGAGGCTCGGCACTGACGAACACGGCGCAGTCACCTGGTTCGCGCAGCACTCATGCGCAATACGCGAGGACCAGGGACTGCCGCCAATCATCGAGGCCGTGCGACGCTCTAAGCGAGCGCTGACAGCTGATGGCGGCGAAAAACCACGCACAGCTGTGGCCGAGCAGCTCCCAGCATCGTTGCTACGGTGGGCAGCAGATACGACGGTCGCAGCGTCGACGCTCCCCACTGCGGTGCAAGCGATCTACGCCGCAACTGCCGTCACGGAGACGGTGACAACTGAGCCAGCGCCACACACCCACGGCATTGTGCCTGGCGCCGAGGCGGCCGCTGCGGCGGCGATCGTACCTGACCCTCAAGCCGCTGCCGCGGCTGCCTCTTCCACGCCCGCTAAAACACAGACTAGCGCGGAAGAAAGCAGCTGCAGCGGCGGGCAGGAGGACGACGACGACGACGACTGGGAGGCCTATGCTGACGAGATCTGCAGGAAGGTAGTGCCCCGCCGCCGGCGCGGTCACTTCACGCACGGACTACAAGCCGGCCTTTCAAATGTTCTTCGACGTCAATACGAGGATTGCCTGGTGGAGGACCTAGAGGCTGCCTCGGCTGGTGCCGTGGGCAAGCCGACGCAGGCTGCACTTATTGGTGACTCGCGCAACACAGCCGCCGCCGCCAACAGGCTAGCGCGCGGGTCCTGGCGCAGCTGCGCAGCCAGCGTGCGTCCGGGGCAATGGCGTGGATGAGCGTGCCACCCGCTGCCAATGACCGCCCGGGTGCGGCGCCCATGTCCAGTATGGCAGCAGCCACGATGATTTTGGTTGCTATCTTCATAGACGGGTGCGGCATACAGGGCGAGGTGTGCCCATGGCGGTGCAGTGACGTGAGCCCCTACTCCACGCATGCGATCAGGTGCCCCAGCCAGCACATACGGGGGCACAACGCGACACACACTGCCCAAAAGCGGTGCCTGCAGCGCATCTTGAGACGGCACCATGTCTCTATTGTCCGCAATGAGGACGCTAGCGTCTTCAAGGTACCGGGGTATCGGGCGGACACAGTCATTGACCCAGGGTGTCTGCACTTTAGCAGTGCATACCGTAACAAGGGAATAGTGCTAGACACAAGTGTGCGCGCGCCCACAGCGAGCTCGTACCTGACAGGCAAAACAAATGCCTCGAACACGGACGGCTATGCTGCTGGGGTGGGGGAGGACGCGAAGGTCAAGCACCACACCGGCACCTTGACGTCATCTTGGGCTTTTGTGCCAGTCGTGCAGGAGTCGTACGGACGGCCGGGCAAGCAGACAAGCCTTTTTGTTAAGGAGTTGGCAATGCACTCAGCACTGTGCTCAGGGGGGGGGAAGGCAGATGTGTTACGCAAGGCCGGGTTAGCTAAGCGTCAGATCCTCATTGAGCTGAGCATATCGCTGGCGCGGGAGTTGGCGGAGCGCGTCATAGCGTACACACGTGGAACGCGAATGCTGGGCTGTGTTGCGGCGCCGGTATCCAAGCTGCTAGCGCACAGCGCAGACTAGGCTGCTGCATTGACGCAAGCTTTTTGATTGCATAGGCAACCCGGCCTCCCTTGGGCCTTTATAAATACAAGTCCATACGTACAAAAGGTTGTTGGTTGCACCATGTAGGAGAGCCACTTGCCTGCAATCTGTGAAGGTCATGTGCTTTGCGACGCACCGGCGCACACACAACAACTGCAGAAAGGCACCACATATGCCTATGGCTACTGCAGAGCTACTACGGTGCAATGTGACATGATCCAGACGCGATGTATGTGATTTGATGCCAGCTGTGCGCCAAGAGAACAACACTGACGGAAAGATTAAAGAGAATTCAACAGCTGAATGTGCCACACAAAATAAATGCGAAGTCAGCGACACAGCTGTGCTGTGCGCACTGCGTCGCCCTCTCTATTGTGAACCACACACTCTCTCCAAGTAAAGTGCACGCAATCGCCTGTTGCTCCCTTGCTGAGCCTTGTTTTGCCATACACATGCGGGCTAATAGCGCGTACACTGAGCATTGCCCTGTCTGCACACTTCAGAGCTGTATCAGCTATGAAAGACTACTTGCCGGTCGCTACAGGCGACCAGGCGGAGTCGCCGCCACCGCAGCAGCAGCAGCAGCTGCTGCTGCTGCTGCTGCTGCTGCCGCTGCTACCGCTGCCGCTGTGACCATCACTGCTGTGACCGCTGCCGTTACAGAAATGTTGTAAGCTCGACAGCGGCAACAGGCGCTGTCCCTGCGATGGAGTTGGCGTGCGCCATAAGCTGCTGCGTACACGCTGCTGTTGCTGCTGCCACCGCCCACGGTGTCTGCAGCCGCTGCAGCTGCACCTGCAAAAAGTCTGTCACTCTACTGCCCTCCTGCCATGGTGCCGCGCCGTTGTCACGTCACTGAGCCACATCATGCCGGCGGCTCCTGCTCCTGCTCCTGCCGTTGCTTGACAAGGTGTGATGCACTGGGGCTGCTTGAATGCGGTTGCCAGCGCCGCTACCACAGCTACAGATGTAGGCACAAGTGCCTTCTGCTGCCGTCGTCGCCGCCTCCGCTGTCAGCACCAGTGCAGCAAAACCGCCTGGCATGGAGCCGCACGCGTGATGCAAGTGCCGCTGCCGCCGCAGCCGCCGCGGCCGGCGCCGCCGCCGCCGCCGCCGTCGCCGCCGCCGCTGTCGCCGCAGCAGCAGCACGCAGCAGGAGAGGTGCGCAACTGCTGCACCGCCGATGCCTCTGCCGCCTCGCACCTAGCCGCCGCGGCCGGCATCAACATTGCTGCCGCCACCGCCACTGCCGCCGCCGCCGCCGCCGCGGTGGTGGCGCCATTGCAGCACGCAGCCGTCGCCGCCAGCACTCACAGCGCGCCTGTCGTCTGCCAGGAAGGCCACGGCGGCAGCAGCACCGCCGGCGTGCGCCGCCGCCGCCGCTGCCGCCGCCGCGGCGCCCTCGTGGCAGGGAAGCCGCAGCAGGCAGAGGCCGCCGCCGCTGCCGCCGCCGCCGCCGCCACGTGCGCCGACGGAGACTAGGGCGGTGCCGCCGGAGTGGGTGCGCGCCACGCTGATTACCTGCGGGTAGAGGTCAGGCGGGGGGCGTGTTGAAGTTGAAGCTATATCTAGCAAGGCGCCGGGCGGGGGGGGGGGGGGGGGGGGGCGAAGTTGAAGCTATTTCTACTTTTGACAAGTATTGGTATGTGTGACCGCTTCAAAGTGCCTGATGCCATGACTGTCGCGGGGTGTGCGCAGCGCTGGCGCATGCTGAGGGGCGCAGCCAGTGGCCTCGTTTTTGCGTGCTGCGGATGCGCGGTCTGTGCGACAGCCGTTGCCGGAAACTATGTTGACCTCGCCATGAGATTACAGTGCACAGGCTACCCTCCTCCCCCCCCCCCCCCCTTTATGCATGTATCCTGCGACCACCAGAATAACCAGCCTTCTGGTGCACCAGAGGCCTGTAATTGCAAGAGAAGAGGCTGAGATTTGCAGCCAGCGGCTCCAAGAACTTCAAGTCTAACTTATGCGCAGGCCACCAGCCTTTGGTGCAATCGGCGGCGCCTTTTTAGCGCGTTCATGATTTGACTGCACATTGGGCGCTGCTGACGCAACAGGCGTTCAGAAGCCAGCCTTTCCCTCGCTGCCCTCTCACTGAACTCTGTACAATTCCACCCATGACCCGATTTAAAATGTGCATCTCACATGGTGCGCTCGATGAACACGCTCCTCAAGTTGAAGACGAGTTCACCGCGCGCTCGCCAGAATAGTAGTTGTAATTGTTGATGGATATGTATCAAAAATTGGTGGTTTCAATGAATAGTTCAAGTTGAAGTTGGGCTCACCTCGCCCGCAGCGGCAGCCGCAGCGCCCCTGACCGGCCAGCCCAGGGTGCTGGTCCACGTGGACCACTCCTCATCACGCAGCTCGAACGCGTGCGAGACCTGCGCAGGCAAAACGCGTCGCGGCGGCGGACACGTCACTACTTGAGCTATCGGATCGGAACTGCACAGGCCCTGCCCAAGACCCCCTCACGTGCACTGACGTATCCGACAGACGTGCGCACACAATACACAGGGCGTAGACTGCGAGCGGGGCACGGCGTTAGGACCCATGTACCACACCGCTTCGTCGCGCAGCTTGGACGCGTGCGGCCCCTGCGCAGGCAGATGCGCTGTGATGGTGGCGCGTCACTGCTTGAGCTTTCATTGGGCACTGGTTCAACCTGCACAGGCTCTGCCAAAGACCCCCCAGGCGCGCTGGCGTGTTCAACAGACAATGAATACGCACACATATTATAGTTTTATATGTATATACACATTCATATACATGTGACAAATTAACTCGGAAACATACTCACAGTATGATGAATACATGTTTATTCTACAAGCACAAAACATGTGGCATAGACCGCGAGGGAAGTGCGGACGGGGTGATGCAATTCTGCCGATGTCTGCTTATCTGAGGTCACATTTGAGCCAGGTAAGTAGCCGCACATAGGTAGGTATGTAGCAGTGTTGAGTGCAGCCACCGAATGGTTGAAACTTGGAGCTTTATGTCATTAAACGACGCCGCACACAGTGCACGACCGCATTGTATGCTCTACTTTCCGTCCCCTTGACGGCACGCGGAGGACCCCCTGTTGCGTTGTGGCCATTGTGATATATGTAGGTATGACACAGTTGGTACGTAACCGCACACAGATACGTATGCACCAAATACCTAGCCCTAATCCTAACCCTGACCCTAATCTTAACCTTGAATCTAACCCCAGAGAACAGCTGTGCACGCGTCGGCCGCATTGTGTACACGCAACCCTAACCCTAAACTAACCCTGACCCTTACCCTAACCCTAACCCTAAACTAACCCTGACCCTTACCCTAGCGCCGCAAGGCTGCCTAAGCCTAATCCTAATACTAAATCTGGCCGGCATGTGTATACGCCGCAAGGCTGCCTAACCCTACACCTACCCCTCAACTAACCCTAACCATAACCCTAGCGCCGCAAGGCTGCCTGAGCCTAATCCTGATGCTAAATCTACCCCACACCCTAACTAGAACCCTAACCCTAACCCTAACCTCAACCTTCACCCCCAACCTGATCCTGACGCTCATCCTAATCCTAACCCTAACCCTAACCCTTGCCTGTTTTGCAGAGGCGACGTGCCAGTAGAGCAGCTCCTTGGAGGCGTCGCTGCTCTGGAGCCAGTGGCCATCCGACGAGAAGTCCACGCTGCAAATCTGCAGTGTTGCGGCTCACGGTGACGTGTTCATTCAGATAACAAAAACCATCATTGTGCTGCTGGCTGAACCATGATTGCGGTAAACTCAGGAGCAGAGTGGGGATGACCTTAGGTCACATATATTTGCATAACAGTCCATGCTGCAGATCTGCACTTTGCGGCACATGGCTAGGTGTTCAGGTTGTCGTTTCTTTGATGCACTGTAACGGGACAGCGGTTATGTTCGGGTAGGGCCCTAGCATAAGGGTTAGGCCATCCGACGAGAAGTTTACGCTGCAGGTCTGCAATGTCGCGGCACGCGGTGAAATGTTTGGTTTTCTGATGCCGTCAATCGGCCGTATCCCTCATGCGCTCTCAATTGGGGCCATAAGAGTAAACATTCAGTGGCATTGCAATGGTGTTCATCTCATGAAGCACATTGTGAATTTGAACTGTATGAGACAACGCCAAAACTTGGTACTTGCGGTAGCCAGCTCCATCTGCACCACACACAACACACTGACAAAACAAGTTCTACCGGGTACATAAATGCTGACGCCCAAATGAGCATTCAAGATGGAAGTGATCGTCAGTGCGCATTGAGACACTTTCAAGGTGTTGACGAGATACGTGTAGATTTTGGTAGCGAGCTGGACTTCCACCATCTGGGCTTGATCGCGCCTAGAGTAAGAAGTGACTCCTATTAAAATATAAGGTAAGAGTAGAGTATCTTGCAAGTAGATTATCTTGCATTTTTCGTAGGGTTTCCGCCCCTCAAGCGGAAGTAAATCGAGCACAGAGGTGCAAGTAGAGTTCAATCGGAGTTCACCTCGCTGGTGTGCCCCCTGCAGACCCCCGCCCTCCTGTACTTGCGCCCCTCCGCGGCAACCGCGAACAGGTACACGCACGCGTCGCGGCACCCCGCCGCCACCGCGCCGCCGTCGGCGCTGAAGCGCAGCGCGGTGATCTGGTGGCAGCGCTCAGCACAAGCAGCAAACGTAGCACATAGTCCGTCAAGACAGACTGGTGATAGGGCTTGCAGCCCTTGATCGGAAGTAAATAAAGTACTTGCGTCATCCATATTCACCGCGCCGCCGTCGGCGCTGAAGCGCAGCGCGGTGATCTGGTGACAGCGCTCAGCAGGAGCATCACACGCCAAGTATCGTCAGGCACGGCACAGACCGGTGTTTGGGTTGCCGCCTCTCTGGCGAAAGTAAATGAAGCACTCGTGTCATCTATATTCAATGCGCCGCTGTCGCCGCTGAAGCGCAGCGCGGTGATCTGGTGACAGCGCTCAGCGGGAGCAGCAAACGTCGGATATGGTCAGTCAAGACAGACTGGTGTTAGGGTCTTAGCCCCTCTAGCGGAACAAAATAAAGCACTGGCGTCCTCTATACGTGTGCTGGCGTGTCGGCGCTTGGTGCCACATCAGGCCGCGCGCTGGCGAAGTTGAAGAGAAAGAAAGCGGTGCGTCACCTCTTGAAGGCAGTGAGTTCGTAACGCCTAGCACGGGCCGTCGCTGTGCGCAGGTGAGGAGGGGCTGAACCCTAACCCTAACCCTGGATAGGTATACAGGTAGGTGAGACGTGCGCAACTGGCGCCGCCGCGCCGCTATCGGCGCTGCAGCGCGGCTCAACCCTAAACCTGAATGTAGCCCTCAGTGGCAGCGCTCAGCAGTGGCATCAATCTGACGTCAACAGCAAGCCGAGTTGACGTTGCTGTGCGCTCGGTGTTCGTCTAGGCGACAAGGTAGCAACACGGAACCTGCTTGCTACACCTTGCCCTGCGCTGCACCTGTACATGTCAAGCACATTATAAAGTTAGCGTTAGAGTCCAGGGTAGGGTGCAAGTGTACCAACATGGCGTGAAGGAGGAGCTACTGTTGGGGATAGGGTTAGGGTTGAAATTAAGAGTAGGGTTAGGAATAGGGCTAGGGTTTGGATTAGGGTTAGGACTGACCTCGGAAGCCCACGCAGTCTCCTGCGGCCGCACCCCCTCCCCTACGGAGAGGCTTGCGCGGCGGTGGCGGCGCTCAGTAGGGGGCTGCGCAGGGGGGGCAGCGGCCAACTTCAAAGCTGAAGTTGACGTGCCCCGCAGCGGCTCCGGCGAACGCGACCGCGACGCCGCCGCTGTTGAAATTGATGTTGAAGTAGGCGCGATGACGCGTTTTCGCGCGATGGGCTCCCACGCGACGCGCTTCGCGTCGTCGCCGGCCTGCTGGTGTGTGGGTGCGTATGTATGGCGAGATAAATAAGGGGGGGGGGGGGGGGGGGGGGGGGATCGTGCACGCCTGCAGTTCAGATGTCAAAAAACAATTTAGTCAAACATTACATTGAAACAATGAAGTCAAGAGATAATATATTTATAATTTGATATACACCATATTGTGCTGCAGTGCTTGCACGACATAGCGTGATCCTGAGTGACCGGCTGAAGCAGAGCTGTGATTTACAGCAGTCGCTGGCAGGGACGATGCTCTTGTGTGTGAGGGGCCCGTTGGCACTGCTCTCGCAGTTCAGCTCAAATCACTGAGTGTGTTCCTGCAGGAGGGCCGCTGAGTTGAGCCAGCATGTGCACGTGATTGTCATGTAGGCGCAACTCACGAGAGCATGTGTTGCCAACAGAAGCAGCGGCAGAGAAACACGAATTCTGTCAGAGGTGGAACATTACTGCACACCAAGGATATTTGCTGAGCTCTGCTCTACCAGCCGCCAAAACGTCATGTAGCGTACGTCATTTTGCTGCAGAGACAAGATGCCCTATATGAATTATCTTACAAGAGTATGTAGATCATGTACTCGACGTACTGTACAATTGACTCTCGCGGAGGGGCGGAAACCCTGTCGTTACACAACACGTACGCTTCCTCCATATGGAGCATGCGCAGGGTACTTGACGCTGGAGTGCGCATCAAGTAACCTAACCTTTACCCTAGTTCTAAACGCTACATCTAACTCTAGCCTTCATTATTTTATTCTAGCCCCACCTAGTAACCCTAATTCTAACCTGAAGTCCCAGGACAATGAGGTCCCCCGTTCTGGTTCCCACCGCAAGAACGTTGCCGCTGGGGTGGAAAGCCAGCGAGCAGCCCTGCAGAGCAATGCAACATCGACCCAGGGGTAAGGATATAGGGTTAGGCTCTGGTACGCGCTAGGGTTGGGGTTGGGCCATGAGCATGTCGCTTCCGTGCTCATGGCTTAGGGTTAGGACTAGGGTTAGGGTTGGGGTCAACTGCCTCCGCAGCGTGACTCTTGCGGAGCGCTGCCTCCACGTCCGCCTGTGCATACATACATACCCAGCACCTTTATTGCACCACAAATGCATTGGGGCACAGGCCTCAGACTGTGTAACTGTTATGAAGACTCCAGGGGGAGGAAGCAGCGCGTGCATCACGGCATGCTGGCACCGTAGGCATGTAGCTGCGGCAGAGCACTTCTCGGTAGGCTAGCATATCATTACTGTGTTTTGTGCATGAGCTCTTTGTGTGCCTCCCTGCTGCCGTCCCCGCCGCATAGTAGAAATCCAGGTGTATATATATGTACATGTATGTGCGGGCAATGCCTGAGCGCATGCAGTACCTCTTCACTCTACTAGTAGCGTCCTTCTTGAAGTCTCTTCTGGTCATCTGGTCTGGAAGCTTGGCTGCGCTAATAATGCGCCGTAGGTGCATAAATGCTGTACAGGTCCCAATACACCTAAACGCGCTTAATCAGCACATGGTCACCTGGTCTGGAAGCTTGGCTGCACTAATAAGGCGGCGTCGCCGTGCGTCCCACAGCCTGAGCGTGCCGTCGCCGCCACAGGAAGCGAACCAGGGCTTTGAAGGGTGTTGGCACACGGAAGAGACGGCACCTGCTTAAAAATCAGCCGAACAAGCACATGTAGGGTTAAAGTTGAGGTTAGGGTTAGGCACGAGCACCGAGCAGCAGGTGGCAGCGCTCAGCAAGCTCACAGCGGAGCTGGTCCCTGGGTCAGGAGCAGCGTGAGCATCGTGAGTTTGTCACAAGTGCGCGAGCGAGCGGTGTGTAGTCTGGGGCGCGCGCGTGCGCGGTGGGTGACGTTCCAACGTCAACATTGAGGTTCGCTCGCGCGCACGCGGGTGCGCACGCCAGCGCAAGCGAGCAACGGGTCGCCCAGCAGCGCAAGAGGCGCGCTGCGACTGGCGCAATTGACGATGCCTGAGGGCCTTGCAGCGCGCGCGGCACAAGTGGGGCTGGTGGAGGCGCAGAGCTGCAAGACCGCAAGTAAGTGCCTCTCTGATTCGTGCATGTGACGTGATGGATGTAGAACTTACTGTTGGACTTACATATGTGCCGGATTTTGCGCGGTACGCACGGCGGCAGGGCATGGGCGAGTAGCATAGCGAGGAGTGAGTGCCGTAGAGGGAGCTAAACATTGAGGTTGCTGCTGAACTCACCCGTGTGTCCGCCGAGCGCTAGCATGAACATGACGTCGCCGCTGCGCGCGCCGCCGCCGCCGAGGCTAGCGCTGCTACTGGCGTTGCTTGCGTGCGCATCGCGCTGCGCGCCACGGTCGCTGTCGCTAACGCCTGTGCGGATGCGAAGTTCAAATGTGAAGTTCCACACTGATTAATAAGCCAGGGGCACAAGGCGACGTTCGCTCTGGTGGAGTTACACTTGACTTTGGCGCTGTGATTGATTAACATCATGTGGCGTTGTCTCGCAGACAAGCGCCGCGGATAATTGACGGGCGCAGCGGCAGTGGTGTGGCTGGCGACGTTAAAGTTGAAGTGCAAATGTGCAAATATCAAACTCAAAGTGTCAACGTGCAGTGCCGCTCACAGAGAGTCGTTGCAGACCGACAAGTGGCAGCAGCGGTGGGGCGGTGTACAGCGCCATTGCATTTGAAGTTGTGTTTTGACGTTGTTGTGTGCATGCCGGCAAAGTTGAAATGGCAACTCACAGGCAACCCACTCGGCGTTGCTTTAGCCGCATGCAGACGGTACTACCCTCCTGCTGTCTGCGGGTGGTCACGCCAGGCAGGTGCTGCCAACCGCATAGTTCAAGTGGAAGTCAACGTGCTGGCGCGTGCGTCAGTGCTCACAGACACTGCTACACACCTGCCATGTCTGCCGGGTCGCACGAGCTGCTGGCGGTTGCACGAGGCACGTCGCAGCGCCTGCCGTTCCAATGGCAGATTTCAAGCTGAAGTTAAATGCCCACAACGGCAAGCATGAAATGTAATTTAAAAAGTTGGATTCATTTCAGACACTTGCCTGCCATTTCTGCTGGCTGTTGCTCGAGGCATACCGCGTTGCCCGCTGTGCCGATGGCGATGGTGGTGCAAATGTCAAGTTGAATTTGAAGTTTAAGGAATTTTCATGATCTTGTTGTGAATCGCCCGCCATGTCTGTCGGCGGTTGCACGAGGCACATTGCGTTGCCCACTGTGCCGGCGGCAAGGGTCGTGCAAATGTCAAATTGGATTTGAAGTTGAACTTATTATTCACACTCGCCTGCCATGTCTGTCGGCGGTTGCACAAGGCATATTGCATTCCCCGCTGTGCCGACGGCAATGGCAGTGCAAATGGCAAATCAGATTTGCAGTTTGAGGAATTGTAACACTCGATATAGACACTCGCCTGCCATGTCAATCGGCGGTTGCACAAGGCATACCGCATTCCCCGCTGTGCCGACGGCAATGGTGGTGCAAATGTCAAGTTGAATTTGAAGTTTAAGGAATTTTTATGATATTGTTATGATGTAGAGACACTCGCCTGCCATGTCTGTCGGCGGTTGCACGAGGCACTTTGCATTGCCTGCTGTGCCGGCGGCAAGGGTCGTGCAAATGTCAAATTGGATTTGAAGTTGAACTTATTATTCACACTCGCCTGCCATGTCTGTCGGCGGTTGCACAAGGCATATCGCATTCCCCGCTGTGCCGACGGCAATGGTGGTGCAAGATTCACATCGGGTTTGAAGTGTTAGCTATCATAACAATAAATGAAAAAAGCAGGCGAGTCGGATTTGAAGTTTGAGTTGTCATAAATGAAAAAGACACTTGCCTGCCATGTCTGTCGGCGGTTGCACGAGGCATATCGCGTTGCCCGCTGTGCCAACAGCAATGGTGGTGCCGCTGTCGTCCCAGGACAGGCTTCGCGGATGCCCCAGCGCGACGCCGCGCGCTGCAACTTCAATCTTGAGGTTGGGGACGTGGCCAGAACACAAAAAGCAGCAGCATGGCGGCAAAGATGCAATTAGACCCTGCTGCTGTTACGATTCTGTAAGCGGAACATATTTGGTCCATGGGCCGCAACTTGAAGTGGGGGCAACCGGAAAGACGGCGCACACAGATGGGAAGAGTGGCCAGGCAGCGGATGGCAAAATCAGAGCCAGCTGCTGTTGGGATGTCTGTGAGCGGAACATATTTGGTCACCATCACGCTTTCAAAAGAACACGATGAGAAACAATGAGAAAACGATACTTCGGGGTCTCTACGACAAGCAGACCCTGTAGAAAGCATGAACACGCATTCGCAGCTGCATCTGATGCGTACTGGCAGAGCATTTGAGCTGGCTCAGACAGAGCTTCTGTGTTCCCACGACAGACTTCACGGCAAGGGCGCAGCGTCTGGGCGATGCTGCTGAGCACTGACGTCTGCGGCGCGTGCAACACAGGACGCATGATGTCTGGGCGATGCTGCCTGAGCAATAAGATAGTTTGAACGTACGGCGCAAGTTTTCACCCCAACAGACCGCTTGACCAGTCCTTCACGAGTGTGGTCGCTCGGCATGGCCGCTAATTTATGAGCCCGATTGCTAGGTACTCACTGGGGCTCCAACAAGCTGTACTTCAACAGCTGGGCAGCAAACTTCAATACCGACTGCACTACACAGCACCAGTATCTACCTCAACAAACCGCTTAAATCATTGCTTCACGAGCGCGATTGCTTGGTACTCACCGCGAGTAGGGGCTCCAGCACGAGGTCCAGCTGGCGGGAGAGTCACAGGCAGGCGGAGCATTCAGGTAAGTAGATGTGCAGCGGATGCACTCAAAATGTGCTCCATGCATCACTTCAAAAGCTGTTTGTTAAAAGCACAAGATTCATATGGCAGGAGAGTCACAGGCAGGCGGCGCACTCAGGTAAGCAGGTGTATACTTGGGTACATTTGGATCAGATGCGCTCAAATGCGTTCCATGCATCAATTCATAAGCTACTTGTTGATTGAGATGTGTCACCGAACACTTTCATGCCTGTAACAACGCGCAAGCCTACTTCGCTGTGCTGCCTGACACAGCGCCAGAAGCGGTACAAAGGGTTGCGTATACAATGTTTCACAATTTGTGTGTTCCTCAAGCGCTGCGCATCGCGACCAAGGACTCGACGCTTCAAAGCACCATTGGCAATCGCGGTGGCTAGCGTTGCCATGACAGCCGTAAGCATTGCATGCTTGACTTCCCCATACAATCTCATGCCAAGGCGGCTTTCACTTGCACTTGTCGGCACCTCGATGCCAGTGGCGAGCGCTGTGACGTTGGCGGTGAGCGTTGCTGTGCACGAGCTGAACGCTGCCCCCCTGCCCGATGCAACTTCAACCCCTCATTGGCTCGTGTGCGGCATTACCTTTTTCTCCAGCAACTTTTTGTCAGCACAGCACGTTTGTCAAGCCAAGGTGTCAGTTGCTGGATTTCGCCGTGTTCCAGGAACGATTTTGGGAGCCGTCAACAACTCGTACCTGCCTTGATAGAAAAACTGGGCCTAGGATTATTACAAGGGTCATGTTAGGTGAGGATAATCATAGACGCAGCGCAGCAACACGTGCTTCATCTCGAGTATTGCTTCAACGTTCTGAGGCCACTGCGCAGCAGTATCAGTGACAGCGTTCGCCTTGATTGCCTTGTTGTGCAGTGCTTCATGAAGCGCTCAGTCTCAGGCAGAACCAACAGCGTCCAATGGATAGACCGCAGGCTGTCATCCCCAACGCAATTGCTCGTAGACGCGGCGAGGCCCGCGTGCACTTCGGCAGAGGTATTCCAATGGCTGTGCATCTCGGTACTGTACAGGCACCTAATTTCGTTGCATCGACACCACCTGGGCGCACATGACCTAGGCCAGGGTCAAGGTTAGGGGTAGATGCATAGGGTTAGGGTTACGGCGCTGGAGCACACAATCACTCATAGATATGGCGCCACACGGTTGTACTGTGCACAATAAATTCCAACAGCGTAGGTTGAAGATAGGGTTAGGGTTAGATGCCTAATTAGGGTTAGGGGTAGGGCGCTGAAAACCGGTGGCAGCGCTCACCTTGACCGCATTGCATGCGAGCCTCAACAGCTTGAGCGTGCTGTCGGCAAGTGTACTGTACAGTACTGTAGTACAGTACATACAGGTACTGAGATGAGTGTACTGTACTGTACTATACTGTACAGTACAGGTTCCGATATGCGTTGCATCGACATCACCTCGGCGCACATAGCTTGCTCGGTGAGAGTTGATGGGTAGGGTTAGAGCAATGCAGCCAGTAGCACGCTCACCTTGACCACGTCGCACACGAGCTTCCACAGCTTGAGCGTGCCGTCGGCGCCGGCGGTGGCGAGCGTTGCTGCGCCAGTGCTGAGCGCTGCTGCGGCGGCGGCGTCATCCGGCTGCAGCACGCAGAGGTCCGTCACGGCGCCGGCGTGCGCGCCGCTGACGCAATGCGTCACGCGGCCCTGCAAGAGGGGGGGGGGGGGAGGGGGGGCGATGATGGAAATATATACACGGGGGCAACGGGGGGGGGGGGGGGGGGGCGATTGAAATGTATATGAACACGACCACGGGGGGGGGGCGCAGGGGGGGGGGGGGGGGGGGGAATTAAGTACACGGCGGGAAGGGGGCACTGCGTCGCGCGGCCCTGCGAGGGTTAGGGGCAGGGGGGGAGGGGAGGGACAGCACGATTCGCATACATATGGGGAACGGGTCTCGGAACGTGTACATTTTGCGAAGAGTCCAAGGGGAAGAAAGCAGCACGCACAGCACTCCTGGCTTGGCACCAACCAGCAAGACTAAGCCCACAGCTGTAGCAGAGTGCTGGATGGTAGGCTACATAGACAAACGTACACGCGTCACGCGGGCCTGCAAAAGGGGGGGGAAGCCTGACAACGCGAGTGAAGTATACACACGCAAAGACTACGTATAGGTATACCTGCATGCCCGCAACGCGGTCACACCACGCTCTCGCAAAGAAAGCTGCAACTTGTTGTCGTAGAGGAGGAATCCTAGTGATCCTGGATCAGAAGTGGTAGGTAGACAGCACGTGATGCGGCTGCAGCAGTCATGGCCCCCCCGCAAGCACTACGGATGGCGATCGGTTGCAGCTGACTTGGTGATCGTCATTGCTTGTGCCTGGCACTTGGACCGCCAGCCTACTGGCACTTACGGTTAGGGTTAGGGTTAGATTATGCATTGTTTCCATGCAGAGCGATGTCACCCTTTGCCCAGATATACAGGGAGCGCGTTAGAATACTTGCAGTTCAGTCTCCCCTGCATGGCATATGTCACCCATTGCCGACTATAGCACAAGCGTGTCATAATATTTGCGGTTCAGCCTGGCACTCAGCGTATCCTTGAAAATTAAGGCTTGCTAGATAAAGTCTCTCGCACCTGTGCAAGCCAGCCCCCTCGTGCAGCAGCCTTCGCGTGCCGTGACGGCGAAACATTGCTGAGCGCTGCTGTTTGGAAGTGCACTGCGCCTGACCCGAAGCCGTTGCTGCCGGCGTCGCTGGCGGCAGGGCTCAGCGGCGGAGACACCGGGCCGTCGGGGGGCGCTGACGCAGCAGCGGCAGCAGCAGTAGCGCTCAACTGCTCCCATAATAGCACCTGTCGGATTAGGGGTTGGGGTTAGGGTTAGGGTTAGGGTTCGTTCAAAGATCAGCATCCGAAGATGAGTTGGTCACGGATGTGTGCGGCACGCACAGCAGCGGCAGCAGCGGTTGCAGCAGCAGCAGCAGCAGCAGCAGCAGCAGCAGTGCTGGACTGCTGCAGTGGCAGCGGCAGCAGCGGCAGCAGCAGCAGTGGTGGCACCAGCAGCAGCAGCAGCAGCAGCAGTCGCCACCGCCGCAGCAGCAGCAACGGCAGCAGCAGCGCTCAACTGCCCTGCTGCGCACTTTTTGATACGCAGCTATTTTGCGCGCGGCGGCATAATGACATGCGCAGCGTGCGGGCTATATAGGTATGCAGAATACGACATGTTGAGCACTTTCACTCCCACAGTGCGCAGGCGCTTGCATCATGTCAGCAGCAGCAGCAGCAGCTTTGCGACAGACCTTATTGTCTTAACGTGCAGGTCTTAATGCCTGCTAGCACAAGGGCGCATGGCGGTAGTGGGTTGTCTTGCGTTTCAAGAAGCAGTGAATGCTGCTGATCATCAAGTAGTAATACATTGGTGTGTAGGGTTGCAAAAAAGCGTATTTCCCCACACAAATACGCCGTATATAAATACGCCGTATTTCCAGTACATATTTGACGTATTTGGCGTATCTGGGCATATGCTGGCACACGCAGTGCAGCTACAGCAGACACGCTCTCTGGTGTGCAACCTCAAGTTCAAATTGAGGTTTGACGCACTGCCTCGTCTACTAGTAGGCGCTCAGGGTTAAGGGCAGGGTTAAAATGAGGGTCAGGGTTAGGTGCAGGAGCTCGAGCAGCCACGACGACAACGAGGGTGGCGTTTACACGTGCACAAATCATGAGGTGGCTATGGCAGACACCCAGGGCCTCTGATGAAGGCGGTAGCGGTGCTGGCGAGGCTGCTGTACCTGCAATAATTCCTGTCCAGCGAGCATTGCTGCCTGTGCAGCCATCCGTCGGCTGTGTGGTCATCGGTGTCGAAGAAAATGCGCGCGCTACAGGCACAGAATAAACGTTCATGTTGAAGTTCGGCTTAATTGATCATCGAAGGGAAGGGCAAGGGGGGCAAGCCAACCTGTGCAGCAAGGGGGGTGGATGCGGCGTCGCCCACACTGCCTCGTCAAGCACTCCGTGGGCATATGCAAAGGGGTCATGCGTGAGGTCGCAAAAGCACGTGCCAGTTCCTGGTGCTGCTGTCTCGCTGCTGCTGTCAGCGTCAGCAAAAGGAGCGCAGTTAACAGGCCTACGACAACACCGTATTTGCGGCGTATTTGCTCACACAAATACGTACTTAAATACGTATATACGCCCCCGTACTTAAGTACGCATACGGAGTTTTGCAACCCTATTGGTGTGTCATGTTGTATTTCAAGATGGAAGCGAATGCTGCTGATCGCGTAATACACGTAATTCATCAATGTCAAAACCCCAGTCCGTAACCGCCACCGTACGACGCGACAAGTCGGACGAGCGGGTGCCAACCCTAGCCTACCCCTGACCCTAACCTCACCTACAATCACCTGCCGCCACTGCGCTCACCTCGCCACCATCCGTCCCGGTGAGAGCGCGTACGACGACCGTCGCCGCCGCCGCCCCTTGCTGCTGCTGCTGCTGCGGCCGCAGCCGCACAAAGGCGACGCACGTGACCGTCTTGGCGCCGCTGCCGAAGCGTCCGGCGCCGCCGTCGAGGTGCCACTCGGCGCGCGCTGTCGGCGACGGCGGCTGTCGCTTCTGAGCCCGCTGCGTTGGTGGCGGCGCGATTAAGACGTGGGCATGTGAAGTCATGGCAGTAATAGACTGCGGGTTGCAAGTAGATTACGTCCTAGGGGCAGGCATGTAGGTTACAAGCTCAGGGACCGCCACTCGGTGCGCGCTGTCGGCGACGGCGGCTGCTGCTTCTGTGCTCGCTGCATGGGTGACAACGCGGTCGAGACGTGTGTGCTTGTGAAGTTGTGACAGCAGTAGACAAAATGGCTGCCAGCAGTAAGGTGTACATGTTACGTGCGCAAGAGCCGCCACGGCGCGCGCTGTCGGCGGCGGCGGCGGCTGCCGTTCCTGCATCCGCTGCATCAGTGACAGCGCGAACGGGACATGTGTGTGTGAATTCGAGGCAGCGATAGACGAAGCAACTGCCAGTAGTGGATCACGTCTTAGGGGTGAGCGAGTCATATGATGAAGGACAGCCATTCGGCGCGGCTGTCGGCGGTGTCGGCTGCCGCTTCTGGGCCCGCTGCATAGGTATCAGCGTGGTTGAGATGTGTGTGTGTGCTGTGTGTGTGCGTGCATGTGTAGGCGTTAACAGTCCTAGGGGTAAACATGTTGCATGGTTGGCTGTTGCTTCTGGGCCTGCTGCGCAAGAAATAGCGCAGTCGGGGCTTGCGTGTGAAGATGTGCCTCGTATCAACCATGTTAGGCTCACATCACCAATGTGATGCAAGCGATGCATCAGAGAGAGAGATGAAAGTGGGTGACGTTTTCCGCTCTCCTTAAGGACCCTCACCTGGCGGTGGCATTTGGGCCACTAATTTTCCTAGTGTCTGTGTGGATTTGCAACAACTTTCTGACACCTGATATCGATTGCATATGCATGCGGCACAGCAGCAAGCAGCCACCAGCAGGCAGGGGCGGTGGCGCTGGGGGCACCAGTGGCAGATGTGGCACTAAAAAAATGTTGCTCTTACAGTGAATACCACTTGACCATGTTTAGCATCATGACCACCAAGAGAAGGGAGTCTTTTGATCTCATGCCACGGCCACTGCCGCCACCACTACTATCACAGGGCACCATCTCAGTGCCTAACAAATCGTGTACTGCCAGGTTCATCACCAACGCGGTACAAATGAGAGGACTAAAAACTGGCAACAGCACATCGGTGCCCCACGCACCGACTCCAACACAGATCGTCATCTCTCGGCAACATCAGGCTGCTTTGGTGCGCGCTTTCCTGGTAGCTTTGATCGTGCATTATATGCAAACACGCTGATCCCGGATAAACACCATTAGTCGCAGTGCTGTTGCCCCTGTCACAAACACCGTTACATTTGCGGCCGCAACTGACCACCAACAACAACTCGAACCTAGGCCCGCGGACGCCGTTGCACAGACACCATCACAACAGTCATTGCCACAATCGCCCCAACGACAGCAGCATGTAGACGAGCGAAGCACGGCCTTGGTGCGCACCATGCTGTCGGTGCTGAGGTACCCAAGAGCAAAGCCTTTCGAGGTGCTGTGCGCGCTGGCCTGCATGTCTGGCAGAAGCGCGGCAGAACTGCTGGGCACTGGGCAGTTCAACGCCGCTGCATCCTCAGATGCACGTGGCCACATCCTGTTTAGGCCCACGAACATAACGACAACGGCAATGCCCATCCCTCTATTGTGCGCCCCACAAACGTTCTTGGATGGGCTGCGCAGACTGCGGCAGGAGAAGCCGCTGCTGTGGGCATGAGCGTCAGAGCCATTCACAGCAGCTATGCCAAAGGTGCCACCGCAGCCGCTAAGTCGCTGCTTGGTGGCGCGCAGTTCGTGTATGGAGACCTGCAAGTTGCGTTTGCTGCACTCACGCACAGGCTGTACTGTCACGATGCCGGTGGTGGCGGCAATAGGGCTGGCGAGGATGGCGGCCGCAGTTTAAGATCATGGCTGGACACGTGCCTGCCCATGCCCCCGTGATCACCCGCAGTGCGGCCTTCCTGGCGAGGGTGGAGCAATGGTTTGACGCCCATGATAGTGGTCACGCTCACGCCACAGTAACCTAACTTGACACACTCTCCTCGTATATTCCCTTCATATATATTCCCTGCCTATGTTCCCTGGCGTATATTCCCTGTTGCGTCGTCAGTATATTCCCTGGTGTATATTCCCTATTGAACATCAATGGTATATTCCTGCGAGACTCAGAGGGCCGCTCCAGTCCAGTGCACACAACAATCATTGCCTTCCACACACACGCTGCCACCGCCCCATCTGTCCTGCCCCCTGGGGGCCGCAGGTCTGAGTAACCAATCAGAGGCCGAGAAACGGAACCTGCAGCACCCGGAGGTGTGTTGGCTGAGCGCTGCTGCTGCTGCTGCCGCCAGATTCGAAGCAGAAACCGCGCCCAGCGAGGTTCGGGCGGATCAGGGAGATTAGGTGGTGACGCTGTGTAGGTGACGGCAGCATGAGTGCGACCCTTGGTGCGTGCAGCAACAAGCGAACGGCAGCGGCAGCCTTTGATGATGTTGCTGCAGACGCAGGCGATACACTTAGTGGGTCTAGCAGCGGCAAAGTCTATGGTGCTGCTGACCGGACCTTCGGCAGGGAGGAGATGAGCTTTGGCGCAGCTCTGGAGTCAGATGCTACGCCACCAATGGCGGCCACCGCAAGGACGGTCTCCTTCCTTTCAGCAGCTGCCTCAATGTGCTGCGCAAGGCGGCCAAGAAGGCAGCTGCTGCTGCTGGATGTGAGGAAGGTCTCAGCGCCAGGGACTGAATAAAAACTTTGTTGGATTCTGGTTTTTGGGGGTAAAAAACGAAAACTAAAACTCCGTGATTTTCCTATAGAGGGGGGCTGCGAACAGTGCGCCATGGATGGCAATACCTGCACGCGCGCGCGCTGCCCCGCTTTTCCACCCTGCTCCTTGCGCGCCCGCCCCCCCTTGCCGATTCTGCTGCTGACTGCGTGCGACTTTCGGAGCGTCAGTTATGTCCATCACTTGCAGCCCTGGGTGTATGCTCACACCTTGCCACCAGTGCTCAGCAGCTCACTGCGACCGATCGCGAGACTCCCAACTGCGACCGTGTTCTGCGTGACGAAACCCTACTTGAGTCGCGTGCACAGTGACGCTCCTGCGTCAACCTCCCCGCACCTTGACGTCAGCGCTCGGCGTTCGAGAGTGCGCCGCTCTAGCATAGCACACATGACCTCAACTGCGATTCGCGCCTTCGACCCCGTGCCCCACTGCACAAGCACTCGACATGACCGCCCCCCAGTTCGAGCGACTCTCCTAGTTCAACTTCCCTGTACCTTGACGTCAGCGCTCAGAAACTCGCAAGCGCGCCGCGCATCAGCACGACACACAAATTTCAACTGCGTTAGACGCCATCAACTCCTTACCGCGCTGCGCAAGCACTCAACATGACCCCCCCCCCCCCCCCACTCCCACCCCACTACTTCAAGCGACTCTCCTACTTCAACTTTACCGTACCTTGTCAACATGACCCCCTCCCCCCCCCCCTTCCCCATAGTTCAAGCGACTCTCCTACTTCAACTTGTACCTTAATGTCAGCGCTGGGCGCCTCGCGAGCGTTAGGCGCCTCAGCACGACACACACGACTTCTAGCACGTTCGACGCCTTCAAGCCTCCCCCGCTTCACAAGCACTCAGCATGACCCCCATTAGTTCAACTTCAACTTCCCCATACCTTGACGTCAGTGCTCGGCGCCTCACGCGCGCGCCGCTCCAGCGTCCAGAATCGCACGTGCCGCTCTCCTGCGGATATCAGACAGAAGCGGGCCTCCCCTGGTGGGCCCCAATTGCCCCCCCCCCCCGAGCCCCAATTAGGGCCCCCGCTAGAACCCCCATTGGGGCCCCCGCTGGGGCTTGCCCACAGATGTGGGTGAAAGCGCACGCAGGCCACTGGGAGGCGGCCGGGGCACGCTCTCGCAGCATCGATCAGCTGCGTGCCCCTGGCGCGGAAGGTCGGGGGAGGGGGAGGTGAGTGGGGGGGGGGGTGCTCAGCAAAGCAAGTATTGGCTGGTGCTATTAACTGTTGGGTGAGTGCAGCTGCTGCTCATCATTGCGGAGCAGGCTAGGCTGGCAAAATGTGCACATGACTCAGGGGGTCAGCGTTTTGATCTGATCCTCGGCACGCATCAGCGCAAGCAGCTGCCCTGAGCTCGATCACGCGGTACAGCACCGCACTGATACTCTTGAACCGACAAGTTGAACTTCCATACGTACGCAACTGATGCAGAACCCCGCACCAGGGCATATACCTACAGTGCTACACTGTAATCTTGAACTAAGAAGTTGAACTTCCGGAAGTACGTTGTTGCTGCAGAGACCTGCGCTAGTCCCATACGTGCAATATCTGGCACTCGGCAAGCACCAGCGCCAGCAGCAGCTGCCTTGAGCTTAATTACGGCGTACAGTGCCACACTAATGCCCTTGAATCAGTAACTCGGACATCCAGAAAAATGCAGCCATAAGTAACACAAAACCGCACCTGCGCCAGTCCCATATGTGCAGCATTTGGCACTCGGCGAGCACCAGCGCCAGCAGCAGCCGGCCGCATGGGCTGAAGTCCAGACCCGCGATGCCCTGAGGCGGTGGAGGCGCGGCAAGCAATTGACTGAGCACTGTTGCATCAGGTGGGGAGGGGTAGGTATGTATAGCAGCAGCTGGCTGCATGGGCTGCAGTCCACACCCGCGATGCGTGAGGCGGCGGAGTCGCGGCAAGCAATTGGATGAGCACTGTTGCATCAGGTGGGGAGGGATAGGTACGTATAGCAGCAGCTGCCCGTGATGCCCTGCGGCAGAGGCGCGTCAAGCAACTGACTGAGCACTAAGTGCTGAGGTAGGTAAGTGCAGCAGCAGCTGGCCGCAAGGGCTGAAATCCAGACGCGCAATGCCCTGCAGAAGTGCTGGCGCGGCAAGCAATTGACTGAGCACTGACGTATCAAGTGTGTGTGTGTGTGGGGGGGGGTAGGTATGTATAGCAGCAGCTGGCTGCACGGGCTCAAGTCCAGGCCCGCAATACCCTGCCCTGATGCGGTGCGGGCGCGTCAAGCAATTGACTGAGCACTGATTTATCAGACGTTTGGGGTAGGCACGTGCGTGGTCACACGAGTGTGAGCTCTGACGCTTCACGACATCAGCGGTCACGCAACTGGTGCGCTGCGCGAGCGCTAGCGGACCTGTGTTGATCTGGCACCGCAAATGGGGTAGGTACTGAGAGATCGGCATCAGCTCCGAGTCAGTAGGAATGCACCCTGCAGATGTCGCACGGACGGACCGCACTCAAAGCTTTCGGCAATTTCAACACCAAAAGGAGCGAAAAACCAGGAACCAGCAGGGGACACAGAGGAGGGGGGAGGCGATGGTGCGGGCGTGCAGGTCACACGCAGCACAGTCTCAGCCGGAGGCAGACATGCAGCGATCAGCACACCAACGTGGCCTAAGGTGGCGCTCGGGGCTTGCAGCCCAGGCGGAGAACGCGTTGCGCCTTTACGCCATCCCTGGCGGAAAACAAATCAGCGCTCAGCACGTGTGCGCCCCGTGCCGCATGCCCGGAACCAATTCCGCCTGCCTATTCAGTCTGGCAGCAGCAGCAGCAGCGGCACTGTCATCCCCTTCTCAGCCACTGACCTTGACAGCCGTGCCGCTGCCGGCCAGCAGCTCGGCGATCGGCGCCGCCGCGCCATCTGTATCCGGCGCACCGCCGTTGCCGCTGCCGCCGCCGCCGCCGCCGCCGCCGCTGCCGGCGGCAGCATCGTAGACGAAGGCATAGGCCGCGTCGTGCTGGCACTGAGCACTGGCAACAAGAGCGCTGGGTGCATGCACTGCGATCGCGGTCACCTCACCGCTGCAGCCGGACAGGAGGAAGCGCTGCAGCAGCGTGCGAGAAAGGAGGGGGGGGGGGGGTCAAGGGACATGAGCACAGCTGTACTTTCCTAAGGTGGGGTCATGGGGTAACAACTGCTGTGAGCGCGCCACAACATGGCACAGCAAGTGCTCAGGGAGGACACTTGGAGTCAGGAGAGTACGGCACCGGTGCAGGCTGCTATAGCGTTTTAAGTGGAGGTTGCGACTAGAGCATATGTGAACCTGCAGCTAACGGCGGAGACGAGCGCGCATGCGCTGATTGCGGTGACCTTGCGACCGCCGCCGGGCATGAGGAAGGGCTGCAGCGGTGTAGCGAATGTGTGTGTGTGGGGGGGGGGTGGGTCAGGAGGCAACATCACGACTGTAGCTTTTTGAGGTCAGAAGGGGCACCTTTGGAGGTGGCGGAAAGGGAGGTCAGGAGCCTACCACACTGATGCAGGCTACAGGTAGCGTGGCGTTCCTGAAGTGCCAAGGCAGGGGGAACGGCACATGTCACTATCACGATTAACTTGTTTTGAAGTATGAGGTTACATCAGATCATCTCTGAATCGCTGACAGCAGCAGCAAATGTGTGTGTAGCCGCTGCCTCCGGCAAGAGATTCCACCACACTTTATCATTTCTTTTTCTGACTGCAGCAGTACATGGGTTTGGAGGCTACATGTATCCGGCAAGACCAAGGCTGCGATCCGCAACCAAGCGTGCCGCGTCAGTAGGAAGTACGCGCTTTGAAGTTAGTTGAAGGAGAGGTCCGTGCTGGACTTGAAGTAGGGTTTGAGGCCACGGAGGGGCTCACCTGTCTGTTGCTGGTGAAGTCGTGGATCACTACGACCTGCATAGCAGCGCAGCGTGGCGGGTACGCAAGCGGCAGCATTGTCAGTGATGGCCCAGCAGTTCTGTGCTGCACATGCGCGAGATACGTGCCGCCAATGCTAACCCTAACCCTAACCCTAAGGTACTGGTGAGGTCGTGGATCACTACGACCTGCGCAGCAGCGCGGCGTGGCGGGCGTGCCGGCGGCGGCGTTATCAGTGGTGTGTCAGCGGCTCAGCAATACTGCGCTGCACATGCTGAGCGGCCTCTAGGGCAGACGGTTTGTGCATGCATGTCGTTCCTGCTGTGTGTCCCTGAGCCGTGTACCAGGGTCTAGTGCTAGGGTTACGGTCAGTTGCACGTAGGGTTATGGCTCCAGCGTAGCCTCTGGCCACCTTATCTTCACTGTCGCTTTTGTACCATCCTGCTTCATGCTCTCATGCCCACCCTAGGGTTAGGGTTTGAGTCGCCATGCTACCACCAGCAGAAAATGTCGGTTTGTTCGCTCTCGATCACAGCGCGATCGTCGCATCACCACCAGCAGTTGATCCCCATTCTGGTTCCGTCATAACCTGAGCATAGACCCATCACCAACCCCCAGCATACCCTACCCTCCTTGAATCCAAGCATACCCACCCCCGGCTAGGCATACCCTACCCCTAACCCGAGCCACCTCGCCCACTTGTAGCCACCGCTTGCATGCGTGATCTCAAGTCTCCGATCAACTTCAACCTGGTCAACTTCAACCTGATCCAAACCCCTACCGCAGCTCAAGCCCCCCAAACGCTAGCACTCACTCACAGCGCTGGCAGGGAGCACCAGTTCGCCCGACTTGAAGCGCAGAACGTTGTGTCAATCGCGCGTCGTATACCTTTCCTTACCCCTGCGTAAGTCTCTGTTCAAGCAAATCTCTGACCTGGCTCAAACGCTGACACTTGCTCACATCCCCAAGCCCTAACCCCCCACAGCCCAACCCCAACTCACCGCGCTGGCGGGGAACACCAGTTCGTCCGACTTGAGCCACAACCCTTTTGTGCTGCTCACGCACTGAATCCTTACCTCAAACCAAGCACACCTGTTCCCACCGCATGAGTGCGCAGGTCCCTGTTTACGCAATTTTGTTCACCTGATCTCAGCCCTAAGCCTCAATGTAAATCCCCCAAACCCTAACCCTAACTCACCGCGCTGGCGGGGAACACGAGTTCGCCAGACTTGAGCCATAGAACATTTGTGCCGGTGGCGCGCGCAGCGCCGCCGCCCCTACCATCGCCGCTGCGCGCATTTGCAATAAGGTGGGCGTTAGCGCCAATTGTGATGCAGTATCATGATTCGAGGTGCTCGACATGTCAAAGTACTTGTAATTTTCCACAACGGCGACCAACACAAAACAGCATGAATCTCTGGCCATTTACCCCACAGAAGTACCGCCGCCCCTGCTTAGGGCTAGGGTTATGTCTCCACTGCATGCAGGCGCCAACAGCTCCGCACCAGGTACGATGCATTTTGATGCAGCGCAGCGAGCCTGCTGCTGCACACAGCCATCAAGATGCCAACAGCAGGAGAAGACCGACACCAGTTGTGTGCTGCTGGAAAATCATGTCCTTCAAGAAAGTGTTGAAGTCTGTCGACTGGCAAGTGCAACTGTCGCCGTCAGGCGTACAGTGGCAGTGTAAGTAGCCACTATGCTCCAACAAGGGGCTTGATCCCGTGCAGCAGACATGCGGACAGATGCTGTTAAAAACCACATGAATCGAAAACCTCTGTCGGAGTTTCTGCATTGTGAGGAGCCAGACACAAGGTATATATGTTTTGCTGAATCCCCAGTGCATGTACGTGGTATCATCGCATATCCACGGTAGCATCGCTTTTGCCCTATGCTCACGTAGGGCTGCTGCTGAGCAGTGAAACAGGTGCGTCACTTATATCGAGCGCTCCTTATATCGTAGCCGTCGCTGTATAGGGTAGGGGTTAGGTACAGGCGTCTGCATACATACACACCTGTAGCCATGCACGTACTCCAGCGACAGGCTTGAGTCAGGAGGGCTGCATGGAAAGGAGCGGGGGGAGGGGGTGGGGGAGGGGGGACATGTTGTAGGCTCTTCACAAGGGTGACAACTGTGAGGAATGTTAATAGGAATGAACCCTGAAATTCTGAGGCATGGCATCGCTGCATAGGGGTGCTGAACGCTGAAGTGTCGAACAAAACGTACTTGTGTCCACTATACAGCTACAGTTAGAAGCTCAAATCACTCTTTCTGAAAGTGAATTTCGTCGCCACAGTTTAACGCACTCGCACGAAAACGACTTAGGGGTAGGGCTAGGGTCAGGTTTAGGGCCAGGGTCAAGTCGTCGTATGCACTTTACAGAAGACACTGGTGGTTCAGCTACCTTTTTAGTAGCCAGACGCATTTTTGTGGTACGTTGAACCAGCACTGACACCTCGGCAAGTACAAGCAGCTAATTCACTGAATAAAAAGCGACATCTACCACAACCGCAAGAGCAGCCTTACACATAATTCACATGTAGTACAATAATGGCCCTGTATGAACACAAGTTTACAGGTTCAAACTTGGTGTCGCGCGGGAACGTCGGGTCATCGTACCGGGGAAACAGGCACTCTTCAGGTGCAACGTAGTGGTGTTGTTGCCGCTTCTCTGCGTCAGATTCTAACCCGGTGTCTCGTGAAAATGCCGCGTCGTCATAGGCGCTGGGGGCTGGGTACACTGCCAGCTGAGAAATATATGCTTTCTTCGGGTGCAGAGTACTCAAATCCATTCCTCTGCTTCAGGCTCAGACCTGGTGTCGCGCAAAAACGCTGGGTCGTCGTAGGCGTGAGTGCAGGAATTTGTGGCACGTCGCAGTTTGAGGCCTGCACTGAGCACTGCAGCATCAACCGGCCCCTACACAGTCGAACGTCAAAGTTGAAGCCTCGTGCAAACATTGAAGTTCACACCTGGTGTCGCGTGGAAACGTCGTGTCGTCGTAGGCGCTGGGCGGATACACCGCGGTCCTGCACCAGGGGTAGCGCACTGCTGAGCGCTGCTCTGCGTGCCGCGCCGCGCGGCTCTCGCGGAGCGCTGCCTCCACACCCTCCTGTACATACATACCGCACGATTGCGAGAGTGCACGTGAATGTCAGAGGTTGGGGCTGAGGTTAAATGGGGTGGAGCTAGGGCTGGGTAAAGTCGCACTGTACCCATCTACCTCTTCTCATGTCTGCGCGCTGCGCGGCTCTCGCGGAGCGCTGCCTTCACGCCCTCCTGCACATACATACCCCGGTATTGCACATGATATGATGAGAACATCAGTTTCAAGCAAGGCGAGGTGGCGCTGCGCTCGGATTCCACTTTCAACCACTCAGATTCCACTTCAAACCCGCGGAGCGCTGCCTTCATGCCCTCCTGTACATGCACACCCCAGCATTGCGTCAGACTTGGGTTAGGTTAGGGTTAGGTAGGGTAGGGGTAACGGACCGCTGAGCGCTGCTCCGCATGGCGCGCCGCGCGGCTCTCGGGGAGCGCTGCCTCCTTTACATACATACCCCAGCATGCATCAGACTAAAGTTAGGGTTAGGGTTAGGTAGGGTTGGGGACCCAAACTTGAGGTTGGGGTTTCGGATAAGGGGTTAGGGGAGCGGCGCGACTCTCACGGAGCGCTGCCTCCACGCTCTCCTGTACATACACTTCGGTATTGCAATTGCACGCATCAGACATTAGGTTAGGGTTAGCGTTAGCTAGGGTTAGGGCTAGGGTTAGGATTAGGATTAAGGACGAGCGAGGTCGTATCATGCCCATCGCCCTCTTCGCGTGTCTGCGGATTTGCTCGGCTCGCGTGGAGCGCTGCCTCCATGCCCTCCTGTACATTATACATACCTCGGTATTGCAGCTATGTGAGCATCAACTCCAAGCAAGGCGGGGTGGCGTTGTGCTCGAATTCCACTTCCAGCCATTTAGTATTTTAGGGTTCGAATTTGGGGTCAGATTAGGATTAGGGTTAGGGTTAGGTGAAGGGTGTGGTTGGGAGTTAAATGTCACAACACGGCACCAGAAGGTGCTGCTTGCGCGCTTCTGCTCACTGCGTTGGCGGCGCAGGCAGGGCTCCCAAAGGCTTAGGTTCAGGGTTAGGGGTAGTGTTAGGCTTACAGGCAAAGCCCCACCCCGCTTGGCAGGCAGTCGCTCCTACGTGTGCAGGCAGCACTGCTCAGACGCCAATTGTGTAGTAGTGCTTGTGCGTCTAACGTGCACGTGTACTTGATGAAAATTTTCAAGTGGCACTTGCAAGTTTTGATAGTTGAGAGACCTGCTTGACGTGCATGCCGCGAAGGGGCAGACTCATTTGTGCAGCAGCCAATGTCTTATAAACAACAAGCATACTTCGATGTACTTCAATGAAGAAGATGCACGTCGCGGTGAGTGTACAAATGTTGAGCATTGCTCACCGCGTTGGCCACGCGCGGCAGGTGCAGCTCCGCAGCCGCCGCCGGCGCTGCCGCCGCCGCCGCCGCCAAATCGCGCGCGCTGCCGCCGTTGGTCGCCTCCGTGCTGTCAATGCGCGGCAGGCGCTGCGTAGCGGCGGCAGCGGTGGCGCCGCGGGGCGACGTGCGCGGCGATCGAGCAGCCTTGCTCGGTGCTGCTGCTGCTGTTACACATGGGGGGAGGGGGGGGAGGGGGGGTGAGGGGGAACATGGAGCTGAAGCGCGGTGATGCCGATGTACAGCGTGCCGCAGTTTCGACATGTGTAGGGTGTATTACCTGTTTAACCCTAACCCTCGTGTTAACCCTAACCCTAACCTCAACGGTTTGCCATGGGGGGGGGGACGGGGGGGGGGGCACAACCTGCGCAGTAGCCCTCGCTCGAAAGCAGAATTGTCAACACCGGACCTGCACAGGTGCCGCGAGCAGTGAGCGAGCAGCCTTGCTCAGTGTTGCAATCATGCGTGCATACGTACATACATGCATACAAGCCAGCCAGGGCCAGCCTCAACATGCATGCGGCTCACTCCGAATTGGGCTCTCTCTAGCTCTTCCTCACCATGTGCGGGAGGTACTTAGGGTTGGGCTGAAAAAACTTATTTACTTTACGTGGCTGCTGCATGTTTCACAGAAGCGCAGAAAACGTGGCGGAAGTTATATGGAAATCGCTATTGTTACAACTACATGCTGAACAGGCTCATGCTGGCTTTTAAGTAGTACTCGAAGAGCGTGGGATAAAGGACGCGCCGCCACGTGCCGCACTAGCGCTGGACGCTCTGTCAACGCACTTCACACAGCGCAAGCGAGTTGCGCAAGCACGCCCTCTGCCCGTGCATGACAAGGCATGTGTGCTCTTGGCTTGGGCTAATCCTGACCCTAACCCTAACCCTAACCCTAACCTTCACCCTAACCAGCACACGCCGCAGCAGCGCCGAACTCCTATTGAGAATCCACCACTACCGATTGTCCACACACTGTGAGCCCCGCACTGACTGTTGGCATGTTGCTCTCAGGATTTGGGGTCAGGGTTAGGGGTTAGGGCTAACCCTAGTTAGGACCAACCTTAACCCTAACCCTTTGGGGGCCCGTCGCCCTCATCCTCCGGAGGCGGAAGGAGGGGCTATCGCTTGTGCACTCTACAAAGCTCACTGGGGTTGCCTAACCCTAACCCAACCCTAACCCTCACCCTAACCCTACCCTTGCCTGACGCTCCTCTGACCATGCACGATACGGTCGTACGTATGGACTTGTATTTATAAAGGCCCAAGGGAGGCCGGGTTGCCTATGCAATCGAAAAGCTCGCGTCAGCGCAGCAGCCTAGTCTGCGCTGTGTCCTAGGAGCTTGGATACCGGCGCTGCAGCACAGCCCAGTATTCACGCTCCGTGTGTGTACGCCATGACGCGCTCCGCCAACTCCCGCGGCAGTACATCCTTGACAACAAGCGTCCCAGACGGTAGGTAGAACTAGCTGTGGGCTGGAGGACGGGATGCGATGTGAAGCGCACATAATCGATTTTGCGCGAGCACCATTTGGCAGCAGCACAAGTGCAACAGACAGCTGACGACTTATTTGTTAAAAAACGGTGGATTAATAATTTTGTGTGGTGGGGGGGAAAACCATCCTCACGGGGAACGCATGGCCGCGACCGCGCAATGGGTTGCCACACAAAACGCCCCACAAGCAGTGTTAGAATAAGGGTAAGGGTTACAAATAGGGTCTAAACAGAAGTCGTCTGCGCGTGCACCCATGGTCATGGACTCCAATAAGCACGCTCTATGACTCATGACTCATGACTCACGACTCCGACCCGCACCTGGCGGCGAAGCCAGGGCCACAGGCGCTGACGCGGGAAACGCCGACCCCGGTGCCGGCGCCGCTGCTGTGCCGGCGGCGGCGGCGGTGCTGCTGCTCGCTGCCGCGGCGACTGCGCGGAGCTGTGCAATCTCGGCCCTCAGCTCTTCCAGCAGCGCGTCTCGCGCGCGCAGCTGGTCCTGTAGCGCGCGATGGCACACGGGGTTAGGGTAAAAGGGTTACGGTGAGGGTTGGGTTAGCTTGTCCTGTGGCGCGCAGATGCCCACAGGGACAGAATGAGGGTTAGGTTACGATTAGGATTAGAATTACGGTTGGGGTCAGGTTTAGGGTTAGGGCTAGGGTTAGGGTTAGGATTATCCTGCAGGGTTAGGGCGGCGGTGCTGCTGCTCGCTGCCACGGCGACTGCGCGGAGCTGCGCAATTTCGGCCCTTAGGTCTTCCAGCAGTGGATCGCGCGCATGCAGCTGGTCCTGTTGAGCGCGCAGCAGATGCGTTCAGATGGTACACAGGGTTAGGGTTGGGGTTAGGGGTAGGGTTAGGGCCTGGGTTAGCTGGTCCTGCAGGGTGCGCAGCGGGCTGCGGTCGGTCTTAGGGTTAGGGTTAGGGTTAGGGTTAGGGCCAGTGGCACACATCAGATGCTTTGAAAGCCAATGTATGGTTTTCCAGGTTAGAGCGCTGGTATGCCGCATTGGCTCGCCGACACAGCCTACCTCAGTTGGAGTAGCAGCGGCACTCTAACTGCACTTGTGTGACAAGTCTCATGGTGTTATTGGCAGAACATTGTTAGAGTGTGTCCTTGGGGTGAGGGTCGGTTAGGGTTCACTCCGTTGCGCGGTCATGCAGCACGGGCTAGGGTTAGGGTTTAGGGCTGGGCTCAGTGTGCAAAAGCCGCATGCTGCATGCACTCGCCTGCAAAGCGAGCAGCACCTCCTCAGTTGAGACAGCAGCGGCGTTTAAGCCACGATGATGATACACACCACGTCCATTGTGCCCCACAATCGCCCACCTTCAGCCTGTCATCCACTAGCCGCGCGATGAACTCCGCCGTGGCGCCCACGTCCACCGCTGTCGCGGTGCGCTCCCCTGCGGCAGCAGCGCCGCCGCCGCCGCTGCCCCTGGGGCTGCGGCGCGGCGAGCGCGTGCGCTGCTGCTGCTGCTGCTGCGCCGCCTCCGCCGACGCGCGCGGCCTCGCAGGCAGCGGGCTGTTGGATGCATCGCCGTGCGCCTTTGCCGCCGCCGCAGCCGCCGCCGCCTGAGGCGTGTGCGGCGGCCGCGGGGACCCGCGTGCAGATGTGCCGGGCCTGCCGCCGCCGCCCTGCGGAGCGTTGTCACGGAGAACGTTTGCTGGACCATTCTCTCCATCATCGCTCTCCTGATCTTCCCTGTCTGCCGATGCTTCCGCCGCGCTGCCGCCGGTGCCGTCGGTGTCCGCACGCGCGCTGCGGCCGGTGCCGTCGGTGTCCGCACGGGCGCTGCGGTGCGCGGCGGCGGCGGCGGCGGCGGCGACGGCAGCGGCGGCGGCGGCGGTGGCGGCAGCAGGGGCGGCGGCGGCGGCGTGCGGCAGCGGCTGCGATGCACGCGGAATGGGACGCACGGGGAACCCCCGCGCCGTTGACTGCCAGGCCTGCCGCATTCAGAATTAGGGTCAGGGTTAGGGTTTGGGCTAGGGTTAGGGTTAGGATTAGGGTAAAGCAGTGATAAGCAGAGTTCAGCGCAATGGCATGAGCAGAGAAAACAACGTGGATCTGTGCGGTACGTCAAGGTGAACGAGCAGTCGACTGGTCCAGGAGAATTGACCTTTTGTAGCGCAACTGCAAGGCAGATAATTGGACGGTTGCTGGGCTGCACGATATTTCAGCCAGGCCAGGCACCGTGTGCGCTGCGTGTCTCCGTTCCCCGCCTCTTGTGTGCACCTTGTGTGATGCGCATCAGTCGTTTCGGCACAAAGGCAGCGCACTGGAACCTTCCGGCCACACTGCAATTACTTCAAGTTTAATTTCACTGAAGTCTTTGAGAAGCAGCGCTCAAAGCACCTGCCCCAGCACTACTTGAACCACCAGGCCCTGCTGTAAACTTCAACTGCTCAACTTCAAAATGGGACCGCACGGACTGCAAGAGGTCACCTGGATCATCTGGGCGGCTTTGACGGCGTGCCCTGAGTCGTGTTGCGGAGCGTCCTCTTCCTGGAGGGGCGCAGCATCAGAGTTGAAGTTGCAGTGTGATAAAACCTCTGTTGATTGCGCGTGCATTGCTGAACTTGTGAGATGGCACCAGCCGCACTCTGGACGGTCGCCCCCAGCGCAGCCTGCTGACCCGACTCACCCTAACCCTAACCCTAACGCTTGTCCCCAAAACATGTGAGCAAAGAACTTGTCGCCGCATATCAGCATCACCACCAGTTTGTCCCTCAGCACTACCATACTACAGACTGAAGGGGTCAAAGTTCAACATTGGGTGCGTTGACCGCGTGTTAAAGGGGTCAAAGTTCAACATTGGGTGCGCTGCCCGCGTGTTAATTGGATCTCCCTGCGTGCCTCGCGAGGCCTCACCCATTTGCTTAGACCTGCTTCGAATTGGTGCTCAACTTCTTGAAGTACTTGTAAGTTCAACATTGTGCGCTGACCTCATCTTCTTCCTCCATACCTGGCGCTGCCTCGTGAGGCCTCACCCACATGCTTGGACGCCTGCTCAACTTCAAAAGTGAACTCTTTGAAAGTTCAACATTGTGCCCTACCTCTTCTTTTTCCTCCACGCCTGGCGCCGCCTTGAGAGGCCTCACCCCTGACGTCAAATTGAAGTGGTTCTAGATTTAAAATTAACTTGAAGTACTTCAGACTTCAACATTGCGCGCTGACCTCGTCTTCTTCAGGCTCGACGTCCATGCCCGGCGCCGCCTCGTGAGGCCTCACTCACATGAACACTCAACTTCAATACCCAGATTGAAGTACTTGTAAGTTCAACATTGTGCACTGACCTCATCTTCTTCCTCCGTGCCCGGCGCCGCCTCATGAGGCCTCAATATTGAAGTGTTCGTGGCTTCAAATTCTTTTTCAAGTACTTGCAACTTCAACATGACGCGCTGACCTCGTCTTCTTTGGGCTCTCCCTGCATGCCCGGCGCCGCCTCGTGAAGTCTCACCCCCCCCTGCTCGGCCGCCTGCTTTGAATTGAGAACACTTGTTATCTCACAAATTGAAGCACTTGTAAGTTCAACATTGTGCGCTGACCTCATCGTCTTCCTCCATGTCTGGCGCCGCCTCGTGAGGCCTCACCCACTTGCTCAGGCTGCCTGCTTTGTATCAAAACTAGTTCGTACATCATGTCACAAATTGAAGTACTTGTAAGTTCAACATTGCGCGCTCACCTCATCTTCTTCCTCCATGCCCGGCGCCGCCTCGTGAGGTTTCACCCACGTGCTCAGGCCGCCCTCTGTGAAGTAGTACGTCGCGCCGCTGGCGGGATCCTGCACAGAGCGGGAGAGTCATTGGGTGAAGTTTCCGTGATATCACTGAAATAGTACGTCGCACCGCTGGCAGGATCCTCCTGCACACAGTGGGAGAGTCATCGGTTGAAGTTCACCATCTTGCCCGTTGACGTCACCGCGGTGGTCGGCTGCGTGCGAAACCAACTTCCACCTAGCTCTGAACCCGATCCCGCCTTTTGCTCCAGGCACAAGTGTCCAACCGAGGCCGCCAACACTTATCTAAACCTAACACCGGTTCAGACAGTTCTTCATGAAGCATACATCGCGTCACGCAATGGCAGGATGCTGCGCACAGCGGGGAGTCAGTGGGTGAAGTAGCTATCCACGCTGACAGGCCTGCTGATGCTTGGTTGCATGCGCGCCTGGCCCTAACCCTAGCGCTCATGCCAACTTCAACGCTAGCCCTGAGCACAGATGCACCACCGCCACTGCAGCTCACGCAAAGGGAGTCGCACATAAATTATGCAAATGGCTTGCCCAGTCGCGCGCCCCCCCCTATGGCATGAACATATAGTGTTCGCTTTCATCACGGCTTCGAACTTGCAGGGTCAGGACGGGGTCAGCGATTGGGTAACACGCTTATGATTGTGTCCCTGCCACTACCATGCAGGCCAGCCTGTTGCTGTCAGGGGTACAACCGGGGGTAAAGATGAGCAGGCATGCATTCCTGGAGGATTAGGGTTGGACTTAGGGCTAGGGTTAGGAATTGCGACTAAAAGCCTGCTGTTAGGGCCACAATGAGGGGTAAGGCGAGCAGGGTGCATTTCTTCAGGGTCAGGGTTAGGGTCAGGGTTAGGGTTAGGAGCCAGGGTTTCGAGTATCGGGCAAGTCACGTGTGCAGCAGGCGCGCGCCCGCATCGGGAGCAGGTTAGTGGTAGGGTTAGGGTTAAAGTGAGGGCTAGCAGAGCAGGTTGAGCAGCTGCAGTGGTAGAGCAGATGTCGCAGTTGAGCGGCCAACAGCTTTCATCAGTTGCGGCCGGGGGGGCGTGGGCTCGCAGCCTTGCGCACGCTGATGCGAAACGCCGGCTCTAACCCTGACCCTAACCCTGACCCTTGCGAAACGCGACGTCATCTCGAGCACAGCGCTAGTTATACGGTGCATGACGTACCTGCGGCTAAACCTAACTTTGACCCTAACGCTAACTCTAACCCTAACCTTGACCCTGGCAGGACACCCCTCGACAGCAGCCTAGCGTGCCAGCGTGCGCGCCTGACCCTCATCCTAACCCTAACCCTAATTGTCGGTGCCCTCAAAGCCGTACGCATGATCGCGAGGCACGCACCTCGGGTTAGGGTTGGGGGTTAGGGTTAGGGTTACTAACCCTAACCTAACTTTAACCCTAACAAGCGCCGCCGCCACAAAGCCGCACACGTGGTGGCACGCACTGTGGGCGTCATGGCGAGGCTAACCCTAGTTCTGATCCTAATTTGCGCGACGTCATTGCGAGCACAGTTCGAGTCATGTGGTGCGTGACGTGCCTGCGGCTGAGCCTAACCCTAGCCCTCACCCCAATGCTAACACTGAGAGGACACCCCAAGTGGCAAGCACTATGGGCGTCATGGCGAGCCTAGCTTCAACCCTAGCCCTGACCCTACCCCTAAGCCATGGCAACGGCCGCACGGCTTGTGGGCTGCAGTGGCTGCGCCGTGTGACAGTAACGCTTCCGCATGCACGTGAAGTCTACGAGAGTTCTGAGTGGGCGCCAGCGCACGCGTTGTGGAGCGAGCGTTCGGCATCATCAGCGCTGCTGCCAGCGCTGAACTTTGAAAGGTCAGATGTCAGGAGCGGTTTGCATGCGTCCGAAGTTGCTGCTGCATCTCAATCTTGACATTTGCGGAGCATCACCTGTGGGGTGCAGCTGAGTGCCACTTTCTGTTACCTGAGCAGTGAACCATCCCACTGGCAGTGCGTCTCCGTCCCCTTCCCCCTCCCCCTCCCCGTCATCCCCGCCCTCGCCCCCTACCGCCCCTTCCGCATCCGCGCTTTGCTGAGCGCTTTCCGCACTCGTCCGAGCCGCCGGTTTGCGCTGCCGCCGCCGCTGCTGCTGCCCATCCTCCCCTTCCTCCCCTTGCTGCTGCCGCCGCCGCTGCTGCTGCTCCTGCTGCTCCTGCGGTTTGTCCTCCTCCCCCTCCCCCTCCTGCTCCCGCTGCCCACGCCGCCGCCGCCGCTGCCGCTGCTGCTGCCGCTGCTGAGCGTTGTCATCATTGTCATCTTCCTCGGCAGCATTGCTCAGATAGTTGTCTGGCACCAGACCCGTGTTATCGAGCTCGTTGCGCGCCAGCCACCAGCCGTCGTTGTCCTCGCTCCTGCGCGCGCACGCGCACAACGCAAGTTGAATTTTCAAGAAAGATGAATTAGGGTTTCAAAAAAGTTGAATTGCAGCATGGACGCTCAAAGAGCACGGCGCGCGACCTGTCGTTCATTGCGGGACGACCATTTGGCGGTTTCACTATTTAATTTGAAGTCAGATACAGTTGAAGTGTAGCACCTACCCACAAGGAGCACTCATTGCCAAACAACCACGGATGGTTATGAATAGTGAGGGTGGGGTCAGGGTTAGATTAGCTACCGGCCGTCGTAGTGTCCTTGCTGCTGCGCGGGGCGCGCAGAGACGCAAGAATATGAACTTTGGTACCTACCCTCGCAAAAAGTTGAACTTTGATACCTGCCCTCGCAAAATGTTGAACTGCGGCACTTGCCCTCAAAGAGCTACCCGCGCAACCTCGTTCTGTGTTGCCCGACTTGAGGGTTGCGGAAAGGGTGAGGTTTAGAGGCAAGGTTAGTCCAGCCAATCAGTGATCGTTGTCCTCGCTCCCGTGCACGTGTGCACGCAAACGCAAAAGTTGAAGTGCGATGCCCAGCGCAGCGCGCGACTCGTCCTGTGCTGCTCGACGCGCTCGACGACGTGCAGACAGCTTCGCAACGCGCGCGGCGGGAGATCAGAGCGCTGCGGACGGATGCGCTTGACTTGCGGCATCAGTGCTGCAGAGCGCGTCGATGCCGCCTGCCTACTGCTAGTGCTGCGCGCATCAGGGAACTTTAAGGTTCCTTCTGTGAGTACCATTGCTGTCTGCGTCAAGCAGATTCAAATTCTTGTGGTTGTTCACCACAAGTTGTGGTTACCTGACGCACGCGTGTCTGTCACTTCCCGTCTCAGCGGTCTTTGTCAGGTTTGCCTCAGAGTGTACATCATGGCATTCCGATGCGAAGCCAGACCAGAGCTCATGGATTGAATGAACTCTCGTGAGTGCTGTAGTAAGTGCTCATAATGATCACAACGGCCGCACTGTTGACGGGTCTGTCAACATGTTGTGCACGACAAGCACTGCCAAAGGAGCAGAATGAATGAAATCGATGAATTTATATCTGACCTGGCAATGAGCTTTACTCGGTCTCCCTGCTTCAGCTCCAGCTCGTCCTCCTGGCCAGGGCTATAGTCCCACTGTGCCGTCGCCCACCGCCCCGTCATTGGCGTCATTCGGCACTGCAGCTTCACCTGACTTTCAACTTCTCTTGCGCCAGGTTTAATGGCCTTGCTCTGCTTTCCAATTGCAGGTTGAATTGCTCAGGTTACTAGAAGCCTGCTGGACTTATATTACCTGGCTCGATGCTGGGTCGTCAGCGATGCTGTTGATAGTTGCTTACAATGCTGCCTAGCAGCCGGCATGCCGGCATTATAGCACGCATGGCTATTCCTGGTGGAGATGTCGAGCATAACAGCACCGAATTCGGGTGTTGGCGCTATGTCGGTGCCATGCTCCCGCTACTAACCCGCGGCTCGTGATCATTCTCATAGGACGGTTTTGGCAGTTTCTGCGGGGAAGGCAAAAAGGGGGGGCAACGCGAGTTGGGGGGCAGGCGAGTGGGGCACTTCTACACGTGACGTGACGATGAAGGTGGATCTCATAGCACTACATACTTCAAAGTATTGAACATCATGTACTGCAGCGGGCACCCAGCCTTACTTACTTCACACGTGGGCGCAGCAGCTGAGAAAGAGGCCCCTCCTGTGCTGTGCTAGCTGTCCCAGGCCTGCAAGCTCTGGCGCTTTGCACATTGTCGTACATGCAGCCGACGTGTGCGGTGAGACCCAGAGACGGCTACCGAGGCTTACGGGCCTTGCCAAAGATGAACAACGTTGATGGGTATGGTGAAAGTTACAATGACAACATACGGCGTCAGTGGTAAACTATCATGCAACCGTATAACCATTTCTGGTGACTCTGCATCATGCACTGAAGCAAATGTCCATGATGCCACGCTCACACAACTCCAGATGTGTCACACAGATGCAACATGATATCACATGTATGCACAACATTGCTTCGCTCTGATGTGCACAGGCCGGCTACAAACTAACATCAGGGCCAACGCAGCTCCTACAGGCGAATGTAGCTACTGGTGAAATGCACAACTGCAAGCAAGGACGGCACAAAAGCAGAAAGCAGCCAGAACACACATGTGCCCTTGGTCGAGGCAATCATCAGTTCATATTCACGGAGTGAATGTTCGCTGTTATGAGGTGTGTGCACTGGGGGCATGTCAAAGAGTCTGTCTGGTGTTGCACAGGGTGTCATATGGCGTCACGCGCTGCATACATTTGGCGCCACTCTGGGTAGATACAATCTGAGAGAAGAGTGAAATCTGCGTACAGCTGCCTGTTCTGTTGCTCTCCACCATACTGATTGCGCTGCTGCGCCATACTACTCCACTCCCCAAGCACAACATACGCAAACTGCAGTCGAGCTGCCAGTGGTCCCCTCAATTCAATGTGCAACTCTATAGACCCATTCCCCTTGATGACTATACATTTGCTTGCCACAAAGTACAGAGCAGGCGCATACATCGTTGCTGCAAGACACGCCGTTCTGAATGGCTTCTGGTGCTACTTCAACTTCTGCAGATGCCAGCTCCTTTCCTCGCAACAGAACTTTGTTGCACGATTGCATACTGCCTACTTAGTGATTCCTGCTTCTTCAGCTGGTGCCAGAACACCCAGCTTCACTTAGGTACCTTTGGAGTCAAGGCCTAATTCTTTTTTCTGTCCGTCGCAAGCGTGAGCTGCCTGTGCAGCGCGGGCTGCAGCCCTGTGCCATCCACTATCGTGCAGCCGAAGTGCCCCGCAGACAGCGTGGTCTTGTACGGCTTGCCGTTGTCGTTGACAAGTAATTACGGGCACCGAAACTGTGCCTGAAGCCAGGTACTGCATGTCCACAACTGGCCAGTCAAGCTCCTGCTCTGCGGAGTCATCCGCTATGTTCACGCTCCCCGTATCCATGAGGCGTGCAGGTCCGAGGCTCCATCTGGACCGGGTACATGATAATAACATGCAGATGGCAAAGCAGTGATGACACATGAGAGCGCCTGCACTTTGCCCTACAATTATTGCAGAACCGCAAATCAGCAACTACATGTACGCCACAGTACGATGTAGCGCATCAGCAGCCTGCAATTGTAAGGGCGTGTTTTTTGTGTGCGCAATCTAGGGAACGTTGCCGCATGTAGGTTTACATACTTGCACTAGGTACTGCAGTCGGAAGTTAGACAGGGTCAGCAGCAACGCTGCATGCCACTGTAGATCTGATGGAGAACCTGTGAAATGAGTCAAGGAACGAACGATCTGGAGGCAGGCACGCATGGTCGTTTCATAATGGCACCAGCTGGGCCTGAACAGCAGGGGCTGCTGGTATCCTATTTGTGATTGATGTCAAACTTGGACAGGTAAATGTATGTAGTATCAAGTGTGCCATGATGCAATCAACCGCACAGCAAACTTGGGCGTCCAGCGTTTCCTGATACTACTAGTATATTGACACGGCACATGCAGGACCAGGCGCAGCTTGAGGAAAATGTCAGCAAAAACGGAACAGAACCGGAACGGAACGGAGGCGACGCACCTGCAGCCAACACACGTCTGTCAATGAATGAGGCACCAGAAGCTGATGCCATTGTATCCCAATCATCATCATCTTTTTATGTACATCGACAGACCCACTGGCACGCTCAACCCTCTTTGCAAGCCCTTATTAGAGGTGACTGGTCTATCTGCGCATCATCAGCAACAAACTGTACTGATACTTAAATATGATGATGATGCGTTTGTGCAGGGCCGTCGCAAGAGCTTCAGACTTGAAGTGCATGATGAAGCTGTGAAGCAGGTCCAACTTGAACTTGAATTTTGAAACTCTGAACGCGTGCCAGTCAGCGCTTACTGTCCCAACCCACTTAAAGTTTCCTGCGTTACCATCAGGCACAGCCCACATGCAAAGAGAGCGTTCACAAGCCGAATGACCAGATTGTACGTCACGACCAAAAATTGCTGATCAGCTGAAGCGCTTACATTTGCGCTCCCCACAGGGCGCACTGCACTGCGCCACTGCTACTACACAGCAGCTGCAGATGTGTCGGCACACACTGCTCAGGCACAGTAAGCTAGCTCTAGCACTTTGATACTGTGCCAGCTGGTCGACTACAATCGAACAACTAGAGTTGCCTATCAGCGTGTTTTGAAGTTGATTTCTCAGTTCCGGCGCCCTTTTGTGGTGGGCTTATGGACTTGTAATTCTAAAGGCCCCAAGGGACTGGATGCTCGGAACAAGCAGGCTCACCACATGCCCCATAACTACGCCCTTCGCACAGCATGTTATCATGTTGAGGTATGCTCAAGACGTGTTCCCGGTTAAGAATTGCCAAATACGCCCCAGATACGCCGTATTTGGGAGCAACTACTAGTACGTTTTTGTGCAGCCCTACAAATTACACTCACCGCGGTGCGCACTCGAAGCTCTTGCGCTGCCCCACCCACCTCCCCCCTGTATCAAAGACGGCAAACACGGCCAGCCAGCCGCTGAGATCGGGGGGGCCAGACCCGGAGGCGACGTGGTGACAGACCTTGGACCAGAAGTCTGTGGAGGGCTTGCCCTGCGCCGTCAGCGTGAGGTGTGCAAGAACGGGCGCCAGCAGCTTCGACCACGTCGTCATGAGGCCGTCGCCGGCGTCGAACTCGACCAGGCGCTTCGCGCGCGCCTCCAGCGCCTGCCAGTCGGCGAGCTCGCTGAGGAGCGTCACCGACGGAAGTCCGCACACTGTCAGGAGGTAGTACGCGTAGCGGAAGTAGCTCTGCACGGCGGCCATGAGGACCACGGCTCCAACGACCTGCAGAGCGTGTGAGTGGGAGATTAGGCGAGGACGTGAACGCAACATGATTTTCATGTGCCCTGCTGAAAGAATGATACGTATCGCGTCACAAGAGTGCAGCCCTCAAGCGCATGCAGCTGTTAGCTGTCAACTGCCAGTGACCATGCATCGCAGATGCACATGCCATCTTGGGTCGTTTGAGGCTCGAGCTGCTCTACCTTGTCATGCCCCGTGGTCGTCGTGAAGCCAGGCAGCACCCACTCCCTGATGCTGGGATCCTTGATGTTCTTAGCGATCTCTCCGCTCATCTGAGTTGCCAGCGCGGCATAATCTGCCTTGGAGAGCTCGCCAACGATGGACCTTCAGCTTTTTCGTGCCCTGAAAGTCGACGAAGGTCGGGCGGAGCTTCTCCGCATGAAGCTTGACGGAGTAGCTGAACTGGACGGTGATAGCAGACCACACGTCGTCAGGGCGGATGATGAGATGGTGATGCTGGTTGTAGGCTTGCACTACCGTGTTTACGAAGCCATTGCTCTGGGCCATGTAAGTCTTATCGGACGCGGGCGGCACGGTGCTCGCGATGGTGTCCTTCCTGTTGGTCTCTTGCTCGAAACGAACGTATGGGTCCACCACCGCTCTTGCATCGTGATCCGCGATCTTGAAGGTGATGGGCATGCTAGCTGGCTTAAGGTCGTGGCGTGCTAGGCCTTCTTGCTTTGTTCAGTTATACAGAGCTGCTGTGGAGCCACACCCTCAGTCGGGCTCTAGGGCTGCGCGGCACTGCACTACCAGCTCGGATCCGGTGACTCTCCGCCAACTGAGCTGACGTTTTTGTTGATAGTTGTGCAACCTCTGTCGTGGCACCACGCCACATCCGAAGATGGGTGTTGACAGCAGTTTGGAGGTCCACTAGCAGCGCCTGCGGAACCCTGGCCTGCTGACCGAGCTGGTGAAGCAGGGCCACGCACTGCCGGGACCTGTAAGCTAAGAGGCCATGGCGGGGGGAACGCGGGGAGGAGGCATGGTGCACAATAAGTCTGCGGGGGCAGCAAGCAGTGTTGGGTGCGGTATATCTCAGCACTGTGTGCACGACTGGCGACCACACGCAATTATGCAGACCGAGGGCTGGCGGGAGAACCAGGCCAGGTGGAGGCGGTACTGGAAGGTGGTGCGGAGGCGATGATGCAACAAAAAAAAGTCTCTGTAACTCTCGCAGCGCAGGGCTAGCGCAGAAAAAGCTGTGTCAAACTACAGCAGTTTCTGAGTGCATCATCTTCGCCTCTTCCAGAATTGCCTCCACCATGGCCAGGTGCCCTCAGTCTGCATAATGAAGTGGCCGCCAGTCGTGCACACTGTGCTGTGATAGACAGCACCGAGCACTGCAAGCTGGCCCCGCAGACCCATTGCGCGCCATGCCTCCTCCCCGTGTCCCCCCCTCATGGCGTGTTCTGCCCCTCGTGCAGCTGCTCACAGTCAGTCAGTCAAGCAGTGTGTGGCCCTGCTCAACCAGCTCGGCCAGCAGGCCAGGGGTTCCGCAGGGGCTGCTGGTGGACTTCCACAGCTGCTGCCAACACTCATCTTCGGATGCGGCATGGTGCCACTGACAGAGGTCGTCCTGCACAACATGCATGCAAGGGATAATCTCATTAAGGCGTCACAGATTCGCGTGGCTCTTTGACAACAGTTACATTACTCAATTGGTCATGATCAGGACCAACTGTGAACACCCTCAGAATGAAGGGAGCTACCAGTAGTGCTGTCGCTGCTGTGGGCTGTGTAGTCAAGACCGCTGCCGTCCATCCCACTCAGGAAGTGTTTCGCATGCGGATCAGTGCGCGGATGCAGCAGGGGTATGCATCATGTGGTCAATGCATCAAGCATGCTCGCAAAGAGCATACACTTCAATCATATGACAAATCATGTACATGTACGCCGCTGCCTTCTGCGGCACGCCTGCGGCATCAGCAGCGGCAGCCCCGGCAGCAGCGGCGGCACCAGCGGACGGCGCCATCCCCTCCCACCGCTCCATCTCGCGTATGAGCCGCTGCCGCTCTGCCACCTGCCGCATGCGCATTTACTTTATCACACGCTCTCATAGTCCTGTGGTCCACGGAGCCGCGCTCCGTGTCGCCGCGGCCACCGCCACTGCCGCACCTATCGCTCCTCCGCGTCTAGCTCCGCGCCCGCCTCGCTGTGCAGCTGCTGATGTGCCCCGCTGCTTGCGACAGCAGCATCGCGCGCCGCCTGCGCCGCCGCCGCCTCCCGGCGCGCCCTCTGCTCGTCCTTCAGCCTGTCCATAATGGACTTTGCGCTGCTGCCGCTGCCGGCGCGCTGCGCGCCGCCGCCGGGGTCCGCCGCTGCTGCCGCGAGCTTGTGCTCCCGCGCCTCGAATTCAGCTTTCATGCGGCGGCGGCGCTTGCCCATGCCCCTGTCGCGCTGGTCCTCAAGGCGCGCGCGCGCATCCGCCGCCTGCCGCTTGGCACCGTACTCTGTGAGCAATGGGGGTAGGGGGGGGCGGGGTAGGTGGGGGCGGTGTGAGCGCGCGTGAGTGTGGCAGTGAAAGGACTGCGTGGTGTGGCGATGAAGCGACTGCATTCATGATGCAGCAGTCTGCACGGCGGTGGGTCGACAAAGGGGTGCAGATTGGAGGTGCTTGCCGTCTCGCAGCGGAACACGAGTGAGGGGGCCCCGCCCCACAGACAATGCAAATTAAAGTGCACACTCGGCTCTGAATTTGATGATTAAGCAATGACGCAGGGAGCATGTGGTGGCAGACATGTGATTCATGACACCGGTGCCAGACTGTGCAGACGGCAACGCCCTGCTCTGCTGCTTGTTGGTGCCGCATGCAGTACATTCTGAGATTCTCACATCGGGGTCGTTGCGCAAGCACTGCATACCAATTAGTCCACAGTAGACAGCAACTGATTCGGCCACCGTTGCACTGGCACCACTGACCAACAGAAGGATGCTACATCAGAGTTCTTGCAAAATGCAGCAACGAACCAAGTTGCACCATTCTGGAGTATACAACGTGCAAGTAACCTGCAGCTAGCCCACACTCAAGTGAGCTCATGGATGCGCGTGTACATACAACAGTCGCAGCAGAGACGGGCATAAGCATTCAGCAGAAATAAACAGCGGACCCGCACCACAGTGCGTGAGTATGTCATGTACTGTGGCCAGAGTGCAGCGGTCACGAACGCATTTGTTGAACAAAAACAGTCGAGCAAAAGGAGGCAAACTCCATCCCAGGAGCTACCTCTTTGTGCTGCTGTGAACGTGGTCGAGGCTAACTGCTGTCATATGCTTGGAGCTGAGGAATTATGTCTCGCACATACAAACATGTACAAGTTTTTTTTGAAACATGTGCCTTTGTCTGCTGTGTAACAATTCGCGCAGTTCCTCCGTATTCTCACGCCCTTTGCTGGGACACGTTCGTCGTGGTTGAAAACTGAAAGCGGATGACAACACTTTCGATTCGGTGCCGAAGTACATGGCAGTGGTTGAGCTGCGATACTCACTGTCATGAAGAAACGGCAAATACAACAGCATCGACACAATCACGCATCGAGAGCAGTCACACAGAATTCCAGATGCTGCTCCGCTGAGAATCGGGGCTTGCTTCAGCACATCATTGGCAATGGAGCGATGAAAGCATGGTGCCGCAGCCCAGGGAAGGTTGATCGATGCTTTCAGCGGCGCATAAAAGGGTACTTCCCAACTTATTACGTGTGTCCTTGCACATGAGGTTCAGTCCTGAAAAAGCAGCAGTAGGCAATCAGCCAAACGATAAGGATGGGTGCCCGCACACGTGAGTCCTGCTGCACGGGCTGGGACGGCGATTAAAGCCTCAAAGCGTCAAAAGTGTGTTTTAAAAAAGTCACTTCATGCAATCAAAATTAGGGCAGCGCACACGGGCACACCGGTGAATAGCTGCCTGACCTTGTGTTTGCGGCTTCACGCTCGGGGGGGTCGGGTGAAATCGGGCACTAGCTCCTCGCAATCCATGTTCCTCAAGCAGACTACCATTAGGCGGTCAAAGTCCCTTCGCATTCCATCCAGCTGTTGAGAGAACCGTTCTCCATCCTGTTGCACATCGTCAAACAGCTTCTCGAGGAGCGCCCGCTGCTCCCGGTAGCCTTGCACCACGTCCATAAAGGCGGCCTGACTCATTGTGCCTGTGATGGCGCACCCTGCTGCTGCTGCTGGGGCCTCCGTCGCGTCTGCGGCGGGCTTGTCTGCTGCTTCATCGACTACTGCATCGACTGGCGACTCAGCAGCGTGAGGCGCGCGTCCTGCCGGTGAGTCTGTGAGCTGTGTAGCTGGGGACTCACTCGCAGGAATCGACGGCGCGACCCATGGCCCCTCGCATGATGTCTCACGTGTACTGGTGCACCTCCAGAATCTCATAATCCTGTCGCGCCACAACTTCAGGCTCAGTGCTTTTTTTTACAAGAGTGTACATACATTCTTGAACAAGCCAAGAATAAAACCCTGAAGTTGAAGTTGCGCTTGCAGTTCACGGGTTGCCACTTTTCTCTTTCTTTTTCGAAGTTTGGCTGCTGCCTGCTGCTGCTGCTGCTGCAGCTATGAGGAAGAGGATGTCATGGGTCTTTGTCGATGGATTGCTAGAGCCTCAACGACATCCCGGCGGGGGGGCTGCGCACGCACCAGTGATAATCACAGAAGCAGAAGAGCCCAAGCAGTAGTTGAGGGCAACAAATCAGCCTCTTGGGGATGTCCAGTGCAATGAGCGCCGATGCCCAGCGCAATGAGCGCCGATGCGCTCATTGGACATCCCCAAGAGACTGATTTGTGCCATCAACGCCGAACTCCAGCGACGTGCGTCCCACTGACAGGTAGATGCTGTTGCTGAATAATTGTACACATGCTGCTGAACCCGTCGCATGTCGGCAGCATTTTTGCTGCCAATGCACTTGTATGATCATGAGCTTCAGGAGCACGATTCCATGTTTGTGTCTGAGAAATCGTTGCCTGTGTGTGGCGGCGGCCCTGAGGTTCTGAATCATCATGTTGCTTACAGTATAGTATAATATTATACTGTAATGCTGACAGTACTGTATTACAATGTCACTAGCTATAGACAAAACCACTACTCCCCCCCGGGCGGCCCCCTCCCTGCGTCCCCTACTGCTGCACCGCTGACCCCGTACCGCAAAAGCTTGCTCTTGCCTTGCATCTTGCATCTCAGCCATCAATTTCACAGTTCTGCCAGACATGATTGCAGTGCGCCACTTGGTGTAGGCACATGCGGGCAGATCACCATGATCCGGGGCTATGTCAGGCAACAAGACGCCAGTGAGCGATCAATTTACCTGGTGCAGGCTCGGGCCTGCGCGGACAGCTCAAGTTTTCCCCACAAACAGTGTGTGTTTTGCGTTGCCATACACTGACAACGCCATCTGTGTGCATCACGACATGGTTAACTTCACGGTTACGAATTCATAGTCATACACCCCATGACTTCTCAGCTCAGAGGGAAGAGTTTGCGGCCACCTCACCAACGCTGAGACAGTTTCGCAACCACCTGCTAATTTATTGTGACTGTCACATGTGCAGTGTGGGCTTTGAAGCTCAATCGAGCGGCTGTGCGCATAATTTTCATGCCACTCGCCCTACCCAGTAGAAGAGCCTCGGATTATTTGCCAGTGGTCAGGAGTGCGAATGCTTCATGATGCAGCACAGATTTGCGACCATGATGACACGCTGCTTGTTGTGAAAGCCTTAGGGTAATTTCTACCATGGTTGCCTGCAGTGCATCATAGTTGAGGCGTGTGCACAGCTTCTTGATTGACAAATGAGAGGTATTGACCATGACAACTGCGGTTTGGGGTGCACGTATTTGTGTGTTCTTGTTGCACAGGCTGTCCCGAATGTCTCAGGTGGCGACTCCAATTGCAGGAGACACAGAATGAGAGAGAAGAGGCATTGCATAAAGAGCAGGCACAAGGAGTGCTGGGCTCGTCCTGCGAGACCTCGAGCCTAGCCTCACACACTCGCGATGATAGATGGCGCATCGGGTGGAACGACAACTAAATTACTTCGGCGGAGCCTCTGAGCGTGCATTCACCGACCCAGCAGCAACGGCAACGGAACTTGCTGCGCACCCGCGTCCGCCTACCGCGCTGACATCCTGGATTGCAGTCGGGCGGTTAAAGACGTGCTGTTGCGCTGCCTGCATTCTGCTTTCCCGCGCGTTTGGCTGTGGTCCTGGGACGGGTGCACGCGAGGAGAAGAAAGGCGACCCCCAGCAGGCGCGCACTGCGCTAGCGACGCGGCTGGGCATGAAGGTCGACGATGTGCTTGTGACGTCGCACATTTGCATGGCAGGGAACAGCCAGGTGCAGTACAGTGACTGTGCTGTGGAAGATCATGGAGGCGCTGCTGGAGTACTCCACGTGGGCAGAGAGGGCCGCGGTGGGCGAGGAGGAGGTGGCACCAGCGGCAATTGCTGCAGCGGGGGCCGGGTCGTGGAGGCTGCGCAGCTGTTCCACAGTGCAGACAGCAAGGAGGAAAAGAGCTGCGGCGGAGAGCGCGATTGCCGCGGTTCGCAATGACCCGACCTACGACGGCTACTTGGCGGCAGTCAGCGACTACAATTGCTCAATCTGGGGGGTTACTATAGTGCCAGTGGGTTCACTCCTGAGCAGTGCGTCCGTGGCGGTGAATTTGGCTGGCGCATGGCGTTGTGCTAACACGTGGTACCACCATGGGTTTTTGCAAAGAATTTCAAGGTGGCACTTAGTCTACTAGCAGCTCATTGATATAGCAACTGCCTGATCAGCAGAGCCCCGGGGGCTACTGGTCCAGCTGGAACAAAGCGTAACGCCGTGTGACAACAGCAGGTCACCGGTTCAGCATGCATATACAACGCAGTTGCGCATGGCAGTATCAGCCAAATGTGGTACGCATGAGGCAAGCCTGAGGGAGACTGCCAGTGAGTCAAGCCTCCGAGTCCATTACAGAACAAATTTTGAAGGCGCGGCATCATTATGATGCAAACTGCGAGCAGAATGACTCAGGATATTGTGCCAGATGTACACACGACACTTGCTTTTCAAATCTTGCCGCCTGTGGCCCGTGAACACAACCAAATTGAATCATGATGTGAGTATGTACTTTTTATTAATCCTCGCTCAGGGCGCGATAAAGCCCAGATGAATGGCATCTGACTTGAAGCTTGCTGTACGGAGTCTACATGTCGTGTGACAGTACAGTCTGAAAGTGTCTCAACGACAACCACTCATGTATATGTATATACTTTGATGAAAGTCGCTTGCCAATGCGGTTTGTATTTTTTACTAATTCTCGCTCAGGGCGCGAAAAAGCCCATATGAATGATAGTATTTAAGCTTGCTGTACAGAATCTACATGTCATTTGACAGTCTGAAAATGTCTCAATGACAAACACTCACTTGCGGCAAACGCCGCCGCCGCCAAATGGCATCTCAAGATCCTGGGGTATGTACTACTTAAGTTTCAGCCAAGTTGCGGCCGCCCTAGACATCTTTACAGCCACTCAGTCTGGCAGACTCACTGGCAGATGTGCACGACAACGCTCTCGGGGCAGATGCGTGGTGCACCTACACAACTGATTACCGGTACTACTAGCACGGGGCTGTTGCCATGTTATAATGCTTTGCGGTACGTCGAGCGACAATGTGAGTAGGCCTAACGTTCCTGGTGTAAAGTCGGAGCTATTTGATGCAAACGGCCTCATCTGCCGATGAGCCTGTGTAGGCGACGACCACAACATGTTTGTCGTTGTCTACGGGGAAGCACCTTCACCAGGCCTACTGGAAGGCGACCACCCACTTGCAGCAGCAGGGAATTAACTTTAACTTGCAATACTGATCTGCACTGCACACGTGCAGGTGGTTACAAACGCATCGTGAATGCGGATGAACATCATCGAGGCTGACGTTGCCTCGAAATATGCTGATGCGTACGCGTCGTGTGCAGGCCAGCGTGCGCAGGACAGGGGCAACAAGCTGCTCGCTGAGCACGGCTGCTCCTTCAGCAACATGCCGGCGCGGATGGCAGGCGTCACCGATGAGACGATCAGGTCGACCGCCTCCAGCGAGGACCTCGACGCCCGCATTCGCGTCTGTCTGCAGGCCATGCAATGGTGGGTGTTGGTGCCGAAGTGTGCATCACAAGCGGCCTCTTCACATTATTAGCACACGTTTGCCATAGTACCTAGGTTTAGCTCAACTGGCAACCTGCGCATTTGCCACCGTTGTCAAAATAGAGCATGCATGCGGCTGTGCACTGCGGTGATGGCAGATGCAAGGGCTGGCAGTTCAACCCACTCCTTGAATGTGCACAGAGGCGCCCATGCACAGATACCTGACCCCAGTGACCGAGTATGCCCCATGTATATGCTTCTGGTAGTGATATACAGATGTGTTGACCAGAATTCACCCATGAACTGTAAGCACACACTTGACACCAGGACCGCTATGGTATGCCTAGCATCACGAGCACTGCTAACACAATTTGTCAAGCACACAATCCGCAGCACCATGCCGATCCGCTGCATGTGCAGTAAAAACGCTCAGGCGCACGCGTGTGCTCATTCATGTGAAGAGGCCGCTGTGACGCACACTCCAGCATCAACACCCACCATTGGCCTGCAGACTGGCGTGTGTATGCGGGCGTTGAGGTCCTTGCCGGAGGCGGTTGACCTGATCGTCTTGTCGGTCATGCCTGCCATCCGCGCCGGCATGTTGCTGTACGAGGAGCCGTGCTCACCAAGCAGCTTGTTGCCGCTGTCCTGCGCATGCTGGCCTGGACACGACACGTACGCGGCAACGTCCATCGGCATATTTTGAGGCAACTTGAACTTCAGCCAAAAACAATCAATGTTCATCCGTTCAGGATACATGTGGAACCACCTGCATGAGTACACTGCAGATCAGTATCACAAGTTGCAGTTCTTTCACAACACAAATCATCTGTATGAAGAGCGCCATTGACCAGGTTTCATGCATCGGCGACGAGGACTCGCATTGATCCAGGTGCGTACATGCCAGTAACGCTATGGAATATACCGGCAGCATGTAATTGTCGCATGATGGTGAGAATACCGACCTCATGCCCGCATCGGAGAACAACCGCATTAGCCTAGCTCGGTTCTGCTACACACTTGATTGTCACCAGCATGTTCTTTCTTCGTCAAGTCCTGTGAGCCTGCTATAGCTACTGTGGCGGCGGTCTTGAAGGTGATGGACATGCTAGCTGGCGCCAGGGCGTAAGGTCGTGGCCTGTTAGGCCTACTTGCTATAGGGAGCTATATAGAGCTGCCGAGCTGCACCAGCGCTGGGTTCTGAAAAAAACGAGTGACTCTCCGCCTTCATCTTGAAGTTGGGTTTCGTGGAAACCATAAATCGGCGGTGGCATCGGCTCGCCACACACTGAATTGCCAACTTGTTCTTCGCCAAGTTCTTGGGCCTGCTACTGGCGCTGGTGGCGACCGCGTCTGCACAGGTGACACTCAGAACGCCGAGTAAAGCAGGATTCGGCTTAACTCATGAAAAGTATCTCATGAAGAGTATCTAGTGTGGGCCCGCGCCTCCTGGCTCACTGAAGAGAGGCTGCTAGTGGCTGCGATGCCTGGTGAGGTCGTTGTTGCGCGCCTCACCCGTGCAGGCACCCTAGTCGAGCGTAATAGACGCATCATCCCTGGACTGCAACTTGATTGATTCTTTTCGAGGAGCTTGCTCGCGTGTAGCGCCTCGGAGAACCTGAGGCCTAGCAGCTTACAGTTTAGTCGGCCTGAGCTGAAGCCAACCTCTGTATTGCTTGAGACCGGCACCATTTACCTTTTGTACCTACATGTATGGCACAACGTTCAGCCTATGCTTGGCCCCAGCTCAGATGGCGGCCATGGCAAATTTGCACAAGGAGCCACCACTTTAGCCCGGCCCTCAAACCCTAGCCCTAATAGCAAACTTGTCACTGTTTGAGTGCATGGCTTGCTGGCCACTCAACACACCTGATTCATGTCATCAACTGTGTACTTGGACGCATGCATCTTACATTTTGAGGCGGCGACCTTTGCACCGTCCTGCAAAGGTCTCCAGCACCTCCCTAGATATGGTGTGTGTACGGATTGAGTCAGCAGAGGAGTGCATTGCATGTCGGCCACATCATAGCTGCAGAGACGTACCAGCTGCCTGCATGTGAAACTCAGTGCAGAATCTATGTCCTTCTCGTATGTGTCAAGGGGTCGCATGCTTGTATCGTTGCCGCAGTGCATCAAGCACCTGCACTCATGTTGCATCTCTTGCATTAAGCGCCTTCCCATCCTCATTCACATGTACCAATTACACCTCTCTGCCCTGCAGTGCAGCAAGTAATCGATACATACCCACAACACGCCAGCAGCATGCACCTTCTGCCTTACTCTTTGCGCCGAGCTGCTGTGTCACCGAGCCAGCAGCAGTTTCTGCCCTGTTCTTTGCAATGCCTTGATGTGTCACCGTCTCTCGCAGTCATCGCCTGCACCACCTTTCCTGCACTGCAGCAGATAATTGATACTGACACCGAGCGAGCAGGCGAGGGCGAGCATGATGCTCAGCGCGAGCTGGTGGTGATCAGGGGCTGCAACCTGTACAATGCCGCCAAGACTGCATGCCGCAAGTGCATAGCCAGCCAGAAGCCGTCTGCGGTCGCGGTGACAAGGGCCTATGCCCTGGTCAAGGGCAAGTGTGGTACATTGCAATGAAACTGTTGCTATGCCATTATGCAGAGCCGTTGAAGCGCTTGCATCAACTTGAAAAGGCCAAGTGGTGCGCAGTGTAGCGCCGCTGTGATACTTGTACTTCTGTAGCGCCACTGAGATCACGTACACTTCTATGCATACTATGTATATGTGTACTTTGAATTATATGTATACATATGTACAGCAACTGCTCCACTGAGATGCGCATTCTGCTGATGCTATTGCTGCTGCTGCTGCTGCTGCTGCAGTGATGACGGTGAACATCCCCTGGAAGTACTCCACCAAGCCCTACCCTCTGATAACTGCTCGCGCTGGCGACAAGATTACCTTCAAGTACGTGGACACCAACCCTCACAGCGTGTGGGCCGTCAGCCCAAGTGAGTGATTTGAAATTGCATTGATGGCACACGGCACGTGCTGTGACAAAGGCACTGCATTGCCAAGGCACTTACTTGACAAGCTGCGCCGCAGGAGTGTCGACCAATTCTCTGTGCTGCGTTCGCCGGGCGAGCCGCACAAAACACGTGGGCTGTCAGTCCTGATGAGGTTGTGAGTCCAGGTGAGTTGTCAGTGCCTACGACCGCAGTCAGCAGCAGCAACAGCGCTTTGGCGCCACCCAAGCCACCGCCGCCATTGCGCCAGCCTTCACCACTGTTCAAGTTGCTCCGCCGCTCACCGCATTTTCCCAAGCTCACTCAAAAGTTGAACTGATAACTTGCAGGCCACCGATTGCATTCAGCGTTTCATCTTCATTTTGCTGACACGTGCACTTGCGAGTCAGCAGCAGCCATAGCTCCTTGACACCATTCAATTGTATGATAAGCCACCAGCGCCGCCACCGCCATGGCCGCCTTCACACCACTGTTGCTGCGCTACGCATCGCTTTTCTCCACGGTGACCGTCACTCTCAAACACAGATGTGGTAATATTGAGGTCACTGTTCAGATGCGGCCCACTGATTGATTCAGCATTTCGTTGTCATTGTGCAGAGGACGTGTGCAACTTCAAGTCAGCGACTGCCAAGCAGCTCTTCGGCACTACCCAGGCCACCGCCACCGCCAAGCCCGCCTTCACCACTAAGCCGCTCACCGCTGGCGCCCACGCCTATGCCTGCGCCACCACTGGCCACTGCACCGGTGGCAAGATGTTCGTCAAGGTGGCCGTCAGGTAATCAGACAGCCACCAGGCGCAGCGACAGCACACACGGCGGAGAGCACTTTGAGCGTGCGAAGTGTCTGTGTGGAGGGTTGTTGGCGAGTGCCCATATGGGGGCGAAGCACAGTACGTAGAGGTGATTTGCCTGGTGGGCTGCTGAGCAGAGTGGACACGATGTGAAGAGAGAACTGTACACTGTATTATGTAGAGGGGCCATGTCGAGGGGGCAACAGCAGCAGCGTGTAGGGATGGAAGGCTCAGCCAAGGCTTGCGCTGCATGGCTCAGGGATTTGGGACGTGCAACGCGACTTGCACTGAAAGCGCTTAGACTCAGAGCAGCGGGGACACTCAGCTTGCTTGACTTCTGAAGGGGGGGGGGAAGGGGGTAGAATTTCACTGTACCTAGAGGCAATGATGTTTCAATGGCGTAGCCGTGTTGCTATCTGATGTACTGAGAGCGCGGCGGGTCCTGCATACTTCAAGTTGTTGACGGGCTCGCTGAGGCTTGAAGATGAGGGCGAGCAGCCTCGCATCTGCGCAGGCTCCGGGTGCGTTGTCTGTGGCTTCCTTTGCGACAATGCCCTGGCGATGGGGACTCCAACTGCGTGTATGCATCAAATCTAAGGACTGTGATAATAGAAGTACCGCTCATCTCGCAGTCTTCTGTCCAGGATTCATTGGGGGGTCCGCCTGCGCGCCACAGCATTGCCCCCTGGTGAAACGGTTGCCAGTAGAGCGACAGGGGTATGCACATGATGTAGACTCGGCTGGCCCAGACAGCTGGCGCATCTTCTGAGCGTAGCATTTGGCAACATTGACTTGACTGCACGGAGGTACAATAATGCCATCATCTTGTTGTTGCAGGCAATGATTGTGCGCACTTTGTTTCAATGGTGTCTGCATGCTGCCAGTATCTTGCTCGCACATGTCCGACTAAATGGCCACCTTCCAGCTGTTTGTGCCAGCTGCTCTTTACTTAGGTTGATGCGCAGAATTCACATTGTGGCTTGCAATTGTGATGGAGGAAAATGGTTTTGGGCTTGCTCATCCTCACGCGTCCCGCAAGGAGGTGGTGTAATGGGGGGCGGGGTGGGGGGATGTGAGTGGGGGTGGGGTGGGTGGTGTCGTCAAGGCGAGGTGGAGACGCGTTTATATTTCTTGTCTAGCATGCAAAGTCTAGCAAGTTCTACCGTCTACATGTCCCTGTTGGCTATCATTAAAGAACTTTGAAATCATCTTCACGCATTGTTGCCACAGTGCGTTTTCACAAACACTCGTGGATTCTGGTAGCAATTTGGACATCTACCATCTGGGCTTTTTTGCGCCCTAGCGAGAGTAACAAGAAGAACAAGTGATCATAAACAAAGGTACAGTATATGCACGAATCTCATCAAGTCATCACGAGATGCTGTGTATATTGAATTCAACTCCATCATGTGTGATTGAGGCGGGCACACAAGGAAGATGTGTAGGGTGGCATAGTATGTGCAAGGTGTGTGCGAGTGTGGGTAGTGTGTGGGTGGGTTGGGTGGGTGGGGTGGGGGTGTGGGGTGGGTGGGAGTGTGGGGTGGGGTGGGGTGGGGTGGTGGTTGTCCAAGGCGAAACGTGCTCTTAAGGCGGAGACGCTGCTCTCTATTCTATGTCTTGTCTAGCATGCAAGGTCTACCAAGTCTACTGTCTATTGTCTATGTTGTCTTCAGCCAGGAGCCGCCTGTGCAGAGTAACCCGCTATACCGCGTGTGTGGTGAACTAGCACCCAACTTCCGGTTCACGACACTTGAAATGGTCATCCGAAGATGGGTCATTCTCGTGCCGGCCATCGGGGCGTCAGGTTAGAGCTGCACAGGTATGGACATCCTGATCGTATGTACATTCCATATATACAGTTGATGCGGGTGCAAGCAATGTGTTAGTCTCCAACACCTCAATTTGCACGTTTCACCACGATGCTGACTGGGTTTTTGCACCAGGGCCACGGCGATAGCAAAACCACTCGCAAATCATGGTTGACTTTGGGTCTAAGGCCGTTACTACTACCGGGAACGTTTCACCAACGGAAACGGTATTATTGTTCCAATATTCAGCGCCAGCACTAGGGACTGTAGCGCGCTTGTGGACTCGTTGGCAGCAGCAGCAGCAGCTGTTGCTGCTGCGCCAGCAGGAGCAGCTCTTGAGCATGCAGCGGTAACAATCTTAGCGCCCAAATGATTACTTCTCCTCGGGAGTGTTGCCCGCTTCCGGATGCGGATAGGGGCTGCAGCGCATCAGGCCTTGCGGGCTTGCCAGCAGTAGCAGCAGCAGCAGCAGCAGCAGCAGCAGCAGCTGCAGCAGCAGCAGCAGCAGCAGCAGCAGCAGCAGCAGCAGCAGCAGCAGCCTTGCCGGACCCACCTGGTGGGCAATATCGTGGCTGATGGCCCCAATTGCTGTTGCTACCACAGTGACTCCGCTGGAGCATCGCCGAGATCTGGGGGATGGGCATGGTGTGCTGGAGCTTGAGTGTAGTCAAGCAGCTGCTGGGGAGTCTGCAACAGCAGGGAGCGTAGCAGTGGTTGTGGTTGTAGCAGTAGTGGTACCTGTAGTTGGGTGGGTACCGGTGCGCCTAAAGTAGGCGCACTCTGTGTTGCGGTTGATTTGTGCAGCAACCGTGCTCGTGACTTGCAGGATTCAGCATCATCCCCCCCGGCCCACGTTTGGGTTCTTTATACACGGCCACATCAATGCCGCTTGTTCAAGCCTCGTGGCAGCTTGTGTGCAAGCAGCAGGCCGTGCTGCTGGGCCATCCAATTTTACAGTGTGCCAATTGGTTGCAGCACGTGTGGTAATGCAGGTGGTGTGGACACGTCACCTGACAGGTTGAGCGGACTCCGGAAGATGTAGGCCTGACAATGCTAAGCCTGACAGTGATAAGCCCAACACTTTGCAGTAGTGTATGAAAGTGGACAAAGCTCGCAAGCACACAGACCAACGGCAGTCGCTGCTTAGTGTTGCTATTACTGGGAGTCCGTGGTCTCTGTCTGTCTAAGCAATGGTCATCACAGTCAATATGACTCCACAACAGGTAACAGCACAGCGTCTGCAGATTGGCATGCCCAGGGCCGCTAAACAACTTATTGTTCAACTCGCAGCTGTGCCACAACATGCTCATGGTGAGGCAGGCTCATGTTTGCCCTATACAAGGGCCCCAAGTAGGAAGCATCACATTCAGGACTTGTGCAAAAAATTAGAGGCACGATGTAGAGAGTGCATGTGTAAGAAGAAGTGTATGTACCAAATAGATACCACCCCTATTCTACGTGTGCACTCAATCATTGATGTAATGTACAGGTGCCATCGCTGCTTAGATGCCCGCAATCTGTTGATTGATTGCTGCAGACATGTTACCTAGGCTCAATTTCGACAAATGGCAATTGTTGACCGGAGGAAAGGGAAGCTTGCAAACTAGTCACCAAGCAAGCGGCGTTTTCCGGCAATGTCCTCCCACTCAGCCTGGCAGGTAGTACAGTGTTGTCGATGCAACGCATCTTCTTTGCGCCATGTACACGTGTCTTTTCACTGTAGTGCATCTTGAGCAGCTTGGCTACGACTAAGCGTGTGATGCGATTGCGTTCTATCACAATCATTGCACTATACTTGGTGTACATTCCATAGGACTGGCACGTATGGAGACTTTTGGCAGAACAAAGTGTTGGCGTCATTCAGTGGGGGCGCTGTTGCTATCACACGGTGTCTCGTGCACATGGCACCACTCAGTGCATTGTTGCATGGAGCTACGCAGGAGTGATTTTGCAGGTCTCAGTTGAGCCTGTATGTTTAGACACCGCACAGCTTGGATAGCATCAGCAGTAGTATTGTCTGGTAGTGAATGTCATACAGTTACCAAGATGCATTGCATCACAACACCTGGCCACAAAAATAGTCTTACAGGTATGCCGAGAACAACTGGGCACAAAAATGATCATACAGGTATACCGAGATGTGTTGCATCGACAACACCTAGGCGCACAGCAAGGATGTGTCTTTGAGTAAAGCGCCCCCGGTCTTCCGTTCCGCACAAGCATGTGAAATATAGCATGTCATAAATGTCAGTGCAGCTGCACCCCTCTTCGTTTTGCATGGGAGTAAGTTGAGAAAAATAATCTGGAGTGAACCTTCCACTGAGGGAAGAGGTTTGGGAGCACACTATACATGCTGAAAAACCAGCAGGCATGAGTCTCATCTCTGATTAGTGACGCACTGCCAACCACAAAGGTGCAAGGAGGAACGCAGCCACTCATGCCTGCTGCCCTACAGGCACTTGTTAGACGTGTTTGCAAGAAAAGTGGTACATGCTGTCAGACTGGTCTTCATGATTTTCTACCAGTGCGCTTATGCCTGCCAACATGACGTTTGCGCTAATTTAGCAGCATCATGGTCTCTTTCTTATTTATGACGCCACACGGGACTGCACAGCATGCTTCGTGAATGCGTCATCATGTGTTACATACACCCACTTTTGGTGCATGACGCAAAGTGACTCCAGGAAGCTGGACAGCCATTTTTATGATCACACATTCAGCACTATCACAATGGTGCGCAACCTGGCGGCACAAATGCAAAATCAAAGTCTGCAATTGCTTGGCGGCAAGCATACTACTTCAGGTTGCAGATCCCAGCACAATGTCATCCATGAATCTGATCATTCATGAATCAATATGGTGAAATTGTCGAGGACGCTACTTGCCGTCCAAACACAGCCAGGACGCATGCGGTAACTTGAAGCACTACGCCATACAAACAGCCTGGACACTTGCTGTCACTGCAGCACACAGTGACCCCAGCAATATTGCCCATTGCTGCATGCCATAGTGCACTCTGCAAACTCCAGAGCCCCCAACTTGAATGTCAGAAGCTGCAAGGTGTCCAGAGAGTCGCAGTCAGAAACCATGTCGACCTGCCAAGGCTGGTTGGTGATGCGCGCTGGGCTAGGCTGAGAACCCTTGTCATACTGTGCGCCCAGGTGTTGTCGATACAATGCTTCTTGTTGCCTTTGCAACACCAGTGTTATCCCGAGCTGCTAGTGTTGTACCGAGATGCATTGTATCGACAACGCCTGGGCGCACATTACTACTAGCGACCCAAGCCCTATTCAAGCTTCTCGCCGCACACGATGGTCTCCTGCAGGTCGTACTCCGCCTGCAGGCAGATCTGGCGGTACCTGGCACTCGGCAAAAAAGGGGGAAACAATCACTGTCAGCAACCAGCTACATTGTGAAAGGCATGTGAAAACATGGTGCAATGGTGTCCTCAGGGAATTGCAAGTACTACAGTAGTATAAAGGCCCCAAGGGAGGCCGGGTGTTGCGTGTCTTCTCATGGCTGACATCCTATAGTCTGCACTGCTGCATCCCAGGAGCATGGACGCTGCTGTGCAGTACAGCCCAACATTGTACTTGAAGTGTACTGCTGTGGCATCACTCTAAACTCTAAGGAGGCCTAGTCTGTCATCCTGCAGTGAGGGAGCAGCCGTTTGGGCAGGGCCTTCCAGAGCAGTAGACTGTAACTGCGACTTGTGGCAATTGATGGTCAAGTCCCCCCCCCCCCCCCCCGCTGCCCCCAAAGAAAACCTAGCCGACCAGCACTGAGTCCGTGTGAAAACAAAGCTTATATCCGCGATTGGTAGCCCATGTGCTCAGCAGCAATAGCGTGAGCGACTGAACTATGAATGTAATGAAAAATGACCCTCATCCAGCGGGTAACATCGATAAAGGCATCCTTTCTATGCTAGCCTACCGGCTGGTACTCTGCAGCAGCTACGTGCCTACACTAGCTGGACGGTACCAGTCAAGAAGTGATGCACGTGCTGCTTCCTCCCCCTGGACTTGTGGACTTGTAAATGTAAAGGCCCCAAGAGAGGCCGAGTTGCCTATGCAATCGAAAAGTTTGCTTCAACGCAGCAGCATAGTCTGCGCTTCGCCCTAGGAGCTCGAATACCGTCGCTGCAGCACAGCCCAGCATTCGCGCTGGACTCTTCGTTCGCAAAAGGTACACTTTCCGAGGCCTGTTCCCCGGATAGATTATATTTATTTCATCACATTCAACGTTGCACAACAGTGCTGCATCTCACCTGGCGGATGTTCGCTCAAGGACGACCCTCAGCCAGCGGGTAACGGCCTCCGCCTCCTGCTTCCTGAAAGGGAAGCGCCAGCGCAAGGCATTGCAGTGGGCATACGGCTTCATACATGCATAACTTTCATCGCGGCAGATCTGAGGCATAACGAAGCAATAATGCTCACGCATGTTTTTTCGTATGCATCTTGAAGCGGCTGCGATCATCACCGACTGCAAGGTGCCACGCCCGCTAGCAGCACGCCGATGCTGCTTCAAATGCTTCTGCACATCAGTGCTGCAATCTCTTCAACGCAGAGCGCTGACCATCAAGTCAGGTCTTTGTTCGATGGTGAAGCAACAATCAACGACATGAGCTCACTGATACATGGACTTGAGGGTAGTATGACAGAACAATCTGTTACTTTTGGTTTTACTTTTAGCTGGAAAAATGGGACCAAGGTTTGAGTGGAAGTTAGGGTCATAGTGCAATACGACGCACTGCTTGAGGCAAGCAGCAGCATACACCAGGTGCTCCAAATGTCCATGCATGCTGTTGATTTGCAAAATGAGGTCTCCCGAGTGATCAGAAGCCCAAGAGCTGCAAGCAGGGCTTTGCGAGTAGGGGCAAACTCAAAGTTGAACGCGCCTGCGTATGTGTTCAGCCGCCTGCAATCTCTGCTGCTGATGTGCTTTCGATGAGCAATCCTCAAGGGGGCATGCTCTCCGAGGCTATCTTTGGGCCCCGCGCCTCAATAGCAGCAACTGAGGACGCCTTCTTCGTGTGCAACTGCGATGGAGGTGCTTAAAGCTACACCACGTCCCAGCTTGAGAAGCATTTGCAACTCATGCAGGTCTATATATACATACTTGGAGGGTACTATAAAGTACGTTACTCCTACATTCTTGTGGGCAAAGGCTGCTTTTGCAATAGAGCCATCCCGCCTCCAGTCATTTCTTGTGCCTGTACCCGCTTGGATAATGCACATGTGTACTAATCGAAGTTGCGCACAAATGCGCACCAGGCATTGTTGACACAATGAGTCATACAGGTGTTGAGGTGCACTGTATTGCAGAGGTACAGGGGTGCGTTGTACTTACAACGCCTGTGTATGGCAGCCTGTGTGCGTCACCCAGGTACCAACTTTCTATTGACAACATCTGGGGAGAACATTTGAGGTGCACACAACTGCCAGCAGCATACTGTGCCGCATACTAAGCTCAAGGCAAATAAATTGGCGTACCTGCGTGCAATAGCTGCGGTTAGCGCCCCGATGTGCAGCGACCGCGGCGACAGCTGCACTGGCGCACCAGGCGCAGCAGAGGCGGCAGCGGCAGCAGCAATGCCCAGGATAGACGGCACAGAAGTGCCGCTGCTGCCACCTACGTTCATCGCAGCGCTGCTGTTGTTTCCAGGAGGTTTCAGAAAATGACTGCTGGCATGGCTGCCGCCGGGCCCGCTGTCCCTGCTGCCGCTGCCAGTGCTGCCGCTGCTGCTGATGGCTTCGCCACTGCCGCTGCCCCTGACATCGCTGTTACCACCGTCGCTGCCACTACTGAGGCCTCTGCTCAGCCATCTAGTCCCGGAATCGACGCGTGTAACGCCACCAATCGTATTAGCACCAGTAGTGTCTGCATCAGCGGCACCATGTGTGACAGCGGCAAGCGCGGCAGCGGAATTCGCGGCAGCGGCGACTTCGGCAGCGGCGGCGGCGGCGGCGGCAGCGGCGGCGGAGTCCCTTGCGGCCTGCGTTAGCGTTGCCAGCTCTGTGCGGTACTCTTCTTCCGCCCAGCACCCCTGCTCACAGCGCGAGTCATTGCAGCAGTGAGCGCTGCTGCTTTTGTGATGATGCTCAGTGAGCGAGGACTGCCGTTCATTGGCACTGCCATTGCAAAGCGTGCTGGCGATGTGGCCCGCACGTCTGCTTTGGAAATACTGTATCACAGTTCATGAAAGTTCGAGCCCTCAGCAGGGACCCTACAGGTCCATGAAGGCCCGCCGGCAATCTTTTTGCAAATGACTTCAATTTCTCCGTGCTTGCAAGGCCTGCTCTTATGCAGGCCGCCTGTGCTGTGCTTGACGGGGTACTCATGGACTTGTATTGATGTCAAGCGGTGCAGCAGTTTCAGAGCTAAGCATGCAATTAGTTGCAGTACAACCGCTGTACAGAGAGCAGTGGGCGTACTGTACCTGCTGCCTGAGCTGCGCTTCTTCGTCTGCGGTGAAGGCGGCATCATGGCGCAGCTGCTCGCCGCCCTCCTCGCACCTGTTATGTGGGTGTGAGGATAAGAACGAGAATGGAATTAAAATTAAGTTAGGGGTCGGGCTGAGGCTACAATTAGAGGTCAGAACAGAGCTGTGGCAGCTGCTCGCCACCCTCCTCGCCTCTGTCATTGTCAACAGGTTGGCGCCAGGGTCAGGGTGAGGGTAAAGAATACGATGAGGGTTAGGGCTGGGGTTGTGTATGCGTTTGAGTTGGGCACTGTGAATGCGGCGCTGTGGTGCAGCTGCTCGCCGCCCTCCTCGCACCTGTCATGTTGTGGTGAGGTTGAGGGTTCAGCAAGGGGATAGTGCTACGTTTAGGGCTAGGGCTACGGCCATATGTAGAGTTCGCATTAGAGAGCTGTGAAGGCAGCGTTGTGGCGCAGCTCATTGCCGCCCTCCTCGCACCTGTTAACAGAAGTGCTTCATCAATGATTCGGTTAAGAATCTGGTCAAAACTGAAGTCACAGTTGAAACCTAATGGGCACAACAAAGGCGGCATCATGACGCAGCTGCTCGCCGCCCTCCTCCTTCACCTGCCAGAAGTGACGGTTCAAACTAGGGTAAGGGGTGGGGGTGGAAATTGGCGGCAACCACGCCTTGTTGAGCGTGCTCACCAATGGCTGCGCGAGCGTCTACAATCAAAGTTTGTAATGAGCAAAGACCAAGGGACGTTGAATTTAGGACATCGGGTAGGGTCTGGGGCAGGTCAGGAGTGAACTGACCCAGAAATTTGCACAACTGGCAACTGCAGAGCGGCCCCTGCAGTGCATTTCCGCAGCACATGCGCACGTGCGCGCCTCCAGCACTTACACTGCTCAAAGTCACCGTGTTTGGCACGCTGGGCAGTGGTGTCACTAGTGGTAGCACTGTCCCTACACGAATGGACAAATCGATACCTGCGCAGCAGCCCGGCGGCGCATTTCCGCACCGCGAGCGCGCGGGCCGCCATTGCGTCCGCTGTTTACGCAATGCCCTATACAGTTACCTGTATATAAATATTTTCATCCCTTGCCATGCGAGCACTTTCCGCTGTGTACCTGCCCAGTAACCCGGCGGCACGATTCTGCAGCGCGTGCACGCAACGCCGCGGCCTCCATGGTTGGCCTGATCCTCGATTTTGACCGTGGGGATGTGGTTTATTTCCCCAAAGCGCACACACAAGCTTCTGCGTCTCGGCAGCGTCGACCACAGCGATGGTACTGACCTATGTTCTCCTGATCCTTGATCGTCAATGACAAAAGTTGCAAGTACCTGCGCAGCAGCCCGGCGGTGCGTTTTCGCAGCGCGTGAGCCCGCGCCGCCGCCTCCATGGCGTCTGCCACCAGCGGCAGGCCCCTGAAGTGCGCAGGGTCTGAGTACTTGTGCAGCACGGAGAGGCGCGCAAACGCCGGCGTCTGTTTGCGCAGAAATCCGAAAAAACCAAAGGGGGGCAGGGGGTTGGGTTAGGGCTGGAGGTTGGGTGGAGGGATTAAGTAGCGTTTCATGCAACAGCAAGAGTGACAAAACAGCCGCCTCCATGGCCTCCACCACCAGCGGCAGGCCCCTGAAGTGCGCAGGGTCCGAGTACTTGTGCAGCACGGAGAGGCGCACGAACGCCGGTGTCAGTACGCAGGCCCAAAGGGGGAGAATACACAGGGGGGGGCGCAGGGGCTATCAGTGAGGTCTGAAGGTTGGGTGGAGGCACTGGGTCCGAGTACTTGGACAGCACGGAACGGCGCGCAAACGCCGGCGTCTGTGTGTGCAGAAACGTCGAAAAATCAAGGGGGGGCAGGGGGGTTTGGGGTTAGGGCTAGCGGTTGGGTGGGACGTGTACAATGATAAGAACAGCAGCGCTGATGTGTCAGGAAAATTAAAGGTATTGTGCTGCAGCCCCCTGAAGTGCGCGGGGACGGAGCACTGGCGCAGCACGGAGAGGCGCGCACACGCCGGCGTCTGTGGGCAGACACGAAGGGGGCAAAACCAAGGGGGGGCGGCTTCGAGTGATGTCTGAATTTTGGGTTGAGGAATTGATTATGTAGTGATATATGTGACAGCAAGAGGCGCACCGGCAACCGTGTGCAGATTTTCTGAAGAGAAAACCCAGAGGTGGTTGGGTTGATCTGAATGTTGAGTGCGGGTTGGAGCTAGGGTAAGCCTGCCACTACAGGTACTGCCATGGGATGCGCTGGCTTTGGCACATGCGAGGTGCACTGAGAGCTATGAATACATGGGCACTGCATTTAAGTGGCAAGCCCTCCAAGGCAGGTCAGAGCAATCTTAGAATCATAGTGTCAGCGGGGCGTGTGGTAGAGGCCAGCAGCATGGTATGGTGAAGCCCGACTGAACTGATTCTGCCGTGGTGGTGAACTGTGCCTCCTTCACCCAGATTCTTTCGACGAAAGCATTGGGCACACTGATTTCTTGGAAGTGCTCATGAGCTTGTATACCTACATGGGCCCCATGGATTTGTCACGTCATATGCAACAACTGGATCAGCGCCGCACCCCAACAGCTTGGACTCTGGCAGTGCTGCGATGTCATGGCAGTGTCCGAGAAGCGCAAGCAGTCAGCACCAAGCTTTCATTCAAGCACACCGCAGCTGACTGAAATGCAGCCTGCTATGATTTTTTTAATGTCATGAGATCTATGCTTGAACGACAACGAGAAACAAAGCTTTCATAAGCTTACACAACTTTTCCTGACCTGCAGAATCCCCCATGCCTCCTCCAGGCGCCGCTGCAGCTCCTGGCCGCTGGCGCCACCACCGCCGCCGCTGCTGCCGCCGCCGCCGCTGCCGCTGCCGCCGCCGCTGGCAGTCGCGCTGCTCGTGACGCTGGTCAGGCTGCCGCCGCCTGATATGCGCCCCATCTGCAGACATCAGATGCGCAGAGCGTCCACGACATTGACAGTCGAACATTTATCACTGAGACCGTCACGTGTCCATGCGCTCATTTTTGTTGGAGAGTACAGCAACTGACGGGAGGGCATTGACACCATCAGGTGTCCTCTCGCTCATTATTGGAGAGTAACGCTACTGAAAGAAGGCCGCTTATTAAAAACTACAGCAAGTGACAAGGCCGCTGGGGTGACCGCGCACTTGCAACAAAGCAGAGACTTGCTTCAGTGGTGTGGTGCTGTATAAACAACGAGTGCGCGCCTCAGTCACCGCACCACCGGCAGAGTGACCCGCTTCACTGCAGTCCTCGTCCTCATTCACTTTGCCCTCTCAGCAACTTAGTTGATTGAACCTTGAGCGTAAGGCCAAGATAACCTTCTAACCCAACCCTGCCCTTGCCCCTGCTGACAGTGCGCAGGCAACAATTGTGGGGGAGGGTGGTGCTTTGAAGAAGTTTGAAAGAGCGCACCATCGCAGCAGCAGCTCGCCCCCCCTCCTGCTGCTGGGCGATGCCACAGTCCCCCGCGCCCCCCTCCGAGAGCACCCCCCCTGCGCGCTCCCGCGCCGTCGATGCCTCCTCACACTTCAACTTCAACCCTGAACTTGAAGTTGAACCCGACGCGGCGCCTCTGTCAGCAGGTGCCCCTTCGCGTGCCCCTTCGTGTCCCCGTGACCCTTCGCGCGCCCCTTCGCCGCCAGGGGCCTCGCAGCACAGCGGACCCATGCCGGCGGTGCTGCCGGTGTCGCGGCGGCGGCGCTGCGGCGGCGGGGCGCCGGCGGTGGCCGCACGCCGCGCGAATGTGTTCGCAAAGCCCGGGCTGCGAGAGGGGGAACACAAAATCGGGGTCAGAGACACGAAACAGGGGTTACAGTTCGAGACAGGAGTAGATGAGGCACAGAGACAGCAAACGCGGTCGCCGCCTGCTGTGCGAACGTGTTCGCAAACCCCCGGCTGATGAGAGAGCAGGCAAACGAGGGGTACAGTCACAGTGAATGCGAATGCGGGAGAATGACACAAAGCGCGCTAGAGCAGGAGCCGGGCCAGGACTATTGTCAGCGCCACAGCGAGTGTTATCACGAGACAAATGCAGCTGCATCAGGCCGGGACTATTGTCAGGGCCAGAGCGAGCGTTATTGCAAGCCAAGTACATGGGCAGCGCACACACGTTGAGCGCTGTGGTCTGGATCCTGAGTGCCCACGAGGCGCGCCAAGGTTAGGTTAGGGTTAGGTTCAGAGCCAACTAACCCTAGCCCTCCGACCCCTGTTGAAAGGCGCCTCACCCAGACTCATGACTCAGTCTATACCGCGCCTTGGGGTGGCCAGACACTTGTGGTGCACAACAGCTACAAGCATACAGAGTACAAGACTTCGTTGCAGTATCAGTTTGCAAGCTCTCAGAACGCAGTGCCGACTAGGTTGCTGCACAGGATGAGCCCTAGCAACACACCAGGCACACCCGGTCTACCTTGGGGCTTCTGAATGAATACAACTCCAAGGATACGAGATCCCTGGCCTCAATTGGGATTTCTTCCAGTAACATGCATACACTCACTCTATGAGTAGGACAGGCCGTATACTGTATTGCATCATGCAGTATATATATATATATATATATATATCGCATGTATACATACTTTAGTGACATGCTGCGCAGTACTGCTGTTGTGCTTACAAACGCGCCTCCCCTCTGATTCACGGGTACACTAACTGCACTGATTTACTTGTACGAAGAAGGTCATCTCAGGGGCTTCCCATTCATGGCCTCCCCAGTGCTCATCCACGGTCGCGCAGAAGGGGTCTTCCTACACAACCCCTCCCCTATGAGTGACTCATGAGTCACTCGCCGGACCCAAACACTTCTGTTACGCGCAGAACATTCAATAAGTCTGCCTCACCCTTGACGCGCCTGCAGAATGGCCCGCTTGTCTGACCTAGAAGTTTATTTAAGGCAGCTAATTGAAGCAGTGCATGGACATGTCACCTGAAAGTGTCTCCATGCATGGTCGCCACAGTACTTGTCCAGGGGCGCACAAAGTACTGCTCCAGCACTCTCCCTATGAATATTTCACGGAAACTCAAAACGCTTCCTTTTTGGATACAACATTCCGCAAGCACATGTCTCGCATTTCAGAAGTACTAACAAACAAAAGCCCGCTTGTCTTATTCAGAAGTTCATTGAGAGTCTTGTAAACATTGAGGGAAAACATCGCCTCAGCTTGTCCGATCTAGAAACTCATCTCATCAATTGTCTGTACAAGCATATAGAAATGTCACCTGAATGGGTCCCCATGCGTGGTTGCCCCGGTGCTCGTCCAGGGGCGTGCAAAGTCCCGCAAGCGCATGTCTCGTACTTAAAAAATAACCTGCTAATAGCCCGCTTGGATGACCTAGAAGTTCATTCTTGCGTCTGTACTTCGTCATAGAAATGTCACCTGAAAGGGTCGCCATGCGTGGTCGCCCCAGTGCTCGTCCAGGGGCGCGCAAAGTCCCCCTCCAGCGCCCCCTGCCCTATGAGCCTACCGCCGTGCGCTGCCACCTCGCGGCGCACGGCCTGCGCACTGCGGCGGAGCGCTGCTGGCTGCAGCAGCACGCCTCGGCGCCCCTTTTGAGCGCTGCCTACCCTCGCCTGTAAGGGGTTGTGTGTGGGGGGGGGGGCGAGGGGGATCGCAAATAGCATTAGTGAGAACAGCTAAAGTGATGCGGATCGAGTATGCTGTGGCAGCGGAGCGCTGCTGGCTGCAGCAGCATGTCTCGGCGTCCCCCTTGAGCGCTGCCTATCCTGGCCTTTAAGGGGTTAGGGGGGGGGGGCAGTGACACAAGTAGCGTTGGGTAGAACAGCCTCCCGGGGCGCTGCCTACCCTGGCCTGAAGGGGGGGGGCTAAAGGGATTTAGATTGAGTATGCGGTGCACGCTGTGGCAGCGGAGCGCTGCTGGCTGTTGGAGCACACCTCGGCGCCCCCCTTGAGCCGTGTCTGCCCTGGCCTGTCAGGAAGAAGGAGGGGGGGGTTCAGGGTCAGCATAGCGTCAGAAGCTGTCTTGGAGCAGGAAGAAGGGTCACAATCAAGTGCACAACGCATGCTGTGGCGAGGGAGTGCTGCTGCGGCACCCGCTTCCCCCCCCCCTCCCCATCTAGTAGCCCCCCACTGCCTACCCCCCTAGCCCCGCCGCACCCCCCTCTCCCATGCAGCACCCACCCCTTCCCCACCCACACACTGCCGAATCTGGTCTGCCTGAGGGGCTGTTGAGAAAGGGCCAGCATTTGCTCGTAAGTGGCAATACGCTGCTACTTGACTTGACGACTCGACTCGCCTGAGTGCCCCGTGACTTGGTGAAGTGCTGGAAGACCTCGTCCGCCTTTGCGAGCTCTGCCGCGGCGTTCAGCGTTCTGCGGCAATCACATTGGGAAAACCAGGGCGAGAACGAGCATCAGGGCTTGCATCAGGGAGGCAGGTATGCAGTGGCAAAACTAACCCTAACCCTAACCCTAAACCCAACTCTGATCCTAACCCAAACCCTGACTCAAACCCAAACCCTAAGCCAGACTGCTGTTCGTTTCATGGCAGCACTGGGTGGAGATCACGCCATTGGTGCGTTCGTGGCAAACTTTCACAGCAGGATTAGGATTAGGGTTAGGGTTAGGGTTAGAATTTGGGGTTGGGTGCGTGGCCCCGTGCAGCCGGCACAAGCTGGCAGTTCAGAGGCTGAAGTCGAACACAAAGCATCCACTCTTTAGACATCAGCGAAACAAAGTCTACTTGGGCGCTCAGCTCAGACTTCCAGACAATGCCAGCTCATAGCGCAGCAAAGTGTCATCGCATGTAGCACCAACGCCTCAGAGCTTCAAGGTCACGCATACCTCACTTCCAGTTTCACTGCTCAGAACGTCAACTCCCGCTTTCAGCTCAAACTTCAAGATTGATCACTTGTAGGCGTCCCCCTGCCCAGCCACAGCCACAGTTGCATTGCACATCAAAGCTTCAAGGCCGTGCGCACCATCACTTCCGGTTTCACTCCCCATAACTTCAACTTGCACTTCAAGATGATCACCTGTCAGTGTCCCCCCCCTGCCCAGCCACAGTTGCATCACGCTCTTCAATGTCACGCAGAACTTTAACCCCAACTTCATGTTCATCACCTGTCAGCGTCCCCCCTGCCCAGCTGCCGCTCGCGCCTTACGCGGCCAAACTCATCGGGCCCCATGATGAATGCGGGGACCTCAAAGTCCTCATGCCCGCCTGCGAAATCGCTGACCCCCTCTGGCCTGACTCCAGGGCTTGCGCTACTAGGGTCGGCGCTATTGAAGTTGGGGTGTGACGACGGGGGCTGCACCAGCAGGGAGCTGGGATCGAAGTGGCGCTGCAGGTGCTGCGGGCGGCGCCAGCTGGCGGCGCCGTGTTGGGGCCCTGTGGGGGGTAGGGGTGTGTGGGGTGGGTGGGGGTGGGTGGGTGGGGGGGTCATGGTCAAAGTCATCGCGGGGGGGGGGGCGGGGGGCGGGGGGGGGTATGGTCAAAGTCATTGCAAAAAGGGGGGGCGGGGTCCATGGCACAATGATCACATAGTGAGCCGCCACTGTGACATGAGGGGGGGGGGCATCATGGGCACAATGGCCTTGTGGTTTGCCTCCGCAATGGAACCAGCAGAGCGTAGACTGTGCTGGCAATACACTCAGGATTGCGGGCGGCGTCAGCTGGCGGCGCCGTGTTGAGGCCCTGCAACGGCTTGCGGGGATCCGACTTGTGGGGATCATGCTAAAGGTTACTGGACGCGATGTCATCGTCTAAGCAGTTGCAGACCCTTCAGTGTACCTAGCTAATAGTGGAGCAGCTGTCACAACTAAAATGTATGCTGATTAGCTTGGCGGCGCTGGGGCATCCGGAGCGCATGGGTTCCGCATGGCTTGCGGGCGCCAATCACCAGCGCTTCTGGGGTCATGTTGTTGGTCTACTTAGGCGCGCTGTCAGCGTCAACACTACTGCAGTCAGTGCTGAGATGCCTCATCCTTTCTACAACGGAACAGGGCTGATATCCAAAACCCCGCCCCTGGATTGTCCCTTCTTTGAGCTGGGGTAAGGGTCAGGATTTATGCATATAAATGTGGTCGAAGGAAAGAGATCGGCCGCAAACATGGGCTTTGGGCTAGGATTGGGCTAGGATTAGGGTTAGGGCATGATTCCGTGCGGCTCTGCCCTCGTACATGGATGCACTTGGCTTTGGTTCTGACCTCGTAATTCTTCGAGTAGGTATGTGCAGACTTATGGAAAACACTCACGAAGTTCTTGAAGCAGGCATGTACCGACTCATTAATACACTCAAACAGAACACTGCCTGCTGAACGTCTGCGCCAAGGGTCCGAAACGCACTCCGGCGCTGACACTCCATGTACCCAATGCTGGAGACTCATGAACTGAGATGAGTTCATCTGATGAATTCGCGCAAACGCTTCTCACCTAGCGCCTGCGCCAGCTCTGCATTGGCAACGTCAAACATGGCCGCCCGCTCCGCTTCCCCTGCGAGCCTGCACAGCAAGCCGGATATCATAGGGCGCAGTTAGGGGCGGGTCTAAGTTCACTGTCAGTGGCGGGGTTCGGTTTTTACTTGTAAGGATTGAGGTTAGCAAAGAAGATGGCCGCCCCCTCCGCTTCGCCTGCGAGCCTGCGCAGCAAAGTCCGGTTGCATAGGTTGTAGTTATAGTCGGGACTAAGCTCAGCGTCAGTGTCAAGTTCAGCGCCAGGTCAGTGTCAGTGGCAGGGTTCGGTTTCAACTTGAAAGGGTTAGGGTTAAAGTCAAACATGGCCGCGCGCTCCACTGCAAGCCTGCGCAGCAAGCCATAACTTTGCAGGTGGTAGGTAGGGTCGGGACTAAGCTTAGCGTCAGTGTCAAGTTCAGTGTCAGGTCAGTGTCAGTAGTGGGGATAGGTTTAGGGGGAAGGTTAGCAATAAACATGGCCGCACACTCCGCCTCACCCGCGAGCCTGCGGAGCAAGCCCCAATTTGAAGGGCTGAAATGAGGGTCTGGACCTAAGGTCAGTTGGTATTCACAACATGAAGCGTTAGGGCTTTATTGATGTTAGGGTTAACGTCAGGGCTAAGGCAGAGGATTGTCATTTGAGCGAGTAGGATGCGCAGTAGCAGAGCACGACATTGTCGCACGGCAGGGGGTGCTGAACCAGACACGGTGACGCATGCGCTGTCAGTATGGCTGCATGGTATTGCGTCATGAACGCAGGGCGCGCTTTGCAGGTGCAAACTCATGATGTCCACCTTACGAGGATGTATGTAGTGGGGAACCGTGGGTTTGGTGCCGCAGATCAACAGGGATCAGCGACGAGGAGTACATACATACCGTACCTACAATGCTTTTTTATAGTACTACTAATAGTAGAAGCAGGTTTGCCAGTGATCGGGTTTGTCGGTGAGCTCACGCTGTGTGCAACCGAGCGCCGCAAACATCGATTGTGCGCGCTACATGGCAGACCAGTCTATCATTAACAAGTTGCTGGATTGCTGTTCAGAAGCTGCCACTTTGTTGATGAGAGGCAACACTTGACCTGCCCCCTGAACCTCATCTCAACTGTCACTGCTGCTTGCTTGGGGTACAATTGCCCTGACCTCAATATGCAAGCCCCGATACCACTCTGGCAAGTGAGAACGAGGCTCAAGCGCGTCGGCGCCGCAGTCCGCTTTCCCTTTGGAGATGCCTGCGCAGCCTAGCCGTGACCCTGACTCAAAACGCGTAACTCGAGCTTCGGAGCACCCGCTCTAGAACTGACAGTCCCGCCGCGCGTACCCAGGTGCGCATTCACAGCCTCGAGTGCGCCTCATCCAGGTCCAAATAATAATAGAAGTATGTTGTTAAAAATAACACTTCAGCATATAAGAAGTAAGGCGGTCGGTCCGCGCAGCTGCGGCGCGCGTGTGCGCGACGCATGCATCCCCGCACATCTCTGAGCACTGCAGCGGGTGCCTTGTACTCATACGTACAAACCTACACTTCTGCCCTCGATGGCCCGTGCCGCAGCCGCGGCAGCATGTAGCGCCTGAGGGCTGCAAGAGGTGCCTCATATGCACGCATGCCTGCGCTTGCCGCCCTTCATGGCCCAACTCTGACACTGCAGCAGGTGCCCTTACTCATGCCTGCATACCTAAGCTTTTCCGCATACATACCTACGCTTGCCGCCCTTGATGGCCCACGCAGCAGCAGCAGCGACGTCCAGCATGCCTGCGGCGCGGCCGGACCGGGACGGCGGCGGCGACGCAGCGGCAGCAGGCGTCGACGCCGCCGCCGCTGCGGGCGCCATCGCCGCTGCTGCCGCCACCGCCGCGGCAGTGTCCGCTGCGGCATCACCTGTAGCGATAGCGAGTTGAATGTGGCAGTTCTCAGTTAATGCGGCAGCGCTCAGCACTGAAGCGTTGCGGTTTCGGCAGGGATTGGAGCATCGCTCCAGTCGAGCTGCAAAAACGCAAATGCAGATGCTGCGTTCAAGAGAATTGTGCTGCCCCGCACACGCACAACAGCGTGCGCGCCGCAGGAGGTGCACAATTTTGTGGCATGTGTGGTTGCGGTGGGTAGCATGCAATTGTAGGGTTTCCACTCGCACTGTTGCAACACGAGTGGATATGGCCTCAGGTGATTGCGGTTTCTGCTGGTGAACGATGCGCGGGCAGTCTCTGCCGCTGCCGCCGACGCAACTGCCTCTGCTGCTGCCGTTGCTGCTGCCGCTGCTGCTTCCGCTGCTGCTGCCACCACTGCCGCTGCTGCTGCCACCACTGCACCTGTCATCCTCCCCCTGCCGCAGAGTGGCCTAGAGCGGTATCACGTGTGCCTGTGTTGCACAGGCGGTTGCTTGCACGTGCAGCAGTGCTCCGTGCTCGGCGTTGCGCGTTGCGCCGCTGCTGAGCAGCTATGGCCAAGCTACAGCATCTGTTCTTCGTGCACGGATTGCAATGCGGTTTGTACGGGTGTTGTTGACTCATGTGCAACACCGCACCGGCGCCTTTGTAGTGCACGGTCAACAGCGGTCACTGCCAGCAGTGCGAGAGTCTAACCGCGTTTGAGCATGACCAACAGCACACTGCATAGTATAGATCGCTTGGGGTTGAGTGCAAAATAAGCACGTATTTGAAATTTAATAACGTGTTCATTTCAGGGGCGCGCTTGAGCCAGCGCAGCAGGCGTGCGAGACGGTAACCCAAGAAGCCCACAAACCGATGCGTCCATCAGTCATCCGCGCGCAACGCAGCCCAAGTTTACTTGACTCATATTTACTCTCAAGTGCATACACCAGTACACACGTACATACTCACCGCCTGCAGTGGTGCGTGCAGCCCAAGTTAACCCGATTCACATGCTTCAAAGTACAGAATCCAGTACACACATACATACATACCGCCCGCAGTGGTGCGCGGCCGCGCGCCGCCGCCCTCCTGGCTCAGCGGCAGCGGCTGCGGCGGCAGCAGGTGCTGCGCAGCGCCGCGCATGCCGTGCTGAGCGCTGCTGCGAGCGGTTTGCGCGCGCCGCTGCGACGCCTGCGAGCGCGGCCTGCTGAGCAAGGATGCTGCCGTCGCCGGCCGCCTGCAGCATTTTTGAGTGTTATAAGATGCTGATGAGATGTTTTTTTGTCATTGCTTCACCATTTTGAGAGCATATCGCTGACGACAGAAAGGATGCGGCGCCCGCGAGCGCAGCCTGCTGAGCAAGGATGCCGCCGTTGCCGGCCGCCTGCAGCATTTTTGCAAGGTGTCAGCGTCATTAGTCTGTCTCGGCGTCATTAGCCTGGAGACTTCTACTCTGAAGGACCTAACCTTCCGTGGCATTTCAGATTGCATGAGTCACTGGTCTTCAGTATCAGATCTGCAGCGATTTCGTGCATCGTTGAGTGTTACTGGATGCTTTTGAGGCGATTTTTCGTAACTTCTTCATCACTTTGAATGCTGATGAAGCAATGGATGTACCACCTGTGAGTACGGCCTGCTGAGCAAGGATGCCGTCGTCGCCGGCCGCTTGCAGCGGTTTCGCATGCTGCTGAGTGTTAGTGGATGCTTATTTAAGACTATTGTTATCATTTTACTGCTCTGAAAGCATGTCGCTGACGAAGCAACGGATGCGGCGCCTGCTAGCGCGACCTGCTGAGCAAGGATGCCGCCGGCGCCGGCTGTCTGCAGCATTTTCTCAAGGTGTCAGTCAGTAAAAGCTTCAAGCACTTCTTGGCGTATACGAGTGATTGTCAATGCGCGTTGAGACACATTCAAGTTTTCACAAGACATGTGAATTCTGGTGACAAGCTGGACATCTACCATCTGGGCTTCTGGTGCCCTAAGCAAGAAACGATGAACACTACATCTTCGATGTAATCTAAGTACACATGATCGTCAATGCACACCGAGGTGCTTGCCACGAGATATGTGTCGACTTTGATAGCAGGCTTTGATTGATGAAAAGCAGAATCCAGGGGGGGGGGGGGCACATGGAGGAGGACGTAGGGGGGGATCTCGAGATGCCATTTGGCGGCGGCGTCGTTTGAGTGGGTGTCATTGAGACACTTTTAGACTGTCACACGACATATAGATTCCGTACAGCAAGCTTCAAGTTAGATATCATTCATCTGGGCTGTTTCGCGCCCTGAGCGAGAATCAATAACAAGTACGCCCGCTAAACCACAAACTAGCGCGGAAGAAAGCAGCTGCAGCGGCGGGCAGGAGGACGACGACGACGACTGGGAGGCCTATGCTGACGAGATCTGCAGGAAGGTAGTGCCCCGCCGCCGGCGCGGTCACTTCACGCACGGACTACAAGCCGGCCTTTCAAATGTTCTTTGACGTCAATACGAGGACTGCCTGGTGGAGGACCTAGAGGCTGCCTCGGCTGGTGCCGTGGGCAAGCCGACGCAGGCTACACTTATTGGTGACTCGCGTGACACCAGCCGCCGCCGCCAACAGGCTAGCGCGCGGGTCCTGGCGCAGCTGCGCAGCCAGCGTGCGTCCGGGGCAATGGCGTGGATGAGCGTGCCGCCCGCTGCCAATGACCGCCCGGGTGCGGCGCCCATGTCCAGTATGGCAGCAGCCACGATGATTTTGGTTGCGATCTTTATAGACGGGTGGGGCATACAGGGCGAGGTGTGCCCATGGCGGTGCAGTGACGTGAGCCCCACCTCCATGCATGCGATCAGCTGCCCCAGCCAGCACATACGGGGGCACCACGCGACACACACTGCCCAAAAGCGGTGCCTACAGCGCATCTTGAGACAGCACCATGTCTCTATTGTCCGCAATGAGGACGCTAGCGTCTTCAAGGTACCGGGGTATCGGGCGGACACAGTCATTGACCCAGGGTGTCTGCACTTTAGCAATGCATACCGTAACAAGGGAATAGTGCTAGACACAAGTGTGCGCGCGCCCACAGCGAGCTCGTACCTGACAGGCAAAACAAATGCCTCGAACACGGACGGCTATGCTGCTGGGGTGGGGGAGGACGCGAAGGTCAAGCACCACACCGGCACCTTGACGTCATCTTGGGCTTTCGTGCCATTCGTGCAGGAGTCGTACGGACGGCTGGGCAAGCAGACAAGCCTTTTTGTTAAGGAGTTGGCAATGCACTCAGCACTGTGCTCAGGGGGGGGGAAGGCAGATGTGTTACGCAAGGCCGGGTTAGCTAAGCGTCAGATCCACATTGAGCTGAGCATATCGCTGGCGCGGGAGTTGGCGGAGCGCGTCATGGCATACACACGTGGAGCGCGAATGCTGGGCTGTGTTGCGGCGCCGGTATCCAAACTCCTAGGGCACAGCGCAGACTAGGCTGCTGCGTTGACGCAAGCTTTTCGATTGCATAGGCAACCCGGCCTCCCTTGGGCCTTTATGAATACAAGTCCATACGTACTTCTGAAGTACAGGCTTGCTCTCCCTCCGAGAAGAGGGTAACGACCTGGCAGCGGTGTTTGACCAACTCTCCCTTAGGGAACCGGTCGTTGCCAGGTCGCCTCGCCAGCCAGCCGGGAAACAGGGCGAGTCAGACGTAACGCAGGCCGGTGATAACAGCACCCACGCAACAATGACCGAGACAGCATCTGTCACGGCTATGGTTGCCAGTGGAAAGCGCAGTCGACGCAGAGGTAAACACAGACGGCGGACGCAGGAGCGACAGGCCCAGTGCGACAATTTTCCTGCACCCCTAGGGCAGCTGGCACCAGCCACCACACCGCCAAGGGGCGGTGCCTCTGCCCCCTCAGCACCAATATCCGGGCCGGCGAAGGTCACCACCGTGACGGTGGCGACCCGGATACCCTCAACCGTGTGCCATACAGTCACCGTGGAGGAGCAGCAAGACGCGCTGGCAAAAGCCACCAACTATGGCTTTTCCACTTGGCACACGGGCCTGCAGGCACTCCACAAACAGGCGCTTGGGGAAAACACAGCGACGCTAGCACGTGGTGGGGAGCTTCGCCCCGTGAGCAACGTGGGCAACGGCAACTGCCTGATTCATACAGCTCTACACGGCATAGGCAGCGTCGCAGTTGAGCACGGACTGCCGGCCCCAGCGCTGGTGATTGCCATGCGAGAGGCACTGCTGGACGGGATGGTGGCATACGTCACGCAGGGGGCGGGCAAACAAGGGGCCAGCATGTCATCGATGCGTCAACTGACCGCGCATGCCGCAGCCCAACCTGCGTGTACACGTGAACAATTCGACACGTACGGGACACGCGCTCGCTGCCTCGCAATCGAGTACGGCACAAATGAAACGGATAGCAAGGACAGCGGGCACACGCTCCTGCTGCAACGCCTACAGGAAGAGGGCGTGTGGGGACGGCCCCTCGGTTTGTCTGTGTGGGCCATTGTTGCAGCGGTCTACGCGGTCTCGGTGACGGTGTGGCAGGCCAAGCCTCAGGCCACTGGCAGCACGCAAAAATCAACAGGGCTGGTGCTGGCACAACTGATGGGGCTGCCAGCGGTATTCGCACCGGCGACTCCAGCTCAGCCTGACTGCCATCTGGATGTGCTGTGGACGCCGCCTGGGCTATATACAAATGTGGGACACTTTGAACTGCTTGTCGCCCCTGCGGCAGCTCCGCCCTTGCCAACCACTATGACAGCGTTGGCGACCACTCAAGCTGACAGCACCCACATCACGGCTCCGAGTCGGACACAGCCCCGTACTGCGCTGCAGTTGCCACAGCAGCCTGAGCCACTGAGGTGTCCACTATGCACACTGGCATTTTGGCAGCTTGGTCAGAAAGAGGACAGCAAACAGCGAGGCAAACTGTCAGCTGCGAGCCGCATGGCACCGGTAGTGGCCCACTTCAACGGTGGTAGCTGCACGAGGTCGATGCTGAACCCTGAGGCGAGCACATCACACTGTCAGCAAAATCCGGCGGCAGCATACGCCAAGGGCATCCAGCAGCAGGTTGATCACGACCCATCCGGTGACCGTGCCCCTTCAGGCAGCAGTACCTGCAGCACTGGGGCACACCATGCCAAGCATGTGCAGGAGATGAGCACCATGTATGGTTGCACGGCAGAAGACTTCCTACGGGCGGTAAGGAAGCTGAGTGCATGCACAGGTGCCTGCGGCCTGGTCCATATGTCAGCCAGCGCGGGGCAGAGGCAATGCGCGCTGACCTCGCCATGCCACACGTGTCGACGGAATGGAAGCGCCCCCACGCGCGCACGCCCGGCAGTACCCCCGGGCCAGTCCGAGGGCGGGGGTGCGGGTAGCGACGGCGCGGCCGCGGCGGCGGGGGCTGCCGCAGCGACACCTCCAAAACTACCGGCGGTGCCGGCTAGTGGCGCTGCCAACTCAAAGTCTAGCAAGAAACGCCCGGCGGCTACGGCAACCGGCGCGCAACGCCGGCGCCGAACGGCAGCTGCTGCGGCACCGCCTAGCAGCGCCGGCAGCCGCACTCAGTCTGACAGCCTGAGGCTGCAGGACAGCAGCCCCTCCCACGGGACGGCCGTGGGATGGGCGGACATGGACGTGGACCCGCCGGACGATGCCGCGTCACCGCCCCCCCCGACCACCACCACCAGTGGCAGGCCCTCAAAGCCCCAGGCACGAGCATCCCTGGCTTGGGACCTCTCGACGCCCTCGGTCGTCCACGCACTTGACCAGACCAATGAGGCGGATCTACTGCTGCTGCGGTTCACCACGACTGCCAACCCCTTCCGCACTCAGCTGCAGTGCACCCAGTGGGCACGGCTAGTGGAGCACGCCACACGACTACTGGCGGACGCCACAGACAGTGCACGTGAGGCGGCACGGGTGCGCCTCCACCATGGTGCCGGGGCGTTTGCTCATCAGGTTTCTCAGACTCTAGTGCAGCGCGGCTACAGGCTGCTGCACCTGCTAGCAGCGATGGCCTTTGGTAGGCAACCGGAGGGAACCGGTATGCCGCCTGCGGCCCGGCTGGCAGCGTTGCTGTCTGGCGACTTCGCGGAGCTACTGAGAAAGACGCTGTCAGCAGCAGCGGCGCTGCGGGCCCCCAAACCAAACAACGCAGCTATGGCGTCGGCACAAACGAACTTCGATGCCGACTGGACGGAGGCTGACTCCAGGCAGCAAACAGCATGCGCTGCCCTCTCAGGCAAGCGACGGGGGGTAGGCTTGGCTGCCGCACGACTAGAGGCGCGTGAAGCATGCGCCCCAGCAGACGAGGTCACGGCACAGGTGCTGGCAGCAAAGCACCCTGAAACTGGCACCCGGCCGGGGGTAGTCGATACGCCAATGGAGCAAGTGCGCGGCCTGGTACGCGACGCCCGGCGGCACTGCTTACACAGCGCAGGGGTGGCAACGACCACCGGGCCAGCTGGCAGCGGCAGTCCTGTCTTCGAATCGGGTCAGGCACATGATCACAGCGATAGGCCTGAGGATGCTGCCAGCGCAGCCGGACGGCGCCTCGAGGTGGAGGCGGCAGACATACTGTCGACCTTGTCCGCAGCAGGGGCGGGGAAGGCAGGAGGGCTGGACGGCCTACGCTATGAACACCTCTTGATGGCCGCTGGGCCTGGTGCACCAGTGAAAGCAGCCACCCGCCCTGTGAGCAGTGCCTCGCCAGGACTAGCTGGTGATTCAGAATCAGATGTGATGGAACCGGCATTCGCCCATCACCTGGCCAAGGTGTTCACGACGCTGCTTGTTGAGCCCGAACTGCTGCCGGAGCAATCGCAACGGCTTCTCCGCGCCGCGGCCCTCTCAGGCATAGGACAGAAGCGGCGTCCGATCGCCTGCTCCAGTGTCTGGCGCAGACTCCTCGGGTCCACAGCGGCACGGAGTGTCAAGGGCAAGATATCGGGGCTGCTGGCCTCCATGTCGCAGTTTGGCGTAGGATACCGGTCTGGCGTCGAGCATGTGGCAGCGCGCGCGCGCGTGTGGCACGAGCTGTATGGCACCACTATCCAACTGGACTGTGAGAACGCATTTAACAGTGTGGATCGCGCCGCCATTGTGCGGGGGCTTATGCTCTTCTGTCCGGAGCTGCTCCCGCACTTTGAGTCCGTATACTGTGGTGACACTGCCCCAGAGATGCGGGTGGAGGTGAACGGTGAAGCTCGCATTATCTGCTCCCACCTAGGGTGCCAGCAAGGGGACCCTCTAGGGCCGCTGTACTTTGCAGTGGCAGCGGCCTTCCTACTCTTCTACCCTGATGGAGTGAATGCGACGCCCGGCAGTATGCCGGCCTACGGCCACAGCACAGCGGAACCGCCAGCCCCGCACTGCGCTTTCCTGGATGACCTCAACGTGCTGCAAGCTGCCTACTTCGACGATGCAGCGGCCGCTGGGGTGGCAGAGGTGATCCGCCGGCTGGCGGCAGGGGGCCTACGCGTTCGACCAGACAAGTCGCTGGCCATCGCCATGCGCGGCACAGTGTTTGATGAAGCGGCCAGAGCACGCCTGCGCGCCCTTGACATACCGTTTGTGGACACCACCATGCCAGAATCCAGTCAGGGCTTTACGTCGGTCGGGGTACCGGTAGGGCACCCAGCCTATGTGCACGCTGCCATGAGCAAGCATCTGGTCGACGCAGGGACATGGCGATTGTCGTGGCAGCTAGCTGGAATGGCGCGGCATCACCTACAGGCAGCACAGTTCATTCTACGCAGGTCACTGACGAAGCGCATGGGCTTCTTAGCTCGGGTCGTTGACACGGCTTTGAGTGAGACATGGTTGCACGCGTTTGACGGGTTCTGTGCATGGACGCTCGAACGCATGCTGCATCTGCACGGCTGCTCTACCGCGGCAGCCATGAAGTCACACCTGCTGGCCGCCTGCACTGCTGGTGACAATGAGGAAGCCAGCAGTGGCAGCGTGCTGGTATTGCCGCGCTTGGGCCCGCCAGAACTCACGGACATCGCAGTGCCACTGCGGGCGTCACGGTTGCCGGAGCGACGAGGCGGTCTGGGCATGCCGCTTTTGGGGCTACTGGCACCAGCCGCATACACGGCCCAGGCATGCACAACACTGAGGCCGGCAATAATTCATGCCACTGTGGCAGCAGGGGCCCTGAGGCTCGGCACTGACGAACACGGCGCAGTCACCTGGTTCGCGCAGCACTCATGCGCAATACGCGAGGACCAGGGACTGCCGCCAATCATCGAGGCCGTGCGACGCTCTACGCGAGCGCTGACAGCTGATGGCGGCGAAAAATCACGCACAGCTGTGGCCGAGCAGCTCCCAGCATCGTTGCTACGGTGGGCAGCAGATACGACGGCCGCAGCGTCGATGCTCCCCACTGCGGTGCAAGCGATCTACGCCGCAACTGCCGTCACGGAGACAGTGACCACTGAGCCAGCCCCACACACCCACGGCATTGTGCCTGGCGCCGAGGCGGCCGCTGCGGCGGCGACCGTACCTGGCCCTCAAGCCGCTGCCGCGGCTGCCCCTTCCACGCCCGCTAAAACACAAACTAGCGCGGAAGAAAGCAGCTGCAGCGGCGGGCAGGAGGCCGACGACGACGACTGGGAGGCCTACGCTGACGAGATCTGCAGGAAGGTAGTGCCCCGCCGCCGGCGCGGTCACTTCACGCACGGACTACAAGCCGGCCTTTCAAATGTTCTTCGACGTCAATACGAGGATTGCCTGGTGGAGGACCTAGAGGCTGCCTCGGCTGGTGCTGTGGGCAAGCCGACGCAGGCTGCACCTATTGGTGACTCGCGCGACACCAGCCGCCGCCGCCAACAGGCTAGCGCACGGGTCCTGGCGCAGCTGCGCAGCCAGCGTGCGTCCGGGGCAATGGCGTGGATGAGCGTGCCACCCACTGCCAATGACCGCCTGGGTGCGGCGCCCATGTCCAGTATGGCAGCAGCCACGATGATTTTGATTGCGATCTTCATAGACGGGTGGGGCATACAGGGCGAGGTGTGCCCATGGCGGTGCAGTGATGTGAGCCCCACCTCCACGCATGCGATCAGCTGCCCCAGCCAGCACATACGGGGGCACAACGCGACACACACTGCCCAAAAGCGGTGCCTGCAGCGCATCTTGAGACAGCACCATGTCTCTATTGTCCGCAATGAGGACGCTAGCGTCTTCAAGGTACCGGGGTATCGGGCGGACACAGTCATTGACCCAGGGTGTCTGCACTTTAGCAGTGCATACCGTAACAAGGGAATAGTGCTAGACACAAGTGTGCGCGCGCCCACAGCGAGCTCGTACCTGACAGGCAAAACAAATGCCTCGAACACGGACGGCTATGCTGCTGGGGTGGGGGAGGACGCGAAGGTCAAGCACCACACCGGCACCTTGACGTCATCTTGGGCTTTTGTGCCATTCGTGCAGGAGTCGTACGGACGGCTGGGCAAGCAGACAAGCCTTTTTGTTAAGGAGTTGGCAATGCACTCAGCACTGTGCTCAGGGGGGGGGAAGGCAGATGTGTTACGCAAGGCCGGGTTAGCTAAGCGTCAGATCCTCATTGAGCTGAGCATATCGCTGGCGCGGGAGTTGGCGGAGCGCGTCATGGCGTACACACGTGGAGCGCGAATGCTGGGCTGTGTTGCGGCGCCGGTATCCAAGCTCCTAGGGCACAGCGCAGACTAGGCTGCTGCGTTGACGCAAGCTTTTCGATTGCATAGGCAACCCGGCCTCCCTTGGGCCTTTATAAATACAAGTCCATACGTACATCTTGTAAAATTGTAAATCAGTGGCCGCTTTAGTCGGCAAAGCGCCGTAGGTGAGGTAGACAAAGGGGTGCCTGAGGGGGAGTGGTTTTTGGTGTATGTGCACAAGCCTTGGCAAAGGGTTTGCAGTTTTGAGGACGGCCTTTCCACGACGCAATATTAGAGCCTCTGTCTCAATTAAAAACAAAGCACGCTGGAGACAAAGAGTACCCCCACCGCCTGCAGTACCACTTCTAGTGTCCTTCATCTGCTTCTACAGTATCCTACGCCGCAGCAAGAATCGAAAGAGAAACGCTGGAATGGGTCCGGCAAATACACCAATAAAGCGGCACTGTCATCAGTATACCAGTGGTTTGCAATGATGTTTCACATGATGTATTACAAAAATGCTATGTGTACAAGAATGGGGAACAGGCTTAAAGAGCGTGAAGTTTCGTGCAGACGTCTGGGATAGGCAGCAGCATGTGCATCACTCCTTGCTTGGCACCGACCAGCAAGACTAGGCACACAGCTGTCTAGCCGGTAGGCTAGCAGTTACACTGTCAACGGCTCCGACCACTTCCCCCCCCCTTACCAGCGCAATCGGCAATACATCACAGCTACGTTTCTTCATGAGTTTTGTGCCACTCTGCCTGCCGTTCCCTATCGTAGTAAGAAGGAGCTTGCTGCCGTCCGTGTTCATGACCCTAACTAACCCTAACCCTAAGCCTAGCAAGGAACAGCCGCAAAAGAAGGGTTCTGGGGGGTGCTGATCAGGAGGCCATGTCCTGAGTTCAGCAGTGGCGACGATGCTGATGTCTGACATTGGCTCTATTGGAGCAGCCTACGAGGAATATGTTATGAGGCGCTTGGGTCCCCCTTGTGACGAGGCAATAGACTCGTTTCTGTCACAAGGCGCTTGGGTGCTTGCTGCCATGACTGTGTTGAGCAATGCCACATCTATGTCGAGCGCTGCTTCAGAGCCCCTCCTTGCGCAGCATCTCATGCGCAGAGCAGCCGACACTGACAACGGCATGCAAGAGGTCGGTATGGCAGTGGTAGCAAGTCGTATTCGCGGGGTCAGGGTTTGGCGTTGACAACACCTCGGCGCACACAGTGAAATTTTACCTGGTGATCTCAAAGGTGGCAGTGAGCATTGGCGAGACCGCCACGCCCTTCGCCGCCGCTTCCTCCCTGAGCATCTCCATGGCAACAGAGTCCTGCGGAGCAGTGTTCAGCAAGTAGAGTCTCAGAGCGAGTAGAGTCACTCAGGGGCGTGGACGATCTTTCGCAAGAGTAGAAATTGACTCAGAGTCTGCGGAATCATAATGGAAACGAATCAAAAAATCGTAGAGCACAATGGTGTGTGGGGGTATCGGCAGTCCCCCTGCAGTGCACAGTCAACAGCTGAGGGCGGTAGGTATCACGACAACAAAAAAGATGTCGTTGTCTGCCCCCCCCGCCCCCGCCCCCCTCCCCCCGCTCTCACCCCTCCACCTGTGAACTGACACTCCCCATTGCCCGCAAGCCCGGATAGCACAGCACACTGATAATGTACTCTGCGTGTTGTGTCTGGAATCTTCTGCCTGCATTGAATTGTAAACGGCGGATAATCAACTGTCGTCTGCCAGAACTTTTTTTTCTTGGTGTGACGCACCGTCGGGTATACTTCAAGTATAGTTAAAATCCTGTGCATAGAAATATACTTCATGGGAAGCATATATGCACGTGTATGGCTCAGAGGCAATGGCCCGGAAGGTCAAGCCGGTTTCAAATTGCGGAGAGCCGTCAGAGTGTACGCAGCAAGTATACAGCACTCGAAAGAACCCACTTGGTGTAAGGGTCAGCAGAAGGGGCTTCACTGCTCCAACAGCAGGAGACCAATGTGAAAATTCATACTTCCAACTCTGCCACATTTTGAATACTGTCACATTTGGTGAAAGAGCTGGCAAAGCTTGACCAATGTGCACTAGGAAGAAGGAAAAAAACCGGGGCTTCTTCACACCGAACTTGATGTCTGAGTACGTGCAGCAGCTCTCAGAGGGGGGCTCGCCTGTAAAAAGACACGTTGACGCTGCGCCGCGCGAAGTTCATTCTAAGGGTCATTTTGAAGTTCATGTTGGAGTTCATTTTGAAGTACGTGCAGCAGCGCTCAGAATGCTCGCCTGTATGGAGGGCACGTGGACGCCGCGCCGCAGTCACAGCTAAGTTCGCATTAAAATTCACTTTGAAGTTAGTTTTGAAGTACGTGCAGCAACGCTCAGAATGCTTGCCTGTATGGAAGGCACGTCGACGCCGCGCCGCACGCGCGCGAGGTTTAAGGTCTTATATTATTCAAAGCGCATACAACTTGTATTTGTCAACAAACACAGAAGATGCATTAAAAGAATATAACGCATTAACAATATTGTGCTGAGATTGCTTGCCTGTACGGAGGGCACGTCGACGCCGCGCCGCACTCACAGCTAAGTTCACATTAAGTTCAATTTGAAGTTAGTTTTGAAGTACGTGCAGCAGCAATCAGAATGCTTGCCTGTATGGAGGGCACGTCGATGCCATGCCGCACGCGCGCGAAGTTTTTGTTTCTTCTACTTTTTAAAACGCATACAACTTGTTGTTGTCAACAAACACAGAAGATACATTAACAAAATACTGTTGGGGTTGCTTGCATGTATGGAGGGCACGTCGACGTTGCGCCGCACGAGCGCGAGGTTTCAATTCTTCTCCTTCGAAGTACTTCTGTTACTTTAAAGGCGTATACTTCTAGCTTGTTTTTCCAAACACAGAAGATGCATAAAAGCAATATAGTGCATCAACAATATAGTGCTAGGACTGCTTGCCTGTATGGACGGCACGTTGACGCCGCGCCGCACGCGCGGCGAAGCTTATTTTGAGATTCATCTTGAAGTGCGTTGTGCAGTAGATGCTCAGAATGCTCATTTTCAACGTTGCTTGCCTGTATGGAGGGCATGTTGACGCCGCGCCGCACGCGCAAAGTTTTGATTCTGCTATCATTTTAGAGGCGTATAATTTTTTTCTTCAAAATAAAGGATGCATTGAAACAATGTAGTGCATGAACATATAGTGCATAAACAATATGTTGCTTACCTGTATGGAGGGCACGTCGACGCCACGTCGCACGCGCGCCAGGAACTGCGCGTGCGCGCGCTGCGCGTTGGCGTCCGGGTGGAAGACACGCGCCGCGTCCATCGCGCGCTGCCGCGCCGACTGCCGCGCGTGCAGCGCCAGCGCCGTCTCCACAATCCGCTGCCGCACCTGCACTTGTATGTGTGCGACAGCAGCACACGCGGGTCAAGTATCGGCGGCGCTTGCCGCAGGATCAGCGAAGTTTGAAGTGAGGCGTCCATCGCGCGCTGCCGCGCCGACTGCCGTGCGTGCAGCGCCAGCGCTGCCTCAACGACTCGCTGGCGTACCTGCACCTGTGTAAAATCTTATGCACAGCGCATGCAGGCAGACTTAGCGACTGGATTTAACACTTGGTAAAACGCTACACCGAGAATAGAGGGAGTTGTGCCGACTGCCGCGCGTGCAGCGCCAGCGCCGCCGCCACAATGCGCCGCCGCACCTGCGCTCGCACACAACAACAGTGCCAGCGCGTCAGGCTAGCGGCGGCATTTGCGGCACGAATAGAAACACCAAAGTGAGAATTGAAGCGCACTTGTAGACGTCAACTTCTGAAATGTCAACTTCAAGCGCGCAACCACCAGGGCGCCGAACTGCGCCCACCTGGCGTTTGGCAGGCGCTGCATGCATCGCTTTGAGCTGCGCCTCGCTTGAAAAGCCAGCAGCAACCATGTACTTCAACTTGTGAAATGTCAATTTCAAGTGAGCACGCACCAGGGCGTCAAACTGCGCCCTCCTGGCACTCGGCAAGCGCCGCATGCATCGCTTTCAGCTGCGCCTTGCTCGAAAAGCGACAGCAGCAGCCATGTCCTTCAACTTGTAAACGTCAACTTCAAATTGATACCCACCAGGGCGTCGAACTGCGCCCTCCTGGCGCTCGGCAGGCGCTGCATGCATCGCTTTCAGCTGCGCCTCGCGTGAAAAACAGCAGTCATTCACTTCAACTTCTGAATGTCAACTTCAAGTGGGCACCCACCAGTGCATCGAACTGCGCCCTTTTGGCGCTCGGCAGACGCTGCATGTACGCGTGCAGCTCGGGGACCGCGATCTTGCGCCTCAGGTTGGGCCGGTTGAGCGCTGCGTGCTCCAGCAGGCCGCTCGCAATAAGTTCAACTTGCCGCTCCAGGGTCATGGCAATGGGGACTTCCGGCGCATCCGAGGGTTGTGCCTGGTAAAGCGGCAATTTCACAAAAGACGGCAGCGGGGAGGGGGGGGGGAAGGGGGTTGAAAGTTGGCGTCCCCCCCATGCTTCACATTCAGAAATGATAGCCACATCTTCAAAGCATCGGGCGCGACGCACTTGAAGTGGCAACTATGTCGGCGTGGCCAGTACTATGTCCGGTTGCTGCGTATCACCGTCATTCCAGCAGTGGGAAAACAGGTGCACTGCTCGTGATCCTGGCGTGTGAAGGTTGCGCGAGGAAAGCCGGCGGTGGGGTGTGCACAGCAGCCATGGATGCAACCATCGCGAGTTCCAGGGCGAGTCTCTTGTATCTGGCAACCCGCCCCTAGCTGTAGGGTCACCACAACTCTGGAGAGTGCACCAAACCCCAGCACGCAGTCTGCGCTGCGCACTCAGGGTTAGGGTTAGGGTTAGGGTTAGGGTTAGGGTTAGGGTTACTCTGTATCCTCCCCACCATCCCCCTCAACCCCAGCACACCGTGTGCGCTGCGCACTCCATTATACTACACAGCCATCGCGAGTTCCAGAGTGGCGATTACGCTGCTGTCAGACCTGCAAGAGGTCGCTGCAGGAGGTCGGCTGTGTGGTGCGGAGAGCAAACCCAGGGCTGGTGTCAGGTTTGCCGCAGCTCTGGTCAACAGCTGGTAAAAGGGGTTAGAATTAACCCTAACCATGACCCTAAACCTAACCCTAAACCTAACCCTAACCCTAAACATCTCAATCTACTTCCAATGCGAGGGTTACAGTTAGACCATATACTGCACCAGATCCCGCAGCCACCGGATGCCTGCTGTGCTGCACACCGCAGCATACATGCGTGCATCTCCCCACACACCTCAAGGGGTACATTGTGCCGATGTACTTGATGAACTGCCTTGACCCCGCAAGGTCAAAAAGTGCTGAGTCGTGGTGGAAATCGGAACTGGGGAGAGCATTAACCCCGGACTCTCTCCTTCCCCCCCCCCCGCCACCCCCGCCTGTTAAGCTAACCCTGGCTGATGCGCTGACCTGTGCCCATACGCGAATTGGCAGCTTGATGCCAGCGCCGCTAGCTGCCTTCATTGTGTGCTGGAATTGACAGGGGCTTTGAGAGGTGATGCACTTGCAACTGGCCAGAGGGCTCAGGACTGAGCCTCCGCCGTACGATCGCATCAGTAACAAGAGCACGTGAAAGTTGGCATACCATGCGCACCAAGTTTACATCAAGGTCACGGCCAGGCCAGCAAACGAGGTGACGGCAACCTCACGACTGAGCCTGCGCCACAGCTGCGCCCTGGTGTTGTCGATTCGACGCATCTCGGTACCTGTACAACTCTCACAGTTGTTGACACAACGCATCTCAGTAGCTGTACGGCACTGAGTTGATTAGTGTCAGTGTCCGACAGTGTCGTGTCTGCGTCTGTGTCTGTGTCAGTGTCTGCTACTCAGTATCGTACAGGCATCAAGAGGCATCAAGATGCGGTGTTCAACAACACTTAGATGCACACCGTGCTGTGCCGAGGTGCAGACCAGATGCAGGTGACTGGTATGGGGCATACGCAGTGGCTTGAGGAGAGAGCTAGAGTTCACAACTTGGTCAGCGCTCAGCACCCTAAAACACATTTGCTCGCGCAGTGTTTGTTCCACAGCAATTGCCACTGTACCACTTCAGCCCAGAGAACACAATGCGCTGATGCAATGCCATTTTCTCACAATTGCACCAGTCGGCGGCCGCGCTGCGCCCTCGCCCGCCGCCGGCGCCGCCTCCGCCGCCACCGCTGCCGCTGGCACTGGTGCTGCTGCTGCTGCTGCTGCTGCTGCTGCTGCTGCTGCTGCTGCTGCTGCTGCTGCTGCTGCTGCTGCTGCTGCTGCTGCTGCTGCTGCTGCTGCTGCTGCTGCTGCTGCTCCCGCTGCTGGTGCAGCATGCTTCCGCGTCCCTGGCCGCCCCCTGTTCACCACCCAAGCGCCAGCATTTTTTGACACGGTCAGCCGCTGACTGACGCTGCCGAAACGCTGTCCGACAATGCTATGTGGAATGATGTCAAAACTCAAGCGGCATTGTGTTGGGGCTTTGAAGTCAACGATGCTATGGCATGAAGTCAAGACGCTGGCGGCATTACCTGAGGCCGTTGAAGTCCGCCAATGTCTGGAGTTACTGATTGCAGGTCATGTAAGGAAGGCAGACAAACGGAGGGTGGGGCATGCCCCTCACCCTGCTCGCTGTGCTTGCCTGAGGCCTTCAGCTGCATCTGAGACTGGCTCCACATCAACGTGAATGTCACGTCCAGCAATTCTTCTTTCATGTTCTGTTTGCGTCTGCCCTGCTCCGTGTACACCGATGGGTCCTAACTTAGCTGCCGTTGTCATAACTTGTAAGCTTCAAAGGCAGGTATTGTGAAGCTGCCGGTCTGGATCAGATGCATTGTTGCGAGAAGACCAAAGCGATCACTTTGAAGTGAGTGCATCAATGAGTGCATCAATTAAGTTGTTGCGTTGTATGGGCTGATGTACACACGTGTATGGTGATGGTGCAGGAATTACTTCTAAGCCTCAGAGGCAGTTGTCATGGAGCTGCCGGCCAAGGTCGTTTGCATGGTTGTCGTCAGAACGCCGAAGCGATCGCTCCGAAGTGAATGCATCAAGTTGTTGCATGGGTTGGTATGTATAGTGATGGTGCATGCGGGCGTTCAGTACAGCAAATCTCGCGTTGAAGCATATGCTGGAGCGACGTCATTGTTTCTCTATTCAGTCTTGGAACTACAACGGCACACGATGTACTGGCCAAGACTGCCCTGCGAATGTTTTCTCGGGTCGTGCACTTGTGCACGAAAATGAGTTGAAGTAACAGGTGCGGATGCACAGCGTGGCACACTTCCCGCGCCAACACGGCTCTTTCATATTCTCAACTTGTAAAGGCTAATGATCACTACAGCAGAAATATCAGTCTCAATGATCCTTGCTTGGAGGTTATCATTACCTGCTGCCCATGGCTTTCCTCAGCTCATGCACATCCGCTATGCCGTACATACCCCTGCCCCCCTGTCCAGATTGTGCACAAGTGCACCTGCAGACGATAATGAGTTGAAGTGCGAATGCGCAGCGTTGCACACTTCTCGTACAAGCACATGGCTGTTTCGTGTTGTCAGCTTGCAGAATTTGTTGATCAATACAACGAGAACTTCAGTAAAAAACCATTTGCTTGGAGTTGCATCACCTGCTGCCCATGGCTTTCCTCAGCTCATGCACATCATCAATGCCGTATATTCCCCTGGCTGCCCTGTCCAGCCTGCTGGTCGCCTCGATGTTTGCCTCCCTCACAGCAGCAAGACGTATCGCCAGTGCCGCCTTGCTTATTCCTGGGCACGAACCAGCGCGCGTCGGTGACACCCCTAGTCCGACCATAGCTGCCAGGAACTCCCTGCTGCTGACTCGCTGATTCCTCCACGTTGGCTGCTTCCTTGCTGGTTTCTCCTTTAGAGGTCAGATTCTACTGCCACGAACCGCATGTACGGCACCATTGCCGCCGAGAGCAGCAAATCTCTCGGCCTAGCCTGGAATCAAACGAGCAATCACGTTACAAAACCGTTCAACTTGAAACCCCCCGCGGAGTGGCCCCTCGTGCACTGACGTTGTGTTACTGCTTCGCGTGGTGAGCAGAGTGTTGCACGCTTTCTGCATCAGCTTTCTTGCTCGATTTCCTGCGTGGTGCGCTGCAAAAGCGTGCGACTGGCGTGCCTCACCTGTGTGTTACTCGCTAGGTGTTCTCATTTTGACGATTTTGCCGTCCGTTGTTGCGGCTGTCTCGTGCGGCTTCACTGCGACTTGAACGAGTGTTGACTCGCCGCTCGCGATTGTCTAAACGGCAGCAGCAGAACGCACCCACCAACCGACTAACGATGGTCAGACGAGCGCGACCGTATGTGCCAGACAAAGAACCCGTCCTGATGCTTATGGCACAGGCGCGGCTGCTTCCAAAGTCGGCCTGGAGCCTATGCTGGAAGCTTCACCTTAACTTGCAGCCAATGGTCTGCTTTGCCTTGAACAGGGGCTCTCTACGGTGCTACGCAGCAGCAGCGGTCGCCAAAAGATAGTCAAGCTGGACGTCACCGATCTGATCGATATTCCGCTTTCAAGCCTCCCCGAGCAATTGGAATGCCTGAAGGTGGTGCAGCAGAAACCAGTGGCGGGTGCAGCCAGTATGCTTCAGCTCAAGTCAGTGGAGTTTCTTGACATCGAAGACTCAAGTCGCAGTGCCGCTGGGAGCTGGGTGAAGGGATTCCTGGCAGGTCTCACGTGCAAGGTGCACTCACTGCGCCTGCAGACGAGCGATCGGGGCCTTTACAAGGAGCTTGTCTTCCCTCAGGGCGTCACAAATTTGGTGTCCGCAAGCTGATCATGCGAGATGTGCAGCCGGTGCACGTTCCGTCATGCCTGCGCTTCCTCGAGCTCGCTGAGGTTCAGCAATACAACAGGCCACAAGCGCTGGGGTACATCAGAGGAATCACTGGCCTTGAGAGCCTCCACCTGAGCACCAGAGGCAACTTGCGCAGTCTCCGGTACCCGCCGCGTCTGCGTCACCTCGTCATCGTATGCGCGCAGTTTGAAGATGTATCACTTCCAGCGAGCCTGCAGAGCGCGACAATCAAATGCATCCAGCCATTCAACGAGAATCTCGCTCGTCTACCGCCGGCACTGGTCACCCTCAACCTGCAAGCGGCGACAGGATTCAACCGGTCACTTGGGAACCTGCCCGCAACCCTGGAGACACTGCGCCTGGGATCAGCATTCAGTCAGCCACTGGGAGCTCTGCCCGCGGGCTTGAAGGTGCTTCAGCTGCCGGTCGCATACCCTCACAAACTGGCGCTACCGCAGGGTGCGTGCCTTGAGTTTGCCTAAAGGCAGTACTCGGAGCAGCCAAAGAGCATTTCAGACGCATCGCAGCAGTACGGCAGTAGTATTGAAGGCAATAGTTTCGTAGCGCACAACGGGTCGCCACAGTGCATGCTACAATTCCATAGCCAAATATGAGTACATGTCAGTGGTAGCGGCGGCAATCATTTGGGTGCGCATGAATCCACGAGGCAGCTGTGCGTAGTCACGGTAGCATGTTGTCAGCATACATGAAGCGTATATACTGCTGCGTACTTCATCTGGAGAACAACAAGAAGGCAGCTACGTGCCGCATATACAGATATGCAGAATGTTCACGCTACCTCAGAGCGTATTTTGAAAGCACATGCCGCCTGGCCAGCTGCGTAGCTGAGGAGCAGGCAGCCAGAATAAGCGCTTGCGCTGCATGAACACTGTACAGACGCGATGTTTATGTATGTGCCACGACGGTCGCTGTTCCAGGGAGGAGCACCATGCATGGCATATGCACTATTGATCTGTCTTCTATCAGCACTGCATCACAACCTCTCATGCCCTCACATGTACTTGTAGACTTGTAATGGAAAGGTCACAGAGAGGCCGGGCTGGCAGATTGCACGTAGACCAGATTGCACAGAGACACTTGATCTGCAGCTCATTGAATGCCCTGTACATACATGGCAACGCAAGCTTCCTGCCCTCTGTTGCATTCAAGGCTTATGCTGTTTGTCTGCCATGGCTTTCAAATGCTCAGGTGTGTGCTCAGCCTTTTAGATCGTAACATTTAATTTACTGGTAGTTGCCGAGGCCTCTGACCGCATTCTGTTCTCAGTCCCCTGCTGGAAAACGTGTTCTCGCTGCTTTTTGCAACTGAAAGGCACCAGCATGCTACACTGCAGTCTTCGCTGTGTAAGCCAGCCATTGTGATTATATAATGTTGAAGCCCCTGCTGAAAACTTCTGTAGCTTTGCACCACAGATGCTGCTCTTGCTCTGTGAAACCTAGCCATACTGCAGTGTCCGCACGTGTGTTGGTGTGAGCTCTGTGTAGTTTTGTTGTGGCCTGCAGATTGGCTGCACTGACTGTGGTGCTCAGTGATCTTCCCACTCAGGCTGCGGCAGGTCTGTCATGACCTGTCAGTGATCAGCACAAGATGCCAAACGTCACGTGGCGTTCTTCTTCTGAAGTTCATGTTGAAGATGCGTCCTGGGAGCCCTGCAGTCATGCAACCCAGTGATTGGCAGCTGACGATTACTAGTACGTGTGAGGATGTTTTTCAAGCGTGAGTCTCAGTTTCCATAAAGCATACTGAGTACATGATCCACAAGATTCACTTGAATATTAGCCGCTTCACAACCATCTGCAGCGATGAACACAATGTGAGATAGTGGCTGGCAGCAAGAATATATACATGACATATGTCGTATGCAGTTTAGCCCGTCAGGGCTGATTTGTAGTGTACGTTGCAGGGCCAAGCCTCTTTTGGCAACACCACCTTTTGGCACTCCTACAAGTTCAGTTCACCACCAGCCACGTTTTGCGGCCCGGTTTGGGAAGCCCCCGCAATGGCACCGAGCAAGCAACGTGCGCTCCGATGCTATGACCGCAGGAGCCTTTGCTACAGGCGGCACCACCGTTGCCATCCCCACATGTCGACATCTGCCCGCGAGTCTGTCTGTTCTTGTTCTTGCTGGTCAATCTTTCTAGCCCAACGAGAAGAAGGCTTGTCGTCGTTCGAGCCGCAGCACAGCCTACCAGCTGAGTTGTACTTAAAACTATAGTGAGGCCGCGTAAGGCACAGGAGCAACGTATTGTTGGTAGCCCAGCCCACCATCGCTTACCAACAGCTTCATTGCGCAAGCAAGCAGCAAAAGCAGCCTGCATTTAAAGTTCTGTTGCAACTGGGCAAATCCTGACTGCTTGCGCCACGGTGCTTGCCAGCGCGCGCGCCGTGAACAGCAGCCGACAGACCATGATTCACAGCATCACTTGGTCCCTCCACGAGAGCGATGCGTGCTGTGCCGACTTCATGTATTCGCACTTTCTTGAGGTTGTAGAACGGGGGTGCCATCATCAACAAACGTACGAGAGCATCATGTTGCAGTTGGCGATGTTGTCGGCTATGAGACGATACATTTTACATGGTGTGTGTGCGCCATTGGTATGTATGCGTATGGCATCGCGCGAGCTTTTGCATCTTGCAATAAGCATTCACGCCACACCAAAAAATGCATGCAAGCCGCCGGCCGTACACCGCGCGCAAGCCGTGGCATGCAGCAGAAGATGTCGTATTATACGATGGATGGAGCAACCTATTCTGAGGCTTTGGGAGTGCGTGTGTGGTGTGGCTTGGGCAGTAAATGGCTGAAGTATCCGACGCAACAAGTGCACAAGCATATCTGCAGGTCACAAGCCCGTCAGGCCACAACTTGTAGGCGAGGGACCCTTCGGGGCGCGATGCCTTCTTAGGTATTTCGGCGCGCGCACGTTCTCCACACTACCGATGCACCTGCGTGATGCCGCGCTTGCTGATGTTTGCGGTGGGTATGCGTACGTGCGTATCGCTGCAACCGTTCACCAATCAGCGCGCTGGGGTCGAGTTGCCGCTCCCAGCAGCAACACCCAGGGGAAGCCTCGAGCTTATTGTGGCGCTGGCTCTCCAGCTCTTGGGGTGTTGCTGCACAGGCGATGCTGAGCGTGTACAGCGTATCGACGCTTGGCACGTATCGCACTGCAGGCTCAAGCCTGCGGCCACGCTTCACGGTTGCAGGGCGCTCTCTCATCGTGTCCCACTTTTCGCTCCTCTCAAAGTGAAGTTGTGCGTAACGGCTTTAAAGTTGCTGCAGAAGTTACAGATCGTGGTGCTGTGTGGATGTGCTTGACGTAGAGATAACACCGTGTCACAGGAAGGCAGAACTCATGCTCGCAACTTGTACGTGTTTTAATGCTCACAGGTTTAACGCAAAGCATTGACGCACGTTCAAATCCTTTGCTGAGTGGGAGCGATGGTCCCTGACCCGCTTTGAGCGCAGCTTACCCCTTTGCTAGCCTCCTCCACTATGGGTATGGGTCCCTCGCCCCCTACCTCCGGAGGATTGAGGGAGGGGCCTTTTTTGTAAAACTAAATGCATCTGCATCTGCGTGACTCGCCACCAGAGAGAGTCAACCCTAGTAGTTTTTTTTTTTCCACAGTGAGGCGAACGCCACCATGCCAGACATAGAAATCGTGCTCGTAGTGATGGCACAGGCGCGGCTACTTACAAAGTCGGCCTGGAGCCTGTGCTGGAAGCTCCACCTACGCCTGCAGCCGATGGTGCGCTACAACTTGGACAGCGTCTCCCAGCAACATTACGAGGCTGCAGCGCTGAACAGGAGGATCATCGAACTTGATGTTACTGACCTCATCGGCATCGGCCTTCCGCATTTCCCCGAGCACCTGGAATGCCTGCGAGTGTCTCAGCGCGCTGGCGTGTGGAGCCCAGCCAGCTTGCTTCAGCTCAAGTCAGTCTAAACTCTTTGCACAGAAGACTTCTCCCATCCTTGGGCTGATTGGTGGGTGACAGATCTCCTGAAAAGTGTCAGGACAGGTGCACAGGTGCACACACTTCGTCTGCGGTCGAACAAGTGGCACAAATGTAAGGAGCTGCGCTTCCCTAAGGGCGTCACCAAGTTCGAAGGGGTTCTTGATCCTTATGCCCGCCGCCGTCTGCGATGGGCTCCCAGTACAGATCCCCGCGGCAATGTCTGCGTGCCATCCGGTGTCCACGAACTGGTCCTGCACGATCTACAGCCGATGCGCATTCCGGCGTGCCTGCGCCATCTCACTATACACGAGGACTGCCTCTACGCAATGCCGCTGCCGCTGGAGTACCTGATGGACATCACCGAGCTCGAGAGCGTCTGCCTGAGTGTCAAGAGCGACGTGCGGGGTCTCCGATGCCCGCCGCACCTGCGCCACATCACCATCACGCGCAACCTCCTGGCAGACGTCTCTCTTCCGGCAAGCCTCGAGAGCCTGACGTTAACCAGCCCTCAACCGTTCAATGAGAACCTTGCTCCTCTACCGCCCGCTTTGGTCACGCTCCAACTTCAAGCATGGTTCAACCAGTCACTGGGGCCTTTGCCGGGAAGCCTGCAGACGTCGCAGTTGTGCGCGGGGTTCAGCCAGCCGCTGGGGGCCCTGCCGGCGGGATTGGAGTCGCTTCACCTGCCCCATGATTACCCCCACGCATTGGCGCTGCCACAGGGTGCGTGCCTTGAATATGTCAACGGGTGATGCGCAGTGTGGCTACACAGCACCTTTGCGACTAGCGGGACACAACATCATCGGCATTTGTGATCCTGCATTTAGCCGCCACAGGCAACACAGCAGGAATCTGGAGGCAACTTGCATGCCTGCATTGCAATTTGCAATTGCCACTGCGTGCTACTTGGACGTATACACTCATAGCCAGACGTATGTGCATATACTGTGTAGCATACATCATGATGTGTGCATGGCGAGGCGGCGGCGGCACTGCGACATGCACATTAGTTGATGTGGTCACAGATCCACCGTGTATATCTAGAGTGTTGTGCATAGCATCTTTCACACAAACATGTACATCACTCATGGAGCGTGAATGCTGCGCTGAGCTACAGCGCCGTGTTCAAGTTCTTAGGCGCAGTGCAGCCAAGTTGCTGTGTAGTACGATGTAAACCCTGAGGGCTCACTGGACACCCAACCTCCCTCACCGGCGGGGTCTTGTGAGCAAATACAAGCCCATGAGCACGTGAGTTGACTGTGGCAAGGCTGATGTGCTGGCCGCTGGCAGTGTCATGCAGTCTTGCACGAGATTCCACCACAGGGCAAAACAAGGACCCATAGTCTACTGGTGATGCATGCTATGCCGATCGCTGTTTCAGTGGGCAACACGCATGGCGTGTGCACGGCATGGTATCATGGTCAATGCACGATGATGGCCTGTGATGCTGTTGATTACTGGCAATGCACATTAATGGCGCCACAGCTTCTGTACATTTTCTTGCCTTTCGTCGCTGTGATGCTCGTGTGTCTGCCCCACCAAGTAGCTCCAGACATGTATGTGTGTCTACAAACTGGTTGCTGGGTTCTGCCGGCATTTGTTCAGTCACCCGCTGAGACTGCGTTTGCTGGCGCACCCAATATGCTTGAAATGTGCACTACATTGCATGGGCGCGTTATCCTGCACTCGCTGCCTAGTCAAACATGTGAATATGCACAAGTTGCTGTGTCGGCTGGCACAGTGTTCGATACATGAGAGTTTAATATTGATGTCATGTTACCATGCCTCGCTTGGCTGCCTTGGCTGGCAAAAAGAAGAGCTTTGTGAGCGTGCGTTTCAACGAGGTGCCATCAAGTGTGCTGCAGCCTTGCTGCTTTGCAGTGCCAGCCCAAGCCAGACCATAGCAGGGACCGCATGTGGTCTGTCGGTTACATTTCCGGGGGTACTTGTGATTCACCAGGTGTACCTGGGTAAGCAGCAAGCGGCTGTTACAAGGCTCGAATATGTGCGATAAAACTTTTGCTGTTTTGTGCAGCGAGCCGCCGGCGTGCTTCAGCACAAGGTGAAGGAAACAGCTTTCTGCAGTAATGTTTGTTGATTAAGGCCGTGGCCCCAGCCAACTGGTCGCAAAGTCACTCCTCGAGGCACACAACTGCAAATGTGCGCCCAGGTGTTGTCGATGCAACGCATCTCGGTACCTGTACGACATTTAGAGTGCCAATGTGGGAACTGGGGTGCGCCAGTCTCCTGTGTGCGTGTATGCCGTGTGTGTAGCTACCAGCCGCTGTTGACTACCTCACCCGCTCCTACCTCGACCCAGCAATGACCCGTGTGCCGTGAGAAAGGGTGTGCCCCCTAACTCCCATAACAACCCAAGTAGGCCACCATGGTTGGCAAGTACAAGCAGAGCAAGGCGCTAAGGCTTATACCATGGTTTTACCGGTGTCAGTGATTACATGGCATGAAGCATCTGCAAAGGCAGAATATGGCATAAAGCCAGTGTGGCAGAATATGGCTAAATAGCCCCCTCTAACCCTAGGGTCGCCTCACAACACAAACAAGCAGCAAGAGAAGTCACAAGCATCATGGTTTGATGCAGGTACTGGTCGCAAGGAGCATATGCCTGCATTTCACCTGCCTATTTTCTACCATATTCAATAGGTTACTGTACATGCGCATACATGCAACACATTGTGGCATGTCTGCGCTAGGCCGCACTACAGGACAGAGCTATCCCTATTATCGCTATACCTCAAATACATACACCCTGGCAGCTAACAAGCGGTGTTACCAGCAGCTGTCTCCAGCATCAAAAGAGTGGTGAACAATCAGTAGCAGGCTGTGCCTGAACATGTACGTCTACTTGGCCTGAGGCGCTGATCTGGCCGTACAGCAAGAGGGGGGATTAGTAGCTCCAAATCAATTGCAGCAATTGTTGCTGAAGGAATTAACCCCCCTCTCCGAATTCCTATCAAGCCCCCCCCCCCCCCCCCCCCACCCCCCCCCGTGCTACAAAATCACAAACTCAAGTGTGGCTTATGCCACGGCACCCGTGCATGCCTTTGTTGAATCTACAAAGTGCCACATAGCGGCACGGAAGCACATGGTGCTTGTCGCCATGGTTCTGAACCACAGCGTGCTGTGCGCATCGCACGGTATGTCCGCTTGCGGCCAATCTGCAGCATACTGCTTGGCGTCATTGCTGCCCTGGCATATGACAAATTACAGTCGTAGCCGTCCTTCCCACACATGATGGCAGTGCAAGCACGCCACTGCCACCACCACTACCAGCAGCAGCAGCAGCAGCAGCAGCAGCAGCAGCAGCAGCAGCAGCAGCAGCAACAGCCCCCACTGATGCTACGTGGGTGCTGCAGCACTGCCAGCGGCACTACTACTGTCCCTGCCATGACTTCCATGGCTGCCGCTGCTGCTGAACGCTCTATCTGATGGCGGCGATGCTGCCAGTGCCAGCGCCGGCACCACTGCTGACCTTGTCAACAGTGTCATCCCGCCTGCACAACAACCGTCGGGGCGTTGTACAATCCAAAGCCTTGTCTCCTTTCCCCTCAATCAACACCTCGCCACGCCTGCAAGCAGCAGGCGCTTTATCGTTCACCATCGCTTGATGGCATTATCATAAGGCATACCTCTGCTGCCCTCAGACATCACAGGCTGCTACTGCCAACGCCGCCGCTTGCCGCCGCCGCCGCCACCGCACTGACATCACTTCGGGGTGCCTGTGCGCTGCCGCAGCAGCGCAACTGCGCCCCACACTCCCGTGCCCTCACTGTGGCGGCACAGGTCCGCCAGCACTGGCGCCAGCGCTACTACTGCCGCTAACGTCGAAGCCGAGGCGCCCGGCGCCACCACGTCTGCGGCCGCCAAACACTCTGCCAATGTTGGCGCGACGGGTGCCGCCGCCGCCGCTGCCGCCGGTGCTGCTGCCGCCGCCTGCAACACCCACGTCACCCGTGCTCAGCGAGCGCCGGCGGTGCGCGACGGACATGCGCGCGAGGCGCCGCGACCGGCGCGGCGCCGCAGCGCCGCCGCCGCCGCGCACGTCGGCCTCGCCGTCGCTGCCGTAGCCTGCGCCGCCGAGCGCGCGCGCCCGCACGCGCGCATGCAGGCGCTCCGCGAGGCGTCGCGCAAAGTGCTGGCGCACGCGGCGCTGCACGAGCAGCGCGGCCTCGTCGTCGGAGAACGCGCGGTACGACGACGCGACGCTGCGCACCGCGCCGACGCCGAGGCGCAGCAGGCGCGCCGTGCGCGGCAGCAGCGCGATCGCGCCGGCGAGCAGCCGGATGCTGCGCGTGAGCGAGAGCGCGAGCCGGATGTACGGCACCAGCTGGGCGAGGGGGGGGGACGGGGGGGGGAGGGGGGGAGGGGACACATCATGTTTCAATGTCAGCTCAGCGTAGGAGACGCCGGGCAGGGGGGGGGGTACGAAGGAGGCGTTGGCAGTTGACGTCAGCGTAGCGCGGGAGGTGTCGCAAAATATGGAGCATCACCGCTCCTGTCAAGAGGTGGAGTGCTACGCGCAAGTGCAATGGTGGGCATGATACCACGTGTGCGCTGCACACGTTATTGTGGGCCCCGTGAGCTCCGCTGTTGAGAATTCCCATGCGCATATGGTTCCACACCGTGCTGGCCATAGTGCGCAGGCGCTGCGGGCCCTGTACCGCAGGACCCTACAAAGGCAGCACAGCACCTGGCAATTCACAACGTCACGCTATATGCAGAGGGCGACGACACTGCAACGTTGCCGCGCTCAGACCACGCTGTCTGCTACTGCAGCCCTACTGTTAGGTTTGGCGTCAGTACGTGGCTAGAGCTAGCGTTGCACGCACCTTGTGCTCCATGATGCGGTGCACCCAGAGCGTCCCGATGCGCGTACCCTGCCAAGCACCGTGTGCGGGCCCGGACGGAACTGTATTACAGGCCTCCATGCACCCAGCACAACGGAGGTCAAAGACAGCACCTTGCAACCAGCGACACGCTGGTGCACCCAGGCGGTAAGAGCGCCGCGGCAATGCGCCCACATCGCACTCTCTGCTAGCCCTAGGGCGGGCGTCACGACACAGCATCCTGCTAGCCCTGGCGCTAGGGTTGCACGCACCTTGTACTCCACGACGCGGTGCACCCAGAGCGTCCCCATGCGCGTGCGGTTCCACACCCTGCCGACCATGGTCGGCGGCTCCGCAGGGATGCCCAGATACTCCTCGAGAACGTGCTTGCGGCTGCGCAGGATGCGGTCCACCGCGCTCTGCGTGAGCGTCGCGTTCTCTATCCACAGGTCAGCGGCGCGGAACGCGCGGCTGCGGCGCACGGCGTTGACGCCGTTCCAGCGCAGCTTCTTGCCGAGCCTGAGGCGCAGTCGTGGAGAGGTACATAGGGCTCCAGCGCTTGAGAAGCGTTTCTGAGTAGTGCCAGATGATGACGCATTGGCGCTTCCGAGGGGGAATCTTGCAAGTGGTCGGCGGCGCACGGCGTTGACGCCGTTCCAGCGCAGCTTCTTGCCGAGCCTGAGGCGCAGTCGTGGAGAGGTACATAGGGCTCCAGCGCTTGAGAAGCGTTTCTAAGTAGTGCCAGATGATGACGCATTGGCGCTTCCGAGGGGGAATCTTGCAAGTGGTCGGCGGCGCACGGCGTTGACGCCGTTCCAGCGCAGCTCCGGCCACTTGAACGCAAACATCGCTCAAATGACATGACTCAAATGCTTGCGGACCCTTGCTACTACCGGGAAAAGTTACTTGTGACGAAGGGTTGCCATGATGATGCATGATCGCATGTTGCCATGATGATGCATGATCGCAATTCGGCAACCGCATCCTAGCCTGCTGCATCTGCCATGATTGATGTGGGGCAGGCGGCTAGGCTGAGGGTCAGTTGCTTTAGTTGCGAGCATTGTTCAGCTGTCTCTCTTTCGATGCCAGTATAGGCGTATGCAGCAGAACGTCACAGACGGCACACGTGCAGAAGAGAACAGGGTGCCAATGCAAGCAGGAGAAGGGGTTGGGTTGCCTAGTTGACCGTTGTCCGGAGCGAAAGGGTACAATGCCTCTTCGTGTTGAAGAGCTGTGGCTATTCCCCCCCCCCCCCTCCCTCCCTCACACACTGACCTGAAGACCAGCAGCGCCAGGGGTGTCTCGGGCACCACGGCGGCTTTGCTGTCTAGCGTTGACTCGGCTCCCAGCGCCTCCGCCTCGAACCAAGCGTCCCCGAGCGCTTTGGCTGCGGCGCACGCACGGCAGAATGATGTTAAGTAAGTTGCAGTCGCAGTCACCGTTAAATTTTCCTCTACTTATTCTACTTATTCTGATGAGGCTGGCCTTGATGGTTTTTTTTCATGCCCTTGTGACAAAGCATGCAGTCGAAATATTGCTCTGCCTCGAACCACGCATCCCCGAGCGCTTTGGCTGCGGCGCGCGCACGACAGGCATGATGTAAAGTAAGTCGCACCCGCAGTCGCCATGATCTTCTTCTCCACTGTTCACCTCTCAGGCGTTCATCACATCCCAGCTTCTGACTATTCGATATTGAGCAACTGCTACATGCGGCCGCACTCACGCAGCGCGTTGTGGGGCAGAACGCTCAGGACGTCCAGCAGCGCGCGCATGCGCAGGTAGCGCCACGCGACGCGCCGCGACGCGCGCCGGCGCCACGACGATCACCCTCTCGTACGGACTGAACCCAGCTGCTTTTAAGAGAGGAATGAACTCACGCAGTGCGTTGTGCCGCAGCGCGTTGTGCGGCAGCGTGGTCAGCACGTTTAGCAGCGCGCGCGTGCGCAGTAGCGCCACGCGACGCGCGGCGGCGCGACGACGATCGCCTTTCAAAACTAGGCTATTATACATCTAATTCCAGCCCTTAAAAAATCATAATATATAATAAACTCACGCAGCACATTGTGCGGCAGCACAGTCAGCACGTCGAGCAGCGCGCGCGTGCGCAGGTAGCGCCACGCCACGCCACGCGACGCGCGCCTGCCCAACCCCAACCCCCTTGTCATGCCTTCAGCTTCTGTCTCCATTCGATGCTTAACAACTAACCAATCTCACGCAGCGCATTGCGCGGCACCATGCTTAGCACGCCCGGCAGCAGCGCACGCGTGCGCAGGCAGCGCCACGCCACGCAATGCGCGCCAGCCCAACCTTGACCGGCCTACAGTGCATCTCATCCCAGCCCCATCAAGAAGATCAGACAACTCACGCAGCGTGTTGTGCGGCAGCACGGTCAGCACGTCCAGCGGCGCGCGCGTGCGCAGGTAGCGCCACGCGACGCACGCGGGCGCGACGACGATCGACCTCTTTAATGCTAGGCTATTATACATCTGATTCCAGCCCTTAAAATATCATTAATATATAATAAACTCACGCAGCGCGTTGTGCGGCAGCACGGTCAGCATGTCCAGCAGCGCGCGCGTGCGCAGGTAGCGCCACGCGACGCGCGCCGGCGCGACGACAATGGCCCCGTCCGCGTCCATGTAGCCCGTGCGCAGCGCGAGGAGCGCACCCAGCACGCTGCTGAGCATCAGCAGGGCGTCCAGGGCGCTCTGGCGGCGCGCCAGGGTTGACAGCGAGGGGTCCTCGCGCGCGTCGCACTCCCAGTCCAGTGCACAGCTGCAGGTAGGTAGGTAGGTAGCGCAGGGGGAGGGTTTAGGGTTAGGGTTGGGAGGTGCAGAGACGGTGGGGGCGGGGGCTGGCGCGCGTTGGGGGGCTGGTGGCTATGTGTGCATGTTGCGGTGCGAGGTGAATCGGTGTGGGCTTAGCAAAGTGTGTGGCAGGGCGCAGGCACGCTCTGCCTGTGTGAGCATGGGCCCAGCTTGGCGCAGTGTGTGCTGGACACAGACTCTCCAGTACCGAGGCTTCATGCATGTGTTGTTGGCGCACGACTGTGAAAATCAAATCGCTGCTGACTCTACAGCACGCCAGAACAGGTAAATTCAGGCGCTGCGCCCCCCCCCTCACCGCCTCGGCGAACAGCAAGACTGCGTAACGGAAGCGAATGCGGTGCGAGGTGAAGCGATGTGGGCTTAACAAACTGTGGGGTAGGGCGCAGGCACGCGCTGACTGTACCAGCATGGGCCCAGTTTGGCGCGTCGTCTGCTGGATACACACTTGCAAGTACTCATGCTCCGTACATGTGTGGCGTGAAGAATTCTGTTGAAGAAGTTGGTCAGGGTGAGTTGAGCGGGTGGGTTGCTATGCAGGGCTTATAAGGACTGCCAGAGATGGACTGCTAGGACTTGTTCGTACATGACGGGGACCCACACCCGGCTACTTCCGTGTGCTCTCGATGAAGTGGCACACGGTACATGTTTTGAACGATGACATGCAAGCTGGTACTTGGGCTCACAGAGCATGCGCGCAGCTGTTGTTCAGCAGCAGGCTCTGACCTGGTGCCATGACGAGTTGCACAATGCTGCAATGCTGCATGGGGTTTTCGCAGTCATGTACAGCTGAGGGCATTCGGAAATGCCAGCAATAAATCGCACTGCACATGACTATCGGCCATGCACAGCTGCAGCGACGAAACCGCTGCTGACTCTACAGTACGCCAGGACAGGTAGCCAGTGCGTTCCTCCCCGCGCCCCCTCAGCAAGCAGCAGAGCTTACACAGAGCTGTGTGTCGAGCTTGCACTTCAACTCCATCACCACTTCAACTTCACATCCACCCTCCGCCAGAAGCGCACGCGGGGCGTACCGTCGGCGATGCCCGGCGGTAGCGAGCACGATCACCAGACTGGCTAGGGGCGCAAATGCTGGCCGATCCATCGTCTGTGCACTGCTGTTGCGAGCATCACTGGCAAACATCGGCGGGAGGCAAACTTCAACTGCATCACCACTTCAACTCCATACCCTCAGCCAGCAGCGAAAGGGGGCTGCGTACCGTCGTCGGTGAACAGCGGTGGCCAGCATGATGGACCGCGTACGCGATCAGCAGCAGTAGTTCCAGGCATGCAATGCTGCGTGTACGTTGCACTTCAACTGCATCGCCACTTCAACCCCTGTGTCCATCTCAACCACAACGAGCGCAATGCGCGGCATACCGTCGTCGGCGCACGGCGGCAGCGAGCATGATGACCGCGGTACGCGCCCAGCTACGCATCAGCGCACATCGGCGAGAGGCAAACTTCAACTCCATATCCTCGGCCAAAGAAGCAAACAGGCTGCTCACCGTCGTCGGTGCACGGCGGTGGCGAGCATGATGACAGCGTACGCGACCAGCAGCAGCAGGTCCAGGACCTCGAGCGCGGCGTGCGCGGCGCTGCGGCCGGGCAGCAGCATCCAGCGGCGGCGCGCCTGCGCCGCGGCGCGCCGCCGCCCGCCCGCGACGCGCTCGTCCCGCGGCAGCGTCCACCTGCGGTTCACGGTCAAGAAGAAGCAGCGCGCTATGTGAGCATTGTGGGTGCTGGCCTGGTCTCAAGTGTGCAATGAACGGGCAGACAAGGGTTCGGTGTTACGGGTATGAGTAGGACAAGCCGTGGCGCGCCGCCGCCCGCCTGCGACGCGCTCATCCCGCGGCAGCGTCCACCTGGTCGAGGTGGAGCAGCACCACAGGAGCATGGTATCAGTATCATCGTGTCAGCGACCATGTACTGAGCAGACTCACATTCACTTATTCATCAACTAAACTGCCAAACATTAGGGAAAGCACGGGGTTTGGTAACATGAGTACGAGTGTCGCTGCGCCTGTGCCGCGGCGCGCCGCCGCCCGCGCGCGACGCGCTCATCCCGCGGCAGCGTCCACCTGCGCTTTGTTGTCCACACAAACACTGGGCACGTCAGTGTAAGACTTGTGTAAGCAACCATGTGCTGGGCAGTCTGACTTTTTCTTCTCCCTTCATGAGAAATGCGGTCGAGATGGAGCAGCGCTCTGTGAGCATTGGCATGCCCACCAGGCAGAAAGGCGGTGGGTATCATGAGTACGAGTGCCATCGCTGTGAGCCATGGCGCAATGCCGCTAGCTGGACCCGCGGCAGCGTTTGCGGTCAAAGCGGAGCAGCGCTTTGTGGGCATCACCACATGTGCCAGCATCAATTCATGATTCATGTTCATGAATTCATCATGAATCGATGAGTGCGCACCTCTGCGGGACCTTGACCAGCACCTGAGACTCTGCACACATTCACATTTGCACTGCACCGCTACATTCACATTCATGAATCGTGCATGAATAGCCATGAATCAAAGGACGAGAACCTCTGCAGGCCCTTGACCAATAGCTGCGTCTCGTCGCGCAGCTGCACCGACGCATTCACATCTGCGTTGCACTGACACATTCACATCCATGGATCAAGCATGAATTACCATGAATCATCAAGCGCGCACTTCTGCAGGACCTCTGCCAATAGCTGCGACTCGTCGCGCAGCTGCGCCAAAACATTCACATTCATCCTGAATCTTGAATAAATATTCAAAAGGGTGAATTACACACAAATCACAACAATGCGCACCTCTGCAGGACCTTGACCAGCAGCTGAGACTCGTCGCGCAGCTGCACCGAAACATTCACGATGCCCGCAATGCCGTCGCCGCTGCCGCTGCCGCCGATGGGCGCGGCCAGGGCGGCGTTTCCGCGCGCCGTCGCCGCCGCCGCCTCTGCTGCGGCGGCGGCAGCGGCCACTTGGGCGGCGGTCACAGTGTCAAGGCCGGGGCTCGCTTTCAATGCATCCACGTCCCCGTTACCTACCCCGCCGTGCTGAGGGAGCATAGAAAGTTGAGGTTGAAAGGCATTGGCGAGGTTTGGAAGGTGGGAGAAAGTGAGGGAGCGGAGGCGTGCGACAGGGAGCTGCACCAGCGTCGCCAAGACGAAGGAGTGAAACGCTTGCAGGCTACATACGACCACATCTCCGCGGCAATGGCTAGCACCTTGTGTGTACATGGCAATAGCTGCTTCATTCACAGCAGCGGCGAGATGGGCGAACGCTGCTGCCTCACCGCTAGGCGGGAATGTCAAGAATTAACGCCTTGCGTTGCAGACGGCAGCAGCAGTGCTCTGCACATCATGCGCGTGCACAGCACGTTCATGCTGTTTCCTGGTGATCGCGTTTGAAAAGTGTCATGCACGACACAACTTTAGCTTGCCAGCTGACGCACCGTGTTGAGCTATGTTGGTGCTATGCGCTGCGCTTCAGGGCCTCGTGTTCGTGCTCACAGTGACATTCAGGCAGCGTACTTGCGCCTGCGCTGCGGGGTCAACAGGGAGCGTCACCAGCCACTGTTCCTACAGCGCTTCGGCACAACATCTTTTGTGCTTCCCTGTGATGGCGTAGTCAAGATGTACTTTTTATGAATTCTTGCTCAGGGCGCGAAAAAGCCCGGATGAATGGTGTCTAAGCTTGCTGTACGGAAATCTACATGTCGTGTGACAGTCTGAAAGTGTCTCCATGGCAACCACTCAAACGACGCCGCCGCCAAATCGCATCTCGAGATCCCCCCCTACATCCTCGTCAAAATGTACATCTTCCTAGCCTTGGACCCAAACTCAGTTTTATAACCTCAACTTCAGTCCCAGCCTAGCTGCCCCTCAGGCGCAGCGTCCCCTGCGTCGGCCCAGCGGACGCCGCCGAACTGCCCCACACTGTAGGATCAACTCTAGTCTTGTCAACCCTAGCTGCAACTGCAACTCTAGCTGCAACTGCAACTCTGACTCTATCTGTACACCTGGCCTTAATGCCGACCTTAACTCTACCCTACCACCTTCAGGCACACCCTTGCCTGTGCCGGTTTAGGGTTCGGAGAAGGGTTGGGGTGACCCTAACCTTAAGTGTGGGCGGCGCCGCTAACCCTAACCCTAACCATAAGATAACTCTAACCCTAAGCGCGGGCGGTGCCGCAAACCGAAACGACCTTAGTCCTCGTTCTAATCCAACTCCTACGCCCAACACCAATCCCCCCTAGCCGTCCCCTCTGCTGCCTGGGGCAATAGATAATTTCTGATCCTGGACCTTTCGTAACCCTAGGCCTATCGCGACCGCCAGCACTGCAGCATCACCTGCACAGGCCGCGCGGGCGGCGCCGAGACCGCGCCGCGCTGCGCCGCGCTGCGTGCCGCGCCATCGCAACCCTTGCCCTTGCCCGAAACAGCCCTCTTCCCATGCCTGATGCTAACACTAACCCTAACCCTAAGTGGCATCTCAAGTGGCCTCGACTCTGTCGCAGCCTCACCTGCGGCAGCCGCGCGCGCGGCGCCGAGATGACCGCGCCGCGCCGCGCGCCGCGCCAGCGTCGCAGCGCCGCGGCGCCGCCGCCGCCGCCGCCACTGCCACCGCCGCCAGGCCTCTCGAGGCACAGCGGCGTCGTCACGCCGGGCGCCGCCGTTGCCGCCAGCGCGCGCAGCTGCTCCGCGGTCAGGCTCACGCGGCCGCGCAGCGCGCGGCGCGGCGGCGCCGCCAGCAGCGCGCTGCCGCGGCGCGCGACGGCCGCGAGGACGACGCTGCCGCGCCGCGGCGGCGGCGGCGGCGGCGCTCCGGCAGCGGCGGCGGCGGCGGCGTGCTGAGCGCTGTTGACATCGGCGGCGACAGCGCCGGACGGCGCTGTGGAGCGCTGCCCCCAGACCTCCACGTTCATTTGGCCGTTCTGCGCGGCGGCGGCGCAGCGCAACGGCGGTCAACTTCAAGAAGGAAGTGCAGGCACGTCACGGCCGGACGTGCTACAGGTCCCTACCGCAACCGCTTCAGGAGAGCGCAGATGCGGAGCGATGACTGTGGACGTTTGGCTTACCGACAATCGTGTAACAGGCGTGGTGCTCACCATAGTTGACATGCGTCACAGTTGCACTGCGGTCTGTACACGACAGCGACAGTGCTGCGCAGTGACACGCGTGCAGCTGCTGGCGTGTGGCGGATTACAAATAGGATGCGGAGTCCGCAAGCCTGAATGACTACATGGTGCTCGCCCAAGAGCATCGTCACGTCGCCTGCCGCAGGCAACGCGCTCTGGTCTAAGAATCAGCGTGGGAGCGAAGCGCATCAATCCTCCCTCCTGAATCAAACAGTCACAAACTTCAACAACTATGCAGCTGTGTTCACTGTACTTCAGAAAGATACGACCGACGCACGCATGGGGGTGCGTGGCGCCGCATCTGCGCCGCAGCCACAAACTACGGTGGCGGCAGCAGCGGCAGTGGCGGCGGCAGCAGCATGCACCGAGCGCAGCAGCTCCGACGCGGGCGGCCCTCCCCAAACACACATGCTGTGCGACATTGTTCAATGTACTGCAGAAGTATATGATGCACGCGTAGCGGAGTTAGGTGTGCCGCAGCCACCAGCGGCAGCGGCAGCGGCAGCGGCGGCATCGTCTGCGGCGGCAGCGCGCACCGGTGCAGCAGCTAGAGCGCGGGCGGCCCTCCTCACACATACATGCTGTACAACCGTGTTCAATGTACTTGAGAAGTATATGATGCGCGCGTAGCGGCGTTAAGCGACGCAGCCACTAGTACCGGCGGCTGCAGCGGCAGCGGCGGCGGCGGCACGCACCGAGCGCAGCAGCTCCAGCGCGGGCGGCCCTCCCCAATCATATTTGCTGTGCGACTGTGTTCAATGTACATCAAAAGTATTCGATGCGCGCATGGTGATGCGAGGCGCCGTAGCTGCACCGCAGCCACCAGCAGCGGCAGCAGCGGCGGCGGCAGCGGCGGCGGCACGCACCGAGCGCAGCAGCTCCAGCGCGGGCGGCCCCCACACCACCTCGAACCACTTCGGGCTCTCCAGCGGCGGCAGCGGCATGTCGCTGAGGACGCACTGACACCGCGCCACCGCCCCCCCCGCATCACCCCCCAGTGGCAGCGGCGCGTCGCTGAGCGCTGACGCGTGGTCGCGCGGCGAGAACCCGAGGAGCTGCGTCGCGAGCGTCGAGCGCGCGCCGCGCAGCACGAACGCGGCGACCTCGTCGCGCGCCGTAGTGTAGAGTGCAAAGCGGCGCGCCGCCGCGACGTAGTGCACGCGCAGGCCCGCCGCGCGCCAGCCGTCAAAGCCCGAGCCTGTGAGTGTGCGTCGGCGGCGGCGGCGGCGCCGGAGGCTGAGCATCGCCCTATTGAAAGTCAAGGCTAGCATCAGGGGTAGATCGTAGTGCACGTGCAGGCCTGCGCCAGCCGTCAAAGCCCGAGCCAGCGCGGAGGGGTCAGGGCTAGGGGCTAGGGTTAGGGTTAATGTGCGGCGGCGGCGGCTCAAAGGAGGCTGCTGCAGGAGGACAGAGCGCCTGGCCGGGCGGTTCGCTTAGGGTAAGGGTGAGGGTCAGGTTGTAGAGCACGTCGAAGCCCCCGCCTGAGACGCGCACGTGTGGCTGCGGCTTTGGCTGAGCGTTGCTGGACAGAGCATGATGAAGCACCCCGGTAGGCAAGAACCGCTTTACAGTGACGGTTGGAAGTTAGGTCATGGAGCACGCGCAGGCCCGCCGCGCGCCAGCCACTGACGCCGAGCCTGCGCGGAGGGGCGCGTGTGCGGCGACGGGCATCGGCGTCGGCGGCGGCTGCGGTGGCTGAGCGTTGCCGGACGGAGCATTAGAGCTTTTGGCCAGGATGTGTGTTGATAATGAGCGCAAGCATGACCGGTGGGATGTAGAAGTAGTGAACGCGTAGGCCTGCCGCGCGCCAGGCGTCGAAGTCAGTCCGAGCCTGCGCGGAGGGGGACGCGTGCGGCGGCAACCGCGTTTTTTTCTAGGGGCTGCTAGATCGAGGGAACATAGGCTGTTCGCTTAGAATGAGGGCGAAAATTAGGTCATGGACCACGTGCAGGCCTGCACCAGCCGTCAAAGCCCGCGCCTGAGGCGCGCGTGTGCGGCGGCGGCAGCGGCAGCTGAGCGTTGCTGGATGGACGATAGCACACCCTGGCCAGGCTGGTACTGAGAGCTTGGAGTTGAGACTGAGATAAGGCCGACCAGGTGCACAGACGGTTATTCAAACCACGAGGCGCATGCGGCGACAGGCGGCCGAGCGCTGCCGGAAACGCGGCATCAGCAACGCTCAGCCTTCAGACACGTAAAACAAACACACACCCCAGCACCCGCACGTGGCCCGCGCTCACCTAGAGGGCACGCGGCGGCGGCGGCGGCGGCAGTACTCGCGCCTGCGCCGTTGAGCGCGTCCGCGAGGCCCTGCGCGTCGTACGTCGACAGGTGCATCTGCCGCCCCACTTCAACTCGAACTTCCTCGCTGCGCGGCCACGCCCACCGCTGCGCGCCCTCCCCGTCGCCGCCGTTGGCGCTGCCGCCGCTGCTTTGGATGCCGCCAGCGCCACCACCGTCACCGCCGCCGCCGCTGCCACCGCCGCCGCCGCTGCCACCGCCGCCGCCACCGCTGCCGTCGCCGCTCCCGCCGCCGCCGGTGCCGCCGCTGCCTCCGCCGCCGCTGCCGCCGGTGCCGCCACCGCCAGTGTCGCCGCCGTTGCCGGCAATGCGTGGTGATGTTGCTGCTGGAATCTTGTCCGACAGCGCGCTGCTGGGCGCGCGCTGCCGCTGCGTCTGCAATTGCTGAGCCCTGCCGTCATCACCCTCAACAGCCTGAGCACTGCTGCCAACGTCACTGTCACCATTGCCATCCGCCCTGCCGCCGCGCAGCGGCGCCGGCGACCGCAGCGATCCGTCCAGCGGCGCTGAGCGCTGGCGCGCTGCTGCGGAGCGGCGCTCCGGCCGCTGCTGCGCTTCCTTGCCGGAGGCCCCCGCATCATAAGCATCTGACCTCAAGTCGCCAGCGCCATTGGACCTCTGCACTGACGGGGTCCCATTGAGCTGCTCAGAAGCGTCAGCGCTGCCATGTGCCTGCAGCACTGTGCTGCTCCCATCACCGCCGCCGCTGCCGCCGCCGCCGCCGCCGCTGCCGTCGCCGTTGTCGCTGCCGCCGCCACCGCCGCTGTCGCTGCTGCCGCCGCTGCCGCCATTGGCGCTGCTGCCGCCGCTGCCGCCGCCGCCGCCGCCGCCGCCGTTGCGCGCCTGCGACGCGCGGCGGCGCGCGGCGCTCAGCACGTGCGAGTTGCGGCGGCGCGCGGCCTCGTCGCGCTCGTCCTCCGGGCGTCGCGCGTGGCGGAACCAGACTGTCGCCTCGAGAACGCCGTTAATAGCGGGGTTCAGGCAGAAGCCGTGCGTCCAGGAGGCGTGGCGGGGGACGGGGAGCTCGCGGCCGCGCCACGTCGCGCGGAGGCTCAGCTGCGTGTCGCCTGCGGCGGCGGCGGCGCGCGCGTCAAAGCCGGTGGCCCCCAGGAGCCACCTGCAGCGCAGTTGACGATCAAAATGAGCACTTCACATATACTGTGGGTGATACTTCAGAAGTGTGAAAGTACTACTGTAGATTGTGTGGAAGTCAATTTCGGTATGACCAATGATGTGTTGCGCGGAGGCTCAGCTGCGTGTCGCCCGCGGCGGCGGCAGCGCGCGCGTCGAAGCCGGTGGCGCCCAGCAGCCACCTGCAGCAAGGGTTGACGACGGTGCAGCTTTCAACATAAGCGCTTCGATTATACTGCGTGTAATATTACATGAAGTACCAGGCTGTGTGGACTTCGATTCTGGTACGACCACCGATGCGCAGCGCGCAGGCTCTAGCGCGGGTAGGCGGCGCGCATGCCAAAGCCGCCCACCAGCGCCCAGGCCCCTCCTGCAGCGCATGCAATGTCCGCTGCGACACGTTTCTGATGGAAGAGCAGTACGGGACACTTCATCACGTAGAAGCAGTAGCTTTTCGTCCGTCGACTACAGCATACCACAACTCCTCCTCAGCGCGCGCAGGCACTCACAGCTGCAGCCTGACGGCGGTGAGCTGCACGCGCAGCGCGCCGCGCTCGCTGCCGCCGCGCCACCAGCCGCCGCCGCACTTAATCACAGCTCCACAGGGCTCGTGCAGGACGTTAGAGTATACGGAAACCAATGAGAATCAGCTTCCCGTTTGCCAATTGGCCCAGCGTTTTCTGAGGGCAGAAAGCCACTCACAGCTGCAGCCTGACGGCGGTGAGCCGCACGCGCAGCGCGCCGCGGCCGCCGCGCCACCAGCCGCCGCCGCCGCCGCCGCCGCCGCCGGCCGCGCGCAGCGGCAGCTCCACGGGGTGCGCGCGCCCCGCCAGGTCCAGCAGCAGCCGCGGCCCCACGGTGCACGAGCCCAGCAGCTCCAGCAGCGGCGGCGCGGCGGGCGCCGACAGGCGCTCACTGATGTGGCGGCTCGCGGAGAGGAGCTGCTGCGTCGCGGCAGCGGCTGCCGCGTGCGCCGCGTGCACGACGGCGGAGTCGCCGAGCGCCGCTGCTGCCGCTGCTGCCGGCGGCGCGTCGTTGCGCGGTGGCGGGGAGTCCTGCGGCAGCCGCACGGCGGCGGCGGCAGCGGCGGCGGCAGCGGCGGCGGTCGCGGCGAGGAGAGGAGTGGGTGACAGGGTGAGACGCATATTCCACACATCTGCTGAAAGGCAAGATCGGCGGCTTTTTGCGACTTGAACAACGACATGAATGCGTCGCGCTGAATGTCCCCTGCCGCAGCGGCGCTGCTGCCAGCGGGTCAGCTATGGCCCCCAAACAAGCGTAGTATTGCAATTGAGGTTTCTGCTGTTCGAGCAAGGCAGCGTTCAGCGGCAAGCAGCGCCAATCTGCGGCGGCGTTCTCATCACACCTGACCATCGCCCTTCTGGTGCCAGGAGTGAGTGTTGGGGGGGGGGGCGGGGGGCCCCGCCCACAGCTCGAATGTGATGCCGGCCTTCGCGCCGGGGGGAGCGGGGTCGGGGATCAGCGGCTCTTCGATGACGAAGCGTTCGTCGAAGACGGGGCGCTTGGTGCCGGGCTGCTGGTCGGAGTTGAGCGTTGTGCCCACCTGCAATGAGCACGGGCAACGCGACGAAAGACGGCGGTTACACTTGCTGTAACTGACAAGCATACGCATGGCTGCGGGTAGACCAGCTGCAGTTTTGAGGCAGCTGCATGTATGATGGCGGCGCATGTTCGTCAAAGACGGGGCGCTTGGTGCCGGGCTGCTGGTCGGAATTGAGCGTTGTGCCCACCTGCAGGAAAAGGCAACATGGCGGTTAAACTTGCTGTGACCGGCGAGCCCCTGAGGGAGGGCCAGTGGTACGCATGGTTGCCAGCATACCAGCTGTACATTGCAGCAGCTGCATGTATGATGGCGGCGCATGTGCATCAGAGACGGGGCACTTGTTTGCCGGACTGCCGGTCGGAATTGAAATTGGCCGGAGTTGAAGTTGCCAACGTGCAAAACACAGGCCACGGGGCGGTCATAGTACTTACAAAATTACGCGCAGTGGCTCAAGAATGCGGCAGTAACGCGCTGTGACACCGCTGAGCCCTAGGTCGGCATTGTATTGAGGTCAGGATTGATGAAGTTGAAGTACTATTGAGAGGCATCAAACTTGGCAGCCCCAGAGCGCCAGCGGTGCACACGAGTGCGAGCAGAGCAACTGATCTTCCGAGGCGACGCGTGGTCGTGCTACATGCATGTTGAACTTGGCAAGGTGCACGCAGCAAAAAGTATCGTATCGATGCGCGTATTTATGTGCACATTGGCAGTAGCTAGACTGGGAGGGTGTAGTGCAGACTAGGTTGTGGTAAAAAAATTGCAAACCCTGCGCACACACACGGGACACCTGGGCCGGCCCTCTCGGGACCTTCATACATACAAGTCTATGAGTACACTCTGACAGCGCCTGGATATGCGAGTGCGCTCAAGCGTGCCTGACCGCTGGCTTTGCTGTGAAAGTAGGCGAACGCATGCCATGCATCTCTGCAAGCCGTGGACAGAGGAAACTTGACACCCCCGAGCTGTCTTCACACATCAATCTGAGATTGAAGTTATATATATGCGTGCGGCACTGGCACTTGAGCATGTACCAAGCCCTCCTAAGCGATGTCCTGGAGTACTGTTTCATCGTGCACGTCGGCCTGCGGCATGTGCGCATCTACCCCCCGTTCGCATTGGCCACTTTCAATAATTCAACTGGTGCTTGAACGTTGTCGGTAAAAAAAAAATCAGCAGTGGCAGACCGGGGAGGTCGGGCGCCAAAAAGCAGAAGGACGGGACTGGGACTGCTGAGAAAGAGACGGAGAGACCCCCTTTCATTCCACCGTACATGACAAGCTCTGAACAGCGCCAAAGCCGCTATGCGAAGTCGCGTACAGCAGACTTTGAATGGCGGACAGCGTGTGTGCTGCAGCTTGTTCACTTATCCTGTTTTGACAGCATTGGTTGCACCGAATCTGCCAGCAACGAAATCATCATAATAATAATGCTCTCAAGGCCAGTTTGCGAGCCCCCATCTTGCGTGCTAAAATGCATGAGCGAAGCGAAACGAATCGTGCTGAAGCAATAGAAAGGCGCACACAAGTGCTGGCTATCAAGTCGAGCGCAGCGGCTAGTGCACGACGAGGCAGAGGCATCAAAAGTGCTGCTGGAACGACTACACATTACCAGAGAGTCTAAGGTACATTACTGGCGAAGATGAGCCGATCGCCAGCACAGCAAGTGAGGTTTCTTCAACTTTAACACGCGCAACTTGCCTTGACGCCATTGTAGAGCACTGTAACGAAGCTCACGTCGCCAGATTTAGTGGGCACATTCCTGGCGCTGACGATGTGCACGTGCAGCACAGGTATTTTGCGCAATGGTGAAGCCATATAGCTCCCCACACTGAAAGAGTTCGCTGCACCGCCTGGCCTCTTGCGCGCCCTGGCCGCCTCAGCACACCCGCGTCATGCGAAGTGGCACATGATCTGCCCTACACAAAGCCACAGCCATGCGGTATGCTGCTGAGAGTCGGCGAGGTTTTTTTGAAACAAAAAAGTAAGAATTTGACCTCCGGGAACGCTCCTGTCCCCGGGAACGCTGAGCATCACACCTCTCTCTCTGAACTTCAACTTTCACGCCCCCCCCCCCCCCCTCCCACCCCACCCCACGTACGCGCACTCACCGGTGCACGTTGGCGCATCGCAGCGCGTGCCAGTCCTTGCCGCTGAAGATGATAAAGTTATGATACAGCCTGTTTCACGTGACAACTAAGTGATGGGCCATGGGCGACCCTTGTCGGAAGTACCGTAGGACTGGGATCCGCCGGGCCACCGGGAAGTCGCAGGATGGACATCGTGCTGCCTGCCGACGCCTTCCCAGTGACCGGCTACAACGACCCGAGACGTCAACTACCGCTCATGGTAGACGGTTACCTGCTTCGAGGCACAGGTGGCGTCGCGGGCGCGGAAGACTGCAGCAGACCCCGAGCGTTGCTGCCGCGACCAAGAGGCCGCCAAATACACCCACTTTTCTGGTCATTATGATTAAAATTGCTACAAACTTGTCACTTTGGCAATCGGGTCATTCGGCAGCATCGGGGAGCAGGGGCGGAAGCTGCTGGAGGCTGTGGCGGAGGAATACGCCAGCAGGATGTCAGTGCCCGGAGGAGCGCGCCCTAAAGCTCTTAAGGGCATCGCCCTGGCGCGCTTACGCTTGGCACTGTCGGCAGCGCTCCACACGGCGTACTCTGGCCGTGTCATGACACCCATGGCAGAATCCAGGGGGGGGGGCACATGGAGGAGGACGTAGGGGAGGATCCCGAGATGCCATTTGGCGGCGGCGGCGGTTGAGTGGTTGTCGTTGAGACACTTTCAGACTGTCACACGACATGTACATTCCGTACAGCAAGCTTCAAGTTAGATGCCATTCATCTGGGCTTTTTCGCGCCCTGAGCGAGAATTAATATAAAGTACCTTAGGATCCTTTGACGCTGGGTTCTTCACTTTCTTATACTGCAGCGCTACATGCCCGTTGGTGCACTGTGCCTGCTGTTGCGCAGGTCATACCACATGTGCAGTAACTGCATTTGATGCGCGATGTGTATCTGGCGCCAACAATTCAAAGCCCGCCTCCAGAACTTCACCCCAACAGTCATTTTTTCACCAAAGGCAGCAGCACTCAGCAGCAGAATAAAACCTTGAAAACAAAAAAGAAAAGAAGAGAGCTAAGAGGAAGCAGGCGCCTAGGGAGCGCAGAACCCAGAAACATTCAAGTTGAGGTCACTGCCACCTGCACGGGATAAGCAACGTCCAGAGCCAGCGTACTGAAAACTCATACATACAAATGGCTGACTTTCACGGCGACGACCGCAGTGTAGCACGAAGATGCAATTTGGACGCAACGACAAGTTGTTCAGGTTGCAGCAGGGACCAACTGGAGTGAGGCAACCCTTAGGTGGAGCAGTAGTTGAAGTAGGGCTTGCAGTGCGAATGCCTTTTTCACCTTTATAAGACACCTGACACCATGACCTCCTGACTGGACTGCTTTCCACTGCCTTGGCTGCTGGCATTGCTTCCATTTCATATGGGCTTGCACACAGTACACAGGCGTGTGGAAGTGAGGTCTCAGGAGTGCTGAGGTGTGTAAATCTGTAGCAGTAGATCATATACACACAGCAGTAAGGAAACTCATGCTCAATATGTACGACGAAATGCGTTGCATTGACCACCCGGGCGCACACAACCACAAAACTACAAATCTGACTGCAGTACTGCTCATGACCGACCAGTGTTACAGTACTAAAGAACACACCGTGAGCGACTTAGACACCATGGCAGACAAAGCATAAGTTTTGAATACAACAGAGGGTAGAAGGTCACTCAAATCGTGCATTGCCGTTCATGTGCAAGACAGCAGATCAAGTTCCTCTGTGAAACTCTTCAAGTTGTGACCTTACAAGTGCAAGTCTACTTATACATTTGAGGGCATAGGCAACGATGCAGTGCTGATAGAAGACATGTCTGCAGGTACATGGTGCACATGCAATGCACGGTGCTCCTCACTCAGGCTGGTACAGCGACCATTGTGGCACACGCTACGCGTGCTCTATGCATAAGCACCGCGTCTGTGCAGTGTGCATGTATCTAGAGCGCAAGCGCTTACTCTAGCTGCCTGCTCGTCGGCTATGCAGCTGCCTGCTGCTGCTGCGCTGCTGCTGCTGCTGCTGCGCTGCTGCTGCTGCTGACCTAGTGGCATGTCGCCTGCCACTGTAGGTGGCGTTGCTGCCTGCATCTGCCTTGCTACCTGCAGAATTTTGCGCTGCACATATGCGTCGAGTAGCATCAAAGGGACAGGACATTCGTAGCTGACCAATGACGTGAGCAGCAGTGTTTGTGATTGTGTTTGTAAATGTTTGCAAGCCTGTGATATGGCCAGCCAGCATTTTGCAACAATTGCATGCTAGCTCACCCTATTTTCATATGCTTTCAACGCAATGCCCGCCTACCCTATAGCATGTACGTACGTACGTTGTCGTTGAACCCTTTGTGATGGCTGTTGTGTATACAACTTCACATGGCATTAGCACTAATGCATATGGCATAGCATTTAATGGTGACACACGGCCGGATCTGCAACACGCCATCGTTCCTCATCATCGTAGATGCTAACATGTATTGTTTACTGTAGGATCACCCTCTCTCCCCCCGGCGGGTCGTCGCCAGGCAGGGTGTTCCTGTCATGGGAGCTAGGAGGATAATGACGCGCTCAACAGCGGCAAGCGCCTCGGCATCTAATAGCGCAAGTGGTGGTGGGCGCGGGGCGATGCCAGCTTGGGCGTAAGCGCAAGTGGTGGTGGGGGTGAGGCGATGCTAGCTCGGGCATCAGCGCTGTATACGTGAGTTCGTTAGCCTTAGTAGCAAATGCACACGTCATGACATCATGTTGCCCATGCTGATGCCCAGTGTTCTGATGCACCGTGACACGCTGACCTGTCAAGTGCTCTCCGGCCTTGATATGGTTTCCCAATGTTCAAGCGCATTGGCAGTGCTACACTGCTGAGAAAGTTGAAGCGGAGTCTTGAGAATACCGCAAGCCACATAAAATAATAGTATGATATAATACAGCTCTGCTACAGTGAACATTGCGTTTTTGGCTCCAAGTGCTTTGGCAATAAGCTTTCATCATCTGCATTGCCATTGCGCTCTGGTGTTGTTGTGATGTGACAATTGCAGTTAGAGTGCGCAAATCGAAGAAGGCAAATGTAGAATGTCTGTATGATGACATCATCATCAACAACTCACTGCTGCCGGTCTGCTTGCGCACTTGTAATGCTACAGTACACCTGTGTGCAAATCTACTGCATGAACTTTCACAGTCGGGACGAGACGAGTAAACGAGTATGAGCCCTATAAAATTGCTGCCTCAGGATTCGTGCACGAGTATGAGTACTGTGCGAGTACTGCCTCAGTATGTATGCACGAGTACTGTATCATGATTGCCAGCTATTACAGAAAATAACACTGCAATTCTTGCAGTCAGTCCCATAATTGATGTGCTGTCGAGCGTGGTGATGGTGATGACATGTCCTCATACATCTCGAGCAGGTCTGACGAGGTGTGCGTGATGGCAGCAGGTGAGGCATAATGATTAGGGGTAGCCTATGTAGAGCCTGCTCAGTGACCAACTTTCTGTTCTGCGCCACCATGTGTGGGACTCAGGGTACCTGGTCTGCAGCCATTCTGCATGCAACAAATGTACATTGGCTGTGATGTGTAATGCACCAGCAACGTATTTGAGGGCATGTATTAAGAGTACAGCCGTGCTCTTGCTGCACGAGTAGACGTCCAACTTGGTCGAGTATTTCCTCATGGTCTGATCTGCCGCCGCACACGCTGCTTTGATTGAGCTTGCTAAGCTGCAGCAGCTACTGGCAAGCAGGTTGAACGACTTGTCAACGCGCTACTGGACGTATTCATACATGATCCTTCAATGTGACGAAGCGTGCAACACAGTCTTCACCAACAAATATGTCCAGTCTATGCAACGTGTCATGCTGGCGTGAGAGCCAACGGCATTCATCAGAGTGCTTGCATGCGTGCATCTGCCAATGACCTCAATTGACCTACTTGCTTGCACTGCTGCTGCTGCTGCTGGTACTGCTGCTACCTTTACAGGCCAGCACCCTTTACTCTCCATGGCTGCTGCTGCTGTGCGCTGCAGCTGAGGTCTGCTGGGCTCACCTGAGTGTGAGGCGCCTACTGAGACATGCTTGTGTCCAGCAACATACATCTGTGCTATTGAACATGACAACCACGAACTCCAGCCATGTTGCCACAGCGCCATAAGCGACCATCATCTCCAGCCATGTTGCAACAGCCATGATGCCAGCGGCTGCGGTGCTAATGCAATGCTGATGAGCAATTTGGCCATGATCAATGTACATACTTCATTGTTGCTGCAACTCTGATTATTTTTCTGCTTTTGTTGGCCGCATTATATGCATTTGTGGCGACGTGCCTGTCAATGGCGATTGCTTTGCTCGCTGTGCGACATGTACTGTACATGTGAGAGAGTCAGGATCCTTGGTTGCTGGTTCACATGACTTTGACACACTCCATGTTACATAGGTGCATCAGGCCGCGCAGACCGCAACGGCAGCACAGAGCAATGCGCATGCTGGTCAGGCATGTGAGGCGTGTTTCAAAGTTGTTGCAGCCTGTTTGAGTCAATGAGATGACAGGTAACATCTGGCAGCTTGCAAATCTATTTCATGCTCTTTTTCAAAAGTTGTCATGCGACTAGCAGGTAATGCAGATGTGCATGGCAGACAGTGCCGGTAGTTGTCGTCGCACGGCTTACTGGCAGTTACTGCAAATCACTCCTGACATCATGTACAAGAACGTCGGTGAATGCATGAAGAGCAGTCCGCACGGGTTGCGAACAAGTGTTACCACAACACACAGGTGATTACATGCAGCAGCAAACAGTGGCTGTATCAAAGACGACGACAGAACGAGAAGAACAGAAGTGTTGCATATGGATGCTGTGTCACATGTAGGTGTATTGCATGTGAAAGGTGGCATGCAATCTACCTCTTCTTTTTCTTGGGCCCCGCGGTGCTGCCCGGTAATCGTTGACCTATTGGTGCCTTCGAACGGCGTTGCCTGATCAGAGGATCGTGAACATTGCCTGCCACTCTGTCGCGGACTATTCGGCCAACATGCTGCAGCAACGCCAGTCCCTCCTGAGACGGCAGTGCCTTGGCATCTGCCAGCAAATTCTTGACAACAGCCCACATCTTAGTGTGAAGGATCACAACGCTCGCAGGGGCTACCTCCTGCATAACTGCCCCCCAGTCTTCCCCTACTACAACTTCGACCCCGCACGCGCCAGCACCGTAGCGCTGCGCGGCCAGCGACACAATCTGCGCCAGCACAAACGGGTCTCCGGCGTCATTCGTAATGCAGGCGGCTGTCAATGCGCTGGAGGGACGCATCCACCGAGGGTGTGTGTTGCGAAAGACGGCAACCGCAGTAGAACGAGGCACACGGTGGCAGCGTTTGCCTCCTGCAGACTGCGTACAGGCGGGCCCCCTTGTTACGACGCTAAACTCAACTGGCTTTCGGGTCTTGGGCATGCGCTCTGGAACCCGCTCAGAGCGCACGGTCAGTGTCGTCTCTGAAGGGCGCTTTGACAGCACATCGCTAAGAACTGCTTTCGCATCCTTCACCGACAGCCTGTCAAGGTTGTGCCCATCAATTGCAGTGATGATGTCACCTACTGCGATGGCCCCACACACTTCTGCCGGAAGCAGTGCGAGTGTGGTCTTGTGCCGCGTGAACGCTTCCACGGTCACAACCTGATCAACAAAGCTAAACACAACCCCAAGGCCCTCGCTATCCTCCAAACGCAGAGTCACGTCAAATATGCGAGCAGAAGCCACCTTGCTGTCAGCTGCAGCAAGCTCGCTCGCTGCGCAGCCGCTGCCGCTGCTGTTGTCTCCGTTACTGCCCAAGTCACAGCCCCCGCCGCACTTGCTAGCAACGACCGTGACTTGAAGCATGCAGGCGATGATGTGGCGGCAGAGCATCCCGGTGCGCGGTGTCTCCAGGCAGGTGCATAGAGCGGCCCCTGACGCAGCAATCACGACGGATTGACATGAGCTGCCCATGGTGGCAGAAACGCTAAACCACTCCTGTTCTTGGAATGCTGAGCTCCGTTGTGCGATGGTGCGCAGCATGCTGATGCTGGCCCTCCTGCTGTCGTTGTCGTCCAAATCTGCATCTGGTTCATCCTCTGCAGCCATTTCTGCATCGGCGCACACAAGACATCAGAGAGTGCAGTGAGATCAAAGCGAATGGTGGCGCAAGCACTGCAGAATGGCAGTTTCCATAGGTCAAAAGAGCTGCCATCGCTCGAGCAATGAGAAATTTAATATGACACTAGGGGTTGCATGAGGCAACAATCATTGCAACATAATGTCATTTGACTCTAGTTGTACTTAGCGCAAGACTGGTCCAACGTTGACGCGCACTTGCGCTGCAATGTGTCATTCAGCTCAAGCGGTGAGGTTCATGTGACGTGCCGGCGCCATCAATATCTGCTCGTGAGGTATTCAATGCACACACCTGCCGGCAAGGGCCGCATGTGACTGTGCGACATCACTGGAACAATTCAAGGCTTTCCAGACAAGGTGCGCCCAGCCAGCGCTGGGGGCTCCATATGTCATATGTCAGCAGGTGCCATGCCATGGATGCCTGATGTGAAATAGTCGTAAGCTGACCTAAAGTGGTGAGAGGGCCTCCATCCGGTGCTTGTGCTACCGGATCATGTGATGGAAGGAACTATTATCGCATCTATTCTTGCAGCGAGACAATTGAACGTGATGCTAATGCTATACAGCATATGCATGAAATGACGACGCAGGCAGGTTTACCTGGCAGAAGTTATATAACGCCACATGCTGCATTTATATAGCTCCCTAAGTCAGTGCCGTGCCCACCTCCTAATCATTGTATCACACCAACAAATACTAGTATGAGGTAGCTTCTGCATTGTGCAACAGTGTCACACACGTGTAGGATGGCAGAAGGTGATTGGCATGTGGGGGTCGCATGAACGCAATGTTTCATAGCCATAGCGAACAAACATTTTTTTTAAACAGATTGTCTGAGAAGCACGGAATACACATGTTCAGCGACACAAGCAGTCGGCACAATTGTGTGGATTACGGTCCAGACAGACAAGTACAGCAGGGGCGCTACCAGGGCAAAGTGCATGTCAGCGGGACACAAGTTCTGCAACTATACAGTAGGGGGCGTGCATTGCATTGCTGTGCTGCTGATGCTGAGTGACCAGCCCACACATTAGATCTATGTGTGCAAAAGTTGTGCGCTCACCATTGACCAGGCTGCTCAGCAGACAAGGGGTCGCCAGCGTCCGCACACCACAGGCACACTTCACGGTATCTTTATGTTTTCTGCTTGAACAGGCACCTCGCCAAAGCAGAACTGGACGCTGACTGCCCTTTTGACATATGCAACGTCTAACAACCAAGAGCCTGCCAGCTTTAAGACTAACTGCGACCTCGGCATCAGATTCCAATTTGAAATCAATGCGCGGTTTACTTCAGACCATGAATGACTGACTGCCTTGGCCTTGCAACCCTGCTTGCCGCTAGCAACAGGACGACACATGTCACGCATCAACCTTAATGCTTGCAGCACCCCAGATACTGGCAACACTATGTAGGTCAATTCATCTGAACGCGATGCATCCTGAGCTGCCAGGCAAGCCTGGAGCAGGCTATCAAGTACGACAAGCATTTCCGAACTGCGCAGTGGCAGGCATAGTGGTACTTGCCTCCCAAAAGTGACTCAACCGGCTCATCAGATTCGCCTTGATGTTGTTCATAAATGCCACTCGCAGATCAGATGGACTGTCCCCGGCCACGAGAGGGACATGGCGGCCTCAGCAGCGAAGTCCCTGCGGCAAAAAACAACATGGCATGATGCAAATCATCGTCAGCGCTGCTCCAAAACCTAAAGCTCCACAATGCAGAACAGAAACATATGGCAGCGAAGAGCAGCACATGTGCAATTGTGCAATCGCTTGCGTCTCTAGAAACAAGACTTGTTTCCTACCTGTCTGTAAAGCACACACGTGGATGCTGATTGCTCACCATCTTGCTGTAGTGGTCAAAGAACCACGCGAAGGTCTGAGTATCCTCGCCATCCAGAACTGCCTGGCAGAAGAGGCGCGTTCTGCGGCAAAAGAAGCCAAGACACAAATCTTCGAGTGAGGCATTAAGCGCAAAAGTCTGGTTGAGGGCGCATCCCACAATACTGAACAAGACAGTGTGACCGCTAGCAACAGAATTAGGAGCTACAGTGCCACAATCACAATTCAGTAGCGAGAGTTTTAATTGCCATTGAGTAGCAGCAGTTCAAGAAACACATCAGCAACGACGACTGCAGCAACATGGCAACACATTCTCACTTGCTCTCGCCATTGACACCAACGATGATGCTGAGCGGCAGGCCGCACTTGTTGGTTCCAAATGTGCAGTCCTGCGCATGAACCACAGCAGGCGTGGTGATAATGAATGAGTGACCTGAAAACAACAACGATGGCTCAGCTCGTCACCGGGCTCGAGCACCGCCACAGATTTTGCAATGAAGCCGCTCTAAGTGTGCATGGGTAGGATGATGCAGGTTAACACATACAAACACATTTCTAATTGGCAAAAATACATGTACAATTGGCATATGCACTACATATTTCATGTGCTTTCACAAACAAAATATTCATCATCATCAGATAGTGGATCAAGCTACACACCTCCCATGATAACAGCACCACTATCAGAGAGGTGCTTGACCTGTCCACCACAATTGCAGCAGGTGCAGCTTCATCAGCTACAGGTGATTACTACGTTTGCAGGAGGCCATCCTGGAGAAAGCTGCAACAGAGTTACTGACCTGCAGGATGACGTCTAAGCCGAATTCATTGGCGCTCTCCACCTGTTCCGATGTAGCCCAAAAGGCACGGCGAAAAGTGCAGTCCTCCTCGAGATCATACTCAGCGTACCCTCCAGTGGCTCTCACATCGTTCAGCGCTGCAATGAAGTTTTTGCTATCGCCTTTGCTGAAGGCCGCTCTCGCTTTGGCTTCCGCAGCTATGTTGTTGAGTGTTTGGACCGCCGCTGGCTCAAACACAGCTGTTGAGTCGCCGCCGAAGTGATGGTACAAGACGGTATCATGCAGTGTCTTGCCGTGCATGGTAGGTACCTTGCTCCAGGTCCTGACATTATTCAGTACTTCCTCTGTCAGTTCTGCTTTGCTGATGATGCGGCAGCTGCCGTCACCAAACGACACTACTGCCTTCTTGTGGACATAGTCCAGAGGGTGGTTGTGGCCGTCGGTGAAGGATGGCGGCAACACCAGACACCACCTTATGGCAGAGTCAGCGAAGCTGCCGTTGACTGCGGTATTCTCGTCGCTGGCCTGGGGCTGCACTACAATACGCCACTTGCAATCGGATTTGATGCATGGTATTACATTACGGCGCGGAACGTCAGGCCTGAGGTCGAACGCCCTTGCAGGTGGCTTGTCTGCGCAGTGGCAGACAATCCAGTAACGGGGGGGTCCTGAAGCCTTGCCCTTGGATTTCATGTAAACATCAAAGCCAGGCTCTGATGTGGTGACATGTAATCGCGCGGCCTCTAAGGCTGCTTGCGCTGAACTGAATGCTGTGTCGTGGAGCGCAGCAGCTGTCTGCGTCATGGCAAACATGCAAGGACAACAGAGAGCAAACGGAGAGCACACAGAGAAATGTGTAACGAAATCATCGCCGTCGATCAACGCGGCGACACGATGAGCACAGACGCTACAGCGATGTGCGTCATGGCAACGGCGCCAATAACAGTGCGCTCTACGCGACGGCAGCCCTTCGCTGGTGAGCAGCAGTTGCAGTGCCAACACTAGCAACTGCCAAATAATTTGGATCTGGAGCTGGAAACGATGAGAGAGACGACCTCACCAGGATCAGTTCTTTGCACACTTTATGAGAATCGCTGCCTGAGGTTGATCGCTGCAGCAAACTGCTCACCTGGGCCGCCGCTGCTGTTGTGTGCGCTGTGGCAGCAGCAACTGGGACTGGAGCCGTTCCCCGCATTACAGGCGCGAGAGCTTCCATGTGGTGCACCACAAGCACTTGCTGCCTTCTCGGCTGTCACTGGCAGGCCACGAACAGCACCAGCACCTCACACCACCACTTGAGCCCCAATCGCACGATTGAAGTCTGCTGAGCAGAGCGGCGCAGGGGGAACCTGCGCCGCAGCGGCGCAAATATGGGATCCGCTCACGGAGGACACGCCTCGATTGAAGATTGAAGTTTGTGGTGTGGGTGTTGATGTGTGTGTGTGTGTGTGTGTGTGTGTGTGTGTGTCTGATCTTAGCAGAGGAAGGCAGCAGCAGCAGCAAAGATGGGACCTAAAGCGGCGAGCGCGGAGCCTACTGGGGCGGCAAGGTTCGGGAGAGTGAAGGCGAACCTTCGCATGGGGATTGTGGGGCTGCCGAATGTGAGTATTGCCTTCACTTTCCAATTGCCGCAGCTATCAGGCGTACGGTCTACAACAGCACAAAATCAGCATCAGCTGCAACTTAATGCAGCAATAGCAGCAGCGACAACAGCAGCAGTAGCAGCAGCAGAAGTGTTTCAGTTGTGTGTTCACATGCCAGACGCACACGGACTTTCATGAGTTCGTACGCGCTAGATTGCACTGTTATGTCTTGCCCCTGGGCTGGTGAAATGGGCCAGTGCGTATTAATAAGTGGGGCGTGTATATGGGTCATCTGCACGTCTTTGGCAGCTATAAGCTCTGACCATATGACGCACCGAAGTACGATGTACCTGCTCGTGAGCACATGAGCACTCACTGCAATGCACAAAAGCTGCGTCTACTTGTTAACTTATCAAAGGTGCATCCATGTGATTCATTTGTGCTAGAGCCTTACCTTGGGGTCAGCATATAAACAAAAAGTCATGTATAGTGCCGCCCTGAGAGAGGCGGCAGCCAGCACAAAATCGCCTGCGCTGTACTTGCCTTGGCTCACGGGGGCTTGTCAGTAAACATATATTTAGTCCGTAAGGCAAGCACAGAGGGGGGCAAGCCTGTCAGCTGCTTCTTTTTCTTACCACACTATAGCGCAATCTTACCGCATGCCAGGCGTAGCTATGTCAGACGTCAACTGTATGGCACCAGAGGCGCCGACACCTTGATGGGACGTAGAATGCCAGACTGCAACTGTCCGTTTCATTGGCCATTCAGTATGCAAGGTTGATGCATGACACAAAATTGTGTGCTGCAGAGGGCTCTAGAACGTGGTGAGTCCTGCAACACTTCCAAGTCTCCTGTAGAATCAGCGCATCCGCCTCTTGTAATGGCAGGAGCACGATGGTAGAAGCAGGCAATTTGCCTGCAGCTTCACTTGCAGCGTAATTTTCCCTGTGCAATTTCTGCTGCTCTCCAGTGGCCTGCCAGACACTTCTACATTGCTGCCGCTTGCAGAAGCGCAGGGACTGGGCACTATCCTCTTTGAGGCCTGGCACTACAACAGCGCTTTCAAAGCCGCGTGGTAGGTGCCCAAGCGCCGTCAGACACTGGTACTCACAGCCTTCTCTTTGACGGCGTCGTTGCACACACGATTGCTGCTATGAATGATGTTTGATCAACAAAGGTGTACTGGCCGTCCAAGCCTCGCCATTGAGTGCAGCAGAGCGTGGGCGCGTCACTTTGGGGCGCACCAGCGTGGTATGTGTTTGATGCAGTTTGCATGACGCTAACACCATAAATGACTCATTATCATGGTCTGGTAACAACTGTTCTGCTGCTTGCTTGACAGGTGGGGAAGAGCAGCTTGTTCAACCTTCTCACGGAGCAGTCGGCAGCAGCAGAAAACTACCCTTTCTGTACCGTCGAACCCAACATTGCCAGGTGACCGAGTGTTGGATTTGTTTGTATATAAAATGACATCAGGAGCCACAGCAACATGTGGTGCATGCCATACCTCATTTGTTAGTGTTAATTTATTTGCCGTACCACACATCTCAATATGACGACAGTACATAGTGTCAATTGCCAACAATGGCTTCTGTCAGCGATCCCACACATCTTAAACTGAAGAGTCGGCAACAACGCTTTTTCATGCAAGTGAACGATAGACTCACTCATGTCGGGCAGACCTCGATGCTGGTCGTTTCCGCTCTATACCAAACGTAATAGACAATAACCTGTTGTTGTTGATGACGCTTCCAATCAACTTGAGCAGCTGTAAGCGCTTGCGACCTGCCTATTGAGCGCCATATCATGCTGATCGCCTCCACTGAGCAGGTCGGCTGCTTTGCAAAGGAACTCAGCTGATTGTTGATACATGTGCTGTCCCTGCAACAAATTTGTGTCGTACATGGCAGACACGTTGCAAGGTAAGTACCACATGCGCACTCGGCAAGTGAGTGTCAGAGCAGCCAATCAGCACCACGCATCAAGTGCCAGAGCAGCTGTCAAATCACTACGCAAGTCCATCTGAAAAAGATTTTGCAGCAGCCAAACAGGCAGTCTGATGGGTTTTGGCAAGCCAACTGTTCTGCTGCTATGTCCTGCAGTTGACGTGATCAGTCATACTTGTTTGCACATAGCAATACAAGGTGACCGGCCTCCAAAGTCTGGGCAAGGCTCCGCAGTGTTGTGGATGGTGATAATGTCGTACCGGCCGTTTTCCCCTGCTTGTGCAGTTGTACAAAGTAAATCACGGTACAGGAACGCTATTATTGCGACTGTAATGTCCCCATGGTGTCAAAGGTGATCGTCTTGCACAAGGGCGCATGACACCCCCAACACGGTTGCATGCAACAGCTGCATGTGGTCATAGATCTGGCCTGCAGTATATCCATACAGGTCAGAATCAGGCATCTGACGCAGAGTGGCTCTGTTCTGAATTCATAAGCTTAAGCTGCCCGGTGGCATAATCGGCGGCCGTGAGCATGAGCGACCGCATTGTCCATGTAGGTCATACATCACATGAGTTGCTTTGTACCATCGCAGAACCTGGACCTCTGTGTTGATGTCAATCATGCGTGTCAATCATCTCAGCTCAGTGTCCACCAGGTGGTAAAAAAAAAAATCCAGCTGAATTTCCTCCTTGGGAGCTTTCAAGTTCAGTGGCCTTCATCCTTCTTCATTGTGTGTGCAGGTGCCCTGTGCCGGATCAGCGGTATGACTGGCTGTGCGAGGTTTGGCAGCCACCCAGTACCTATCCAGCGTACCTCAACTTGACTGACATTGCGGGGCTGATCAGGGGAGCCTCGGAAGGAGCAGGCCTGGGCAATGCTTTCCTGAGTCACATACAGGCGGTCGATGGCATTTTCCACTGCGTGAGTTGCACAGAAGCTCTCGCCAGTCGCAAATGAGCACATCAATCTCGCATGCCCGAAAATATCTTTTCATTGCAGGCTGACAGACTGACTGTCAGAATCCGGTAACACGTACCACTAGAGGAAGTGGTGACCGTCTCTTCTGTAAAATACGCTGGTGTGATCCTCATCCATGTGTATCATGGTGGCAATCAGCAACTGGCACACCCGCGTTGCGTTTTCATGCTGCATCAAGTCAGCACGTGCTAGCTACGATCAATCATGGACATCTGCAGCAGTGCCGCCCCCGAGTGCAGCACACGTCAAGTATTGCATCAAGTCAAACATGCTGCAGATTTTTGAAGTCCGCAGCAGGATTTCAACTCTCCATCCTGTCGAGCATGCTGATTGCCAACTGCTGCCCTGTTCAGCTTGACAATTGGAGTAAGAATTGTATCAAGCCCTTCTCGTCGGTTTCGCTTGACTGTGGTGTTGCTGTGGCGTACTGAGAGACGGAGCACCAAAAATGGCGTTGGGAGTCAATTGTACATAGGCCAGCGTGGCCCGCCCACCTTGAGACCTCACCAATCTTTGAGAATGTGCAACCTGCATCATGGATGTGGACCGCTAGCCCAATGTGCATCAGTGGATGGCACTCTGCTCTTGCATTTGGAACGCATATCGGGCCGCCTATCACTGATGTCTGATGCCTGTCTTACAATTTTGCAACCTGCCTCATGAATGTGAACCACTTGCACAATGTTCAATGTTGGATAGCACTCTACTCTTACATGCTGCTCTTGCATATATATACACATATGCGCTAAAGTCGGGCCGCCGAGCACTGATGTCTGATGCCTGTCTTACAATGTTGAATTGCTGTTGACCGCGTCCCTCAGGTGCGCGCAGCAATGATATCCAATGCCTGTCTTACAATGTTGTGCTGCTGTTGACCGCACGCGTCCCTCAGGTGCGCGCATTTGAGAGCGAAGAGGTGACTCATGTGGATGACAGCGTCGACCCATGCCGCGATCTAGACACCATCCAGAGTGAGCTCTGCAAGAAGGACATGGCCTATGGTAAGCCGCAGCAATCAATTGGCATTGAGGCATGTTTTCTTTTGTGGTCTTTGTGGTGCTTGACCTGGCTGCCTGCTGGACAGAATTTGATGAGAGACAATGCTGATTGATGCCTGTTGCTGCATGGAGCTCCTGTGTGCTCCTTGCTGAATGTATGTTAGACTCGTGGTATGCTGCCAAATTTTCTGCATGAATGTGTTGGTTGTGCAATATATGCATGGGCAAGAATTGATTCTCATCAACGACAAAATCGTGTTTTTTGCATTTGATCAGAGACCTGCAGTTACGAGCTACTCAACTATATTGTGCCGCTCTCCAGTCACCCAATTGTCAACCCCCGTGCTCCCATTAGTGGCCCATTGCGCCCTTGCTGGCAAAGTATCAGCAGCGTCCATGCTGCATCAGGTGCGTGTCGACAACCGGTCGGAGCACTTTTTCGAGGCATCATCATGTGACGCAACAGTGGTGGCAGTCCCTTATTATGATTGTCACAACTCGCGTCATCACAGCATCACAGCATGGCTTTGGCGGCAGCACAGCATGTCGCTCCACTGTACCTCTACTTTTCGCACCTCTACACTGCAACCTGCATAGGATGCAACGTTGCTGTGTTTACGACCTACTGCCTTATTTGAACGGGAGTGATGCTAACCGAAACCGACGCTTCTGTTGATCTCTGCCCGCTGCTCACCTGTCTCCCCTGCATTCTGCTGCTTCTGCGGTGTTGACTTGCACACAGTGGCCGCACAGCGGGAAGCACGCGAGCGCGACTGCAAGAAGACACCCAACGCAAAGCTGCCCCCCCTCTTCTACTCCACATTGGACAAAGTCGAGGCCATGCTGGCGGACAACATACCCGTGCGCACCGGCGATTGGACCGCGCCAGAAGTTGAAAAAATCAACGAGCTCATACCCCAGTGCATCACCACTAAGCCGCTGGTGTACCTGGTCAACCTCAGTCAGAAGGCATTCGTGAGCAAGAAGAGCAAATGGCTCCCAAAGATTGCGGAGTGGGTGGCAGCCCACGGCGGCGGCACCATCATACCGTTCAGCGTCGAGTTTGAGCAGGTCAGTAGTGCACACTTTCGTTGTTGATCGATTCTTGCAACAGTCTGCCGTGCTTAGAGCAGGACGGGTACATGGTCTGTGCCTACACGTTATATATGTCGCTGAGTGATCATGCGGCGTCGGCACCAGCAGACCCTTCAGCATCGAGTTTGAGCAGGTGGGCAGACAGCGTTTTTTTTTTTGCTTGCAATGGTGCACTCTTCTTACAACAGGTCATGGCAAGGGTATGTATGTTCAAAGTCTTTGCTTGGCAAATATATGCTGGATCATGGCCTGCAGCAGTGAACTCATCTTAGTGTAAGACCACCAACGTTCGTGCATAAGCATCATGTACTTAGCGCCTGCACGGCGCAGACTTATCCGTTTACGGGGGAGCAGAAGACATATACCCTTTGGGGCTGCACAGATCATGCACTGCATATATGTTGTCTATGCGATTGACACGGCAACCTCGAGCCCCATGAGAGCTTTACAGGTTGGTGCGTTTTGTTACTGTAGGTAAACATACGCAATTATACATGCCCTCACGCATGCTTGCCGCGCAAGTGACTTCAGCTTTCGTTTCCCCTGCAGTCGTAGCAATCTGATGCACCGCTGCACGAGCGGACTAGCTGAAGTGCTGTATGGCAGCAATTGATCGCAGGGCACATTGGCGACAATACTCTGCCAGAAGTGGCAAAGAGTGTGTCTTTGTGTGGCGCACTGTTCATCTGCAGGCAACAGGACTGGCAACATGTTGCGTGTCTGGTCTTTCGATGGAAGAGGCGGAACTGCAGTTCATGTCTTTCCGGCAGTTCCCGGACAAGGGGTCTGTGCGGTAGTGAGCTGCATTCCTGGTCGTTGCGTGGGATTGTCCAGTGTCAGGATCGTACAGTGTGCTCCTGACGCCATTGGCCGGAAATGTTCTTTGCCACGTCTTGAAAGCAGCTGGCAAGATTTTGGCAACCGCATTCCAGTGCCCGTTTGCTTGTAACGGCATGTGCCAGTCAGGCACCGGTCTAGAGACTTCTGATAGTAAACAACGGCACATGATTGTGACCCTGTGGAGTTTGTTGCTGTCCGCCTGCTTGTGTCTGCACCGCAGGCATTGTGGGACTTCAATGACGATGAGGACGGCCGTGCAGCATTTTTGGCCACCTGCGGTGCCGGTGTGAAATCGGTGCTGCCGCGTATGGTCAAAGTGGGGTATCGAGTATTGCAGCTCATATACTTTTTCACAGGTGAAACACTTGAGCTCTCAGAATGGACTGCTTGTCTAGCTTTGGGGCCCTTGAAGTGGTGATGTACTGACCGTCCTGACCGGTGTCGAGGTGGCAGAGCTATACAAGCGTTATTACTTGACCACAATTGTAATCATTTGTGCTCATAGATGTACAGTGTTGTCTGCAATCAGTGCCAGGGTCTCACACCTGTTACCCGACAAATCGGTGGCATGACTTCCATGGCGCTTGATCAGTATCTTGTGTGGTTCAAGTCAAGGTACGAGTCTGGATATCCTTCAAGTATGATACAAAACTTTGCTTTGGCGCTCTCTTTCTTTTCATGCGTGACGCGGGGAGAGGCAGGCAGGTCATACAATGTTGGAAAGCAGATAAGCGAACACATGACTCAAGACCTCAATTGTCGTGTCATGCGAAACGTAGGCCAGGTGTTTAGCTCGTGCTGAGTGTGGGGCCAGGCAACAGGTCTCTCCTGTGGGATCCACGATCGCACAGCCCTTTCTTTGTGAAGCTACAACACTCCAAACACACGCAGTGCGTCGCTCATCGAAGCAAGGTGCTGGACGTTTGCCACAGGTCACTGCTGGTGCAGCTGATGGCCATGCAGAGTAGCAACATGCTGCGCAGCGAGATTCCAGTATTCAGGACTTGAGGCGCCTGGAAAGCAGCAATGAGTAAGGCAGCAGCAACTTCTCGCAGTAGCGGTATCACGGCGATACAAGCTGTACCACAACTCTTGCAGCATCATGCCACTTTGTGGATAATAGACGTCCAGTGCCCCTCAGGTTGCAGACGCGTTGCCAACTCAGCGCGCCAAGAGAACACAGTTGGACTAGATGCACAAAACGTAAAGCATGACTCATCGGAGAGCGGTGTGGTGGTCCGGTGTCCGGTGCTGCTCCAGCTACAACTATTCCTCCTTGGCTAGCATGTGCGCATGTGATTTTGTAGCATTAAATACTGCGTTGCATCGAAGTTGGTGTCATTGACTTGTCAGGTGGACCAGGAAAGTTGGAAGAAATCGTCCTTCACATCACTCCAACAATGATCCCTGTGTGGCACACTGTGCACAGGGTGAAAATTTTGATGCGCCATGCTGCCAGCAGCAGCGCAACATCGCAACATCTGTACAGGCGTTTCCAATACTAGGCTAATGGTGAGATGCATGGACAGGTGCTTCCCGGGCATTGTCCACTGAAACGCACACAGTTCAGCTGCAGTTGCAAATCCGCTTGGTATGTCAGAAGCACCACCGACATCATCACCTTGCTTGTCACCTCCTGCATTGCTTGTCCATTGCAGCCGGTGAGACCGAGGTCAGGTGCTGGACCATACCACAGGGCGCGCTGGCCCCGCAGGCAGCGGGAGCCATCCACAGCGACTTTGAGAGGGGTTTTATCAAGGCTGAGGTGTGTTGGCTGTTACATTGCGCTCTCTGCAACCTGGCTCAATGGTAGAAAATGTGCTGTATTGCCTGTGTCTGGTATTGGAATGCCCTCTTTGTTCGGAGTTTGCTAGCTTCGCCTCCTTGTCATGGAGCGATATCAAATGTGGCAGGCCCGGCGCTGGACACAGTATTGCTTGATTGTACTCTCATTGGCGAATAGCAACATCAACATGGTCTGTGCAGGGTCAGGTGCCGTTGTCTCAAAGCGCACTTGCTGATCGCAGGCAATCTATGGTGCTGAGCCACGTCTGACTCTCCTCGGGTCTTGTGGGTGTCATGCACCTTCCCCCCCTGCAGCAGCACCCACGTTCCCGGCGCAACGAACGCATCATGTGTGATCTGCTGCAAATGACGATTTTCTCTCCGTTGTTGGCGTGTTTAAAGGCAGCAGCATTGGTTTGTGCACAGGCAGGGCCAGCTGTGTCTTGTGACCTGCTGCAGGGTTGTTTGAGCTGTGTGTAATACAAGTGTTTCATTGCACGCAGTATTGATACATGCATGTGAGTCATGCACACTTGTGATACACATCTGCCATCTACTTTCTCCGGCGGCGACAACGACACACTGCGAGAGCAGGCATATTGGCAGCGTGTCTGCATGCGTGCGCATCAATCCTAGCACTCAACATTAATGCTTCCATGAGTACAACTTGCCTGCCCTGCCTGTATCGGTGACCGTCAGCGACCATGAAAATCCAAAATTGAACACGTTACCATAGTCATGGCAAGCCACTGTGCTTGTGTGCAAGTCCATTGTCGATGCTCTTAGGGAGCGATTGTAGGCTGGGCGCCTCACGCCATGACCAAGTCGGCGTGGTATGCAACAAGCCATGGGCGATGTAATCATGATGGCAGTTGGTTGTTATTGTCTTTTGCAGGTGGTGTCATTTGCCGACTTCAAAGAGCTTGCTGATGGCAAGAGCATGGCCGCCATCAAAGCTGCCGGCAAATACCGGCAGGAGGGCAAGCAGTACGTGGTGGCAGGTATGCGTATACCCGTGTGTATGATACCAAGTGTGTGCTGAACAACATGTGATTGTATCACAGGCAAGCAGCATATGGTGGCACGTACACACCTTGCATCTCGTATAGGCCTTGCATCTCGTATAGGTGTGTTTGTGTACGCAGAACACTGCTTTCCGAATTGAGGTTTTAGCAAGATATTCTGCGTCCATCACGGTTGACATCATAGTGCAGGTCAGCCTGTGTCATGCTATGTGCCACAATCTACAGCTGCTCTCTGTACAGTATGCTGAATAGGACCGACTGACTCGGGTGAGTACAGCACAAGATTTCAAGACATGTCATCGTTATCATGGGGGCCAGCTGCCACGCCTTCTGCCACTAGGTTCTACATAAGCATGTGCTTCACATTAGAAACTTCCCATATGCTGCTGCGCATGTTGTGCGGCCAGCTGGTCCTGACTTGCCATTGACAACAGACCCAATTTGCTGGTGTACATATATTATAGTCAGATTAGCCCCAACGGGCCGTGAAAGGCACTTTGCGTGCGCTCATGTGCTGCTGCCGCCTTTATGGGTCGCATGCGTTGTTGTGTCATCTCGATTAAGATCCGCACAACTGCTGGTGCAGAAAGTGCTTTCCGCTTGCATGCGAGTCATGTGCGCTCTTTATGGAAGTGATGCCCTGCATACTTTTGCCTGAAAGATGTGATATAAGTGTTTTTTAATACTTGCTACCTCCGATTCCACAGTAATTGATTTAATCATATGTACATCATGATAGCAATACATGAGTCATGACGCTGGAAGGAATGGCGCACATGCATGCCACCGTACTAGTGATGTCAAATTGAGGCTCCATCATATTGCACGCAATCTTGCGCATGGCCCACATCGGCTGCACTGACACTATGCCAATGACCTGCTGCCCTGCCATGCCACCTTGTCCGGCTGCTGCAGATGGCGACATCATACACTTCCAGTTCAACGTGACGACCAAGAAGAAGTGATGCGGTCAATTCGTTGCAAGATCTCAGCGCATTGGCCTTGCTGACGGTATGCAGCAGCAGTAGCAGCAGCAGCAGCAGCAGCAGCAGCAGCGCAGCAGCAGCAGCAGCAGCAGCAGCAGCGACCAGTCCACCTCGGGGTGCTCAGCACCTGAGCATCATCGCCGACAATGTTCAAGTGGGATATTGTTCATTCTGTGCCACATCAGTGCTTCTTGAAGTAGCAACAAGTGTGTTGCTGGGGCTGCGTGTTGGATTGGTAGTGCTCTAAGCTACCAGAATGTGCAAGGGTTGCTGCTGAGCAATATGCTCAGTGCTGTCTGCAAACCCATACAGCTCTTCCTCCGCCAGCAAGATCGCGTTGCCCAACACAATTGAACGAAGATTGTCTGACTATCTGCCACCATGGCACATGTGGCTCACAGCTTCAAGTTCTTTGCAGCGTTTGCTTCTCTCCTGCACCTCACATGTTTCTGAGCTGTCCATTCTGCCTTCAGCTGCCGTGTATAGGTTTCATTCCGCTTGCTGGGCTGCTTCTTGCTGTACTGGCAGCAAGGAGTTTCAGTAGAAAACGCTTTCAAGCATGTGTTGACACGATGCCTGCAGCAATTTGTAAACCCATTGCCATCACGACATACCAGCATTCGAGAGTCACTGTAAGTTGATTGATCCCCCACAAAACATGCGAGGTCACCTTAGTTGTAACCCTTGACGCCCATGTGGCACCATATGTCAGACACTCTGTCATACATGGCTGAGTGCTCTAGATCCAACTGCCATAGAAATTAGGCACCTCCACTCCAGACGGCATTAAGGGTTGTTGCTAAGTGGTATGCAAAGCAGCGCGGCTCACTGACTGTTGAATCTTGAGCTTGTCCAGCCTCCAGCTGTCGTGAGCCTGAGGGGCACGGTGGACACGCTTGACAGGTGTGGCGTGCCTAGCTGCATGCTCAGCTGCCTTGCTGACCTGTTTTCCGCATATCGGTTACATGTTCAAGACCGGTCGACTGTAGATCAGGCAGCACCAGCCACGGCCTCCAGGTCAGCAACATCAAAGCATGCAAAGCAGCACGGCTAACAGCGTTGGAACATCGTCTTTGCCTTGAGTTTGTCCAGCATCCAGCTGCCATGAGCCTCAGCTGAGGCAATCTGGATACCTGACACACGTGGGTGCTCGGCCTGACTTTTTCCGCAGATGGCCCCACTCAGCTCCCAATTGAAGTTGTATATTATGTCCTGGACCGCATGGGCTGCGCGCACGATAAATCGGGCTTGCAATAACTAAATCTACGGAGGAGCCGGCGGTTCGGCGCTGGCCGGCGAGGGCCGCGGCACTTGCAACAGTGCGATGCGGCGGTAAGCGCTGACGTCGCCATCAGGGGCAATGACTGCGTTCCAGTTGTCGATCACGACACGTGTGAGCGCGCGCTGTAGCGCGAGGGAGGTGCGGCGGCGCCAGAAGGCAACGCGCTGCGCGAGATTGTAGCTGCCCTGCGAGCTCTGCTCGGCGAGTGCGTGTAGCAGCGCTTGGGTGTCGCGTGACATAGCGCCGAAGTGGTCAAAGGCTGCGGAAAATAGGGTGTGTGTAGTGGGGTCCAGGGCCCCTGAGACTACGTATGTGTCTATCTTTTCCTGCGAAGCCGATTCAAGCACGCGCTGCACATCGCGCGCGCCCCCCTGAGCCTGACGGAGGCGGGAGGGGCATGAGCTGTCACGTATGGTGACGTCTATGCAACAAGCTACTTCAAAGCCGCCGCGCAGTTTAGTGCACCGGCCTGCTGCTACCGCGTCGGCGCTCGGCTGCACTTTAGGGACTGGAAGGCAGACCTGGTTGCTGCCAAAGACGATGTCCATGAACTTGTTGAACCCGTGGCGCGCCGCGTAGCGGCGGAAGGGGGCAAGGGTGTCCCGGTCGAGACCGCGGAGGTGGGCCACCTGCTTGAGCAGCTGAAAGAGCGCGTCTGCGAGCAAGTTGTGTCGCGTGACGTTAAGCCCTTGTGTGCAGCGGCGCAGGTGGGCACCCGAGTCCACTGGTCTATGGCACTTGGGGCACCGCGCCGCAGCGGGGGCGGGGCGCTCCACGCCCAGGTGGCGCCGCAGCGTCTCGCGGAATTCCGGCGGGGACATGGTCTCCGCTGGGTCAGTGCTCGGCAATTGCGCCAAGAAACCCATGGCCCCCTTAGAGGCGCCGCTGCGCCACGCCGCGACTGCTTCCAACGCATTTGCTGCTTCAAGCCGACGCAGCTGCGTGGCGGCGAGCGCTGCGTCTAGCACCCGTGATAGCGCCGCTTGAAGTTGACAGCGAATTAGCAGGGGCTCATGGGCAGTGCATGACATGCTGTGTCCACACGATCGCGTAGTCAGGCGCAGCAGGCAAGGGCCATGGGGTACTCTGACCTTTGCTGTACGGTGTGGCACTCCGACTAAGGACTGTGGTTTGTACTACAATATTGTCCATGCAGATGATTTTAGCTATATGTAGCATAAGTGGTAGCATACTGAGTCGGGCACCATGGGGACCATAACAACCAGTAATAGCTGCACAAAAATGCTGCGCTTCGCATGGCCCCACCAGCTGTGCATGGCATGAAATGCGTGCACATGCATGGAACTCGCAGTTCATGAGCGGGAGCAGGTGCAGATGCGATGACCATTCATGTCCTACCACCAGTTTGGACTTACATGGAAACATCAAAAAGCCTCCTGCATATGCTCACCATTGCGACCAACAGCTTCGACACAGCTGAAGGCTGAAGCAGCATGCGTAGTGCATTGCTTGGGTGCAAACAATGCCTGGGCTCCTGTCAGCACTGCTTGCAATACCTTTGAAGGCAGATGCAGCATGCAGGGCAACAATTGGCATTCACGTGCCCTTACTCTAGATGTTGCGAGTCCCCCGCACATCCAGGACGCTCAAACAATCATGCAAAAGGCATGGAGGCTATGAGTATCAGGAAGGAATCGAAATGTGGCAATAACAATAGTGTCTTGTGCGGTACAGTATGAGACCATGCAGCCCTCTTATCTCAAGCATACCGCAATGATTAAAGCAGGATTTGTGCCTCCGGCAAGTTGAGCATTCAATCAGATGAAGTGCTGTTTATCATCAACTCAACAACAACTATAGCTCAGGCTAATTGTTGATGCTGCCCACGCCGTCGGCTTCCAGTGGCTCCAACTCCAATATGATACTGCTACTTCAATGCATCCCAGAGTTCGTGCTTTGTGGGCATGCGCCCCCTGAGGCTCCACCCCGCCTTGCCTCCCAGAACCAAACATTTACTACTGTAACAGGGCGGCCCACGCTGATGGTGCACTGCGGTGCGGCATGTAACCACCCCCTCGCCTTTTCAATTGCCCAGCAACTTGAAATTTGCCTTCATTTGCACTTTATACACTCCCTCTTCTTCTCTTGTAATTGCACGCAACACACCCGCTCTTCGTTGACCAACACACACCCTCTCCGTGAACCCCCAGCTTGCCGCTTCATGACTTTTTGGCAGCATGACGCTCTGGCACACGTTTGCTCTCAGACTACACACACCGTGCACATTGCTGTAATGCAGCAGCAACTGCCTGTTCTCCCGCCGCACCAGGGCGTCCAGTCTGGCTGCCTCAGCTCACAATGCAGCAGCATCTGCCCATTGCTGCTGATGGCACTGCCGCATCCTGTGTGCCACTGGACACTAGTGGTATCTCTTTGGCGGCTACTGCAGGCTCCTGCTTATTCGGTGGTGCTGGCGATGCAGCAGCACTTGCCTTTGCGTCCACTGCTGTGCTTCAAACTGTGGAGTGGACCAAGTGGTGCGATTTGTGAGTTTAGGTATACATGCAGGCAAGATGATGACCACTTAGCGGGTCCACGTACTACACTGTAGGGCTTGCTTTGTGTGTACCTCGCGTGTGCTTGAAGCGCTACTTGTCATCTGAGCGAGCTCCATATGGCTGGCATCGCCAGGCATACCTTTGAGGATTCAAGTTAAGTAATATCCAAGATTTGCCACTACTGATGGCACCTTGTTTGATGTTTCGAATGGCATCGACTCAGACAAGATTCTGGTCCCACATGAGCACTGCCTCAACGTTACAGATGAGAAGTCACCACTTACACCTCAAGATTATCCTGTCATGCTACAGTAGGAGTGCCAAGGTCTTACAAAAAGCTTTCGCTGCACCTAATGCGTCTGGCCTTTTGTCAAAGTTGAGAAGTATTGGGACTGTCCGGTCCATGACGTGTGCATAGTTTGGGGATATCAGGGGGTGGCGCAAATAGTTCCAGATTTTGAAGGGTTTTCGCGGGTCAGTGTTGGGATATCAAAGTGGCATGACACTAGTGCGGTAACTTGCACACCCGCTGCAATATAATGCACGCACTACTGGTCAACTCAACGGAAAGCGCGTGGACTACTGCGTCCATCACACTTCCACATCCACGCACTTGCCCGCCGCGGCGTGAAGTGTGTGCTCTAACACCACGGCACCGGCGGCATATTCCTGCGGCATCAAGGCCTGCATGCAAGACCCAAGACATCAACCGCAAGGCCTGCGGTAAGTGCCAAGTTATTAGGTGCGCGAGCTTGCTTGTTCCAGGACTAGAGTCGGCGTAGCCTTGGTCTGATCTGCAGTCTTCGACGCACGGATTGCTTACCGTGGCTCTTTCCTAGCTTGGGCGTTGGCGGCATCTGCAGTCTACCACGCAAAGACAGCGTGTCATGGCTCTTTCCTAGCTGTGGTGTTGGTCTTATCTGCACTCTGCAACGCAAGGCCCGCTGAACATGGCTCTTACACGGCCAAGCGGCAGCGGATCATCCGCAATCTTCAAGGCTAGCGCGGTTTGTGCTGGCACTTGAGGCAAGCGGTACACATCTGCACTCTATAAGGGACGCACTAAATGATGCACTCTGCAAATCTACCGCTTCTTGTCTGCGCTTTACAAAGCCAGCGCTGTAGTCGCTGCACAGAGCAGCATCTTGGCTGCTCTACAGGACTATCCGCTCCCGAGCCTTAGTGTGTGATCTGCAGCAGCCTGTGCTGCTGCTGCTGCCAGCTGTGGTGGTGCTGCTGCTGTTGTTGCTGTTGTTGTACTGTTGCTGCTGAGGGTGCTACTGCTGCTCACACCTTTTAGCTCTCGCACTTTGCAGGAGGGCTGACTGCTGGACCTATACCATACAGCCTAGGGCTATTGCTGCATGGTTTGACACAGACAGAACATCGTGTAGCCCTTGCACCTTGCAGGATGGATGCTGGATCTTCACTATGCAAGCCTAATACATCATTCACAACAATTTGTGGCACTCGCATGACAGGGCTGGCAGGACTGTTTTGAACGCTGCGCTAAGCAACACAGCAGAGGTACTGGCCTGCCAGTGCTGCTCATTCACAACAATTTGTAGCACTCGCATAACAGGGCTGGCAGGAGCTCTTCCAAACGCTGCGCTAAGCAACACAGCAAGAGTACTGGCCTGCTGCTCATACTTTCGTCTCCTGCTGCTCTACCTTGCACAGGCCAAAAGACTTGACAAGCTCTGCAGGACGGGACCAGCACATCAGAGCACTGCTTACAGGTGAGCTGGTCGATGGTCGGTGTTGGCTTTCCTATACACAGTGAAGCAGCACGCTAGTAGCGACCACATGAATTGCGCTAAAGCATTCTGCAAATAACAGCAGTGGCAATATTGCAAAACTTGTATACTGGATGGTCGTATTATGATCACAACTCAATCGTATCAAGTGTGTCAGCTGCTGTCAGTGCGTGTTGTGGCACCAGAGAACGCACAGGAACATGGGGCACTTGCACATTGCAATTCTAGTGCTGCACATCCTACAGGACTCTTGCTGCACATTTCAACACAGTCACAAATGTTGTAGATTTGCACCTTGCAGAGCTAATGTGTTTTATGAGATCTCAGCGGTGTGCTACAGCATGCTAACTTACCTTGTTGTCGGTGGAGGCCTGTGGAGGTGGGGGTGTCCTCAGCTATAGCTGTCTTGTGCCGAGACCGGAGGTAGAGAAAGAAGTGAGTGTGCAGCTGCCTGTTTTGGCAAGTTGCAATTGGATCCTCGGCACCATCCAGGGGATCTGACTCAGGAGTAACATGTATGAAACCCTGCATCATCACCCGACATACCAGGGGTATGCCCTAATAATGGCATCATCAGACACGGATACCACAATGTACAATCCGTAACAGCTCCCCCTTCTTCGATTCGTCGTCGTCCTCGACGGCGGTATCAGGGATCAGCGCTGCAAACAGAGGCACATTGGGCCCACAGGACTCGCACGCTAAGACTCTATGTTGACACATGAGCGGCTGGTGTCAAGTAAAGCTGTTCGAGTCAGAGCGGTAGGAGGGATGGCGAGCCCCACAGGGTGAATCCGGGGGCGGCTAAAGCACAGCACGGATGTAAGCCAAGGAACTCTCAATGGACACGGGTGTGTCGGCTTGGTCGACAATGAGATTCCAAGTGCTATGGGGGGGATCCGTCAGCGGAGCGTTGGCGTCTTGCTCGTTGACTTTGTAGTACCCCTCACGCAAGCGCAGGCTCCGTGGCCGTGCTTCGCCTGTGAACAGCACATCGAAGGTGTGCCGTGAATGGCGAGGGTGGTACGCTACAAGGCGGCCGCGAGACCAACCAGTGCAGCTGCTGTAGTACCGGATCACATCACCGACGTTGTCTGCACCGAAGTTGCGAGGTAGCAGAGGGCTGGTGACAAGAGTGATCTGCGGCTTGCTGGCGGTGATGCCGCGTCTCTGGGCTTTGCTCTTCGCTGCTTCAGCCAGGGCGATGGCAGCCTTGACCTCAGTTGCGTTGAGCTCTTCCCATTCGCCATCGTCGTAGCGAGCGCGCCAGTAGGGGTGGAGGTAACCGCTGATGGCACCCCAGATGTACTCGCGTGAGCCAGAGGGGGTGGTCACCTCGCGCACCACTGTCGTGCCGCGTGAAAACCACTGTAGGGCCTCCTCAACCGAGAGCCGTCGCGTGGCTGGAGGCTCGGGGCGGCGCGCGTACAGGGGTATGCAGTCGCCATGACGCAGCTCATACATGGCGTGGAATGTGTCAAGTACCCACGGCTGCGTCATTTCAAGCATGGCAGCTTCGCTGGTGAAGTCGCTCTGCTGGCCCGTTCTGTCGATGTAGCGGTACTGCCACTTGCCGTTGGGGCCGACGCGTCTGTCGACTATGCGTTCGAGCCATTCCTCATGGGGAAGATCTTGCAGTTGCGCTGCTGTGAGTTGCACGTGTGGAGATGTGTTCTCAAAGTGGCTGGGGCGGAGCCGGAAGGGCTTCATGTGCGTGACGTGCACAGATTTCTGTTTGATGCGGCTGCCCATCATTCGACATGTGAAGGAGAGTCCTGAGTTACCTGCTTTTTCCATCACTTGCCAGGGCCCAGTGTACTTCTCGTCCATCTTGCGTGCGCGCTCTTCGACTGGCTCTCGTCTGACGAGGACCCAATCTCCGATGGCGACGTTGACGGAGCGTTTGATAATGTCGTTTTGCTTTGCCACTTTGGCAGCACGCTTGCCGAAGGCTTCACTGATGACCTTTTCAGCCAACAGCCGTGACTCAGAGCGCTTTTCGACCTCCATGTGTAGGTCCATGGGACGGTCTGCGTGGTGAAACGCGTCGTGCGGCAGGGTGGCTTCACGTCCGTAGACGCAGAAGAACGGTGACAGGCCCGTTTCGTCGCGAGGAGTTGCTCGCAGTTGAAACTGTAGTGTCTCGAGGCCTTCGTGCCAGTTGTCTTGGCGGTGACCGTCGTTCACCCACAGGCGGAGTGATTGCAAGACGCGAGCGTTCATGCGTTCGGCGACGCCGTTAGTCTGGGGGTGGTAGCCACTGGTTTGGATCTTCTTCACGCCCATGCTGGTGCACAAGTCATGCACGACCCCAGCAATGAACTCTCCACCCTGATCAGTGACTATCTCTTCCACGAGGGCGCCTGCCTCTAAGATGACAGTGTAGAGGTGCGCTGACACCTCTTTGGAGTCTTTAGACTTGAGTGGGAAGAGCCACACAAAGCCAGACCTGGCCTCAACCACAGTAAGAATGTACTCAAACCCTCCCGCCCTCGAGCCCGGCGAGACTAGGTCTGCGTTGAGCCGTTGGAACATGCGAGTGGGGGGAAAGAGGTGTGTCCTGTACCGGGATGTGTTGGCCTTCTTGTTCAGCTGGCACGCCATGCAGCTGGTCACATAGGTGCGGGTGTCATGGGCCATGCCAGTCCAGTAGTAGCGCTCAAACACACGAATGTGGGTGGCGCTGACGCCGGAGTGGCCCGCGCTGGCGTCGTCGTGGCACAGACGAAGCACCAGGGTGCGTAGCGCGGCAGGGACGACCCATTGACACAGCACTTGTCCGCGTTTGGGATGGCTGCTTGCGAAGTGTATGATGAGACCGTCATGCTCAAGATTGTAGCACTCGCGTGCCACCATCAAGTGCACGGCAAGGTCTTTGTCCGTGGGCAGCTCCTTGTCAGCCAGCAGGCAAGTCACTGCACAGCAGAAGGGGTCGCGGCGCTGAAATTCGATGAAAGCCTCACGACTCAGCATGGCAGGTGTAGGCGGCGGTCCAGCACTGGCAGGCTCTGGCTGCGCAGCAAGAGGCGTGGGCTCAGACCGCGGCAGAGTGCGCTTACGGGGGCGCTCACCGTCACAGTTGGTACGTGCAACGGCGGCGTCAGCGGGGTCCGCGTCGATTGTCACAGTGGTGGCAGTGGTGGTGGCCACCTGGACGGCCTTTCCTGCGTTGCTGCGACGCTTCTTGCTTTGACGCCAGGGCTCGAAGTTGCCCAAGCCGAGGCTGTCCCTGTCCCCTTTGAAGTGTTCGTCAAGGAGAGCGTTCATGTGCATATCCATGGTGGCCGGGGTGAGCAGTGTGGCGGCTTCACCTAGTGCGACCTCACATGGGGACTCATCTGCGTGCATGTGGAGCAGCTGCTTTGCTTGCTCTGGGGTCACCTCGCTGAGGGACTGCGCGAAGCCTCCAAAGCTGGCCAGGCAGGCTGCAAGCTCGTTAAGGCGGAAAGGCGTGCCCATAGAGTGCTGCACGACGTAGCCTTTGTATGAGGCCACGGTGGCGGCGCGCTCGTCAGAGGGGCGCTGGCCGGGCTCCGTGGTGTCGGCTCGCTCCACTGCGTGTGTGGTGGCTGGGTCGTCTGCGAACTGCACACCTGACGGCGGCGCATCAAAAGTGGCAATGGAGTCGGGCCACTCCTCATCGGCATGGTCGACACGGCGGGGCGCGTCTAGCTCTGCCTGCTGAGGCAGCCGAGAGGGTCCATCGGCGTTGGAGTTGACCTTGCCAGGTCGGTGCTGGACGGTGATGTCGTACTCTTGTAGGCGCATTGCCCAGCGGAGCAGCTTGCCGTCATTCGATTGAAGTGTGAGGAGCCAGCGGAGGGCAGCTGCGTCGGTGACGACAGTGCATGGCCTGCCCCAGACGTAAGGCCGAAAGTGGTTCATTGACAAGACTACTGCAAGACACTCGAGAGCTGTGGCTCCCATCTTGGCGTCCTGAACAGAGTTCATCTTTGAAAAGTAGCCCACAACGACCTCACGCTGCAAGGTCCCTTCAACCAGGCTAGTGCGCCCAGTGCAGGTTGGTGGCTTGGCTTTCATGAGCGGGCTGTCAAGCTCCGTGACCGGCCGGAACTGCGTGAGAACACCGGCAGTGGCGACCTTGGAGGCGTCCGTGTAGAGCACGAAGGGCAGTGAGAAGTCGGGGTGCATCACTATGGAAGCGCTACACATCTCCTGCTTCAGCCGCTCAAAAGCGTCTCTGCGGCGTGCGTTCCACTCCATGCTCGCGCCATCCTTGGTGAGCTCGACAAGCGGGGCTGCGATGGCGCTAAAGTTGCGCACGTAGCGGCGGTAATAGTTGAACACGCCTAGAGCGACTTGTACGAGCCGCTTGTCTGCGAGGCCCCTAGCGTTGAGGGGTGCGCTCATGTCTGCCATTGCCTTCACCTTCTCAGGGTCAGGGCGAATGCCACCTGCACCAATGATATGTCCAAGGAACTTGACCTCAGAGCGGAAGAGTTAGCACTTCTTCCAGGCTACACTCATGCCTGCAGCCTCTATGCGCGTGAGAACTGCGTCAAGGTGCTGGAGGTGGGCCTCCATGTCGGTGTCATAGACGAGCTCATCATCCACGTACACGGTTGCGTAGTCCTTCAGGGCTTCCTCGCCCAGCACACCGTGCATGAGTCGCGTAAATTGTGCAGGCAAGTTCACCAGGCCAAAAGGGGCCACAGTGTACTGCCAGAGTCCACCATCAGGCGTGCGGAACGCCGTTTTGGGCTTTGCGGACGCGGTGAGGGGCACCTGGTGGTAGCCAGCAGCCATGTCCAGCGTGCTGATCACCTTAGTGCCTTGCACTTTGTGCAGCATGTCGTCTATGTTGCCCAGCCCGTGGCTGTCTCGCTTGGTGACAGAGTTCAGCTTGCGGAAGTCGATGCAGAAGCGAATCTTGTCACCCTGTCGTGCGAGAACGGGGTTGCAAGCCCAGGGGCTATTGGAGGGCTCAATCTGCTTGCGTGCGTGCATCTGAGCCACCTGTTGCATGATGTACTCAGCCTCTGCGCGGGCCCAACGTCTGGCTCTGTCCGCCATGGGCAATGCATCACCGGTGTCAATGTCGAACTCGGTGGTGTCTGTGACGTGCGGGTTTTTTGGGTCAGCCGGGAAGCAGGCGCGATGCCGCTTCAAGACGTCAAAGACTCGGTCTGCCCATACTTGCCCCTTCGAGTCCTTCTCCTTGAGTATGGGGTTGAGTTGACCATCGGTCATGAGCATGGTGCGCAGCTCCTCATCCCCACAAACGTCTGAGACGGAGCTGTATGCGTTCACTTGGGCGGCGGAGCCAAGTGAGCGCTGCGGACTGTGTGTGCCTGGCGCAGTGCTGGGGGAGTCTGACTCCTGTATGGGTGGTTCGGAGGCTAGGGCTTTGAGTGCAGCGTCTGCGGCCTGCCTGAACGCCTTCGACTGGTGGTGTCTGACTGCATATTCCAGCACGCGCTTCTGCAACTCACGTTTGAGCTGCTCTGTGTTCTGACTGGTCTGCTCATCAAGCTCAAGGATGTCCTCCTCTGTGGCAGGAATGGCTGTGCCCACAAAGGTGTTCTTGCGGATGAGGACAGGCAAGGAGCCAGTGTTGACAAGCTTGACCATGACAGGGTTGTTGGGTGCGACTGTGACCGCAGTGAAGGCTACGCGAAGGCCCTGCGCAGCTAGGCTCTCCATCACCTGGTCATGGCTCGCATGAATCAACGCAGTGTGCTCTGGCGTGTCCTTAGGAGGCGGGAACAGTGCGAGTTCGACCACTTGTTCCTGAGAATGGTGACATCACAACCTCTTCTAGGAGGCGCGCACTGCGTTTGGCAGTGGGCGGGGAAACAGGGGCTGCGACAACTCTGTCCACGAGGCCCTTGAAGTTGCACAACCTCGATGCCTTGTCGTCTCGCTTGTGCCGCATGGGGATGGCAACGCTGGAGTCTGGCGTGGGGAAGAACTCCATGGTAGAGTACGACAGGCTACTGCCAAAGCTCCCAAAGAAGTCGCCGCCGATGATGGCAGGCATGGGTATGTCGGTCACATAAAACCGATGACGAACGAGGGTCTTCCTGAACCGCAGAGTCATCTGCACCGCGCCGGTGATAGGGATGCGTGTTTTACTGTCTGCAAGTTCGATGGCGGTGAAGTCACCCTGTCGCAACGGTTGTACGCTACCCTCTGGGAGCCGTCTGCTCTGCTGTATGCTCAGCAGGCTCGCCGTGGCTCCTGTGGTGAGGCGACCCTAGGTGGAGCCGTTGTTGAAGTAGGGTTGTGTAACCGCTTGGTACACGACATGCCTTTTGTGCTCTATACAAGATACCCAACACCATGACTTCCTGACAGGACTTCTCTCCACTGCCTTTGGCCGCTGGCTATGCTCTCATTTGATATGGGTTTGCACACAGCACATGGGCATGTGGAACTGAGGTCTCAGGAGTCGTAAGGTGTGTAGTTTCTAGCGTAGTTCATAAACACAGCAGTGAGGCAACTCATGCTTATGATGGCAGATCTCGGCAGTCTTTAGCCAGCCAGGAGACACGCTGGGAAGGCTTAGCGCAGCAGTACGCGGCGCCAAGCTCCGTTGAGCTCGTGCTGCAGCATCAAGCAGGGGCAGTCGGCGGAGCTTCGGGATTTCAACAGCTGGGGGCGTGTGCTAGTTGTGGCGAGCTACAGCGACACTACTGCGCCACCTTCAGTTCAGCAACAGCAGCAGCAACGCTGCTTTGGCGTGCAGCGACGTGCCTAACCGTAGGTGCACGCCGGCATCGGTTCAACAACAGCACGTGCACACCTTCTTGCTTGCAGCAAAATGGTGTGGGGGGAGGAACGTGCTGCTATAAGTCGTGAGGAGGCATTGGAAATTCACAACTGGCTTGTCACAGTTGGACGAAATCCATACAGCAGCTGGCAGCGAATGGAGGAAATGAAGGGATCGCAGATTGAGCCGCAGTTCTGGAGTGTATGCGATGCATTGGAGCACTTCTATACAGACAGCGAGCGCCTAATTGGTGTTCAGCGACGACTCAAAACGCGTCTAGCGGAGACAGAAGAAAGGGTCGCTGAGGAAAACCTGAGGGTATTGCAGCTGCAAGATCGTACAGTGAGCAGCCAGGAGGCAGCGGTAGCGGCAAGGCTGGCGGAGCTACACATGCAGCAGCAGATGCAAGAAAGGCTACAGCAACAGCAGCAGTTACACCAGCAGCAACAGCAACAACTGCAGCAGCAGCTTACAGGCGTAAACGAGCGCCTAGAGCAGCAGATGGAGGAGGCGGACGGGCGAGAGGGCCGACTGTGGGCTCGCATCAAGGCGCTAGAGCAGGGGGAAGCGCACTTGGAGCAGGAGCTAGCAGAGGGCTCAGCGCGTCGAGGTACGCTGGAGGCGCGAGTGCTGGAGCTGGAGTCGTCTGCAGCAGCTATGCTTGCAGTGGAGCTGCAGCAGCAGGTTCAGCGTTTGGAAGCGCAGAATGCTGGCCTGCGTGCTGCAGTGCAGGCTGCGTCGCTTACCACTTCATCAGCCAGCACCGTGACACCAGCGGCCAGCAGCATCCCAGCACCCGCTCGTCAGCGTGAGCAACAGGGTGCAGCAGCTGACGATTCAGCATTGCTTTCGCAAATGCGGAGGCGGGTGTCGGAGCTGGAGCAGGATGCTGCTAGCAGCAGAGCGTTTGCGGAAGGTCTGCAGCAGCGGCTTGCTGCAGCTGACGCTCAAAGCGTGCACCTACACATGGTGTGCGATGCGGGAGCGCGTGCGAGCGCGGCGTTGCGTGAGCAGCTTGCTTGTGCGCAGGCGGCCGCTGCGGCAGCGCGTGTGCCCACAAACACGGGTGCTAACGGTGGAGATGCTATCAGCGGTGTTGATATCGCTGCAACATCAGCGCCCACGGCGGCGCTAACATTAGCGCCCATGGCGGCGCTTACATCAGTCATGTGCGGGGGCAGCGGCGACACTCCCAGCAGCAGCGGCGCATGCAACAGCAGCGACGGCGCGCGCAGCAATAGCAGCCACAGCGATGCTCGCTGCAACGACGCGCGCGGCGATGCACACGGCAGCGGTGCTAGCGGCGGAAGCGTGTGCGGCAGCGGCGGGCACGGCGGTACTGGCGGCAGCACGCGCGGCGGCAGCGGCAGCAGCGGCAGCGGCGGCGGCGCGATCGGCAACAGCAGCAGCAGCTGCATGCGCGGTAGCAGCGCTCCGCGCAACAGCGGCACGCCAGCGCTGCACGTTCCGGCGCACGCGAGAGGACGCGGCATCAGGCGGGCGTACAGTGCGGCGGCCGGCGGCAGTGTCGGGCGGCCGCTCACACGGCGGCAGCAGAAAAGGAGGGAGTATTGGGCGGCTTACACGCCTGAGGAGCAGCAGCATCTGCGCGATCGCCAGGCGAGGCGCAAGGTGATGCTCACGCGCTGCGTCAGCAAGGCGGGAGGCAGCGATGGCGCGCAGCTGCCGCCAGACTTGGCAGCAGCAGGTGCGCACAGCGGCGCACACTCAAGCGCAGCTGTGGCGCTCCGCAGCAATCAGGCTCCTCATCATAGCGCATATTGCGCTGATGTTTGTGAGACACACACAGCAGCAGCTCTTCTCTGTGCCATGTGTCTTACAGATACACCTTGAGTACTACTCGGAGTAGCTAGGCCTGCTCAGCTCGGTCAGTTACACATGACAGCGCTTGGCATATTGCACGTTAGCAATGACGTGACAGGAGGCGTTTTGCAGGTCTATCTCTGGGCCTGTACGTTTTAGACACCACACTACTTCGGTATAGGCTCAGCAGTGTAGTGTCTGGGGGCGATGTCGTACAGGTACCGAGACACGTGCATGGCACAAGTGTCGACAACACCTGGACGCACAAACCCACCCGCCCACCCTAAAGATTGTTTCGGCCACCGCGCACTTGTTTTGCGCGTGTGTTCGACACAAACGCTGGGGGGGATTAGTGCGCAGTGCCAACATGTCGGGGGCGTACGTTGAAGTAGAATGGTGGTGTGTTTGCTTGCGTTGATTGCGCAGTGCCAACATGTCGGGGGCGCATATAGCAGCGGAGCAAGTTGCTTGCTCAAACTTGTTTTTGTGCTGCAGCAGTAAGATTGTATTGTTTGCAGCAACGCAGGTACTACTCCGGCCAGACGCGCTGCAGTCTTTCTGAGACTTGGTGGTAGCGGAGGGTTAGTGGTATATGCCAGACGCCCGCGTTCTCTTCGAGAGTTCGGCGGTAGCGGAGGGCTGCTGTTCTTGCATTCGTAGAGATACTGAGTGTCTAGCACCTAGGGCACCTCACATGTGTGCATGTCTTTCCACTTGCGGAGCAGAAGAGCCATGCAGGGGGCGTGTGTGGTGAGGCGACCCTAGGTGGAGCCGTTGTTGAAGTAGGGTTGTGTAACCGCTTGGTACACGACATGCCTTTTGTGCTCTATACAAGATACCCAACACCATGACTTCCTGACAGGACTTCTCTCCACTGCCTTTGGCCGCTGGCTATGCTCTCATTTGATATGGGTTTGCACACAGCACATGGGCATGTGGAACTGAGGTCTCAGGAGTCGTAAGGTGTGTAGTTTCTAGCGTAGTTCATAAACACAGCAGTGAGGCAACTCATGCTTATGATGAATGTCGTACAGGTACCGAGACACGTGCATGGCACAAGTGTCGACAACACCTGGACGCACACTCCGTTGTCCAGCATGCACTCCATGTTCAGCTCTTTGATGTCTCGCTGGTGGGGCATGCGTGTGATGAGGTTGATGAACCGTTGTGCGCTGGGGCTGCCTGTGGCGTAGGCCACCTTCTCGCCTGGCTGCACAGGCACGTGAGAAAAGCTAAGCGCTGCGAGGTTCGCAAGGGGCTGTTGTTGAAGTTGAAGTTGTATATTATGTCCTGGACCGCATGGGCTGCGCGCACGATAAATCGGGCTTGCAATAACTAAATCTACGGAGGAGCCGGCGGTTCGGCGCTGGCCGGCGAGGGCCGCGGCACTTGCAACAGTGCGATGCGACGGTAAGCGCTGACGTCGCCATCAGGGGCAATGACTGCGTTCCAGTTGTCGATCACGACACGTGTGAGCGCGCGCTGTAGCGCGAGGGAGGTGCGGCGGCGCCAGAAGGCAACGCGCTGCGCGAGATTGTAGCTGCCCTGCGAGCTCTGCTCGGCGAGTGCGTGTAGCAGCGCTTGGGTGTCGCGTGACATAGCGCCGAAGTGGTCAAAGGCTGCGGAAAATAGGGTGTGTGTAGTGGGGTCCAGGGCCCCTGAGACTACGTATGTGTCTATCTTTTCCTGCGAAGCCGATTCAAGCACGCGCTGCACATCGCGCGCGCCCCCCTGAGCCTGACGGAGGCGGGAGGGGCATGAGCTGTCACGTATGGTGACGTCTATGCAACAAGCTACTTCAAAGCCGCCGCGCAGTTTAGTGCACCGGCCTGCTGCTACCGCGTCGGCGCTCGGCTGCACTTTAGGGACTGGAAGGCAGACCTGGTTGCTGCCAAAGACGATGTCCATGAACTTGTTGAACCCGTGGCGCGCCGCGTAGCGGCGGAAGGGGGCAAGGGTGTCCCGGTCGAGACCGCGGAGGTGGGCCACCTGCTTGAGCAGCTGAAAGAGCGCGTCTGCGAGCAAGTTGTGTCGCGTGACGTTAAGCCCTTGTGTGCAGCGGCGCAGGTGGGCACCCGAGTCCACTGGTCTATGGCACTTGGGGCACCGCGCCGCAGCGGGGGCGGGGCGCTCCACGCCCAGGTGGCGCCGCAGCGTCTCGCGGAATTCCGGCGGGGACATGGTCTCCGCTGGGTCAGTGCTCGGCAATTGCGCCAAGAAACCCATGGCCCCCTTAGAGGCGCCGCTGCGCCACGCCGCGACTGCTTCCAACGCATTTGCTGCTTCAAGCCGACGCAGCTGCGTGGCGGCGAGCGCTGCGTCTAGCACCCGTGATAGCGCCGCTTGACGCCGCGGCAGCACGGCGGCCGGCGGGGCCTGGGCAGAGCCTGGCTCGCGCGCCACCGCTGGCGCAGCAGCGCGGCGCGCGCCGGCGCGAGTCCGCATGCCCGGCCCCGCAGCTCCGCCTGCCCGTTGCAGCAGATCGCGCAGCGCCCGCCATGCGCCGTCGTCCTGGCGCCAGTCCTGGTACCAGACCGTGGGCAGGAGCAGTGCGAGGGCCGCTGCAGCCTCATCGCTGCCGCTGCGCAGCTGCTGCAGGCAGGTAGCTATCTGGGTGAAGGTGAAGCCATAGCGGGCATGCTCTAGGACGCGGCTGCGTGCCGCGACTGGAAATGCCGCCAGTGCCGGCCCCATGCACTCGAGGGAACGTGCAGCAAATGCGGCACATGCACGGGGCGCCGCGCCCAGCACGCCAAAGCCACCACTCCCCAGCCGCAGATGCACGCGTACCTGCTGATGTGCTGGTAGCGTCACTGGGGCCTCGCCACCCCAGTCGGCGCCGCGTACCCATGCCACTGCCGCCGCCCACAGAGAGGGCGGCGCCGCCGCCGCCGAAACCGCCGGCGGGCCGCGGCAATCGTCACCCGCCGCCGGCGCGCGCTGGTGGGCCGGCGGCGTAAGACCCGCCGATGGCTCCTGCGCCAGCGCGGCCACGGCCGCTAGCGTGATGGCGTCGAAGCGCCGTAGCTCCTCGTGCGTGAGGGATGGCGCTGTATTGCGCGAGACATGCCCTGCGCGGGCGGGGACGGCAAGACGCAGAATGGAGAAGGCAGCCTGCACATCCTCCATCTGCACAAGCTCCGCAACCAGGCGGTCGGTGCCGGGGGCACGAAGGGTCGCCGCCACTTGCGCGCGCACGAAGCCCTCGGTGCTGACCGGCACCCCCATCAGCGTGATGCCGTCGTCACATACTGGTACGGGGACATTGGCGGCGGCAAAGACGGCGGCGGCGCGCTCGCGGGCGCCGCCTGAGGCCGGCACCACCGCCGCGCATTTCGTGACGTTGACCTGAATGTTGAGCTCGCTCAGCGCCTGTTGTATGAAGCAGAACGCGCGGCCAACGTGGCCGAGCACCGGCGCGTCACAGCTGGGCGTCATGATGGTGAGGTCATCGAGGTAGCCCGGAAGCGCCAGTTGCGGGAACTTGGCGCGGGCAGCCACCATGGTGCCGCGCAGTGCCAGCGCGAACAGCAGCGGCCCCAATGGGTCGCCCTGCTGCACGCCCTGTTGGGAGAGGATGATGGCGGCGTCGGCGTGCCCATCTAGGCCAAATTGTAGCCAAGGGGCCCGGCCGGGGCCGTAGATGTGCTCGACGTAGCCGTACAGGCCAGGCAGATGCTCGGCCACCGCGGTGAGGACTGCCGAGCGCGACAGCGCGTTGAAGGCATTACTGCCGTCAATGGCAAGGAGCACGCCGCCGCACTCATGCGTGAGCTGCGCCATGAGCGCCACTCTCTCTGCGCCCCCCCGCGCGCCGACCCCAAACTGGCCAATTGGTTCCAGCAGCGCGGAGACGCGGTCCCGGGTGTCCGTGCAGAAGGTGCGGGCGAACAGGCGGCGGATGGTGTCGCCGCACGCGATGGGGCGCGCCTTCTCGCCCACAGCGCTGAGGCGCGCGGCCGCGTGAAGGCGCCAAAAGGGGGCGGGCAGCGCGGCGGGGGTGGAGTACACCGCGGTACCCAGCCACGCCAGCAGCTCAAGGAGCCAGTCAACCGTGCGCCCCGACGTGTGCGCCGTGTGCCGGACGCACTGCTGGAGGTGGGAGTTGCGCAGCCCAGAGGGACCGGCGGCCGAGCCAGGGTTGGCGGCGAGGATGGCCTCGCGTAGCCCGTCCGCCGTGAATGAAGCGCAGTTGAGTGGTGCCGGCGCCGCCAGCGCCGCCGCCGCCACCAAGCTGCGCGCCCGCGATGCCGCGGCATCCAGCTTCGCAGACGCATCGCCAGCTGGGTGTTTAGCCTGCAGTTTATGCAAGGTAGCAGAGTCGCGGGGGGCAGATGTGTCAGCACCCTCCGCCAGCAGCCGCGCGGCGCGCCCGACGCCGCCCGGCTGCCGCGCCGTCGCCGCCGCGCGTTCCCGCACTGCCGCCGCCGCCTCCGTCATAGACCTAGCGCGGCGCGTGCACGCACGGGCGGCGCCGCGGCGGCAGAAGGCCAGCGCTGTGCGCGTGAGCAGGTCCAGGTCGCCTGCCACGAAGGCCGCAAAACGGTGCGCCCGCGGCAGGGAGCCGTCGGGTACAAGCAGCAGGCACGGCAGCAGATGCAGCAGCTTGCACCATGCACCGGCTGTGGCGGACGCCTGTGCCGCTGCCTCAACCCCGTGTGCCTGCGCTACCGCCGTCTGCGCTTCCCGGAGGCCCGCCAGCGTGGCCGTCAAGGCGGCTGTGAAGTCCGAGCGGTGCTCCAGGCGAATGCGGCGGCCGACCACCAGTTGCTGCTGCAGAACATAGTCAAAGGAGAGGTCGTCAAGCGCTGCGCGCGCGGGCGAGAGCGGCGCCAGCGTCCAGAGCGGAAGCGCGCTGCGCCATGTTGGCCCTGCCGCAGCCACAGCGGCAGCTGCGCGGGCGCCGGGGCCGCGCGCGCCGCCGCTGGCTGTAGAGAGGGGGAGGATGGGGGGCAGAGGCGCGACGCGGGGCCCGTGTGGCCGCTGCGTTGCGGCCGCCCCCCGGGACTTGTACAGGTGGTCGCGCTGGTGCAATTTCGTGCGCACGCACCCTGGCTCGCCGCACGAGGCGCATGCGCAGAGTAGCAGCTCGGGTTCCACGGCGTAGTAGGTGCCCGCGCCGGCTCGGTGGAGAGTCAAACACTCATCGTCGACCGCCTGCATACGCGCGAGAAAGTCGGCAGGCACATTCGGATGCTCGCGGCGCTGGTGATCCGCCAGCGTCGTGGCGATGCGGCGCGCCAGTTGA